>CP136058.1:391726331-392326331 GCA_032464435.1 Aegilops umbellulata
TAATTGGAGACTCCGACGCTTGCCCAGAACTTTACACCACAATGATTGAGCTCCAAACACCACCAACCGTCTAGGGCGCCCAAGCACCCAAGAGGAATAAGCTCAAGGGTACCAAGCACCCAAGAGTAATAAGCTTCTCAACTTGTAACTTCCATGTATCACCGTGGAGAACTCAAACCTATGCACCAAATGCAATGGCAAGGGCACACGGAGTACCCAAGTCCTTCTCTCCCAAATCCCACCAAAACAACTAATGCTAGGGAGGAAAATGAGAGGAAGAACAAGAAGGAGAACACCAAGAACTCCAAGATCTAGATCCAAGGGGTTCCCCTCACATAGAGGAGAAAGTGATTGGTGGAAGTGTGGATCTACATCTCCTCTCTCGTTTCCCTCAAAAACTAGCAAGAATCCATGGAGGGATTGAGAGTTAGCAAGCTCAAAGAAGGTCAACAATGGGGGAAAAACAAGCTCAAGAGTTGGGGAACCATTGGGGAAGAAGACCCCCTTAATTAGGTCCCCACGAATCTGCCCGTTATGTGCAGAAAAAACAAAGGAGCGGTACAACCGCTATGAGCACCGGTACAACCGGTAACAGAAAATAAGCGGTACAACCGGCCCACAACCGCCCAACAACCGCACCACAACAGAAACTAGTCCAGTGGTAGAGCGGTACATGGCCGGTACAACCTCTGGACCAATTCTGGAGCGGTACAATCGCTCCAAACACCGGTTGTCCTGGTCAACCGGTACAACCTCTCTATGGGGCGGTACAACCTCTCTATGTAAAACAGACAATATCAAAACAACCACAACTTTCGCATATGAGCTCCGAATTTGACGAAATCAAGTTTGTTGGAAAGCTAAGGACAAGAGCAAACACAATCTTGATAGAAATATCAAGAAATAGCAATTGAGAAAATACCCAAAATAAAATGGTGAGAACCCTTTCTTAATTAAGACCGGTAAAACCTCCAACACCGAAAACACAAAAGAAGATGCATATGAAATCGGTTTTCGAGAACTCGAGCTTGTCAAGAAGATGACCATGAGATCCAAATCTCACAAGGAGAAGAACCAAACAAGAACCAGGAGAGATGATGGAAGGATGCAATGGTTTGAACTCTCGACGAACGATACGATCAAGCTACTCACTAGAGAGCCCCCCTTGATAGTACGGCAATCGATCCTACAACCCGGTCTCCCAAATACCACTATGAGACCGGTAAAATAGAAAACCTATCAAGGGAAAATATTTGCCTTGCACATAGTCCACCTGAGCTAGATGATGACGATCTTGACTTCCTCAAGTTGGACCACCTTTCTTGATTGTGTTGGCTCGATGAAGACTAGCTGGTTGCTCCCCCATACTCCACTATGGATGAGCCACTCTTCGTCACATCTTCACAATTCCATTGACACCACAATGGACAGCAAACTTCAAGCTTGATTGCTCCCCCATACTCCATTATGGGTGAGCCACTCTTCGTGTTGCTCCACTTGAATTGCACACTGCAAACTTGATGACGATCACCACTTGATGTCATCCTCCATGGGTTGTATGAGATCTTCCTCTTGACGCAAGACCATGGAAACATACCTAAATCCACAAAGAACTCTCCCGTAGACCATGGGTTAGTACACAAAGCGTAATGGACAATGCTTACCATACCATGGGATCACTTGGTCCCTCTCGGTACAACTTGTGCGCTTTGTGTGTTGATCAACTTGATTCACTCTTGACTTAGTGTTGATCAACCTTGAATCTTTCCAACTCTCTTCATTTGGATGATGTCTTAAAGGTAAACATGCATGATCACACAATCTTCTTCTTCAAGACATGCTTGCAATAAGCTCAACACTCACATGACCAATCTTAGAATAATTCCTTAATAGCACCTTGGTCAACTCATAAACTCCTTGAAACCAACACATGGACTTCAAGAAATGCCTATGGACAAATCCTTCAAATATAACTCAAGGAAACCATTAGTCCATAGAGATTGTCATTAATTACCAAAACCAAACATGGGGCACGGCATGTTCTTTCAACTGGAAAGAACGCCATCTACTGATGTTATTGGTGAAAAGTGATTGGACCTACAATTAATATACATGGATTTGCATAAGAATGTAGTATGTAGTTCATATGAATTTAACAAATCGCAAACTTACAAATGATGCACTTACCGTCCTCATTGTACACCTACATTGGACTCTTTTTGTGCAGTGCAACTAAAATAGAGCGATGTCACCGATGTGACATTGTAGTTGCACTGCAAGACACTCTTACAAAAAAAATGTTTTGTGAAGTGCACTAAAATGTCACAATAGCAACAATATGTGTAGAAAACCCTGGAAGGTTGTGTGCAAAAATCTCTGGTTGCACAAAATAAGTAGGATGAGCTTATTGTAGGAAAACCAATATGAATTAGTATAGACATTGCAAAGTTAATAGCCAATTTCATATTGGATTAAATATGCATACAATTTGACTTTATAAAAGAATAATGTGCTTGAATCATTGTTGCATGAAAGAATTTAGTATAGACACATGGTCAGGCAACATGATGCACTAGTTCTTCTTATATCTTGGGTCATATTCTAATCATGATTTTAGCAAAAAGAATATAAGTTATACGTACCAAAAATACTATCATTGTAAACTATATACAAATACGAAACCAACAATATAATTTTTTATAACATGCATTAATATTTTTGCTAGTTAAATATGAGATCAAATTTGAACTAAAAATAAAATGAAGACTAATAAATCAGGAGGAAGATAATACGGTCCATACTTTATTGTTCATGAGGGCTTCCATGGACCACGCTGCTTACCTCGCTAGTGCTTCCACACTCCCACCTCCGTTGTTGCTAATGTTGCCGAAAAAATGTCAAAAAGGAAGGCACAAAGGATAGATGGATACATAGAATCTTGATGAAAACGCCCGGTTAAATTATTTAATATACCCACCAATGTGCTTTGTACGGTTTATTGGTTTCTTTTCATTGAACACAGTACAACACAGATGTTCACACACACACTTATCACTGAACACACGCACGCACAACCTACCCAGCACAACATCTATAGATTGACGAAGTCATCACATGCATCTTCATAGTGGATGGGAACATCTCCTACCCACTAAACATACCTCGTCGCAAAATCTGAAATAAATCCAGAAAAATGCGAGTACCAGTACCAAGTCTAAGACTTGAACCCTTGTGGGCAGATTACACCACAAGGAGCCTAGCCATTTAAGATATGCTCAGTTGAACTGGTTTCTTTACGGTAATGAAATAAAATCGGAGGCACGCCCCTCAATTAAAAAAAGCCTCGCCAATGTGAATCTGAAAACAACAACGACATTGGAGGAATGCATAGGGGATAGATAGAAACACATATTCTTTATGAATACGCCGATTAAATTAGTTAATATAGGAGTACTCACTAAGGAAGAGGATTTGTAGCACCTGGGTGCTCCACACCCCTATATGAACATTAAGTTCAAAAAAATACCATGAAATTTCAAAACAAATTTGGGGTTTGGGGATATGAAACCAGGGTGTCCAATCCACTTTCGTGTGAAATTTTGTGAAAAAATACCAAGAAACGTATCCGTGGCAAAAAAGTAAAAAAATTCCTATGTACAAGAAAAAAAACTGTTTGGGTGGATTTTAGTTCAAATTGTATTTTCTTCGCCACAGATACATTTTCTGGTATTTTTCTATGAAACTTCATACGGGCATAGATTGGGCACTCAAGTTTGAGATCCCAAGATTTCAGAGTTTTTTTAAAATTTTCTTGGTATTTTTTGAATTTAATTCTTGTATAAGGGGTTGGAGCACCCATGTGCTCCTGTGTATTTCCCTACTTACTAAGGGAATTTCTAACCGATTGTCTAAGAATAGTGGAGTATCAGGTGAAGTAAACCCTTAGTGGAGTATATTTACCCCGCTAATTTTGGCCGGACCTAACGATCTCCTATATATAACAGAGTAATTTTTTGTTTTTTTCATAGCTTTGCAACTCTTGTATAAATTGCAACTACATATTAGCACACATATAGAAAGTAAACATAAATTTGAATTTTCGAGCAAATCACAAATCTAGTTTACATCCGACTTATTCAAATTTAAACATGACGAATGGTTCAAATGTAGCAAATAGCATGTGATAGAACAACTATGACTCGCTAAGACGTTGTCAGTGATGCTCAACAAGATCTTGTTGGAGTTGAGCATGAACTTAACGGTTCTCGATCTTGTGATGATCTTGGCATGACCCTCCGCTCTATAACGGTTGATGTGTATGCGGCCAAATTGTGATCCTCTCCGCGGCTGCCGAAGATCATCATTAAAAATCATGCCTAAAATGGGGCCAAAGTCATCGTCGACTTCTTCCTCTTCAGATGATGACGAGTCCTCCAAGGCCATCTCCCTCGACCTCTTCATCTGCAATTCAAGCGGCTAGGTTCAATCCAAGCAGCTCGGTTCATAAAGAAATGATGAAAAAAAACTCACCTGCGCAATTCGTCGAACACTTGCGTTGCGGTGGTGATGCACTGGCTGGCCGGTGTTGTTCTGACCAAACAGGCCGGCGGCGACGAGAGGGTTCATAAAGAAATGATGAAAGAAAAACTCACCTGCGCAATTCGTCGAACACTTGCGTTGCGGTGGTGATGCACCGGCTGGCCGGTGTTGTTTTGACCAAACAAGCCGGCGACGACGAGAGGGATTTACCCGCATCGGTTTCAATTAAGGTGAGATGTGGCGGTCGACAGAAAAAGAAGAAGCGCGACTCCCGGCGGCGGCGGCGTTTCACCTTGATTCCAGCGACGGCGACAGGGGCCGAACGGGCTCGACGTCGGGCAGAAGGGCGGCGGGGGGCAGGGGAAGCAATGAGGTAGCGGCGGGGCCGGTGGGCGGTCGTCGGGAGTCGCGCCGGCAAATTTGCAAGGCAGGGTGGGGGGTGGGGGTACGCGAGGGAAAGGCGCAAATTTTACTCAGCCGCCACGCGGTGGAGTAAATTTAAGGGCAAAATTGGGGCCGGAGTAAAAAAAATACTTCCTTACGCCAGATAAGGGATTGGCTAGGTGCCGGTTTGAGGAGTAAAACAGATTTTTTACCTGTAATTTTATAAGGAATTGGTTAGAAATGCACTATTGTGAGTATGAAAACAACAACGGCATTGCAAGTGGCTGTAGCGATCCAGAGGGACGTCACTCTCGCTCGTGCGGCACCATGGAGGCACTGCTACGTGCAACTTCAGAGAAAACGACAGGCCCAGCGTATTTGACAGGACAGGAGTAGGAGTATGTTGATCAGTCGGCCTGCTTTACGAGGTCAAAGATGTTTTTACGTCACAGCATCCACTGAGACTGAGCGACATGGACGGACGCTTGCGAATGGGTCGGCCCCGGCTGGGCGCTTGCACACTAGTACTCTGGGCTTTCTCAAAAAAAAAAAAAAAAAAACTAGTACTCTGGGTCTCGTTGTCCGGCTGTGCCGGCCGAGCGTTCCCATATCTTTCCTTTTCGATCGAGGGAGATAGCATCAAGAAATAAAAACAGGGTGGATGCACAAGCCTCCTCAGAGCTCAAGGTTTCTGGACCGTTGGATCGGGTGGTTTGATGAGATTTGGGCCGTTGGATCGAGAGCTGGATGAACCTGCGCCGTCGGATCTAAAAAAACTACTGCTGGAATGAATAGTAATTCTCTCTCGCGCCTCCCCCCTCGTTTTACTTCGTTTTTTTACCGTTCTAGGTCGCTGGCGTGTGGGCCCGTCCGCGGGTGGGCCTCAGTTGTCAGTGACCGTGACTTGGTTCCGGCGAGCGGGTGTGCGGGTGCAGCCTGTGCGTCCAGTTGCGCACGCGCCGGCGGTAAATATCCCGTGCCACCGCACGTAAATCTTGCCCCCCGCCGAGGGCTTTTCTGTCTTTTCCTGTCCAGGCCGCGTGCGTGGTGGACGGTGCTTGGCTCCGTGCGTGTATGTGGTGGGGGAGGCGGCTGGCTCGCTTCTCATTCGCCCCCTTCGTTCCCCTCTCTCTGTCTCTCTCTCCTCTCCTCCCCGATAACCCTAGCCGCCGCCGCGCTACTGCCGCCGCCGCTGCTCTCCCCGTCCAGCAGCCACGTCGTCGCTCTCCTGCGCCATCGGATGCTCTCCCGCGCCATCGGATCGCCCCAGCCGCGCCCGCTCCTATGAGCCTCCCTCCTCCCCATGAGATCGCCGCCGGCCCTACCTTCTGCTCGAGTCGTGGAGGAGCAGCCGCATCGGTGGACAAGATGGGCTACACATGGGAGGGAGCAGCCAGGTGAGGTGGTTGTGGCCGAACGCGCGCTCATCGCCGCCGCACCATTGGGGACACTACTAGGAAAAGGGCTATAGATGGAATTGACACTAATGACGCACCAGACATGTGGTGCGCCATTACTATATACTAATGGCGCACCATGTGTTGGTACGCCATTAGTGTCCAAATACTAATGGCGCACCACATCCATGGTGCGCCATTAGTAAAAAATTTTTTTTTTCAAAACTACTAATGGCGCACCGTGGCATGGTGCGCCATTACTAGTTGAACTAGTAATGGCGCACCACATCCACGGTGCGCCATTAGTAAAAAAAATTGTAAAACTTTTTTTTGATTTTTTTTCAAAACTACTAATGGCGCACCGTGGGGTGGTGCGCCATTACTAGTTCAAACTAGTAATGGCACGGTGCGCCATTACTAGTTCAAACTAGTAATGGCGCACCATGCCACGGTGCGCCATTAGTAACTTGGCCACCACTTCCACCGAATGCACCCCCCCCCCCCCCGCGCGCGCGTGGATCGCCTTTTCAGTTAAAAAAATAAAAGAAAATGATGAAAATGTCAAAAAAAAAAGAAAATAAGTTTCCCATGTGATATGTGGTCTAGTTGTTGGGAAAATTTGTAAATATGAATTTCGACTTCATTTGCAAAATCTCGCGAGAATTTGTAAAAATGGGTATAACTTTTGCATACTAACTCGGATGAAAAAGTTTTTTATATGAAAAATCATCTACTCGAAAAGTTA
This sequence comes from Aegilops umbellulata, assembly GCA_032464435.1. NCBI lineage: Eukaryota > Viridiplantae > Streptophyta > Magnoliopsida > Poales > Poaceae > Aegilops > Aegilops umbellulata. The sequence continues at coordinate 391,733,397 of CP136058.1, forward strand.
CATCCAAATTTAACCGGGGGAACCCCGTTAAACATTTTCAAAATCTTCAAAAACCTAACAGAAAAAAGATACGGGGCTTTTAAAATCTGGAGAGGCAAAAAAATCAAAAAAAATCAAACTTACTAATGGCGCACCTACCCATGGTGCGCCATTACTATCTTCCCGCCTTCAAAATTCAAAATAAGTCAAAAAAAATAAAAAAAGTTACTAATGGCGCACCTGCCAATGGTGCGCCATTAGTATCTTCCCGCCTTCAAAATTCAAAATAAATCAAAAAAAAAGTTACTAATGGCGCACCTGCCCATGGTGCGCCAGTATCTTCCCGCCTTCAAAGTTCAAAATAAATCAAAAAAATAAAAAAAAGTTACTAATGGCGCACCTGCCCGCGGTGCGCCATTAGTATGTCGTATATATGGTTGGCTGTGGTCCTCTCCTCCTTATCTCTTCATTTCACCTCTCCTACACTCCATCTCCTCCTCTCCTCCACTCCATCGTCCCTTCTCTCCTCCACCATACTACCCTCCTCCTCTCCGGCGACCTCCTCCTCCTCTCCGGCGACCTCCTCCTCCCTCCTCTCCTACCCTCCCCTCCCCTCCTCTCCGGTGAGCTCCTCCTCCCTCCTCTCCGGTGAGCTCCTCCTCCCTCCTCTCCTCCCATCCTCTCATGGTTTCTCCTTCCTTCTCTCCGATGCTCCGGTGAACTCCTCTCCAGCGACCTCCTCCTCCTCCTCTCCGGCGATGTAGGCGAGCGCCTCTCCGGTGACCTCCTCCTCCTCCTCTCCGGCGAACTCCTCTCCGGCGAACTCCTCTCCGGCAAAAGAACAGGACAAAAGAACGTACAAGATCCAAAAACAGGAACAAAATTTGAAATAATGTCGTGCCAAAAAACGAGCAAAAAAACGAGCAAAAAATGGGCAAAAAATCACGATCCAAATCTAGATTCAAAATGGCGCATCACTAAACAGTGCGCCATTAGTATGCCGAAGTTACTAATGGCGCATCCCGTTGTCGTGCGCCATTAGTATGCCAAAGCATCTGGGTATACATGGCCCCTGGGAGGCATACTAATGGCGCACCGTGGCCTATACTAATGGCGTGGTGCGCCATTAGTATACCAGATACTAATGGCGCACCAGTGGTGCGCCATTAGTAAAAATTACTAATGGTGTGGTAGTAATGGCGCACCAGTGCTGCGCCATTAATGGCCAAATTAGGTGCGCCATTAGTAGCGGTTTTTCTAGTAGTGGGACGATGGGCGCCACAAGCCTCGTCGGAGGTCGCATCTCCATCCGCCACGGCTCCGGCGCTCGTCCTCCTCACGGACGGTCGCCTCTCCATCTGCCACGGCAGCGGTGCTCGTTCTCCTCCTTGGCTATCCGCCTTCGCATCCGCCATGGTTGTGGCCTCCAAGCTTTGGGTTGTGATGGCTTAGCTGCACCATGACGCTGGGTAAGATAGTGTCCCTTGTCTCATATGATTTCTTTCCATTGGGTTGACCGTCCTTGATTGATTTTGGATCTCATTTGTCTGCAGGTATCTTGTTCTTATCGTCGTTGATGTGTCAGATCTGTTGTTGTGCTAGCTGAACTGTAGGTATGCATCCTTTTTGTCCCGTTTTTGGTCATTGGCTGTTGCTCATCCGTGATTTAGCTTTGATTTTGCTGCAGGTTGGTTCATTGTTTCTGGTTTCACGTCTGCTTGGTCGATCCCTTGTTCGGCATGTGCCTGCATGTTGTCTCCCTGCCGCAGCATTACGGATCTGCAGGTTGACCCTTCTTCTCCTCCTCTCTGCTCCTCTTATGCAGATTGGCCAATGAGAGCCTTTTGTTTTATGTGTTTTGTTCCTGGTAGAGAGTCTGTGCACTTAATTTTGGTCCTTTCCTTGCCCTCCTTGCTTGTTTTTTACTGGAGTATAAATATGTGCCTTTTCCTCCTGGTAGGGCCTAGGATTGTTGCATTTGTTGCTTTCCTTGATCTGTTTGTTTGCCTCTGGCTTTTGTCCATGGTCTTTGTAGCAGCCTACAGAATCATTTTGTTTTCTTGTTTGCCTTTGTTGTGTTGCTGAGGCTACCAAACAAAGCAATGACACGCACCTGGTGCAAGCCAATTACCATGCTTTGACTCTCAAATCTTCTGCACAAATATATTAGAACATGGTAGTACTGGAAATTCAAATAATCAAAGCAAGCCTTTGCATCTTTCAAGTAGCTATTAATATGTGAGCTTACTATTTTGCACAGATTGTGAAACTTGAAGCACCAGTTTTCCCAAACACTGCCACATAACCCGATGATTGTTGAACCATTGAGGATATAGAGATGAACCTATATGTGCAATTCTGGACTGTAATAAATAAACATGATCAGGTTCAGTAGAAGAGTCTACCAATAGTATATCATAATTGAACCTATATATGCAATTCTGGACAGTAATAAATAAACATGATCACGTTCAAAATCTTCTATTGGTTCAAAAATAGTAGATCTATTAAGGCACAAATCCATACTTAAAATACAGGCGGTAAAATAAAACATGGACAAAGAAAGACCGGGTGCTCTGCCTTTGCTGAAGGTGGTAGGAATTTTTGTGCTGTAATGTAAGTTTTCTGTGCGTTCTGTGTGGGTGAAACTTTGTAGTGGTAAGGTGGCAGGGCGTGGAGCTGTTGTGATGATCCGATTGAGGGTAAGGTACTTGTAGAGGCAAGCTTGTGAAATTAATTGGCTGAAAATCAAATCAACAACTCTATCTTTGTGATGCCCTATGATGTCACCACCAAAGTAGATCTAAGTACACCCATATAACTGTTACGCCTATATTTTCTGTGATTATTTGTAGTCTCAAGTTCGAACTATTCTTCTTAATGTTCGTTGAGTCTACTTCTTTTTCTACACCCAAAATGACCGAGAAAATGGCAGGTATGATGATGATGTTTGTACAGAGTCTGTTTTATGGGAAAGAGGTTATTCTCGGTGATGATAAGATGTCGTTTGTGCATTGTCTATCCTCGGTCATCAATAGACAATGTGTCTTCTATCATAACTGGATGTTTCTCTCCTATCTCATGCTGATATATTGTTGGTTCACATGTTGTATTGTTGGTTCTGACATCTGGAATATATCATTGCAGGATGATTGTTGATGGGGTGCCGAGACGTGTGTGAACTACCTCATGTGACTGATGAAAAATTATTTAGTGCTTACTGTATTAGTCAGTCAAGTATGCCGAATACCCTGTTCTGAAAGCAAACACATGATATTTGAAGCTTTACATACACTTGGATGGTAACATAATACCCATGCTTTGAATTTTAAAATGCCAAATTGGCAATGCTCCTTAACTACCATATCTGCTCTGTAATCTTTGACTTGATTGATGGAAAAGATTTTTTTTATGGTTTCTGTAATCTCTATCGGCTATTCCCATAGCAAAATACTTGGACGGTTTAGTCTTAGGGAATTCTTCATATTTATTTCCCGTTCAAAAGAGAATCTTCACATCATGAGAATGCTTAGGACCCTAAATAAATTTGCAGGAATTTTTTATAAGGCCTCTCACAGATTTAAATATAACAAACTGTATTTGTAGTATTAAATTTGGATTGGAACTATTTATACCAAAGCAATTACAGGTATGTTGATTTAGTACAATTGCATTTCCTGTGTTTCCGTGAAAAAGAATAAATGTTTCCTTTTGTTATCTCCTATTGTGGGATGAATTCCTTTAATCAAGTCTGGCTAGCACTTACTCTGTATTCGCCTTGGACTAGAGTAACAAGCCCATATAAGAGCATTAAGGGCCCAAGTGATGGAGTATCCTGAATAACTTGCTACTTCTTGGATTATTAATTAGTGAGACAAGATTAATGGAGTTCGTAGTATACATTGAGTTTGTTTTACTGCCTGGAGAAAGAACAAGAGCCCTTTCTTCGAGGGGCGTTCACGTGGATGACCGAACTGAGTCCTCTTCTTTTTTGTATCTTGAAGTACAAATATGGTTTGATTTGATAGTATATCATAGTATAATTGTTAAGATTCTCAGTCTATAATCTATAGACAATTACAGTAGTTATGATCAGTTAATCGCTCCCCTGATTTTTGTACATTGTTCTCACATAGAAAATACTATTTGTTCCTCTCTTTTTTCAAGTTCACGCGTTGTACTGGAGATTACTGTAAGACACAAGCAGAAAGGATTCATGGAAACCTTGCCTTGGTTGATCTTGCGGGCACGTAATGGCTATTCTTTTTGGGCTGTTGTTTTCCTTTCACCCTGTCAACAAAAGTAAACTGCAAAACATTTTTCTTTGTGCAGTGAGCAAGCCTCTAAAATGAATAATTTTGGCCAAAAAGCTCAATTCGATCTTGCTGTTCTGCGGCTCAAAGGTTGATGACTACCGTTGGGCACTTCCCATTTAAGTCTATCAGGCTGTAAGCTCCTCCATGTTATGTTCATTTGTTTACTTTTAGTAAGATTTGCCCAAGTGATGGACTGGTTAATTCCTGTATGACCAAATAATACATTGGAAGATAGAAAAACATGTCCGCATGCATGTAACATAGAAGCCAATGTTGAGCATGAGAGCCATTTAAGAGAAGCTATCTGAAGTGTTATTTTTTGTACTATTCCATTTTAGGTACCACTGATCATATATTTCTTTGGGGGCATTTCAGGCTCCTTTCAAGGAAGAACGATTAAAACGGGATCAGGACGATCTTCAAAAGCGCCAACAGGTAAGCATGTTTCTGGTGTACCTGGTACTACAGAGTAAAATTAGGCATGCACCAACTGTTAGCTTCTTCCATTTTTCATTCTTCAGGCCAGTAAACTCTGGTATAATGAGCTGGTCACACAAGTTCCTGAGCCAGCAATGCCACTCCCAAGGCAAATTGAAGTACCAACTTATTATTGGTGCTTCCACGGATTTTTCCTTGTGGCATAGTTAGTTCACCTTTCTTTTCTTATTGTGTGTATATACCACCTACACAGTATGTGGATTGAGTTTTTTTAGCTGTTTGAAGTACGCTAATCAATCATGTGCTAATTTTAAAGGAGTCAGCTGCTCGAAGGGAAGGAACTTGGGCTGGTGTGGAGAGAACCTTGAACTCTCGCCTTCAGGTCTACTCTGTTATGATTTTGGGGTCAGAAAGAATGGGCGTAAATTGTGACGTCAGTAGCTATTTTCATGTAGTTTATGCTTTTTCTCCCCTTTACTTCTCATACATAAACCCATTACTCGCTTATTTTCATTCCGTGATTTTTTTGAGATATTCCATAGCATGTTATCCGAACATTAGCAAGTTCCTTTAATTCACCTCTTCATATGTCTCAGATTGTTGAAGTTGTCCTTTTGTTCCGCTATGTGCTTTCAAGCCCCAATGCAGTAACTTTCTTATAAGATTCTTTAGTTTATCCTATTAGATTCGAAATCCGACTTTGGGAAGCTGCTTGAGGAAGTTTCTCCTGGTCTTTTTGTGTGTGATTTTTGCTATAATGGTTGAATTGGTAATGTTGTGTGCATACAATTGAAGCACCAATGAGACAATAGTGTGATAGTCAGATAGTTTTTTTCTTAAGCATGAGTTTAGTTTCTCCTTCTTCTTTAACTAAAATGTGTACTAACATTTTCTTAAGTACAGAACTAGGGCAGTGCACATATAAGATTGGCAGTGCACATATAAGATTAATTTGTTCTTCTTTCATGTTGGAGAGAGTGGCAGTACGCCGATTAAGCTACATTCTTTCCTGTTAGAGAGTTGTGTATATTCTCTTGCTGCTTAATGTTTTCTTCGCTTTTCCTGCACACAATGGTTAGTATTATCAAAGTGGCTACTTTTCCTGGTTTCCTTCTTACAGTAACTGTAAGAATGATTTTAATTGCTAGATATATACATATGGGAGAGCTGGTTGTATCTCTTTTTTCTGTTAATGTTGGAGAAGATGAATTTGTTTTCCTTTTCAGATTCATTTGTTCTCACATTAGCTTGCAATTAGAGTCCTTGACTGGATAATAATTTTTTCTCCTATTACAGTGTACAGTATATGATTGGTTTTTTCACTTTGCACTATTTTATAGAAGTGTGTTTTTAATGCCCTTTTTATTTGGTCTTGCAGCTATTTTGTGTTTCTGGTTATATATATATATATATATATATATATATATATATATATATATATATATATATATATATATATATATATACTGGTGGGATGTTGACAAATGCATCCATGCCTTCTTTTTTGATGGATGTATGCTCAAGACAAGACAACATAAAAAATGCCATGGTCGAGGTCGGCATCTCCCAGGAAGGTCTCCACAACATGGAGGGCTCCATAATCGTTCTCCAGTTATTTGCCACTTATCTCCTTCAGATGTGGTCAATTTGGCATGGGCACGCGTTCGGTGGGAATGAGTCAGATGGGCTTCTGTCTATTGTTGTTCTTGTGTTTCTTTCTCTTATCTCATGGTTGCCTATTGTATGCATGAAAATGCCTGACAATGGAGGCAGCCACAAGCACACATATGTTGTAGCTTCGAGGCACTGACTTGTATGTGTTCTGAACTTTCATTAGATCTTCATAGACTGTATGCTTTTCTTTTGAGACATCTTAATCCTTTTGATTAATCACATTGATGTACTGATGATACTTAGGTATGCTATAAATGTGATGTTGCAAGCTACTAGAGATGATCTGTTAAAAACAGTAACCCAATGGAGAGAGCCGTAGGTTTAGTTTTCACTTATGGCAGTTGATGTGCTATGTTTGCTGATGTGCATTTTTTCATGCTATGCATGCTCTCCATTGATATAACAAATCCATTTCTATTATTTACATAATTCTTTGCTAACAGTTTGAACATAGTTTTTCCATTGATAGTGATTTGCTGCCAAATGATCAGTTGTCGCTACAGATTTGTAGGTTTAGTTTACTACTGTACTATGCAGTATGAAAGCAGTGTAAATAAGTTAGCTGTGATAACCACTATGGCCTGCTTTTGGTATATGAACAACGATGCTTTAGGTGTCTGATGCTACATTATATGAACCTCTAATAGGAATCGTCACTATCAGAAGCTGCAAGGCCAGTGTGTCTACCTCTTCCTGAACTGGCACATGAATATATATCTTTCTTTAGTTATATCATACTGCATTTTTAGTGACATGCTCAAAAGATGTAATCAACTGAACCACTACTATTAGTAATTGTTTGCTTCCTCATGTTTCTTTGAGAAATCCTAATGTTGAGCCAATGGTCTCAATAATTCCTTTTATGTGTTTGTTGTTGCTCTACCTTTGCATCATGTGTATACTACCGGGCTGGACGAAATTGGACCGGGTGGGGTGCGGCAAGCCGCACTGCCTATCTAGTTCCTATGTATGCACATCCAGGCCGCGGCTTCGGCGGTGCAGCCCGGCATCGGCCGGCGGGTAAACATCCCTTGAGCTCCGAGGGCCGAACGAAGCAGCAACGAGTGAAGTCTATTTTAAAACCTGAGGTTGTAGGCTTGGTCGTAAATGAACCCTCACCTTCAAATCCCTGAAGTTTGTACCCTGTTCTCTGTAATCTCGGTTGTTTTCAACCCTAAACCAACACTAGACTGTTTGTAAGCACAATCCCGGTCGGGATCACTCGTTCCTCTCACTGACTACCCAGACCTACATGTCATTTACACTTCTTCATCCATTTCTCCTCTTCTCTTTCTTTTCTGGGGTGAGCCCATGCGCACAGAGGAGCATAAGTGTTTTTTTGTGCGCGAACTGGGTATATTGGATATTAGTACATGCAAAGTGGCCAGTTTGCAGTGCTACAGTTGAGTACGCATGTGTATAAACACGGAAAAACAAAAACGCATACATGCATGCAATGGGCTAATTTTTTTAAATAATACGTTTCTTTTATTAAATTTCAGAAATATTACGCCGTAATTATATTTTCTAAAAATATTACCCAGTCGGCCTACTGTTGACCAACTGGATCCAGTCGGCCTACTGCTGGCCGATTGGACCCAGTCGGCCAACTGTCGGCCGATTGGATCCAGTCGGCCCACTGTTGGCCGATTGGCACCCAGTCTGCTTCCTCTAGGCCGACAGGTGCATGCACCCATTTATCTGTTGAATAGGTATTTAAAAATGTTGAAGAAGTATTTGAAAAAATGTCGATCATGCGTATAAAAATGTTAATCAAGCATTTGGAAAAAAAATGTTGAACAAGTATTTGAAAAATGTTGAACAAATATTTGAAAACTGTTGAATAAGTATTTGAAAAATGTTGAAGAAATATTTTAAAAAATATTGATCATGTATATAAAAATGTTATTCAAGCATTTGGAAAAAATGTTGAACAAGTATTTAAAAAAATTTGAACAAATATTTGAAAACTGTTGAATTGGTATTTAAAAAATGTTGAAGAAGTATTTTAAAAAATATTGATCATGTATATAAAAATGTTAATCAGGCATTTGCAAAACAAATTGAACAAGTATTTGAAAAAAATGTTGAACAAGTATTTAAAAAAATATTGATTATGTATATAATTTTTTGAATAATTAATTGTAAAAATGTTGATCATATTTTCAAATACTTGTTCAAATTTGTTTAAATACTTGTTTAACATTTTTTAAATACTTGTTCAACATATTTTCAAATACTTGTTAAACATATTTATATACATGATCAACATTTTAATATACGTGATTAATATTTTTTCAAATACTTGTTGAACATTTTTTCAAATACTTGTTCAACATTTTTTTCAAATGCTTGATTAACACTTTTATATATATGATCACATTTTTTAAAATACTTCTTCAACATTTTTTAAATACCTATTCAATAATTTTCAAATATTTGTTCAACATTTTTCAAATACTTGCTCAATATTTTTTAAATGCTTGATTAACATTTTTATATGCATGGTTAATATTTTTTCAAATACTTCTTCAACATTTTTCAAATACCTATTCAACAGATAAAATGGGTGCATGCACCTGTCAGCCTACAGGAAGCAGACTGTGTGCCAATCAGCCAGCAGTGGGCCGACTGGGGCCAATCGGCCAGCAGTGGGCCGACTAGATCCAATCAGGCAGCAGTGGGCCGACTGGGGGCCAATCGGCCAGCAGTAGGCCGACTAGATCCAATCTGCCAGCAGTAGGCCGACTGGGTAATATTTTTAAAAAATATAATTACGGCATAATATTTATGAAATTTAATAAGAGAAATGTATTACTTAAAATAAAATTAGCCATGCAATGTCTAGTCTAGCTAGCAATCAACGCACGCGTGCATGATTGATCTTTGATAATGTCGCTACGAAGGAGCAGGACTCTGAACAAGAATCATCTATGACTGTGACAATGTGTTCGCTAACGTAGAAAAATTCAATTTTGGTTCGCGATAATATTTCATTCGGCATTGCATTGTAACTTACTATTCTCCAGTTACACAAGTTACTTACTTTCACACCATTGATTCCAACACAAGTTGTACAACAGAAGCTGAAATGTAGCAGTCCAAGCCAGTCCTCGTCTTCCTCCTGCTCGCCATCTCTACAGCGGTGCCCAGAGACAAACCTTTCTCACGACGATCACCCAGTAGGGCGTGTCCACGACACTCTACACCGCACCGCTTAGTGCCTATCGGCCGCTCGCTGCTGGTCAACCTCTCCACGCCGGCCAGCACGTCGCCGTGCAGCGGGCAGACAACGACCGTGACGCCTTCCGCCAACTCCACGGACGGTACTCCAGGCAACAACTGGCTGCCCCCTCAGGCACTGTCGGCGTCGCCGGGCTCGCGTGCTCCAGCGCCTCGTCCCCGGCCCAGATGGCCAGCACCCAGAAGGTGCATATTCGACGGCGGCCCGTTCTTCCTCGCGCCCTGGGCGGACCGGCCGTTCATCACGTCGTTCGTCCGGCTCCGGCACCCTCGCGGTCGGCCTCGCTACCGTGACCGTCAATAGCAGCAGGTGTTTCACCATGGATGCGCTACAACCATACGTATCCGGCGAGCTGTCCGGCTAGGGCATGATGGGAGACTGCACAGAATCACAGATCATCATTTGCATTTTGGGGAAAGAGGATGGCAGCCATGGATTGAAGATGGACATGACATGTGGGCCAGTGTCCGGGATCAACTTTTTCCCGATGCGCCAAACGGGGTCAGGGTTAAGATAAACCGGGATCAATAAGTGTAGGATACATATTTCAGGGATTTAAAGATGAGGGTTCATTTATAACGAGTTTTACAAGTTCAAGGTTTAAAGGAGACTTCACTCAACAGCAACAAACCAAAAGCCCGCACGAACTAAACTGTGCATGCATTCCGTTTACGTGGGGCGCTGCCTTTTTCTTTTCTTTTTGAGGGATGCTTTTTTTTTAGAAGATTTTGAAGGGTGCTGTGTGCCGCTCTCAGCGAGCAGTACAGCTCGCGTCGCTCATGCGCCAGCGCGACATGGACCTGGCCCACCAAGCGCAAGCAGATGTCGCGAGAGAATCACACGCCTATTTTTTTCTTTTTCCTATTTTTCCTAGCTTAATTTTGATTTTAAAACCTAGGGAATAGAAAACAAATGTTGCGATTTTTTTAAAATTTGTGAAATAAAAATTTCACGAAATCAAAAAATGTTAATGATTTAACAAATTGTTTGTGAATTAAGAAAGCACGAATTCCTGTTCAGAATTTCAAAAAATTCCGTGAATTTCTAAAAATGTTAGTGAATTCCAAAAATAATCCTCATGAAATTAAAAGAACTCCGTGAATTTCCAAAAAAATAGTGAATTCACAAAAATATTTTAAAAAATGTTCAGGAATTTCAAAATTGATCAAAAATTTAAATAAAATGTATGAATTTAAAAATTTTCAAGAATTTTAAACAATATTCATGTTTAGAAAGTTCATGTGTTTGAATTTTTCTGGATTTGAATTTTTTTTAGTTTGAAAAATTAATTAAATGAAAAAGGTAAACAAAAATAACCAAAAAAGTATGTATAAAAGTAGATGAAAAAGAAAAACCCAGGAAAAATTAATGCCAAAAAATAGAAGAAAAGAACTTTTGAAACCTTCTCAAACCGGCCGGAAGGTTCAACAAACTACCTAAAAGCGGCACCCATCAATTTTCTAACAGGAATCCTAAGCGCCAAATATAGGGCGAACTGTACGGGTATCACCCTCCCGCTCGTTCACTAGTCTTGGGTGGGTCGCCAGCCTGTTCTCTCCCCTCCACTAGTTTTGGGAACCTTCTAGAAACATCCCACCATTTATTGGGTTTGGTTTTTTGTTTGTTTTTCTAATATTTTTTTGTTGCTTTTGGTTTTTGTTGTCGGGTGCCCGAAGGCATCAGGAAGCCAGCACCCGCCTCTGTGTTGTCCGGTGCTCGGGGTACCTGGACCCCTAGTTCCCGGAGTAGGGCTCCACCCTCTAGATGGTCCGGGTTCCCGGTGCTTTATGCTACCCACCCAGGTATACTCCGGGTGCCCGGGGTCCTTGACCTCCAGGTGCTCGGTTCTCTCTGATTGCTATTCACTGGTCCGAGAGGCCGACCCCTTTTGGTCCAGGTTGCTGGCTGGGTAACGACTACCTTAGCCTTGGGAGGGCATAAATACCCCCTCTTCTTCCACCTAAAACCCCACTCTTGTGAAACCTTTCGCTGCCCATTTTCAAACCTTAAAAGCTTGATATCTCGTGCTCATTCACCAAAAACACTCCGATTTAATGGGATTGGAGGGTATTCACCCTATCTACATCCCTACCAACTTGTTCATCTTTAACAACTTGTTACTTTTGGAGCTTGGGCTCTTAGACAGTTAGAGGCTCCCCCAAAAGTTCCTTGCTTGTGATGTGCTCTGGAGACGTGTGTAAAAGTGTGATGGTCGCCTTCAACACTAACCCTGAGTGATTGGAGGCTCATCCGTTCGGGATGACTCGACGAGAATACAGTGAGCCTTGTGTGGCACTTCAGAAGTTCTGGTTCTGGCACCGCTCCAACGGAGATTAGCACTGAACTTCGGGATAAATCTGCATCATTGGCGCACTTCTGGTTAATTCTTTCCCGTATTTTACTTTGCTTTGTATGCTTATTGGCTTTGCTAGTCGACTGTGTTGAAAGAACGTTTGACATTTTTAAAATATACGCTTAACATTTTTTTTGAACATCAGTACAGACACAAACGCTCATATACATGCGCATACACTCACCCCTATGAATGCATACACGCACACCCTACCCCTATGGGCACCTTCGAAAGACTGAGCCGACATATCATTTTGAGATTTACGAAGTCACCGTAGGCGCCTCGTCGTCGACGGAAACGTCTCCTCCACTGAATGCGCATCGCTGGAAATCCTGAAATAAATCCAGGAATAAATGCGAGCACCAGGATTTGAACCCTGGTGGGCTGGGATACCACAGTCCTCTAACCATCCAACCACAGGTTGGTTCGCGCTTAACATTTTTTTTGGATATATGTGTTGATGTCTACTTTTTTCGTACATACAACACATTTTTCGTAGACGTAAGAATTTATTTTTCTTATACTTATGTATACATATGAAATATTGTTCTTATACTTATACATGTTTAACATTTTGCAAGTACATGATACATGTTTTTCAAACATATGTTTTGATGTCAACTTTTTCATGCATATTGTAATTCTGATGCATCAGGAACATTTGTATACACGTTCAACATTTTTCAAATGCATGGTTATCAGTTTTTAATATTTATTGATGTTTACTTTTTCATACACCATGTATATATTTTGTGAATCATAAATTTTTATACACATGTAATATTTTCAAATATATGTTTTGATGTCTACTTTTCTATACACGTTGTACTTTTAGTATGCATCAGAAACATTTTTTATACACACTTAATATTTTTCAAATGGATGATTAATATTTATTAAAAAACTTAAATGATTTTTACAATATGTTTTTAGATTATTCCTAAATATAAACATAAACAAAATTTAAAAGTAAAACAAAAAAGAATAAAAACGTGAAAAAACGAGCGCTTATAACTGGCTTAAGGCATGTGGACCTCCTGCGCGCTCGGCCGGCCCATTGTTGCTGTCGCTGCGGTACCGGTTTCGTCTTCCGGCCCGGAAGGCTCCGTCCAAATCGACGCCTCCGCTCATCTGCCGTCGATCCCTCCGCCCCCAAATCTTCTACATCGAGCCGTGCGGCGGCGCTGGTGGCAAACTGGCGATGGAGTGCGTCGACCTCTCCCTCGTTCAACACTACTTCACGAGCAGCGCAGCAGCGGCGGCCGCCGATCCCACTCTCCGCATGAGGTACTGCTCCTTCGAATCGCCATGACGTTCTTCTCATCTGCTCTCCGGCGTTCTGCTCCGTTTGTCTGAACCAGACGGCTTCGGAGAGTAGCCATAGCCTATGGCGGCCACCGGGCGTCCATAGCCGATATCGGCCATCCATGACGCGCCTACACACTACACACTACACATAGAACTAGTACTTCATTAGATTACTATGATCATCAGCCCCGTCGTAATTAGGTAGATGGTAGATGTGAATACAAGAGAAGTTCTGCAGGCCATTAAACAGGATCAAAGCATTACCAAATCAATGTAACTGTGCGTGTCCATCTAAGAAAAATGTGCGTCTGTGTGACCGAAAAGTAGTACTCGATTCGGATAAGTTGAAAGAAAGAAGAACACAGTGTTATAAATACAGTCGTAGAGAAATTTCATCTTCTTCTTCTTTGATACGGACCGCTTCTTCATTTATGGGCAGTCCCAATCGCAACTCCAAGCATACATCAGCTGCCACTGCTGCGTCCACATCCCTCGTCACCTCCTCTACAACACCTGTGTTGTCTGTCATCACTGAATTCTCCACTGCATCCGTCAATACTGCCTCTGCCTCCTCCGCTACGACATCCGCCTTGTCTGTCACCACTGAATTCTTCGATGCGTCCGTCAATACAGCCTCCGACTTCTCCTCCTCTTCCTCTACTACATCTGTGTTGCCTGTCGCCACTGAACTATCCACTGCATCCATCGTTACTGCCTCTGGCTCATCCTCCTCCACGCCGTCCGACCAGTCCTCCAATTCACGCTCCACATCGCCCTCGTCCTTGCTGCCTCGCCTGCCAGGACCATGTTCTCTGCAGAATAAACAATGCACACACACCTTGGTTAGCTACTGTTAAAGTTCAAATTAGCAATGGGCCTTCTATTCATGTAAAGGAATTCTGCATGATCACACAAAAGATAAAAGGCATGAATCAACACAATGAATGTATTAACACAGGACTGGAATAGTTAGGAACAGTAATGACTGAAAGAAGTGAAACGTAAGGAGTAATATGGTACATACTCATAGTTTGGTCGGATGTGAGCCATTATTTTCTTGTTCTCCTCCCTTTCACACCAGCCCTTCAGTTTTGGACAGTCCAAAATATGCAGATCGTTCAGGTTGGTTAGTTTATTTATGCTGCCCGGCAAAGATTCAATGGCAGGGCATCTGTGGATGACAAGCTTCTCAAGATTGGTGAGATCTCCTAACCATTCCGGAAGTGATGTGATACTGTTGCAGTCACTAAGATGCATCGACCGAAGGGAGGTGAGTCTTTGCAAACTCCGCGCGAATCCCTTGAACATGCTGCAGGACACGATCTTCAGTTCCCGGAGAGAGGTGAGGTCACCCAAGTGTTGTTCTAGTAGCTCCATCCAGCAATTAGACAAGCACAGTGACTGGAGGGAGGATAGAGCCTCAATAGCACGTGGTAAAGTCCTCAGATCACGGCAATCTTCGACAGTTAAACTATAGAGGCCAGGGAGTCTGTGAAGCAAAGTCCAGTTATATAGAGCTAGGTTGCAGTTTTTGACCACCAGTTCATTTACTAAAACAGAGGTAATAGTGGTCTCCACACTATGTCCTCCTCTGTTCCACCAGGAATAAAACATTAGTTTACGGCAGTCTGAGATCACCAACCTCCGAGCTCTAGGCGTGAAAGGTCCAAAGCACAACTTGGGGCATCCTGTAATAACCAGTTCACCAATGGCCGGGAGCACACACTCCTTACCACTTCTGTCATATGTTGTTTTGAACTCTTCCAGGCTTTCCATATCATCCAACTCTAGAGTGAACTTGGGGAGTCGATGGACTGCTGCTCGGTTTCCATCAGTGAGGTCATTGACGTCGAATCTTGTAATGCTAGCCATCCTTCTGAAAACTGCTCGTCGCAGGTTGAGTAACAAACAAAGTGGTGGTGGGCAGCTGCACCTCGGGAAGTCCTCAATGGTAACCTCTACAAGAGTAGAGACATGAGAAAATCTGGTTGCACTCCACCAGACTGAAAAGCGGGTCTCGCCAGATATGGTTGATCTCCACCAGGCTGAAAGGCAGGTCTCGTCACTACAACCATGTAGCTGAAGGCACTGCAGATGTGGTGGCAATAATTCTCCTAACAGGGTACTGCCCTCCATGGACACTTGGGAGCCCACAGTCCAGCAAAGTTTCAACTTCTGAGTCTTTCCTTCCAGTGTCATTCTTATTTGGTTCGCATCTTGTTTAGACTTCACGTTTTCAAGACAGCTTATCTCAATCTCTTCCAAGTTTGCCTCCTTGAGCTCAACAATGTTCGTGTTCCTATATACTTCTCCATTATCGGCTTTAACCACAAGCTGACAACTTTTCAAACTGCGGCAGTTCCTCACATCTATGGACTGAAGAGACCTGATTTCACCTATCCTTTTGGTTATGCTCTTCAGTCTAATGCAGCCCGAGAGGTCTAGTGTTTGCAGATTGTTGAGTTCACCTAAACTTTCAGGTAGATCACGGAGAAATCTATTATGGGACAAATCCAAATGCTCCAGACTGGAAAAGCCACTGATATATTCAAGAAATTCATGAGTTTGCTCTACTGACTTTGAGTAACAGATAGGATTCAGGAACATGGATAGATTCAAATACTCTAGTTTGGTGAGCTTGCCCAGGACATCTTTTAGCCCTTCGAGACAGGACTGCTGTTGAGCAAGATAACAGCAAGGGTTTGACAAGTTCAAGTGCTGGAGATTGGTAAGGCCACCAAGAGCTTTCTCGACCCCTTCAAAACAAGACCAGAATGATAGGTCTAGGTGTACCAAAAATTTGAGCTTCCTGAATGATTCCGGCAGTTTGCCTAGCCTATGGCAATATGATAAATCAATGTGCAACAAATTTATTAGATTCCCAAATGACCCAGGCAGATTTAATAGCCCACAGCAGCCTGACAAGTTGATATGCACCAAATTTACAAGATTCCCAAATGATTCCGGTAAGTTTACCAACCCAGAGCAGCCTGATAAGTTGATGTGCAGCAAATATATTAGCTTCCCAAATGATAGAGGCAGACTAACTAGTCCTGAGCACTGTGATAAGTTGTTGTGCACCAAATTTATTAGCTTCCCGAATGATTGCGGAAGTTTTTCTAGTCCAGAGCAGCCTGATAAATCGATATGCTTCAAACTAGTCAGCTTTCCAAATGAATCTGGCAGATTTACAAGTCCAGAGCAGCCTGATAAATCGGTATGCTTCAAACTAGTCAGCTTTCCAAATGAATCTGGCAGATTTACAAGTTCAGAGCAGCCTGATAAATCGACATGCTTCAAACTAGTCAACTTCCCAAATGAATCTGGCAAATTTACAAGTCCAGAGCAGCCTGATAAATCGATATGCTTCAAACTAGTCAGCTTCCCAAGTGAATCTGGCAAATTTGCAAGTCCAGAGTATCTTGATAATTCAATATGCGCCAAATTTGTTAGCTCCCCTAATGATTCAGGTAGATTTCTTAGTCCGGAGCAGCCTGATAAATCAATATGCAACAAATTTAATAGATCTCCGAGTGACTCCGGCAGAATAACTAGTCCAGAGCAGCCTGATAAATTAAGATATCCCAAATGCCTCAACTGATAGATAGAATCTGGTAAGTTCAGCATTGATCTGTCATTTAAATCCAAGACACGCAGGCACCACGAAAATGAAAACGAATCATCGATGAGCCCCCTTATACCAGAACCCACACAACGTAGCGCCCTTATGTGGGTGTCAGATAATTTACTGGATGACTTGAAATTGTTAAGCAGCACATACCGGCAGCCGCTATTAGAGCATAATCCCCGCTGATAAGATGTCTCCATTGTATCATATATATCACACATATATTGTTTTGCAATGCTATGCACCATATTGTTCATTGTGAACAAGAATGTACTCTTATCACCATTTCTACTAGTCTGCAACAGAAGCATAAAGTGTGTTAGAGAATATAATACGTTTCTAATCAGTTGCCCTGCCAAATTCAGAGGTAAATTTTGGCATGCCAAAATTTTGAAAAAATAAAATAAAATAGTGATAGGTCGGCATCCAATAAGGCATAACCAGCAGTCCTGCCAGTGCCAAGCCAATTTTATTTTGGCCATCTGATAGAATAGTATGGGCATGCTAAAATTTTAGGAGTAAACAATTGAGCGCCACTTTGTTTTGGCATGTCCATATTTTGGCATAGCAAATACTGGAAGCAAACCAATTAAGCCCAACGACTTTTAAACATAGTGTGGACTGTGGAGTAACTCACCGAAACCGGCACTGTTTGAAGAAGTGACATGCCCAGAAGGATCTCAATATACTGCTCGCCAAGTTGTATCACAGAGAATTTGTCTGATTGGTCAAGAAGACCGAGAGAAGTCCATTGATAAATCAGATCATCTTTAGCTATAGTGTGACCATACTGGAACATCGCAAAGTAAGCAAAGCATAGCCGTAAGCTCGGTGGCATACTAGTGTATGCCAACATGAGGAATGGCTCATCGATGTGCCAATATTCCCATATCTCACTGTTCAGTACTTCTGCCCATCCTGTAGCATCCTTATAGAGTAGCACGCCGCCGAGCACCGCAGCTGCTAATGGTGAACCCCGACACCTTTTTGCAATCCCTGCACCAATCTGCTCCAAGGCTTGCTTGTCAAACGATCTACCTTCAAAGCGACTTCGTTGTTTGATTATTGTCCAGCACATGTCATCACTCAGTTCACTACAAGGCACATATAACCTGCCCATCTTTATTTCATTTGTAGATGTATATCTCAAATATTCATATCCTGTTGCTATCAAGATTACCTCACTGTGATTGTCCCCTTCCCTTAGCATACTCTCCAACTCTTCGCAATCATCCTGTGATAGCTGTATGTTATCTAAAACAACAAGTACCTTAATACCATTATCAAGTAGCTGGTCAAGGCGCTTCCTTACATACTCCATGTCATCATTTGAATCACCGTTGATCTCTTCTCCTGATACCCGAGAAATTATGGCCTTCCCCATCTCATGCAAGCGAAAATTCCCAGAGCATTGGATCCATACCCGAGAGTAGTCTTTGAATCTGGTATGTTTGAAAACCATTCGTGCTAATGTTGTCTTGCCGCTGCCATCCTGGCCGTCAATGTGAATGCTGTTGCAGTACCCTCTTTTCACAGATATACTTTCCATTATCCTCTGTATTTGTTTATCCCTTCCTACAATAATTGGTTCTTCAGTCTCTATTACATCTGGTGGCTCGATGCTTGCATCGGAATCAGATGACATAAGATTGAATTCGTCCATGTCGACCCGTATCTTGCAGACTTCTTCTTTTATCCTCTCCACCTTACCAGCCATGAGATTCTTCTTCTCAGGGGCATTCAGACGCGGTATCATCTTCGTCAACTGAAAGGAATCAGTTCATAATCATTTAGCAGGTATGCAAGGAGCCAGGAGTAAGGAGTACTTGGACGGTCGACAAAAAATGAATAGACTTACATACCTTGCCCGCGGGTGCAGCTGGTATCATTGTGTCTTGCAACTCGTCCAAGATGTCATAGGCGATCTTCACGACCCGCCTCAACCAGTCCCGCACCTTCTTCCCCTGCAGGTCAAGTTCGCATATTTAGTGACCTATGGATCTCGTAGCCTAGCTATGACAGGATCTGAGCTTTTCTTAAAAATGTTTAAGGATGGTGAACTAACATACCTCCATTTGCTGTGGGGTATCCTCCAGCAGCGGCTGTATGGCTTGCGGCGCATCCATTTCCTCCGATTTCTCTTTGGGGACATCATCCTTAAAACGAAGACACCGCCTCTCGGCGTCCTCCAGCAGCGGTTGTATGACCTCCAGCGTCTCCATTATTTCTTGCAACTCACGGGTAGCCTCGTCTCCAACAGCGATGGCGGATCTGAGCTTCCTGCATGAACTTTGGACAATGGCTTGGGCCATGGCTGCTTCTAGCCCCTCCACCCAAAAGCAAGAAGCTTCGATTCGAGCCAGCAATGGGACGGGGATGATGCAGCGCAGGGGGCAGAGGATCGTTCGCCCACCTCCCGGATTGCGGAGCAAAGCTAGGGGGAAAGGAACCAGCTGGAGCTGTGCAGGCCACTGGCAAGAAGTACTCAATGAACAATAGCTACCGTACTGCAAAACAAGGCTGTTGGGGCTATGTGCAATGAATAAAGTTCAGAGTCGACAGTGAACACTGTTGCCTCAACAGTACTTCTCTGAGCAACAATAATTGCCTCGTTTCACGGTTGGTGGAGGAGGCATCCTGCGCTTGCTATGACCGGTGCACCGATGTACCCATGGCACATGAGCTGTTTCGTACGTGTTTGGTGTTTGCTGCACTTCGAGTTATAATCAGGGCGGGGGATGCATCATGAAATTCAACTTCTTCAAGGTGAGGTGATCAAGCTCACCGTTAACGGACTTGGAATACCAAAGAAACAGGTGCTGCTACTGGAAACTTATCTTAGTTTTCTCCAGCGAGAGATAGCCATGCATGCTTTACGTGCGATCATCGCACAAACGGAGAAGATGCATATAAATACTGATCATCCCATATATTTTCTTTTTCTTTTCTCAAGTCGAGGTAAGACATTGGAGATGCCAGATGCGCATTTGAATGCGGACAGATTGGTCACAAATACAAACATGATACATGAACTCAAAATAACGATGTTTATCCAGCTATCTGTGAAGATTGAAACAAATTCATATCACACATCAATGAACACTAGAAGATCCGAGCGTTAATTCGGCAGCTATATTGCTTTGTGAGAAATTCCTAAGCAAAATGTTAAAAAAAAAAAACCCGACAAAAACCGACGGAGAGACAAACAGGGGGAAAAACAACAAACAGGTGCGCTGCCGCAGTTGGGCCGGCCCACTACACCAATTTTCTTGTAGGCCTGTAGTGAAGCAATGGCCGCTGCAATTCTGTACAATGAGGTATGACCAGTAAACACGATCAAAGCATAACCGAAACCAATGTAACTGTGCGTGTCCATCTATGAAAAATGTGCATCTGTGTGACCGAAAAGCAGTACAGTAGAAAGAAAGAAGAACACAATGTTATAAATACAGTCGTAGAGAAATTTCATCTTCTTCTTCGATACGGACCGCTTCTTCATTACTGGGCAGTCCCAATCGCAACTCCAAGCATACATCCGCTGCCGCTGCTGCGTCCACATCCCTCGTCACCTCTTCCACTACAGCCTCCGTGTTGCCTGTCACCACTGAATTCTCCACTGCATCCGGCAATACTGCCTCCGCCTCCTCCTCCGCTACGACATCCGCCTTGTCTGTCACCGCTGAATTCTTCGATGCATCCGTCAATACAGCCTCCGACTTCTCCTCTACAAAATCCGTGTTGCCTGCCGCCACTGGATTCTCTGCTGCATCCATCGATACTGCCTCTGGCTCCTCCTCCTCCACGCCATCCGACCAGTCCTCCAATTCACCCTCCAAATCGCCATCGTCCTTGCTGCCTGGCCTGTTAGTACCATGTTCTCTGCAGAATAAACAACGCACACACACACCTTGGTTAGCTACAGTTAACGTTCTGATTATTAATGTGCCTTCTATTCATGTAAAGGAATTCTGCATGATCACACAAAAGATAAAAGGCATGAATCAACACGATGAATGTATTAACACAGGACTGGAATAGTTAGGACCAGTAACGACTGAAAGAAGTGAAACGTAAGGAGTAATATGGTACATACTCATAGTTTGGTCGGATGTGAGCCATTATTTTCTTGTTCTCCTCCCTTTCACACCAGCCCTTCAGTTTTGGACAGTCCAAAATATGCAGATCCTTCAAGTTGGTTAGTTTATTTATGCTGCCCGGCAAGGATTCAATGGCAGGGCATCTGTGGATGGAAAGCTTCTCAAGGTTGGTGAGATCTCCTAACCATTCCGGCAATGATGTGATACTGTTGCAGTCACTAAGATGCATCGACCCAAGGGAGGTGAGTCTTTGCAAACTCCGCGTGAATCCCTTGAACATATTGCAGGACTCGATCTTCAGTTCCTGGAGAGAGGTGAGGTCACGCAAGTGTTGTTCTAGTGAGTCCAACACCCGACAATTGGACAAGCATAGTGATTGTAAGGAGGATAGGGCCTCAATAGTATCTGATACAGTCGTCAGATCGTCGCAATCTTTGACAGTTAAACTACGGAGGCCAGGGAGGCTGTGAAGCAAATTCCAGTTATATAGAGCTACCTTGCAGTTTTTCACCACCAGTTCATTTACTGAAACAGAGGTACTGTGCCCTCCTCTGGAATAGACCATTAGTTTGCTGCAGTCTGAGATCACCAACCTCCGAGCTTTAGGTGTGAAAGGTCCGAAGCACAACTTGGAGCATTTCGTAATCACCAGTTCACTAATGGCCGGGAGCATAGACTCCTTACCATTTCTGTGGTATTTGGTCTTCAACTCTTCCAGGTTTTCCATATCATCCAGCTCTAGAGTGAGCTTTGGGAGTCGATGGAGTGCCGCTAGGTTTCCATCAGTGAGGTCATTGACGTCGAATCTTGTAATGCTAGCCATCCTTCTGAAAACTGCTCTCCGCAGGTTTTGTAACAAACACAGCGGTGGTGGGCAGCTGCACCTCGGGAAATCCTCAATGGTAACCTCTACAAGAGTAGAGACACAAAAAGATATGGTTGCTGTCCACCAGGTTGAATGGCTGGTCTCGCCATATGTGGTTGATTTGCACCAGGCTGAAAGGCGGGTCTCACCACTATAACCATGTAGCTCAATGCATTGCAGATCTGGTGGCAGTAATTCTCCTAACAGAGTATTGACCTCCATGGATCCTTGGGAGCCCACAGTCCAACAAAGTTTCCACTTCTGAGCCTTTCCTTTCAGTGCCATTCTTATTTGCTCCGCATCTTCTGTAGACTTCACATTTTCAAGACAGCTTATCTCAAGCTCTTCCAAGTTTGCATCCTCGAGCTCAACAATGTTTGTATTCCTATTTGCTTCTCCGTTATCAGCTTTAACCACAAGCTGACAACTTTTCAAACTGCGGCAGTTCCTCACATCGATTGACTTAAGAGACCTGATTTCACCTATCCTTTTGGCTATGCTCTTCAGTCTAATGCAGCCTGAGAGCACCAGTGTTTGCAGGTTGTTGAGTTCACCTAAACTTTCAGGAAGATCACGGAGAAATCTATTATAAGACAAATCCAAATGCTCTAGACTGGAAAAGCCACTGACACATTCAATAAATTCAAGAGTTCGCTCTTTTGACTGTGAGTAAAAGGCAGGATTCAGGAACATGGACAGGTTCAAATACTCTAGTTTGGTGAGCTGGCCCAGAACATCTTTTAGCTCTTCCAGACGGGACTGCTGTTGAGCAAGATAACAGCAGGGGTGTGACAAGTTCAAGTGCTGGAGATTGGTAAGGCCACCAAGAGCTTTCTCGACCCCTTCAAAACAAGACCAGAATGATAGGTCTAGGTGTACCAAAAATTTGAGCTTCCTGAATGATTCCGGCAGTTTACCTAGTCCATGGCAACATGATAAATCAATGTGCAACAAATTTACTAGATTCCCGAATGACTCGGGCAGATTTAATAGCCCACAGCAGCCTGACAAGTTGATATGCACCAAATTTATGAGATTACCAAATGATTCCGGTAAGTTTACCAATCCAGAGCAGCCTGATAGGTTGATGTGCAGCAAATATATTAGCTTCCCAAGCGACGGAGGCAGAGTAACTATTCCAGAGCACCATGATAAGTTGATGTGCACCATGTTTGTTAGCTTCCCGAATGATTGCGGCAGTTTTTCTAGTTCAGAGCAGTATGATAAATCGATATGCTTCAAACTAGTCAGCTTCCCAAATGAATCTGGCAAATTTGCAAGTCCGGAGCATCTTGATAAGTCAATATGCAACAAATTTGTCAGCTTCCCAAACGATTCCAATAGATTTACTAGTTGAGAGCAACCCCATAAGTCAATATGTGCCAAATTTATTAGCTTCCCAACTGATTCAGTTAGATTTCTTAGTCCGGAGCAGCCTGATAAATCAAGATACAACAAATTTAATAGATCTCCAAGTGACTCCGGCAGAATAACTAGTCCAGAGCAGCCTGATAAATTAAGATATCCCAAATGCCTCAACTGACAGATAGAATTTGGTAAGTTCAGCATGGAGCTGTCATTTAAATGTAAGACACGCAGACACCTGGAAGACGAAAACGAATCATCACTGAGCTCCATTTTGACAGAGCCCGCAGAACGTAGCGCCCTTATGTTGGCAGACAATTTACTGGATGACTTCAAATCAGTAAGCAGTACATAGCGGTGGTCCTTATTAGAGCACAATTCTTGTTGAAAAGATGTCTCCATTGTATCATATAAGTCACACATAATGTCTTTTGCAAGCTTATGCACCATACGGTTCATAGTGAACAAGAATGCACTCTTATTAGTCTGCAACAAAAACATAAAGTGCATTAGAGAATTAATGTTCTAGTCAGTTGCCCTGCCAAATTCAGAGGTAATTTTTTTGAGTTTTGGCATGCCAAAAATTTGGAAAATTAAAAAGAAATAGTGATGGGTTGGCATCCTGTAAGACCTAACCAGCAATTCTGGCAAGACAAAGTGCGGGCATGCTAAAATGTTAGGAGTAAAACAATTGAACACCAATTTGTTTTGGCCTATCCATGTTTTGGTATAGCAAATATTGGAAGCAAACCAATTAAGCCCAAAGTCTTCTAAACTTAGTGTGGATTAATCTCACCGAAAAAGGCATTGCTCTTTGAAGAAGTGACATGCCTAGAAGCATCGTAATATACTGCTCACCAAGTTGTATCACAGAGAATCTGTCGAATTGCTCAAGAAGACCGAGAGAAATCCATTGATAGATCAGATCATCTTTAGCTATAGTGTGACCATATTGGAACATCGCACAGTAAGTAAAGCATAGTCGTAAGCTCGGTGGCATATTAGTGTATGCCAACATGAGGAATGGCTTACAGACGCGGTCATATGCCCAAACATCACTGTTCAATACTTCTGCCCATCCTGTAGCATCTTTGTAGAGTAGCATGCCCCCAAGCACCGCAGCTGCTAACGGTGAACCTTCACACTTTTCTGCTATCTTTGCACCAATCTGCTCCAACTCTTGCTTGTCAAACGATCTACCTTCAAAGTGACTTTGTTCTTTGATTATTTTCCAGCACATGTCATCACTCAATGTACTACTTATGTCACTTATGAAACTTATATCGTCAACACTTGACATTATTTTATCTGTAGGTGAATCTGTCTCCAGAAAATACATTTGTCCACCGGCGGTTGCTATCAAGATTACCTCACTAAGATTGTCCCCTTCCCTTAACATACCCTGCAACTCTTTGCAATCATGCCATGATAGCCATATGCCATCTAAAACAATAAGTGCCTTAATACCATTATCAAGTAGCTGATGAAGGCACTTCCTTACATACTCCATGTTGTCATTTGAACCACCATTGATATCCTCCCCTGAAATCTGAGAAATTATGGTCTTCCCTATCACATGCAAGTGAAAATTCCCCGAGCATTCGATCCATACTCGAGAGTAGTCTTCGAATCGGGTATGGTTGAAAATCAATCTTGCTAATGTTGTCTTGCCGCTGCCGTCCTGGCGCCCACCAATTTGGAACATGATGTGGCGCCTTTTTTTCAAAGATATACTTTCCATTATGCTCTGTATTTGTTTATCCCTTCCTACAATCGTTGGTTCTTCAATCTCTGTTACAGTAACTGGTGGCTCGATGCTTGCATCAGAATTAGATGACATAAGATTGAATTCATCCATGTCGACCCGTAGCTTGCAGACTTCTTCTTTTATCTTCTCCATCTTACCAGCCATGAGATTCTTCTTCTCGGGGGCATTGACACGTGGTATCATCTTCATCAACTGCAAGGAATCAGTTATCATTTAGCATGTACGTACACCTTGAGGTATGCAAGGAGCCAGGAGTACTCAGACGGTCGACGAAAAATGAATAGACTCGTGTACATACCTTGCGTGCGGGTTTAGCTGGTATCATTGTGTCTTGCAACTCGTCCAAGATGTCATAGGCGATCTTCACGACCCGCCTCAACCAGTCCCGCACCTTCTTCCCCTGCAGGTCAAGTTCGCGTATTTAGTGACCTATGGATCTCATAGCCTATGACCAGATCTGAACTTTTCTGTCAAAATGTTTGAGGCTGGTGAAGTAGATGTGTACATACCTCAATTCGCTGGGGGGCATCCTCCAGCAGCGGCTGTATGGCTTCCGACGAATCTATCATTTCCTTCAATCCCTCTCTGGGGACATCACCCGTAAAACGAAGACACCGCATCTCAGCGTCCTCCAGCAGCGGGTGTATGGCCTCCAGTGTTTCCATTATTTCCTGCAAATCGCCCGTGGCCTCAGCTCCCATGGCGACGGCGATGGCGGATCTGAGCTTTCTACATGAGCTTTGGACAATGGCTTGAGCCATGGCTGCTTCCTGCTCCTCCACCCAAAAGCAAGAGGCTTCGATTGGAGCCAACAACTGGACAGGGGTGATGCAGCGCAGGGGCAGAGGATCATTTGTCCACCTCGCGGGTCACAGAGCAAAGCTAGGAGCAAAGGAACCGGCCGGCTGGAGCTGTACATCAAATGCTAATCCTGTAAGCAACAATTACTACCGCACTGTAAAGCAAGGCATTTGATTGTCTGGAAAAGAAGACCAGCCAGTTTTGGGGCTACCGACAATGAACAAAGTTCCGAAAGCAAACTAAAGCGAAAGATGCCTCGAGTCGAGCCAAAGGAATTGTAATGAAAAGAGGACATGCTCCTTCCCTCCTTCCCACGCTTATTTCAAGTTTATTCTTCTCTCTCCTCCATTGTTGAACAACAAGGTTACAGTACAGTTAGGGTTTAGAAATTAAATTAGATAGTATGGCGGCTTAATTGAATGGGACAAGTAGAACATGCGACCGCTGGCTACTTGGCTAGCGTAAGGATTCCATTTTTGGTGACCAGAGGCGAGATCCACCATGGCTTTCTATAGATTTGGCTGGACGAAAAAAAAAGCAAGAGTAGTCGGGAAGGAACGCAAGGAAGAAGAAAGCATCAAGTGTTTCTCTCTTTTTCTTTGTTCTCTGTGCTTGGTGGGCTCAAAACTTTTTCTTCTTGTTGAGATGGAATCAGTCGACCTTGCACACCGAAGCAAAAATGATAGCGATTCAAAGTGTTCCACTGCTAGCTGGTGCTGGTGACGGTGGAGATGGATTCGCTGCTGGTGCTGCAAGCCATCGGACGAAGCTACGCACCGTGTACCGAATTCAATGCAAGCAAGGTATATAGCTTTGCTTCTTTATTTTATCTTTATCCTTGTACATATTATTCTCCCTTCTATAAAGCTAAGGTACCCTTGAAAAAAAAATCTTTATCTTTATCTTATATTAAAGGAAGGATTGTTTCTCCATTTTTTTTGGTTTGTGGTGGGGCCAGATTTATTTTCGTTCGTTGCAAATCCTCTCGTACGAGATTGCTTTTTGTCCGGTGGAAAAACAAGATTAAAAAAAAGGTGCCAATTGGGAATCGAACCAGCAACCAGCAGGTGCCACATCCACGCTCCTCGCCAGTACAACAAGTTAGATTCAATGGAATATTTGTAGCGCGAGAATTTAAGAAACAAACAGCAGTTGCAAACATAAAAACATTTAACAAAATGTTGTGCGTGAGTGAGACCAATCACATGACCTCCCGTGAGTTAACAACGTCCCTTGCCACTGTACTTCTTTGATTTTTTTGTAAAAGTTGCAGCGGAAGATTTAAACCTTTTTGAGTTTTCAAACTTTTTTGAAAAGAAGTGATTTTTTTTGGATTACTATACTATTTTTGAATTTTTGGACAAAATTTGAAAAAAGGTTCATTTCT
Source organism: Aegilops umbellulata (assembly GCA_032464435.1). Lineage (NCBI taxonomy): Eukaryota > Viridiplantae > Streptophyta > Magnoliopsida > Poales > Poaceae > Aegilops > Aegilops umbellulata. The sequence continues at coordinate 391,760,620 of CP136058.1, forward strand.
AAAAAATGAACTAATTTTTAAAACGTTTTTAAAGATCCTGAACATTTGTTGAAAAAAAAAACCTTGAGTGAGTAAATTGAGTTAGCTCGTACTTCTGTCTATTACCTCCATCCATCATTATTAAGCCAGGTGCAATGAGTACGTCTGTTATTTTTGGGTCATTCATGAAAAATGCTTGATTTAATCTCCCCAGCAGATTGTTATAGAACACCAGCCAATGCGTGCGATGGGTTTTCTTTCCTCCAATTGATGCATTGTATGCGAGCCCAATTATCTCACACGGCAGCCAAAATATAATATTTACGTGGAAACTGCTTCTTCACTCGGTCACTGGCTACAGTTAGATGCATTTAATCTTCGCGTGAGGTTGTCTTTTGGTCGTGAGTTTTGGCCCTCGAGCCCTTTAAATCCAAATGAGAGGGTTTGTTTACTTATCAAATTAAACAACCGCTTCTTATTTTCTTACACTAAATTTCATCAGTTTATATACGTTTGCAAGTCGTATGTAAAACAATAAACCGCTCCGGGAATCGATAGAGGGTGAGGAGTGGGTCCTGATTATTCCTGGAGAAACGAACACACAATTATTAAAGAATTTTTTTTTCAAATACTTTGGATGCTTTGTACATGGGATTGTCGGTGAAAATGAGATATATGGTATATTATGAGACTGTGGAGTATGATATAACTTAATATATAATTGCAATCCGACAGTGTTTTAACTTGGCCGTGTTGTAAGTTCATCGGCTGCACATTCACAACCTAGATTTAGGGTTAATACAAATGATTATAAGTTCAAATATAGTGGGGAGTTCCCTTAGGGCAATTGAGTGTGTCAGTTAAACTACTTAATGAGTTGATATGTTGTGCTTGCGCATCCAATGTTTCCTAAATTGAAGTACATACCAATTTTCATTTCCATTGCAACGCACGGGCATATGTGCTAGTCTCCATCTATATGAGCATGACGGGTCAATCAAGGGAGTCATCTTTAGGGAAATCAAAGACTTTTGCTTGCTTGAACTTTGCTCGTTTTAGTATTTGCCACAGCCCAAGGGCATGTAATATTTGACAAAAAAAGGGGCATGCAATAAAGTAGTACATACTCGGATGTGGAGTATCCGCTCCCGAGCTCAAATGCTCTCTCATGAACAGTAAAAATCAGAAAAATAGTAAATAAATTCAAAAAAAAATCTGAATTTTTGTGTGATAACCTTTAAATGTTTTGTATGCTTGCAAAATTTCAGTACGAAATGACATTCTTGGAAGGGGTGGCAATAAAAACAAAATTGATGCTAAAAAAATGATAGTTTTGAAAACATTTTGGAGTGTTGATTTTGATTTTTTTTCCCACGACTTCCATGAATGTCATTTAGTGCTGAAATTTTGCAAGCATACAAAAGTTTGTCAAAGTTTACCATAAAAAATTCAGATTTTTTTGAATTTTGAATTTTTAAATTTTTTTACTATTCATTAGGGTGCATTTGAGCTCGGGACGGAATAGGACTTTGGTGCATACTCTTGCTACACACTGTGCAAGTGTGTGCAAGCTTGCAACATCTAGAACCACAATGTACAAGTCTGACCCACTATATGTTCGTCGATAGCACCCGCCCACCCCTCAAATATCCGCCCGTGCAACCACATCCTTCACTTTCAAAACCTCAAATTCATGCAACTACATGCATGCTGATCATTTTGATGATACAAATACACGCAACAATGAATACCACACATAAACAATTTTATTTGTACAGAAAATATATAGTTCAAACATAAAATTTATTTGAAGTGTGTAACTAAAACATAAAACTCAACAATTTCTGGTGTGGATCCATATATACTCCACAAAAACATTGATGTGGTTGCACGTGCGTCTATTGATCTTGAAGTTGTTGGTGCATCTCTACATAGTTCACAAGGGCGCGTTTGGTTACCTGCACCGTCCCAGTTGGACCTGGCTGGGCATATGCAGGCAAAAAACCATCATCTGCATGTTGATTGGTTGCCTGTATCCCCTCTCCCTGCATAGTAGCAAAGCCTCTACGCACTGTGTTTGATTGCTCGCATTGGTTGTGCTCATACTAGTAAACGTTGTTTGGTTGCCTGCACGGGGTATGATTAAGACTTAACAGCTGCCCATAACGCACACTACCACGACAATTGCAATGATCATATGATGAGGACACAAGCAACAAGTTCGCCGCGATGCTGTCGGACTCGGTGCCAAGGCCACAGTCCACCACCGTGGGCTCGCCCATGCAGAATGCCGCCCTCTCTGGCGAGCAGAGTCTCTGGAGCTCATCAATGGTAGATAGATACCGAGCAGGGGAGGGAACAACCAACAACAGAAGAGGGCGGTGGACTGGCCGCCACCGGCATGTAGTACCCGCCACGCTCTTCTGCAAGTCTGATACGCCCTGGCGCGGCTCGCCTTGCCGCGCTCCTGCCCGCCGTCGCGCTCTTCTGCATGTCGTTGAGCACGGCGCAGGAGCAGAGGTCGTTGAGCTCGTGGCTCGGGAGCGGTAGGTCGGCGCAGTTTTAGTCGTGGTCGACGCACACGACGATGGCTGGCCAGTGTTGCTTCACGGCACAAGACAGGAGACCGAGAGGAGCGACGCCCGCGGTGATGCCGGTGTAGCAGGACACGGGAGAGTAGACTGAGATTAAGGGGTGTCATTAACACATATCACACGTACGTGTACATACGTTCCACGAGGAAGAGGTTAGATCTACTCGTCTATGATCGTTGAAACAAAAAATGTGCACCATGAAAGTTGTGTGAAATTGTAAGATGAAGCTACTGGTCAAAGGAAATTTCAAACAATCGCTCGTGCACGACGAATTTGATAAAATTTGTTCAAAACAGCTCCAAACATGAACACGAAATTGAACATTTACGGTCAATGAAACTACGAACTGATCACAAAAATGAAACCATAACATCGATGTGCATCTTTTTCGTGTAAAGCTTACCTCGAAACAAATCACCGTTGTGTAAATTAGAAGGGATGGAAGAAAGGAGATTAGAGAAGGAGCTTACTGAAGGTGGAAGAAGAAACTGCATACTAGCCTGCATCCTCTCGTGTGAGAGGACCCACCATGTGCGAACAAGGTGGCTCGACTCAGCCTGGCTCGCAAAAAATGGTCGATTCAGTTGTTCCTCCAGATCCAGGCTCAGGCCTGCTCTGAGGTTCGTGCAGGCCAGGTTTTGGATGCAACCCAGGCAACCAAAGGGGCTAGATTCTTCCCGCGCGGGCCTGGTTGGGGTGGATGCAGGAAACCAAACACGTTCCAATATGCTCTACATCTTGTTCTGGGAGGCAGACATGTACTCTGGGCCTCTCAAAATCATGTGTGTGGGCTGCTCCTTCACCTTCATCTTCCACAAACAATGTTGTGCAAGACTACACAACATGTCATCAGCTGTTACAATGTCTTCGGTTTCCACATCATTGTAGCTCCATGAATAATACCCCGACAAGCTTGGAGCACTTCGAATGCCCTATTTACACCCTTTCTAGCATCTTCTTGCATTTGTACAAAGAGACATCATCTGTTACCTCAGGGCTTGGATATTGTTTTCACAAACGTCACTCACTGAGGATAGATACCATCAGCAAGGTAGTACCCTATGTAATAGTTGTGCCTGTTGACGATGTAGTTGCACGTCGGAGATTGCTGGAGGATATTGATGTCATTGTGAGAACCAAGCATATGGCAAAGAAAGCATGCAAAATCCATGAGTCATCTGATGCCACTGCTCCAAGTATGATGGTAGGGTAGCCTCTTTGGCGTGACCTTAGTACTGCACGTGCAAACCTTTCAGACAATTCTTCCATTACCAATGCATGCAACATGTGAACCAAGCATACCTGGGAAACCTCTTGCTGCTTCAATTGCCAATAACTTTTATGTGTCCTCGGCGGTTGGTTCTCTTAGTGAAAGTGCAACTAATCCCCGGGTGAGTTTGCTAATTAATAATAACATATATGTCATTGAATTAATGCCTACTCAACGATAGATTTTAGGAAAGTTCAATGTTGGCATGGCATGGACATGTGGATGTGGACCCTTCAAAATGTTATGGAAACATATTGGCAAAAACTCCAAGACTCTTCATTTTTGGTTAAGTGATCGAAGATCACATTGGATCCATAGGAAAGCCAATACTATTAAAGGGGATGTGGTTTTGATCATGACTTAGTTGCTCAAGTGCTTGAAGATATTGCTCCAAAACCCTCGTCTACTTTCCCACATTCCATTCTGTCCAAACTCTAAATATCAAACTCGGTCCCACCGATACACCTATTCTCGGACCCACCGAGTTGAACCTAGAGAGAGCCATAGCCAAACCCTAGAAACTTGGTAGAACCAAGATGACATTCAGTCCCACCGAAGTGCAGTGATCAAGTTTCTGTAATCCTTCAACTCCATTTCGGAATTATCGAGTTGGTTTGATAGAGGCGGGGTGTCCCGATCTTTCGATGAGATGATAACTATCGATTTGACGGAGCCGACTTTGACGATCCGACTACAAACGTGCACGACGTTGCGCCTTAGCAATCGCTAAACCAACTTCGAGAGGTTATTGACCACGCCGGAGCACAATCAACCTGACCACGAAGGTCTATTCCTGCAAGCAATCGAAGAACAAGCAAGAATATGATAAAAACAATCTGAATATTGCGAGTATATATGAAGTATTGATAAAGGTGGGGATCCGTAAGCGGTCTTGGTCTGGTCGTTGGACACAAACGAAGTACACGAAGTTGCAATGGCTAACTTTTAACTAAACAAATCCCAAGGAAAAAGCTACTAGGTGGATCTACTTATATAGGTGCAAGGGGTGGTGGCCAAGGAGGTGGGAGGACGTCCCAAGGCAGCCTAAAACCAACCCTAGGTCGTACAAGGCTCATGGGCCCAAGTGGAAGTGATGCAACACCTTTGGACTTGTTGTTTGACTCGGGTTCTGCTGCAGCGTCAGATTGTTTCGTACATATCTCAACGCTCCGAATGAATTTAAAGGTGATTCCAATTGTTTTGGAAAGAGGACGAAATCTACTTTCCAACAAAAAATAATCACCCAATTCGGAGTCTGTATGAAAAAGTTGTTGGCGTCTTGAGTTAGGTATGTCTGTGCAGTCCGAATCTGAATCCAGAACGTGAGAGACTTGGACTCTATCTTCTCTTGGTCCAAAAGTGACGTGAGAGGACTTTTTGAACAGCACCTAAGCTTCTCTTTTTCCCTTATCTTCATATGTGGATTGCACAAATGTCCCATACACCTGCAATTAGACAAAACACAAAAGTGTGTGAAGTATTTTTGTTCTGGATAACATAAATAGATTATTGAATAGTTTGCACTAGAAATCACCTGACAAATATGCATGTATGCAATATTTTTGGTCGTATCCAAGGTAGTCATGTCCTCATCATCCTCCCCTTTTTGAAAACAAAGCCGTCCTCGGCGTTGCTTAATCTGAAATGTGGCTAACAAAAGAGACAAGGTGTACATGTTGTATATGTATATGTCATCCATTTTTACTTTCCTTGGTTTTTGCATATATGACACATGTATAGATGAGTAACTTGCATAGTTCATAAAATCTGAAGCCAAAATATTATCACTAGAAGTAGAAGACATGAAAATATTGCAACTCAATTTGCACATATAAGTGATGCTCTTATTCATATCAAAAGATTGACAATGTTCATCATTAAACCATCCCAACATTGGTGAATAAACCTTACTTGCATCTAATTTACATGCTACAACATGCTTAAATAGGCAAACATGCAATAAGTCTTTGGTCACAGAATCATCACCAAGATTAGAGGTCATATCAAAATGATTAAACATTGATTCTTTTGCATCAACAGTTAACTCAATGGGTGCACTCAAAATTGTTGGTATTTCAGTTGTTTGATCACATGACGCATTCATGACAGTATCAAGATTCTCTAAAATAGGTGTTGTGCTCAAATCACTAGGTAACTGAACACATGATGCATTTAAGTTAACTAGGGATGCATCATTCTCATGTGAAGTTATATCATCAATACCTTTACTGTTACCTTGTCGCAAAGACGTAGCTGATGTAGGTACGGACGTTGACAATGCACCATACTCTTGAGATGATGTCGCGCTCACAATCCGAGGTGGGGCTGCTCTAGTAGGTGCAACAGTGGAGGAACCAACCGGCGGTGGTGAGCACGAACTAGAATAGTAGTTGTTGTAGTCACCCAATGCATCCTCCTGCATCTGTCTCTCAAAGGTACAAGCACGAACATACATACCAGTAATGCAACGGGGAATATACTGAAATCTTGCCTGAATATCATGGTTCAAACCACCAAAAAATCTATTCATTGTATCATCCTTAGATTCTTCTATGTCACAATGATGCATATAAGATTTGAACTCTTGGTAGTAAGCATGAACAGTGTTGTTGCCTTGTTTAAATTGTTCAAATTTGCGAAGCAATTCACGACGATAGTAAGGAGGGAAAAATGTTGTCTCATTACATCTTTCAAATCTTTCCAAGTTGTGGGTTGGTTATCAATGTTTTTCTTACAATGCACATTCCACCAAACAGAAGCAAAACCAGTAAATGCTCTAGTGGCAGCTCGTACTCGCTCAAGTTCAGAAAAGTCATGGTGACTAAAAACCAATGTTGTATATGAATCCAGCAAGCTCCTCGTTCTCAAAGTAATCATCCAACGAATCATCCTTTGCCTACAAATGAGCAAAGAGAGGACTGGAAGAGGGCGGGTTGGGCTAGGGTTGATGACAATTTGGAGAGATTTACGATGTGTCCAACCTATGGAATCCTACATGGCGGATGCATCTGGGTGTCCCCATATCCGCCCCACATATGGACTGGGTGTGAGGAGTGTCGGACAACCCGGATGTTTGGGTTGGCTTTGGGGTGTCCGATTGGGTGGCGCTTTTGTGTTTGGGCGGTGTCTGGTTTATCCGCCCGGGCGTTTGGGGGGAGTGGGGTGGGCCTGGGTGTAGATGTTCTTAGGGCATGCGACCTCAACCGTGTCGTATGGCCGGATGGTGCGCCTGATTTCTCTAATAAAAAAACGGAGTGCCATCGCCCACCTGAACTTCATTACTCAAAAGGGATATGATAAAACATCAATTATGTATGTATTACTTAGGAGCGGCGGGACACACTCAGAGAGGCGGGAGAGGTCTCACACCGAACACGAGTATGTTACAACAAGCACACCCACAAAAGTAGGTAAACACCCTTCTAGGGGGAGAGAGCCTCATCCCACGTCCCTTGTCGAGTTAGACCTCCTCCCTGTGCCGTCGTCGAGCCCCACCTCCTCCAGCACCGTCGTCAAGCCCACCCCCTCCTGTGGCCACACGCACACTCCTTTGAAGCAAAATTGATGGGAGGGGGTGACGGCAACAACTCTAAGCCCTCATCTTTCTGCTTGGGTGATGGATGAGGTCACAAAGGATATACAAGGAGCTATCCCATGTTGTATGCTCTTTGCGGATGATGTGGTGCTAGTCAATAATAGTCGGGCGGGATTAATAAAAAGTTAGAGCTATGGAGAAAAACCTTGGAATCAAAAGGTTTTAGGATTATTAGAACTAAAAGTGAATATATGAGTGTTTCAGTACTACTAGCACGAGAGGAGGTTAGCCTTGGTGTGCAGGTGGTACCTTAGAAGGACACCATACGATATTTAGGGTCAATGTTGCAGAAGGATGGGCATATCGATGCAGATATGAACCATGAAATCAAGGATGGATGGATGAAGTAGCGTCAAGCTTGTGCCATTCTCGATGAAAAGAGTGACATAAAAGCTAAAAGGTCCTATATGACAACGATTCAACCTGCAATGTTGTATGGCATTGAGTGTTGGTCGACTAAAAGGCGATATGTTTAATAGTTAGGCATAGCAGAGATGCACATGTTGAGATGGATGTGTGGCACACAGTTAAGGGCTGTGTTGGGGATATTACCCACGACCAAGACCAGCCCATGGTGTGACCCACAAAGTGCCTAGAGGCACTATGAGTCTGTTGGGTAACGTATGTAGCATGCAATTTCAAAAAATTCATACGATCACGCAAGATCTATCTAGGAGATGCATAGCAACGAGAGGGGGAGAGTGTGTCCATGTACCCTCGCAGATTGAAAGCGGAAGCGTTAGCTTAACGCAGTTGATGTAGTCGAACGTCTTCTTGATTCAACCGATCAAGCACCGAACGTACGTCACCTCCGAGTTCTGCACACGTTCAGCTCGATGACGTCCCTCGAACTCTTGATCCAGCAAAGTGTCGAGGAAGACTTTCATCAGCACGACGACATGGTGACGGTGATGGTGAAGTGATCCGCGCAGGGCTTCGCCTAAGCACTACGACAATATGACAGGAGGAGTAAACGTTGGAGGAGGGCGCCGCTTCCTTCCTTTTATCGGAGAGGGAAAGGGGAGGAGAAGGAGAAGGAGAAGGAAAGGGGGGGCGCCGCCCCCTTCCCCACTCCAATTCGGACCCCTTCCAAGTGGGGGGCATGCCAGCCCCTTGTGGGCTAGTGTGCCTCCCTCCCAAGGCCTATGTGGCCCATTAATTCCCCCGGGGGTTCTGTTAACCCCGCGGTACTCCGATAAGTACCCGAAACATTCTGAAACACTTCCAGTGACCGAATACCATCGTCCAATATATCAATCTTTACCTCTCGACCATTTCTAGACTCCTCGTCATGTCCGTGATCTCATCCGGGACTCCAAACAATCTTCGGTCACCAAAACACATAACTCATAATACAATTCGTTATCAAACGTTAAGCGTGTGGACCCTATGGGTTCGAGAACTATGTAGACATGACCGAGACACCTCTTTGGTCAATAACCAACAATGGAGCCTGGATTCTCATATTTGTTCCTACATATTCTACAAAGATCTTTATCGGTCAAACCGCAATGACAACATACGTCATCCCCTTTGTCATCGGTATGTTACTTGCCCAAGACTCGATCGTCGGTATCTTCATACCTAGTTCGATCTCGTTACCGGAAAGTCTCTTTACTCATTCCGTAATGCATCATCCGATAACTAACTCATTAGTCACATTGCTTGCAAGGCTTATCATGATGTGCATTACCTAGAGGGCCCAGAGATACCTCTCTGATACTCGGAGTGACAAATCCTAATCTCGATCTATGCCAACCCAACAAACACCTTCGGAGATCCCTGTAGAGCATCTTTATGATCACCCGGTTATGTTGTGACGTTTGATAGCACACAAGGCATTCCTCCGGTATCCGGGAGTTGCATAATCTCATAGTCAAAGGAATATGTATAAGTCATGAAGAAAGCAATACCAATATAACTTAACGATCATTATGCTAAGCTAACGGATAGGTCTTGTCCATCACATTATTCTCCTAATGTCGTGATCCCATTTGTCAAATGACAACACATGTCTATGGTTAGGAAACTTAACCATCTTTGATTAACAAGCTAGTCTAGTAGAGGCATACTAGGGACACTTTCTTTTGTCTATGTATTCACACATGTATCAAGTTTTCAGTTAATACAATTCTAACATGAATAATAAACATTTATTATGATATAAGGAAATATAAATAACAACTTTATTATTGCCTCTAGGGCATATTTCCTTCAGTCTCCCACTCGCACTAGAGTCAATAATCTAGATTACATTGTAATGATTCTAACACCCATGGAGTCTTGGTGTTGATCATGTTTTGCTGATGAAAGAGGCTTAGTCAATGGGTCTACAATATTCAAATCCGTATGTATTTTGCAAATCTCTATGTCTCCCTCCTTGACTTGTTCATGGATGGAGTTGAAGCGTCTCTTGATGTGTTTGCTTCTCTTGTGAAATCTAGATTCCTTTGCCAAGGCAATTGCTGCAGTATTGTCACAAAAGATTTTCATTGGACCCGATGCACTAGGTATTACACCTAGATCGGATATGAACTCCTTCATTTGCTGCTTCCGAAGCAGCTATGTACTCCGCTTCACACGTAGATCCCGCCATGACGCTTTGCTTGAACTGCACCAACTGACAGCTCCACCATTCAATATAAATATGTATCCGGTTTGTGACTTAGAGTCATTCGGATCAGTGTCAACGCTAGCATCGACGTAACCATTTACAACGAGCTCTTTGTCACCTGCATAAACGAGAAACATATCCTTAGTCCTTTTCAAGTATTTCAGGACGTTCTTGACCGCTGTCAAGTGATCAACTCCTGGATTACTTTGGTACCTCCCTACTAAGCTTATAGCAAGGCACACATCAGGTCTGGTACACAGCATTGCATACATGATAGAACCTATGGCTGAGGCATAGGGAATGACTTTCATTTTCTCTCTATCTTCTGCAGTGGCCGGGCATTGAGTCTGACTCAACTTCACACCTTGTAACACAGGCAAGAACCCTTTCTTTGACTGATCCATTTTGAACCTCTTCAAAACTTTATCAAGGTATGTGCTTTGTGAAAGTCCAATTAAGCGTCTTGATCTATCTCTATAGATCTTGATGCCCAATATATAAGCAGCTTCACCGAGGTCTTCATTGAAATCTTTTTATTCACGTATCCTTTTATGCTATCCAGAAATCCTGTATCATTTCCAATCAACAATATGTCATCCACATATAATATTAGAAACGCTACAGAGCTCCCACTCACTTTCTTGTAAATACAGGCTTCTCCGAAAGTCTGTATAAAACCATATGCTTTAATCACACTATCAAAGCATATATTCCAACTCCGAGATGCTTGCACCAGTCCATAAATGGATCGCCGGAGCTTGCACACTTTGTTAGCACCTTTAGAATCGAAAAAACCTTCTGGTTGCATCATATACAACTCTTCTTTAAGAAGTCCAATAAGGAATGCAGTTTTGACGTCCATTTGCCAGATTTCATAATTATAAAATGCGGAAATTGCTAACATGATTCAGATAGATTTCAGCATCGCTACGGGCGAGAAGGTCTCATCGTAGTCATCTCCTTGAACTTGTCAAAAACCTTTCGCAACAAGTCGAGCTTTGTAGACAGTAACATTACCATCAGCGCCAGTCTTCTTGAAGATCCTTTATTCTCTATGGCTGTCTGATCATCGTGCAAGTCAACCAAAGTCCACACTTTGTTCTCATACATGGATCCCATCTCGGATTTCATGGCCTCAAGCCATTTCACGGAATCTGGGCTCATCATCGCTTCCTCATAGTTTGTAGGTTCGTCATGGTTTAGTAACATGACTTCCAGAACAAGATTACCATACCACTCAGGTGCGGAACGTACTCTGGTTGACCTATGAGGTTCGGTAATAACTTGATCTGAAGTTTCATGATCATCATCATTAGCTTCCTCACTAATTGGTGTAGGCATCATGGGAACACCTTTTTGTGATGAACTATCTTCTAATTCAAGAGAAGGTACAATTACCTCATCAAGTTCTACTTTCCTCCCACTCACTTTTTTTGACAGAAACTCCTTCTCTAGAAAGGATCCATTCTTAGCAACAAATATCTTGCCTTCGGATCTGTGATAGAAGGTGTACCCAACAGTTTCTTTTGGGTATCCTATGAAGACGCATTTCTCCGATTTGGGTTCGAGCTTATCAGGCTGAAGCTTTCTCACATAAGCATCGCAACCCCAAATTTTAAGAAACGACAGCTTAGGTTTCTTGCCAAACCACAGTTCATACGGTGTCGTCTCAACGGATTTAGATGGTCCCCTATTTAACGTGAATGCAACTGTCTCCAATGCATAACCCCAAAATGATAGTGGTAAATTGATAAGAGACATCATAGATCGCACATATCTAATAAAGTACGTTTACGCCGTTCAGACACACCATTACGTTGCGGTGTTCCAGGTGGCATGAGTTGTGAAACTATTCCACATTGTTTTAAATGAAGACCAAACTCGTAACTCAAATATTCGCCTCCACAATCAGATCATAGAACTTTATTTTCTTGTTATGATGATTTTCTAATTCACTCTGAAATTCTTTGAACTTTTCAAATGTTTCAGTCTTGTGTTTCATTAGGTAAATATACCCATATCTGCTCAAATCATCTGTAAAGGTCAGAAAATAACGACACCCGCTGCGAGCCTCAAACACTCATTGGACCGCATACATCGGTATGTATTATTTCCAATAAGTCAGTGGCTCGCCCCATTGTTCCGGAGAACAGAGTCTTTGTCATCTTGCCCACGAGGCATGGTTCGCGAGCATCAAATGATTTATAATCAAGTGATTCCGAAAGTCCATCGGCTTGGAGTTTCTTCATGCGCTTTACACCAATATGACCTAAACGGCAGTGCCACAAATATGTTGCACTATCATTATCAACTTTGCATCTTTTGGCATCAATATTATGAATATGTGTATCACCATGATCGAGATTAAACAATAATAGACCACTCATCAAGGGTGCATGACCATAAAAGATATTACTCATATAAATAGAACAACCATTATTCTCTGATTTAAATGAATAACCGTCTCGCATCAAACAAGATGCAGATATAATGTTCATGCTCAACGCTGGCACCAAATAACAATTATTTAGGTCTAAAACTAATCCCGAAGGTAGATGTAGAGGTAGCGTGCCGACGGTGATCACATCGACCTTGGAACCATTTCCGACGCCCATCGCCACCTCGTCCTTATGAAGGAAATATGCCCTAGAGGCAATAATAAAGTTATTATTTATTTCCTTATATATCATGATAAATGTTTATTATTCATGCTAGAATTGTATTAACCGGAAACATAATACATGTGTGGATACATAGACAAACAGAGTGTCACTAGTATGCCTCTACTTGACTAGCTTGTTAATCAAAGATGGTTAAGTTTCCTAACCATAGACAAAGGAGTTGTCATTTGATTAACAAGGTCACATCATTAGTTGAATGATCTGATTGACATGACCCATTCCATTAGCTTAGCACCCGATCGTTTAGTATGTTGCTATTGCTTTCTCCATGACTTATACATGTTCCTATGACTATGAGATTATGCAACTCCCGTTTACCGTAGGAACACTTTGTGTGCTACCAAACGTCACAATGTAACTGGGTGATTATAAAGGTGCTCTACAGGTGTCTCCGAAAGTATTTGTTGGGTTGGCGTATTTCGAGATTAGGATTTGTCACTCCGAATGTCGGAGAGGTATCTCAGGGCCTTCTCGGTAATGCACATCACATAAGCCTTGCAAGCATTGCAACTAATAAGTCAGTTGTGAGATGATGTATTACAGAACGAGTAAAGAGACTTGCCGGTAACGAGATTGAACTAGGTATTGGATACCGACGATCGAATCTCGGGCAAGTAACATACCGATGACAAAGGGAACAACGTATGTTGTTATGCGGTCTGACCGATAAAGATCTTCATAGAATATGTAGGAGCCAATATGGGCATCCAGGTCCCGCTGTTGGTTATTGACCGGAGTGTCTCAGTCATGTCTACACTGTTCTCGAACCGTAGGGTCCGCACGCTTAAAGTTACGATGACAGTTATTATGAGTTTATGCATTTTGATGTACCGAAGTTAGTTCGGAGTCCCGGATGTGATCACGGACATGACGAGGAGTCTCGAAATGGTCGAGACATAAAGATCGATATATTGGAAGCCTATATTTGGACATCAGAATGGTTCTGGGTGAAATAGGCATTTTACCGGAGTACCGGGGGGTTACCGAAACCCCCCGGGGGGTTTAATGGGCCACTATGGGCCTTAAGGGAGAAGGGAGAAAGGGGAAGGAAGGGGCCGCGCGCCCCTCCCCCTCCTAGTCCGAATAGGACAAGGGAAGGGGGGCGGCGCCCCCCTTTCCTTTTCCCCCTCCTCCTCTTTCCCCCCTTCTCCTACTCCGAATAGGAAAAAGAGGGAGTCCTACTCCCGGTGGGAGTAGGACTCCCCCCTGGCGCGCCCAACCCTGGCCGGCCGCCCCTCCCCTGGCTCCTTTATATACAGGGGCAGGGGGCACCCTAGGACACACAAGTTGATCTTCGTGATCGTTCCTTAGCCGTGTGCGGTGCCCCCCTCCACCATATTCCACCTCGGTCATATCATTGCGGTGCTTAGGCGAAGCCCTGCGTCGGTAGTACATCAAGATCGTGACCACGCCGTCGTGCTGACGGAACTCCTCCCCTAAGCTTTGCTGGATCGGAGCCCGGGGATCGTCATCGAGCTGAACGTGTGCCAAGAACTCGGAGGTGCCGGAGTAACGGTGCTTGGATCGGTCGGATCGTGAAGACGTACGACTACATCAACCGCGTTGATATAACGCTTCCGCTTTCGGTCTACAAGGGTATGTAGACAACACTCTCCCCTCTCGTTGCTATGCATCACCATGATCTTGCGTGTGCGTAGGAATTTTTTTGAAATTACTACGTTCCCCAACAGTGGCATCCGAGCCTAGGTTTTTATGGTTTGATGTTTTGCACGAGTAGAACACAAGTGAGTTGTGGACGATACAAGTCATATTGCCTACCAGCATGTCATACTTTGGTTCGGCGGTATTGTTGGATGAAGCGGCCCGGACCGACATTACGCGTACGCTTACGCGAGACTGGTTCTACCGCCGTGCCTTGCACACAGGTGGCTGGCGGGTGTCAGTTTCTCCAACTTTAGTTGAACCGAGTATGGCTACGCCCGGTCCTTGAGAAGGTTAAAACGGAGTCTATTTGACAAACTGTCATTGTGGTTTTGATGCGTAGGTGAGATTGGTTCTTGCTTAAGCCCGTAGCAGCCACGTAAAATATGCAACAAACAAAGTAGAGGACGTCTAACTTGTTTTTGCAGGGCATGTTGTGATGTGATATGGTCAAGACATGATGCTATATTTTATTGTATGAGATGATCATGTTTTGTAACCGAGTTATCGGCAACTGGCAGGAGCCGTATGGTTGTCGCTTTATTGTATGCAATGCAATCGCCCTGTAATGCTTTACTTTATCACTAAGCGGTAGCGATAGTCGTAGAAGCATAAGATTGGCGAGACGACAACGATGCTACGATGGAGATCAAGGTGTCGCGCCGGTGACGATGGTGATCATGACGGTGCTGCGGAGATGGAGATCACAAGCACAAGATGATGATGGCCATATCATATCACTTATATTGATTGCATGTGATGTTTATCTTTTTTATACATCTTATCTTGCTTTGATTGATGGTAGCATTATAAGATGATCTCTCATTAAATTATCATAGTAATAGTGTTCTCCCTGAGTATGCACCGTTGCGAAAGTTCTTCGTGCTGAGACACCACGTGATGATCGGGTGTGATAGGCTCTACGTTCAAATACAACGGGTGCAAAACAGTTGCACACGCGGAATACTCAGGTTTAACTTGACGAGCCTAGCATATAACAGATATGGCCTCGGAACACGGAGACCGAAAGGTCGAGCGTGAATCATATAGTAGATATGATCAACATAGTGATGTTCACCATTGAAACTATTCCATCTCACGTGATGATCGGACATGGTTTAGTTGATTTGGATCACGTGATCACTTAGAAGATTAGAGGGATGTCTATCTAAGTGGGAGTTCTTAAGTAATATGATTAATTGAACTTAAATTTATCATGAACTTAGTCCCTGATAGTATCTTGCTTGTTTATGTTGATTGTAGATAGATGGCTCATGCTGTTGTTCCGTTGAATTTTAATGCGTTCCTTGAGAAAGCAAAGTTGAAAGATGATGGTAGCAATTACACGGACTGGGTCCGTAACTTGAGGATTATCCTCATTGCTGCACAGAAGAGTTACGTCCTGGAAGCACCGCTGGGTGCCAGGCCTGCTGCTGGAGCAACGCCAGATGTTATGAATGTCTGGCAGAGCAAAGCTGATGACTACTCGATAGTTCAGTGTGCCATGCTTTACGGCTTAGAACCGGGACTTCAACGACGTTTTGAACATCATGGAGCATATGAGATGTTCCAGGAGTTGAAGTTGATATTCCAACAGAATGCCCGGATTGAGAGATATGAAATCTCCAATAAGTTCTATAGCTGCAAGATGGAGGAGAATGGTTCTGTTAGTGAGCATATACTCAAAATGTCTGGGTATTATAATCACTTGATTCAACTAGGAGTTAATCTTCCGGATGATTGTGTCATTGACAGAATTCTCCAATCACTGCCACCAAGCTACAAAGGCTTCGTGATGAACTATAACATGCAAGGGATGGATAAGACAATTCCCGAGCTCTTCGCAATGCTAAAGGCTGCGGAGGTAGAAATCAAGAAGGAGCATCAAGTGTTGATGGTCAACAAGACCACTAGTTTCAAGAAAAAGGGCAAAGGGAAGAAGAAGGGGAACTTCAAGAAGAACAGCAAACAAGTTGCTGCTCAAGAGAAGAAACCCAAGTCTGGACCTAAGCCTGAAACTGAGTGCTTCTACTGCAAGCAGACTGGTCACTGGAAGCGGAACTGCCCCAAGTATTTGGCGGATAAGAAGGATGGCAAAGTGAACAAAGGTATATGTGATATACATGTTATTGATGTGTACCTTACTAATGCTCGCAGTAGCACCTGGGTATTTGATACTGGTTCTGTTGCTAATATTTGCAACTCGAAACAGGGACTACGAATTAAGCGAAGATTGGTTAAGGACGAGGTGACGATGCGCGTGGGAAATGGTTCCAAAGTTGATGTGATCGCGGTCGGCACGCTGCCTCTACATCTACCTTCGGGATTAGTATTAGACCTGAATAATTGTTATTTGGTGCCAGCGTTGAGCATGAACATTATATCTGGATCTTGTTTGATGCGAGACGGTTATTCATTTAAATCAGAGAATAATGGTTGTTCTATTTATATGAGTAATATCTTTTATGGTCATGCACCCTTGAAGAGTGGTCTATTTTTGATGAATCTCGATAGTAATGATACACATATTCATAGTGTTGAAGCCAAAAGATGCAGAGTTGATAATGATAGTGCAACTTATTTGTGGCACTGCCGTTTAGGTCATATCGGTATAAAGCGCATGAAGAAACTCCATACTGATGGACTTTTGGAGCCACTTGATTATGAATCACTTGGCACTTGCGAACCGTGCCTCATGGGCAAGATGACTAAAACACCGTTCTCCGGTACTATGGAGAGAGCAACAGATTTGTTGGAGTTCATACATACAGATGTATGTGGACCAATGAATGTTGAGGCTCGTGGCGGATATCGTTATTTTCTCACCTTCATAGATGATTTAAGCAGATAAGGGTATATCTACTTAATGAAACATAAGTCTGAAACATTTGAAAAGTTCAAAGAATTTTAGAGTGAAGTTGAAAATCATTGTAACAAGAAAATAAAGTTTCTGCGATCTGATCGTGGAGGAGAATATTTGAGTTACGAGTTTGGTCTACATTTGAAACAATGCGGAATAGTTTCGCAACTCACGCCACCCGGAACACCACAACGTAATAGTGTGTCCGAACGTCGTAATCGTACTTTACTAGATATGGTGCGATCTATGACGTCTCTTACAGATTTTCCGCTATCGTTTTGGGGTTATGCTCTAGAGACGGCTGCATTCACGTTAAATAGGACACCATCAAAATCCGTTGAGACGACACCTTACGAACTATGGTTTAGCAAGAAACCAAAGTTGTCGTTTCTTAAAGTTTGGGGCTGCGATGCTTATGTGAAAAAGCTTCAACCTGATAAGCTCGAACCCAAATCAAAAAAATGTGTCTTCATAGGATATCCAAAAGAAACTGTTGGATACACCTTCTATCACAGATCCGAAGGCAAAACTTTTGTTGCTAAATTCGGAGTCTTTCTAGAAAAGGAGTTTCTCTCGAAAAAAGTGAGTGGGAGGAAAGTAGAACTTGATGAGGTAACTGTACCTGCTCCCTTATTGGAAAGTAGTACATCACAGAAATCTGTTTCTGTAGCACCCACACCAATTAGTGAGGAAGATAATGATATTGATCATGAAACTTCAGATCAAGTTACTACAGAACCTCGTAGATCAAACAGAGTGAGATCCGCACCAGAGTGGTACGGCAATCCTGTTCTGGAAGTCATGCTACTAGATCATGACGAACCTACGAACTATGAAGAAGCGATGGTGAGCCCAGATTCCACAAAATGGCTAGAAGCCATGAAATCTGAGATGGGATCCATGTATGACAACAAAGTATGGACTTTGGTTGACTTGCCCGAGGGTCGGCAAGCAATAGAGAATAAGTGGATCTTTAAGAAAAAGACTGACGCTGACGGTAATATTACTGTCTACAAAGCTCGACTTGTCGCAAAAGGTTTTTGACAAGTTCAAGGGATTGACTACGATGAGACCTTCTCACCCGTAGCGATGCTTAAGTCTGTCCGAATCATGTTAGCAATTGCCGCATTTTATGATTATGAAATTTGGCAAATGGAGTAAAGACTGCATTCCTGAATGGTTTTCTGGAAGAAGAGTTGTATATGATGCAACCAGAAGGTTTTATCGATCCAAAGGGAGCTAACAAAGTGTGCAAGCTCCAGCGATCCATTTATGGACTGGTGCAAGCCTCTCGGAGTTGGAATAAGCACTTTGATAGTGTGATCAAAGCATTTGGGTTTGTACAGACTTTTGGAGAAGCCTGTATTTACAAGAAAGTGAGTGGGAGCTCTGTAGCATTTCTGATATTATATGTAGATGACATATTACTAATTGGAAATGATATAGAATTTCTGGATAGCATAAAGGGATACTTGAATAAGAGTTTTTCAATGAAAGACCTCGGTGAAGCTGCTTACATATTAGGCATTAAGATCTATAGAGATAGATCAAGACGCATAATTGGACTTTCACAAAGCACATACCTTGACAAAGTTTTGAATAAGTTCAAAATGGATCAAGCAAAGAAAGGGTTCTTGCCTGTGTTACAAGGTGTGAAGTTGAGTAAGACTCAATGCCCGACCACTGCAGAAGATAGAGAGAAGATGAAAGATGTTCCCTATGCTTCAGCCATAGGCTCTATCATGTATGCAATGCTGTGTACCAGACCTGATGTGTGCCTTGCTATAAGTTTGGCAGGGAGGTACCAAAGTAATCCAGGAGTGGATCACTGGACAGCGGTCAAGAATATTCTGAAGTACCTGAAAAGGACTAAGGAAATGTTTCTCGTATATGGAGGTGACAAAGAGCTCGTCGTAAACGGTTACGTTGATGCAAGCTTTGACACTGATCCGGACGATTCTAAATCGCAAACCGGATACGTATTTACATTAAACGGTGGAGCTGTCAGTTGGTGCAGTTCTAAACAAAGCGTCGTGGCGGGATCTACATGTGAAGCGGAGTACATAGCTGCTTCGGAAGCAGCGAATGAAGGAGTCTGGATGAAGGAGTTCATATCCGATCTAGGTGTCATACCTAGTGCATCGGGTCCAATGAAAATCTTTTGTGACAATACTGGTGCAATTGCCTTGGCAAAGGAATCCAGATTTCACAAGAGAACCAAGCACATCAAGAGACGCTTCAATTCCATCCAGGATCTAGTCCAGGTGGGAGACATAGAGATTTGCAAGATACATACGGATCTGAATGTAGCAGACCCGTTGACTAAGCCTCTTCCACGAGCAAAACATGATCAGCAACAAGACTCCATGGGTGTTAGAATCATTACTGTGTAATCTAGATTATTGACTCTAGTGCAAGTGGGAGACTGAAGGAAATATGCCCTAGAGGCAATAATAAAGTTATTATTTATTTCCTTATATATCATGATAAATGTTTATTATTCATGCTAGAATTGTATTAACCGGAAACATAATACATGTGTGGATACATAGACAAACAGAGTGTCACTAGTATGCCTCTACTTGACTAGCTTGTTAATCAAAGATGGTTAAGTTTCCTAACCATAGACAAAGGAGTTGTCATTTGATTAACAAGGTCACATCATTAGTTGAATGATCTGATTGACATGACCCATTCCATTAGCTTAGCACCCGATCGTTTAGTATGTTGCTATTGCTTTCTCCATGACTTATACATGTTCCTTTGACTATGAGATTATGCAACTCCCGTTTACCGTAGGAACACTTTGTGTGCTACCAAACGTCACAACGTAACTGGGTGATTATAAAGGTGCTCTACAGGTGTCTCCGAAAGTATTTGTTGGGTTGGCGTATTTCGAGATTAGGATTTGTCACTCCGAATGTCGGAGAGGTATCTCAGGGCCTTCTCGGTAATGCACATCACATAAGCCTTGCAAGCATTGCAACTAATAAGTCAGTTGCGAGATGATGTATTACAGAACGAGTAAAGAGACTTGCCGGTAACGAGATTGAACTAGGTATTGGATACCGACGATCGAATCTCGGGCAAGTAACATACCGATGACAAAGGGAACAACGTATGTTGTTACGCGGTCTGACCGATAAAGATCTTCGTAGAATGTGTAGGAGCCAATATGGGCATCCAGGTTCCGCTGTTGGTTATTGACCGGAGATTTGTCTCAGTCATGTCTACACTGTTCTCGAACCATAGGGTCCGCACGCTTAAAGTTACGATGACAGTTATTATGAGTTTATGCATTTTGATGTACCGAAGTTAGTTTGGAGTCCCGGATGTGATCACGGACATGACGAGGAGTCTCGAAATGGTCGAGACATAAAGATCGATATATTGGAAGCCTATATTTGGACATCGGAATGGTTCCGGGTGAAATCGGCATTTTACCGGAGTACCGAGGGGTTACCGGAACCCCCCGGGGGGTTTAATGGGCCACTATGGGCCTTAAGGGAGAAGGGAGAAAGGGGAAGGAAGGGGCCGCGCGCCCCTCCCCCTCCTAGTCCGAATAGGACAAGGGAAGGGGGGCGGCGCCCCCCCTTTCCTTTTCCCCCTCCTCCTCTTTCCCCCCTTCTCCTACTCCGAATAGGAAAAAGAGGAAGTCCTACTCCCGGTGGGAGTAGGACTCCCCCCTGGCATGCCCAACCCTGGCCGGCCGCCCCTCCCCCTGGCTCCTTTATATACAGGGGCAGGGGGGCACCCTAGGACACACAAGTTGATCTTCGTGATCGTTCCTTAGCCGTGTGCGGTGCCCCCCTCCACCATATTCCACCTCGGTCATATTGTTGCGGTGCTTAGGCGAAGCCCTGCGTCGGTAGTACATCAAGATCGTCACCACGCCGTCGTGCTGACGGAACTCCTCCCCTAAGCTTTGCTGGATCGGAGCCCGGGGATCGTCATCGAGCTGAACGTGTGCCAAGAACTCGGAGGTGCCGGAGTAACGGTGCTTGGATCGGTCGGATCGTGAAGACATACGACTACATCAACCGCGTTGATATAACGCTTCCGCTTTCGGTCTACAAGGGTATGTAGACAACACTCTCCCCTCTCGTTGCTATGCATCACCATGATCTTGCGTGTGCGTAGGAATTTTTTTGAAATTACTACGTTCCCCAACACCTTAGCCAATCTTCGTTTAATCCGTAGCCCCTGTTTTGAGTTGCAAATATTAGCAACAGAACCAGTATCAAATACCCATGCGCTACTACGAGCATTAGTAAGGTACACATCAATAACATGTATATAAAATATACATTTGTTCACTTTGCCATCCTTCTTATCCGCCAAATACTTGGGGCAGTTCCGCTTCTAGTGACCATTCCCTTTGCAGTAGAAGCGCTTAGTTTCAGGCTTAGGTCAAAACTTGGGCTTCTTCCCAGGAGTAGCAACTTTCTTGCCATTCTTCTTGAAGTTCCCCTTCTTTCCTTTGCCCGTTTTCTTGAAACTAGTGGTCTTGTTAACCATCAACACTTGATGCTCCTTGATTTCTACCTCCGTAGCTTTGAGCATTGCGAAGAGCTCGGGAGTAGTATTTTCCATCCCTTGCATATTATAGTTCATCACGAGGCCTTTGTAGCTTGGTGGCAGTGATTGAAGAACTCTGTCAATAACACTATCATCCGGAAGATTAACTCCCAGCTGAGTCAAGTGGTTATGGTACCCATACATTATGAGTATGTGTTCACTGACATAACTGTTCTCCTCCATCTTGCAGCTATAGAACTTGTTTGAGACTTCATATCTCTCAACTCGGGCAGTTTCTTGAAATATTTACTTCAACTCCTGGAACACTCATATGGTCCATGATGTTCAAAACGTCTTTGAAGTCCCGATCATCACACCCGATCACACCCGATCATCACGTGATGTCTCAACACAACGAACTATAGCAACGATGCATACTCAGGGAGAACACTTTAACCTTGAAATTTAGTGAAGGGATCATCTTATAATGCTACCGCCGTACTAAGAAAAATAAGATGCATAAAAGATTAACATCACATGCAATCAAAATATGTGTCATGATATGGCCATCATCATATTGTGCCTTTGATCTCCATCTCCAAAGCACCTTCATGATCTCCATCGTCACCGGCTTGACACCTTGATCTCCATCGTAGCGTCGTGGTCGTCTCGCCAACTAGTGCTTCTACAACTATCGCTAACGCATAGTGATAAAGTAAAGCAATTACATGGCGATTGCATTTCATACAATAAAGCGACAACCAAAAGGCTCCTGCCAGTTTTCGATAACTTTTACAAAACATGCTCATCTCATACAACAACATATACCACATCATGTCTTGACCATATCACATTACAACATGCCCTGCAAAAACAAGTTAGACGTCCTCTACTTTGTTGTTGCAAGTTTTACGTGGCTGCTACGGGCTTCTAGTAAGAACCGTTCTTACAGACGCATCAAAACCACAATGATGTTTCGTCAAGTTTGTTGTTTTAACCTTCAATAAGTACCGGTCGTAGTCAAATTTGATTCAACTAAAGTTGGAGAAACAAACACCCGCACTACAAAAAAAAGACACATCCATGACATTTTGGGCCGAACGAATTTTTTTCTGTCATACTTATGACACTTCTATGACGATAATTGTGACAAAACCCGGTATCATCGTAGATGTGGTGGGCTCCTACTTCTATGACAAAAAATCATGATAGAAAATGGGCTTCTCGTCCTGGGTGGGCTGGAGACGCAGCTCCATGACATTCTTTGGGCTGTCCATGATGGAAAAAATCGTGGTAGAAGCGAGAGGGCGAGGAAAATTTCGGGGAGTTCCCGGTTACGGTGGGTGGTCGGGGGCCGAGCGATGCGCGTTTCTCTTGTACACATATGCGCGTGTGTGCGAGGCATTGGGCTCTAACTGAACCAGAGCGAGGTGTTGGGCTCTAACTGAACCTGAGCGATTGCACTGCAGGCTACGTGTTACTGAACCCGACCGATCGATGGCTGTTAACTGAACCCGATCGAGCGATTCCTTCGCTACTGCTGCTAAGTGAAGTCGATCGATGGTGCCTCTGGATGAACAGTGAGTGTTGCTAGGGGGGGGGGGTTGGATGAACAGTTCCCGGTGGGGGTGGATGAACAGGACCCCGATCAATCGAGCCGGTTGGGGCTAGATGAACAGGACCCCGTGGAGGGCTGGATGAATAGGACCACCCCGTGGAGGGCTGGATGAAAAGTAGATGGTGGAGGGCTGGATGAACAATAGCTCGTGGAGGGGTGGTTGAACAGGAGCCCGTGGAGAGGGCTGGTTGAACAGTAGTCGGTGGAGTAGCGCGCGGTGGAGGCTGGATGAACAGGAGACCGTGGATGAACAGTCGCAGGTGGAGGCTGGAGGAGGTCGACGGTGGATGAACAGTAGCCCGTGGAGGCTGGAGGGGGTCGACGGTGGAGATGAACAGTATCCCGTGGAGTTCTGTTTTGTGGTACGCCACACCCCTCCCGATGAACAGGACCCCGTTTCGACCGTATCACTCCAACACAAGTCCGTTTCCTCCGTTTTGCGGTAAGCCACACCCCTCCCGATCAACAGGACCCTCGTTTCGACCGTAGGAGGTCAGTTTTCTCCGTTTTGTGGTACGCTAGACCCCTCCCGATGAACAGGATCCCGTTTCGAATGTGGCCGGTCGAACACAAGGTCGTTTCCTCCTTTCTGCGGTACGCCAGGCCTCGTTTCCATCGACTGTTCCGTCCAAGCCGGTTGGCTCCCACGCGTTCCGTTGCCTCCCGATGAACACGACGCATTCCGTTGCCTCCCCATGAATACGACGATGACGTAGTTTCTCCGTTCCGACCCAGCCATGTACACGAGCCTTGGCCGTACGTATGCGCGAGTGGGCGTTCGAGACCCCGCCCGTATGTACGTACGTGGCCGTATTTTCTTTCTTGCACACTGGCCGCTGTACGTATGTGTACATGCTACGTGCGCGCCTCTACATCGACCAGTATGTACGTACACGTTCACGACCAGAATGACAACGCTACGTATGCTTCGACCAGGTGGGTCCCGACTGGCAGGCACTTCCTTGCGTGTGAAGATGTAGCTGGTGGGTCCCAGCAGTCAGGGGGCGAATCATTTTTTTGCCCAGACGCACTTCCTTGCGTGCGAAGATGTAGCTGGTGGGTCCCAGCAGTCAGGAGGAAACGTTCTTTTTGCAAAATACGGTGGCCTATCCGGTGGGTCCCCGCTATAAGGTGGAGGAATAATTATTTTGCGTGTAATAAGGAGGCACTTCCTTGCTCTGGCCGTGGACCCAGCTGTTAGCCTCTCCACGTACAGTCCATGTCCGATGGAAGCCGTTCCTTGACCACGTTGACCACGCCGCGCTAAGAGCACCAGGGCGGTGGAAGACGGCGAGGCCTAGGAAGGGGACGGCGCGGAGCCGGGGAAGACGCGGCAGTGGATGCCCACGCGTAGAGGAGTATGAGGGTTCACTGGTTCGCTGTGGTGTGAGGCTACTGTCGCCGCAGAATAACAGGGGGTGTGGGTGAGTAGAGGGATGGCCTGGCCAGCGGTGGGAGTAGTAGGGGGCAGTGAGGCCTCCGCGGCATCGCAGCCGGCCACGGGAGGCAGGAGCACGAGGCACGACCGGCGTTGCTTTGGGCGGCTGGAGCAAGAAGACTAGAGGTTGAAGAAGCACTACGGCCGTTGGATGGACAGTGTACGATCACTGGAGCCAGAATCGTGCATATTGACTAAGTTGACAAAGCCCTCCATCCCCGTCAACTTAGTAGGCTCACAAGTCAGCCTCCCACTATACTGTGTCCCAGCTAGCAGGGGGAGTATTCATTTTTTTGTGCATAATAAGGAGGCACTTCCTTGCGTGCAAAGATATAGCTGGTGGGTCCGAGCTGTCAGCGGCGGCAACGTTTTTTTGCAAAATACAGAGGCCCTTTCGATGGGTCCCAGATGTCAGGTGGAGGAATCATTATTTTGCATGTAATAAGGAGTCATTTCCTTGCGTGCGGCCATGGACCCAACTGTCAGCCTCTCCACGTACAGTCCACTTCAGACGCATGTCAGTCGTTGACCACGTTGACCAGGCCGCGCCGAGAGCACCAGAGCGGTGGACGACGGTGAGGCCTAGGAAGGGAACGACATAGAGCCAGGGAAGACTCGGCAGTTGTTTCCCACGCGGAGGGGAGTACGACTGTACGAGGGTTTACTGGTTCGTCTGCCGTCGCTGGAGAATAACAACAGGTGTGGGTGAGTAGAGGGATGGCTAGGCCAGCGATGGGAGTACGGTGGGGCGGTGAGGCCTGTGCGGTAGCACAGCCGACCGTGGGGAGGAGGGAGCAGGCAGTCCCGCTGGCACTTGTTTGAGCAGCTAGAGCAGGAAGAGCAGAGATTGAAGAAGCACGACGACCGTTGGATGGACATCCAACAGTCACTACTTGTGCGTCAACCTTTTTTTAGGAAAGCCTCAAATCTGTGGAAACAGCATACAACCCATCTGCCATTATTTCTAATAATTTATATCCCATTTGCTAATTCTTAAGGTTTTTTTGGAGCCCATATTCTTTTTGTTAGCATTACAACCCATATTGTAGCCACGGTTAAAAAATTATATGAAATTTTGCATATTTCGGTGCGGTCCGAACTGTTTTTAATCCCAAAATTTTGAGTCACATTCAAACTGATTTTAAAAATAGATGTATATCAATATAAAATCCAACAAATTGTCCACACATAAAAATTAATGCAATTTAAAATCTTGAAATGAAAAAAGAAATTTGAAACTAATTGCCGGTTTGATGTGTTTTAAAAATGTACAACCCATTTCTCATTACTGATAGGCCATTTTCTCGGCCAACCAAATGAAGCTCTCCTCATCTTAAAAGATTTGCAGCCCAACAGGCCTGACAAAGCGAATTACTTGGCAAATCACAAAAAAACTGGGCTAGCCATTTTCAGAAAGAAAACAACTACTGGGCTGGTCTGTGGTAAACATAAAAGAGAAGGCTGTCTAGGAAGGCCAGAGTGCCCCGCACAGCCCAGTTGACACCCTGCTTCCGTCTCAAAAACAAATTAGATAAATGCCACTCCAATTATGGCGATTCATAAAAATGCCACTGCAATTTCCAAACATTGAAAAATGCCACTGCAATTTTTGCAAACTTTGGAAAACGCCACTCTGGACTTCGAAAAATGCCACTGGAAATGGCATGAAATGGCATTTTTCAAAGTTTGGAAATTGCAGTGGCATTTCTCAGAAACACCAGATTTGGAGTGGCATTTATCAAATTAACCCAAAACAAAAATAACTGGGCGAGCTGCTGGGTCCCTGGTTTCAGCCGCTCGTTGTGCAATTCTCTCGTTTATTGACTTCGTTGACAATGGCATGGGACCCATATGTCAGAAATCCATTAGGAGGAGCAATTTTTTATTGGCTTGAAATAAGGAGGCACTTGCTTGCATACTGCCATGACCTTGGCGGGTCCCTGCTGTCATCCTCTCCACGTACAATCATCTCCTGATTGTGTACGCGTCAACTTGGTAGGCCCACAAGTCAGCCTCTAAACCCGTGGAGGACAAATACAACCCATTTAAATAAATAACAGCCCATTCCATACGTTCAAACTGAAAGTTCAACATTCAGAGCAAAGTAACAGGTCTGATCCACATATAGAGTACTGAACTTCCACGTTGACAACCATCATAGCCAAGTTAACTATCTACTCCCACTAATACTCTAGTAGCGTACAAGTACTAACTTACTCTTAGCTAACTAGACAATGCCGGCCGCCATCTGCGGCACACGCTAAACGCCGACACCGGCGTCCTCCGCCTCGCCTCGGACTTGCCAGAGGTGCGATAGGGCGCGTTGCTCGCGCGTGTTGGCCCTTTCCATGCCGGCGTGGTCCACCGAAGCTTCAACTTCTAAGCGGGAAACCCACTTGACGAGCTAGTAGTAAAAATTGGCATCGCGAACGCGTGCGTGCCCGTCAGCCTCCAGGGCTATTTGCCGAGCACCGACCTCCACGCAGTCGGCCCAGTTGCGGGCGCTCTGCTCGCGACTCAGAGAGTCAGTGCGCTGCTGCTCCATGTCCCGCTGGCGGCGCAAATCGGCGATACGCTGCTCCTCCGCCAAGCGGTCGTGCTCCAACAACTCCCGCTCCTCCGCCAGGCGTTCGCACTCCAACAAGTCCTTGATCTCCGCATTGCCATCTAAAGACCGATAGAATGCCTCCTCCATCCGTCTGCCTTTCGGTGAAAAATCGAACACTAGTTCCTGCGGTGACCACCTCTGGCCTCGCCTATCGCGGACGGGCGGGGGCATGGCGGACGTGGCGAGAGCGAGGGTAAGTGGCGAGCGACGTCGGGCCGGTGGGGGCTTACGAGGATAGGGCGAGTTGGGTCACGGTGCCACCAGAGAAGGCCGGGAAACAGTACTTATAGGCGGAATCTGGCGCGACGGTCATCGGAATTCAATGCATAATTAAGCAGGCATGGCTTAGCGCGCCAGCTTGCAGTGGAAAACTAGAGAAACTGAAATTATGACTGTGCCGTCCCGTCCCGTCCGTGCTGGGTCGCACGCCGGCATGACGGTCAAACGAGTGCACTCGAATCATCTCCCTCCTTGTCAATAATGATTTCACAGATTTAAAAGGCCCACAACAATTAAAGCACATCTTTTTTCACATCAGTTAGCTGCCTTAATCACGGCCAGCTGCATGCAGGCACTCAAAATCGCTTGCAGCCAGTACGCGGAGCAGCATGCAACGAGTCACAGCCGAGGGCATTAGTTGATGAACTTTAGCTGGGAGATAAGGCATTTGCGAACGTTTTCGCTGGCAGTTTCTTCAGATTCGCATGGCATTTTCTTCAGAGCAGCTTGTCAGTTTCTTCAGAGGCAGGCATTTTTATTAAAAAAACTGGCACTTCGGATCTTGCGTCGCAACTAAAACTGCTAGGAGCGCATTAGTAGGCTAGCTAGTGATCAATCAGTAACTTGTAAACACTGAGCGAACAGAAATAATGAACTGTTAATGCATCTCAATGATTCACAGATCATATACAAATATGTAGCTCCAAAAGCAAAGATTAGCCACTTAGGATCTTGCGTCGCAACTAAAACCAACTAGTACGATTCCCATACATAAGATCAACATGTTAATGCATCTCAATGATTCACAGATCATATACAAATATGTAGCTCCAAAAGCAAAGATCTAGAAAAAACATCTGTTCTGCCTACTAACATGATGCTTCTATTGGCCAACATTCAGTAAAGACTGAAAGACAAATTTGTTTGTGAAGTCTACAATTCCTCTGGAACCATGAGAATGAACCACACATGATGGAGGAACATCCACTGCAATATGATTTGGTCTTCTCTCGATCACACGGCGAGACTATTTTCAGAATACAAACTTTAACTTAGGCAAAATGATGCCCATTGTATAATCAGACCAAAGCAATGAAGCACCTAGTGTTGGCCAATAAATAGTATAGTACTACTTTTCCGCAGTCCATGAAGTGACTATCCAATCTTTCTGTGTCTATTTTCAAATGGCACTGCATGCAGTGACTATACTATTCTCTTGTGCAGTTCAACCAAAGTTGCGGTCACTTTGTGTATTTGCCAAATAGCAACGGGCAGATATCTCTGTCTGCACAAATATCAAGCAGCTAGTAAACATATACCCCACCTTGTGTTTTCGGTTTAAACATGTCTCTTCCGCTTAGCATCTGTCATGTTTTGCACTGGACAATTTGATACAGTCATGTTTTGCCCTGGACAATTTCATACTGAATTGATTTGCTAGTTCAGAGCAGAAATATAGTGCCTATTCTTCATGAGACCAAGGATATCCATGTTCGCAGTGATGGAAGAGGTGAAATCGATACAACCGAAATTGAGCATCCAATCATTGAATCTTGTCCTGCACCTCCAATGTAGGTCCACCATGCCAATAAATTCACATGCAAACCACTAGTATTACTATCTAATGACAGTACAAAAAGAGTAGCAAGATAGTAGCAAACCATGTACCTTCATAATGAACAGCTCATAGTGCCACCAATTGGATATAAAGGTCTGGAAGAAAACATGCTCTTAATGTTGAACCAGTTGGACTTTTTGTCCAGTTCCACTAAAATTGAGCATCCCTGTTTGCATACATATTGAAAGTATGATTACTGTAAACGTGGCACTAGTTGAAGCATAGACTCACAAATATAAGCATTCCAAATTCTTAATGGGAAAAGGTAGCAAGACTTTTTCTAACCACCTGTTTGAAGGAATAAATAAGGCAACAACAGCTAATGTCAGAAAGGCATATATAGTTCTTTCTGAAAGAATGATCGATTCCTGACCTTTCCTCTTATTTTAAGCATATTTTGTGCAATTCAACTAAAATAAAATGCCATCACCGCCTTGACAATTCAGTGACACTGTACAAAAGGAAATGACTTAACATTACATCATGATGTCAGGTATGTAGTCGACAGGCATTAGAGACAAACTTACAGAACTCCTCCGATAACATAATGAACATTAATTTTAACAAAGGTGTGACTAGCTTTACCGGGATAATTTGAGTGAACTCTACACCCTTTGTTCCTTAATATAAGACGTTTTCGCGGTTCAATTTAAAGTACCCAAACGTCTAGTATATAGAAAAAACAGGTAGTAGTTTTCTTGAGCACATATCTGGGAAAGCTTGCCACACTTTATTTATGTCCATACGCTAATGCAACACCATTTAAAATTTCGAATACTACAAATATACACTAATCCAGTGGCTAGCGCAATAGTAGAGTAGTTATTTTATTACAGGGCACAGTATAATGGTTTTACTGAACATATTTCAATAAACTCTAGCACTGGAAGATTTCTATAAGAATTAACAATACAAAATGTAAAGGTAGCACGTTTCAGCAATGGTATACTACCTGTGCATGAGCATTAAACCAAATACAAAAGTATGAAGGTAACTAGCATTATTAACTAATGACAGTATAAAATTTTTGCAAACCATGTACCTCCAAGGTAAATATCATTTCGAACTCGGGGGGACCTTAATAATTGCTATCCCAATCTTGATAATCGATCAAACATAAAACCTTGACTGAATCAATCAAGAGAATAGTCGGAGGAGGAGGTGCTCACTCTTGACCTTTTCTCTTGTCTTCATAATTTTTTGTGCAGTTTAACCAAAATAGAATGACATCAGCGCCTTGGCATTTTGGTGACACTGTACAAAAATATTAACTTATCTCATGACAGTGAGGTATGTAATCTATAAGCACTAACAGTGCAAAAATCTGAAGGTAGTAACAAGTTTCATCGTTGGTATACTGGCTGTGCAACAGCATTAGAATGCATTAGCTGAAAAATCTATAATACATCCACAATCAACAGCTAACCCTGAAATAATCCAGTGACATTAAATGGCATTGCTTAAATTTATCGGTGGCATTAGACTGAGTGCGGCATTAGTTAAGTGTGGCATCACTTTAGTAGTAGCATTGCTTGACTTGACTGCTGGCGTTATACTAACAGCAAAAAAGTGACAATAAGAGCATGGGAGGCCCATTCGGATAGTGGGCACACCAGTATGATGTACCTCCACAGACGCATAGAGTGGTGAGGGAGGTATGGTTGCCCAGAGCAACAAATATCCAGACAACATATGTGGATTACGTCCCATTTTTGTTCTGTTTAGCCACCTTTTTCCTATGTGAGGACAACAAACCGATCGACCTGGTCATTCTCTATTGCGTTGTCATGCCTTTCTACCCTTCTTCAACCAAGAGACATGAGACTCGTTCCTTAGCTACTGATTTTCCCCTTTTCAACCTAGATGCGGGTTCGATGCCTACTCTCTTGGACAGTACAGTCTCCCTTCCTTTCCTTATTCAACCCAGACATGGATTAGTCTGCATGAAGTAGGGTTTCCTTTAATAGTGGAAAATAAGGTTTTCGTCTACGTGACCAGCAGAGCAGAGGATAGCAAATTGGGAAGATGGTGGAGTGGAAAAAGATCCACATGCAGCGACATGGCAGATGGGGCAATAGAACAAGGGTATGGTTCGAAAAGAGGTAGCATACCTGAGGGTCGGAGGGAAGTGGCTTCGCTCCTGTTCGTCCTCCTCCGACGCAGTACAGCGGCGAGCTTGGGGATGGAGGCCATCCTGCGCGGGCGCTAGGTCTGAGAGGACGACCTTGTCGTCAGTGCGTGACCTCGCTCGCCGACGACGAGTGCGTCAACGCTGCACGTCCTTTTCTTCCCAGGCGGATCTGTGACCACCGGTGAGGAGGGAGAGAGAGGTCGCCTTTTTTAGATCTGAGAGAGGGTGATAGTGTGAGAAGCAAGTAGGCAGCCCTTAGCAAGAAACCTCTGAAGCTCCAGCCTATATATCTTTTTTATATTACTAGTACTACTAGTACTAGAGGTGGAGTAGTGGTAGAGTAGTTTATATTTTCTCTGCACAGAGTACCGGTTAGTCGTGCTTCAAAACTGAACGCCACGCCATTAAAAAAATAAAGGTCGATAACTAATGCGACACCTCTGGCCAACGCGGCCAGATCGCATTTTGCATGAGAAATTACACACCATGTCTCGTTGACATGTGTTCCCGTTTCCAACATGTTAGTGAGACGAGACGAGTCCTTTTGTACAATTTCCGAAAGGACGTGTAGGCCGGGGTGCCTCTTCGTGTACCGTGGCAAACTGGCAACCGTCCACCGACTCTTCACCTTTCCCTCTCGACTTGGAACTGTTGTCGCACGCTCTTCCTCCCTCCTCCATTTTCCTTCACCCTTCCTTCTTCCATTGTTCGACCGTCTTCTCCATGGAGGGAATAAGCCGGAAACGACCCCGTTATTCTTGCCCCAATCTGAAAGATGACGTGGTGGGGGAACTCATTGATCGGTGCGACGTCATCACCTCGGCTAGCATGGCAGGTTCGTTCAAGACCATTCTCGACTCAACTAATAACATCATTACAAGGAACCCAAGGGTCCAGGAGCGGTTTGATCTCCCTTATCTTCTTTGCTATAATCCTGTTCGCATGGGCATGGACGACGAAGGCCTCGCCTTGTGCAAGTTGATGCGGCTTGACAATGATACGTGTGATGTCAAGATGCCATCGCTTCAGGGTAAGGCCTGGGCTGGCACAAATGGAGATTGGGTTGTTTATATTGGGTACAATTTCGAGTGGGAACTTGTGAATGTGTACACTCGTCAGCGGATTCCACTTCCAAAAATCTCCGAGTGCCCTGAGGCTGAGCACGCAGATGATCTACGTACGTTCCAATACGATCATGGTGACTGTCGTCTACGAAAGATAGCAATTTCTCGAGTTCCCAACCGCTCTTGGAATTACAAGAACTATGAAGTTGTTGCTATCTTCGAGAAGCTTGTTGCCGTCCTTCGTGGTTTGACTGGATGGATATTGCTCAAAAATCAGTTTCTATACACGGATGTGTACTGTGATGCAATTGAATACGAGGGTTTTGTGTTTGCTGCCACCACTCGTGGCACTGTTTTTGCATGGGATCCTTGTAGTTTCGGTACGTTTGTCTTCCACCGTAATTATAATTGTTTCATCCACATGCATGCGAGTTAGCAAGTTTCCCTTCTCTACTAATTAACCTTCTTCTTGTGTTTCCAAGGTCCTGTGAACATTCCACCACCTATACTTGAAAATTTTTATAACCAAGGGGGAGATGACGATGGTGATGATCACGAGCATGAGGACGAGCAGGGCCCATATGCTCACTGGCGGCTGGCAACTAATTCTGATGGATCACCCCTTTTTGTGTGTATACAACCCACTGCTGATGTTACTACTGAGGGAGCAGGTGTTGTCTCCCATGGTCGCACTCTCCGGACCTATTCCAACACCCGTTGCATGGTATTCGGGATGGATACTAGTGTGTTGTGACGCCCTCGATTCAGTCGTACACTAATCATACATGCAAATGTGTACGATCAAGATCAAGGACTCACGTGAAGATATCACAACACAACTCTAAACACAAATTAAAATAATACAAGCTTTATATTACAAGCCAGGGGCCTCGAGGGCTCGAATACATAAGCTCGATTACACAAGAGTCAGCGGAGGCAACAACATCTGAGTACAGACATAAGTTAGACAAGGATGCCTTAAGAAGGCTAGCACAAAAGCAACATCGATTGAAAAGGCAAAGCCTCCTGTCTGGGAGCCTCCTAACTAATCCTAGTCATCGGCGGCCTCCACGTAGTAGTAGGCATCGGCGGTGGCATCTGGCTCCTGGGCACCGACATCTGGTTGCATCATCCGGAAAGGAGAAGAAAGGGGAAAAAGCGGGAGCAAAGCAACCGTGAGTACTCATCGAAAGTACTCGCAAGCAAGGATCTACACTACATATGCAACATTATCAAATGGAGGCTGTATATGTGGACTGGGCTGCAGAAATGCCATAATACAGGGGAGAACCTAATCCTATCAAAGACTAGCATCTTCTGGAAACCACCATCTTGCAGCAACAGGAGGGAGTAGAGTAGCATAAAGTAAAATAGTAGTAGTGTTATCAACCTCGGCCAGAGATCCTTTCTCGACACCCTGTGAGAAAGCAATCCCAGAGCCATACTATCCAGTTATCATCACAATCCAATTCTCATCACCATCTAGTTCTAGTTGTATCGATTGGGATACAACTCCAAGTGTCTATTACCGTAGGACAGGCTATTGATAGATGTTTTCTTCCCTGCAGGGGTGCACCAACTTACCCACCACGCTCGATTAACTTCGGCCGGACACACTTTCCTGGGTCATGCCCGGCCTCGTCCAAACAATACGCCGCAACCCGACCTAGGCTTAATAGAGAGGTCAGCACGCGGACTAAACCTATGCCCCCAGGGGTCATGGGCCATCGCCCCGGGAACTCCTGCACGTTGCGAACGCGGCCGGTGAGCAGACCTAGCTACCTCCTTCAACAAGGCAGGCGCTTACGCAGTCCAACCCGGCGCGCGCTGCTCAGTCGCTGACGTCTATTAAGCCTCGGCTGATGCATACGACGCAGAAGGCCCATACCATGCCCACGTGATGGTTAGTGCTATTAGGCCAGAGGCCCCTCGGATCAAATATCCAAATCGTAGTGGATTAGGAACGCGCGGTAACAAGCAAAGACTCACGAAAGATGTGACCCCGTTGCCCCGTCTCGAGGACTTGCGGCAAGGGCTAGGAATGCCTGGCCATGCCTCGTAATTATCTCACGGGCACCTTCCAGGTCAACCCGACTCCACGTCACTCGCAATTAAGCTCGCGCGGGTACCCCTCAGGGTCGACCCGTCTTTCAAAGTAACAGTGGTAAAGTCCAAGTATCCGTGTGTCCAAACATCAAGGGGAAAACCTGAGGAATCACCCCCGAGGAATTCCACTAGATGTAATCATCCAGGTGAATGTAAGAGGAATCACCCCCGAGGTTCACACTTGAGGGGTTGCACGACAGAGTCGTATCGGAAGTGGTTAAGGAGGAAATCACCCTCGATGACCACGGCCGAATGACTACACTACAGGGTTAACATCAGAAGTGCTAAAGAGGTCTCACCCTCGGTACTCGATAGGAACCCAATAGTGTCGAGCAACTAAGGGGAAAGTGATGTGCGGTGCCGGGGCCTGGTCTTCGATCCCGTTGATCGGGTCTTCAATGATGAAGCAGGGGCGACAAGGACAAGGTGGGGGTCACTGATGGATCACTAACCAACCTATACTAAGCAGTTTAGGATAAGTATGTAAGGTAACAATAAGCAGGTTACAAAAGCAGGCTATGCATCAGAATAGGAGCAAACAATAATGGTAGCAAAATCTAATGCAAGCATGAGAGAATGGAATGGGCGATATCGGAATGATCAAAGGGGGGGGGGGGGGCTTGCCTGGTTGCTCTGGCAAGGAGGGGAAGTCGTCGACGTAGTCGATCACCGGGGCATCATCGGCCTGGGGTTCTACCGGAGAGAAGAGGGGGAAGAAACAGTAAATAGATAGCAAACAGTGGTATCACTAAGCATGACATGACGATACGTAGCGCTAGGCGTGCTCTAACGCGGTACTACACGTTGCAGACGAAGGGGGGAAACATCCGAGGATGAATTCCCGATGCTAGGCGGATTTCGGACAAAGGAAAAGAGGGGGAAAGTTCCAAGTTCAGCATGCTAGGGACAGGTGACGGATGAACGGACCGCGCATTCGGATTTGTTGGATTTTTCTGAGCAACTTTCATATAGAAAACATTTTCATCCGAGTTACGGTTTAATTTCTATGAATTTCTAAAGTTTTAAATATATTCTGGAATTGTTATTATTTAAATTTAATTCGGAAAACAGAATTACGACATCAGCCTGATGTCATCATGACGTCAACAATCAACTGAGTTGACTAGGGTCAACCTGACAAGTGGGACCCCACTGTCATTGACACAGCTAGTTTAGCAGTTTAGACTAAACTTATTTAACTAGTTAGTTAGCTGGGGCCCACTGGTCAGTTAGAAAATGGGTTAATTAAGTTAATTAATCACTTAACTAATTAATTATTTTTTTTAAAACTCTTTTTTTAAAGGGGGCGTGGGGCCCCAACGTCAGTGGCCCACGGGGCCTAAACAGGCGACGGGTTATGGGCGTGTGGGTGCGGGGCGCACCCAGGCGCCCACGACGCGAGGGGAGGCGAGGCCGGCCGGGGCTGTGCCCGGCGGCGGCGAGGCCACGGCGGGGCGGCGCCGGGGCGCGGGAGGGGCCGGCCGCGGAGGGCGCGGGCTCAGGGCGCTGCAAGCGGAGCCAGGCGTGGCTACAAGCGCCGGGCGCCAGCCCCGACTGGGCGCATCCGGCGCGGCTGGGCGCGGCCCTGAGCGGCGCGGCGCGCACGGGGCAGAGAGGTCGAAGCCCGGCGAGGCAGGGGCAAGGAGGGGCGCGGCTGGCGGCAAGGCAGGGTTCGGCGAGGGGAGCGAGAGGCGGGGGCGGGCTCGGTGGCTGGCTGTAGTGGGCGGCGGCCACGACAGTGAGCAGCGGCAGGTGCGGGCAGCCCGTGAGCATGCGAAGCGCCACGCTAGGGTGGCCAAGGAGCAGCAGCAGCTACGGCGGCGGGGGGGGGGGGGGGGGAGGCGGAAGTGGCGGCGAGCGAGTGCGGTGCCTGGTGAGTCTGTGAGTGAGGGCCGCTAGCGCAATGGTCGCGGCCAGGGGATGAGCGGGCGCGACGAGCGGAGCCGTGGGCGCCGCGAGCTAGAGAGGAAACAGGAGTGGGTAGGCGTGGTGCTCACCGAGGGGACGCACGGTGGTACGGTGGGGGTTTAGGAGCTGCCGGGGAGGTCGGAGTCGACGAGGTGGTGGAGGTCGGCGCCGGGGATGAAGGAGACGGCGTAGGCGTCGCTGTGCAGCTTCACCGGCCGACCTCGGGTGTGTGCAGGACGAGGACGGCCCTGGGGAGGCCGTTGGACGGCTCTACGAGGCTATTGGGGAGGAGTTCGGGGACGACGACGGTGCGGCGGAGACGAGGATGATGCGGCAACCTCGCGCAACATCGGGCGACTCCCCGATCTAGGAGGAGGCAAGGAGGAGTGGCTCCGGGGGGATTTAGGGTTCGGGGGAGAGGGGAGGCGCCGGGGTCAACTAAAATAGGCAAGGGGGTTGCCGGATGGGCGCCACGGCGTCTTCCATGGCCGTGGCGGCCATTGGTGGTAGCCATGAGCCCTCCGTGAACAGAGACGAGGGGGAACGGCGCTGGTGGGCCGGCCTGGCTCGGCCAGTGAGGCCAGCTGGGCCAATTGACCCGGGGGAGGGGGTCTGGCCTTTCCCCTTTTTATGTATTCTGCTTTCTCTTAAAAGGCACTGTTTGTATTTATTTAGGCTGTGAAAAGATTTTGCAAAATATGAAACTTGGCTCATAAATAGGTATTGCAATTTTTGACACTGCCATAAAAAGTTTGAGGACATTTTTGAAAGTTTAGAATCATGTTTGAATTTAAACGGTCCATTAAGATGTTGTTGGACCACTACATTAAACCCCAGGGGGATTTTGGAAATCCAAAAGACGTTGTTTTCATCACGACAAATAATTGGAGATTATTTGCCACACTCTGAACATTTAGTTCTCATGTTTGGCAAATTTGAATTTTTGACTTTAATTTTAATTTGAATTTGAACCGATTAGAAACAACGTGGGATTTAGCAAGAGTACAAATGATGACATGGCACCATTAATAGGGGATTACTGTAGCATGACACTGGGGGTGTTACATGTGCTAGCGCCAACACCTTCTCCCTGGTACAGTATTGATAGTCTTGGAGCAAACTCGCTCTTCCTTGGACAAAACTATCCAATGATGGTGAAAGGCGATCCAACTGCTGTTGACACAACGTTACTACCATTTATGAGAAGCAACTGTATCTATATGTCAGACAATGCGGTGGTTCCCTACCCTGGTCGTGATATAGTAGTCCGCTTCAGCCTGGATGATCAGTCCTGCGTTGGTGTCGAGATTGACAGTAGCTAGCTCTTTCCAGAGAATCGCTTGTGGTTCAAAGCAAGCGTTTCCAACGCTAGGGATTGGTTGAGTTGAAGTTCATTTCATTGCTTGTTATTTGTTGTGTGATGAAAACTTTAGTATTTATAATGTATCCTCGTTGTCGTTGTGGGTTGATGACCTGTTGTATGTCATAAAATGATATGCCTGTGATAAACTTACTAAATTTATGAATGGCTTTCGAGTCGCTTCTCTGAGTGGGTGCTGCAATGAGGCAAAAAAATATTTTCCGAATACATAATTGCACGTGCATTGCAACAGGTTATCGGATGAGGCCAATCAACAATAGTACACTATTTGTAATAGCTTCACATGCTGCACTATCTCTATGTCTACGTACGTAATACAACAAGTTTTAAACTTGAGACCAGCCACCCATCCTCACAAAGAACACTTTTTAACCTAGCACAGACTCCAGGAAATGTGGCCACAGTGTGAGGTGGGCCATATGTTAATGTCTTTGCCGTACGTAACCAGCACCTCGAATCCTCGATACTACTACTACTACTACTACTACTACTACTACTACTACTACTATAAGTAGTAGGAGTAGTAGGGTGGCATGGGCCAGAACTAGCATTCACGTCCAGGAGTACGGCACACGCCACCAGCACGACTCCCATCTGACACCATATTTTTCTTGGAGTCTGTGCTATAGCAATCTCTTCAACCTCGTTGTTTCTCTAACTCAGCCATCGCGCGGCGGGCGAGGTGGGGGTTTGCCGATAGTCGGTTTCCTCAACTGCGGTCCCACTTGTAAGGCCAACTCCAACGCATGACCCCAAACAGGCCTCTGTTTTGCCTGGATTCTGTCCGTTTGGATAGGGCAATGGGGTCGTGTCCGGGCCATTTCTCGGATGCGGTGGTCGTGCGCCGAACGCGCTGACGCATCCCGGCCGTGTACATTTTTCTTTGCAAACACATATCTTGTTTTCATCATTGATTTTTTGGTACATCGAAATACATCACTAAAATTTTGACTAGAAAAGCAAGACCAAAGAAAACAAGAACCACAAGAATACATTTTAGAAGATACCCAACTTC
This sequence comes from Aegilops umbellulata, assembly GCA_032464435.1. Classification (NCBI taxonomy): domain Eukaryota; kingdom Viridiplantae; phylum Streptophyta; class Magnoliopsida; order Poales; family Poaceae; genus Aegilops; species Aegilops umbellulata. Next base: position 391,799,499 of record CP136058.1, read on the forward strand.
CATAACTGCTCCTGTAAGTTGGATTAGTGCCTTCTCGATGCATTCATTGTTGATCCGCGGAGGCTCGATCTTGTGTGCTTCTTTCTTCTTCGAGTGTAAAGAAGTAGACGTGTCTAGCCTCTATTCTATCAACAAGTGCACTAGTCTCATCTCTAGCCTCTATGCTAGCTAAAAGTGCTAGAACATCTACTAAATTGTGCTCTATCAATATATCGTTGTACTCTTCTTCCCAATACCAAAACTTGCATCCATTCTACACAATAAAATTTTAAGTTAGCACAACTAGTCTAATCCTAGAGCACAACGGAAGATTTGGTCGAGTTCTTCCTCCTTTTGCCGACACGTGGGACATCCAGCATCCAGGTCGTGTCATGCAAGAAAATAGAGTGGTAGTTGAAGCCACGTGATGTGCATCTTGGGTTAAACTGTAAATAGAATCTTACTACTCTTGAGTAACTCCAAAAGCGGCCACTGAAGATCTTCATTGGATTTGTTTTTCATCACCAGCACGTCGAGGCGAAAGATGTGCAGGTTCAGTGGGTCCTCTTGCATTTTCACTGACATGTGGGACCGCATATGAGCAAACAGACGATGGGCTCCGCATGTCTGCTGGCTGGCTGAGAAGAGAGATAGAGGAGGGCTGAGCACGGACTCCAGGAAATGTCTTCTACGTAACCAGCACCTCGATATAGTGGGGTGGCATGGGCCATAAATAGCATTCATGTCTAGCAGTACGACACACGCCACCCACACGAGTCCCATCCGCACCAATTTTCTTGGAGTCCGTGCTATAGCCATCTCTTCTCCCTCCTGTTTTCTCAGCCATCGCGCGGTGGGCGGGGTGGGGGTTTGCCGATAGTTGGTTTGCTCAACTGCGGTCCCACTTGTAAGTGAAAATGCAACACATCCCACATTCCCCCTTGAGCGGCATGCCGGACCAACCGTGTGGGGGTGCGACGCGAACACAACAGGCTTTTCCTTTTGAACTTGTAACTTGTAAAATTTGGTCCTGCTCCATGGCGCGACCGATAGAATAACGATTTTCCCTAGAGTAATGAGAAGTTTGGTTCTGGCACGGTTCATGCATGGAGTACATACGAAAATTATGAAGTTAATGCGAAAGGTAAGATAATTACTAGTAGTACCATATACTACTACATGGATTTGACGGAAAGATAAAGATACATATGGATCCATCAACGACATCCTCATGCCCTAGTGCACCGGGTCACTAACCGACGTGTGAGGAGCAGCGGCATTGGCGGCAAGCTCAACGTGCTTCTGAACAATGTCGTCCAAGGTTGCCCTGCAGTCCAAGAAGGCCAGCGTCCTATCGTCCTCCTCTTGCATGTAGTAGTCCTTGTGGACGATTTGCGCGTAGACGTGGGTGATTATGTCGATGGTGTCTTGCTGCGCCAGACATTGCGCGTCGAGCGCGACCTCGAGGTGGACATTCTCTGGCGTGACGGCGGGTAGTCGCAGGGCCACCAGTGCGTCGAAGAGGTTGTCGCCATAAAGGCCGTTCAGGGTGGCAGGCATCGCAGAGCCTGGGCGCGTAGGCTGGAGGCGTATGTCAAGGTCGTCCGCGAGCTTCTTGACGATGTTGAACTTGTCGAGGAAGCTGACGAGGACCTCGTCGAACAAGGAGACGAAGCTGTCATCCAAGTGGCCCCTCGCCCTGGCGGCCTCAAGCACTACTTGGAGACGTTCCTTGGTGCCGGGCCGTAGGCCGGCGTCGTGGACCATCTGGCACAGCCGGCTGATGCTCGCGCTCATCGCCTCCATGGGTCTAGCTTCTAGTCAACTAATCTTGCGATTGCAGTGATCACTCTTGCCCTTGGGTGCGTAGGTGCGTAGGATTTCATAGATTGGACTGGTGGGAGCCTTTATATGAGAAGTGCAGACTGTGTTGACTTCACGTGCGTGTTGGCCATCTACTCCTCGCCCCTCTATTACACCTGCATTTGGCTGTATGATAGGTTGGCCAGCCAGCCGTTGGGCCCACGTGTCATACACCCAAGGGCAGGTGCAGTAAGTCAATGAAGCTGCGCCCCCCTTCGTGCTGGTGCAGTATAGTCATCTCACCGAACCTCTAGTTGGGGCCAAACAAGAGAACTTTTATGTTTACTGGTTTATTGGTCCCCTTTGCATTTTGCGCCAAGTTTTGACCTTTGATTTAACTAATAAAATGCTAATGCATGTAACTAAAAATGTTGTGTCAGTCACCTTACGAAAACCAAATAATCCCAAAACACTTAGGCACGGTACATTAACTCCCTCCTCATTTCTTATTTCGTGACATATCAACAAATGAGAGTTGTGGGCCGTGCATGCTTTCAATGACTTGAGACTACCAAACATCACATGCCGTGGTTAGTTCATTGCATGTAATCCTATTAAGTAGCAAAAATACATTAAGTTATCTCGCCGATAGGAATAAAACAATACACCATGATTTATTTACAAAGGGAGTAGTACATTTTTTGTGACATGCATTACTAGATATTGCTAGTCAAATACTAAATCCAGATGGACGTGGTAGTAGTACTAAATCCAGACGGTGGTGCTAGTACTAGCCGTAGTACTACAAATGTAGTAGCACTATACTACCTGTCGGGGATATACCCCGCGGCGTAAACCGGCCGGAAGTTAACCCGGCCGGACTTGGCGGTTTATCTAAAGACCCGCCCTGACCTTGGCGGTTTACAAGCAACCCGCTTGGTCGTTATGACTCACTGGTAACCCGGCGGGCGGATCAGACGGATGACAAGGCCCAAGGCCCAGAAGGCCGGTTCAAATATGGTGGGCCGGTTTAAGAGGAAAGGAATATTTGCCTTACAAGGAGTTAAGGCCAGGACTTGTATCCGGTTTGTATTAGAGATAGACTAGTCCTAATCCTAATAGGACTCCACATGTAAACCGCCCCTTCAACATATATAAGGAGGGGCAGGGTACCCCAAAGGGGGACGGGTTAGAAGCTACAGGCAACAAGAAATAATCTCTAGGGCTAGACACAAAGAGCCGGTTTACGGCGTCTCCCTCGTGATGATAATGAGACCTAGCCACAAACAGCATGTAGGGCTATTCCGGATGATGTTTCCCGGGGCCCGAAGCTGTCTAAATCCTTGTCTTATGTGTTGATCCGCCCTGCGTCTCTCGTCCCACTCAACCCCTCTCAAGCTACCACATAGATGCGTTGGCCTCGCGACTAAGTCCTGACACTAGGGACATCTGCCGTGACAAATTATAACACCCTCGATGCGGCTATATCTCCCACGTGTCGAAGCACGACTTAGAGGCATAACCGCATTGAAAGCAATGTCGCAAGTGAGGTAATCTTCACACAACCCATGTAATACATAAGGGAAAGAGATACATAGTTGGCTTACAATCGCCACTTCACACAAATACATGAATAAAACAATACATCATACAGTTACAATCAGGGCCCGACTACGGAGCCAAAATAAAAGAAGAAACCCCAAAAACGACAAAGGTCCCCGATCGACCCCAACTGGGCTCCACTGAGGAACATCTACTTCCTCTACGAACTCGAACCTCTCCGAAAGTGATCCCTTGTAAGGTATAACCCCGAGACGATGACCCGTGGATCAAATGTTGTGTGATGTATGAGATGCACCGTTTGCACCGTGTCCGAATTGTCACTCGTTTCCATGCCACTAATCCGTGGGAACCCGGTAGTCGGGAGCACCCCACCATCTCTAGCATGTTTCGCACATCCGCACGCTTCCTTTTGCACCGGTATCTCCATGAGTACCAGAACCGATATGTTGCCGTGGCACCATTTTCGGATTCGTTGCCGTGGCACACTTTCTTTCTGCCACGATGACAAATGCTTCTTAATGCTTTTGTCAACATTTTCATAAAATTGCTTAAAACTTGCATATGTCATCCGCATCATAATAACAACATTTAAAATGTTTATATTTGTAGTTTCTATCATTTTGCTAAATGCATATGGGGATTTACCGGATTTGTTGTTTGTTGTTCCAGCCTCATTTAAATTGCCTAGATAGGTAGTTTCGTTGTGCTTCACCCCTTGCCATGTTAATCAACATTTAATATTGTTGGGTACATAAACAAGATCGAACTATATATTTGTTGTGGTGTTTTGTCAATATGCAACTCGTTGCATATTGAGCTCCACTTAATTTGTAGCGTTGTTTGTTGCACTTTGCCATGCCATGCCTCTTTAAACCGGACATGCATCATACTTGATTGTGCATCATGCCATGTTTATGTGATGTTTGTTTACCATGTTCTTTGCTTCTTTCCGGTGTTGCTTCTTCGGGTTAGTTCCGATAACGTCGCGTTTGTGAGAATTCGTTCGACTTCGTCCATTTGTCTTCTTCATGGACTCGTTCTTCTTCCTAGCGGGATTTTAGGCAAGATGACCATACCCTCGAAATCACTTCTATCTTTGCTTTCTAGTTGCTCGCTCTTTTGCTATGCCTATGCTGCGATACCTACCACTTGCTTGTCATGCCTCCCATATTGTTAAACCAAGCCTCTAACCCACCTTGTCCTAGCAAACCGTTGTTTGGCTATGTTACCGCTTTGCTCAGCCCCTCTTATAGCGTTGTTAGTTGCAGGTGAAGATGAAGTTTGTTCCTTGTTGGAACATGGAGTTGTTGTTCCTTGTTGGAACATGTTTACTTGTTGGGATATCACAATATATCTTATTTAATTAACGCATCTATATACTTGGTAAAGGGTGGAAGGCTCGGCCTTATGCCTGGTGTTTTGTTCCACTCTTGCCGCCCTAGTTTCTGTCATATCGGTATTATGTTCCCGGATTTTTGCGTCCCTAACGCGGTCGGGTGATTTATGGGACCCCCTTGACAGTTCGCTTTGAATAAGACTTTTCCAGCGAGGCCCAACCATGATTTTACCATTTGCCTCACCTAGCCCCTTTTTCCCTTGGGAGTCGCTCTCTCGAGGGTCATCTTTATTTTAGCCCCCCCGGGCCAGTGCTTCTCTAAGTGCTGGTCTAAACCGAGCGATGTCCGGTGCCCCCTGCGCAATCAGGGTCTATGCCAACCCCACGTCTTGCTCATCCGGTGTGCCCTGAGACCGAGATATGTGCAGCTCCTATCAGGATTTGTCGGCACATCCGGGCGGCTTTGCTGGACTTGTTTTATTGCTGTCGAAATGTCTTGTAGCCGGGATTCCGAGACTGATCGGGTCTTCCCGGGGAGAAGGAATATCCTTCGTTGATCGCGAGAGCTTATCATGGGCTAAGTTGGGACACCCCTGCAGGGTTTGAACTTTCGAAAGCCGTGCCCGCGGTTATGGGCAGATGGGAATTTGTTAATGTCCGGTTGTAGAAAACCCAAAGTTGATCTTAATTAAAATACACCAACCGCGTGTGTAACCGTGATGGTCTCTTCTCGGTAGGGTCCGGGAAGTGAACACGGTTGTTGGAGTTATGCTTGGCGTAAGTAGTTCAGGGTCACTTTTTGATCATAGTTGTTCGACCGTGCTTTTGCCTTCTCTTCTCGCTCTCATTTGCGTATGTTAGCCACCATATATGCTAGTCGCTTGCTGCAGCTCCACCTCATACCTTGTACCCTACCTATAAGCTTAAATAGTCTTGATCTCGCGGGTGTGAGATTGCTGAGTCCTCGTGACTCACCAGATACTTCCAAAACCAGTTTGCAGGTGCCGATGAGACCGAGCAGGTGACACACCCGAGCTCAAGGAGGTGCTCGATGAAGACCTTGTTCTTTGTGTTGTTTCGTTTCAGTTGATCAGCAGTGGAGCCCAGTTGGGGTCGATCGGGGACCTTTGTCGTTTTTGGGGTTTCTTCTTTTATTTTGGCTCCGTAGTCGGGCCCTGATTGTAACTGTATGATGTATTGTTTTATTCATGTATTTGTGTGAAGTGGCGATTGTAAGCCAACTATGTATCTCTTTCCCTTATGTATTACATGGGTTGTGTGAAGATTACCTCACTTGCGACATTGCTTTCAATGCGGTTATGCCTCTAAGTCGTGCTTCGACACGTGGGAGATATAGCCGCATCGAGGGTGTTATACAAATCCACGACAGTTGGCGCCCACCGTGGGGCCTGCGCACGGTGGTGATGAGTTCTTGAAGGGATCTCTCCAGGGATCGAGAAGTTTTGCAATTTTCCGGATGAGCCGGTTTGGAAGTTTCGCGTCATTGTGCAATCGGAGGGACGTGATCAAATTTTCTCGGCGATTGTTGTGCGTGGCATCTAGCGATCCATTAAGCCGTCAAGTCACCGATGATCTGAAGCCAGATCGATGCTGGAAGTACCGCGTACAAGAGACCGAAACCGACAGGAGTTGTGTACGCGTACCAGTCACCGAGTTTGCTGCTCCAATATCCCATATATTTTTCTACTGTCAATACATTGACCGAGTCCAGACAGAGGACAAACTAGATCAGCCGGGTTCGGAATAAAACAAGAAAGGAAAGGATACGCCAGGAGAGAGATCTGCCGCTGGAGCAGTCTGTCCAGCACAGTCAAAATCAAAATAGCAACAAGCATTGTTTCCAATCTGACTAAACCAGCACAATCAAAATCACGTGATGCCAGAGACAGCTGGGGAAAATTACTAGTAGTGTTAATCCGGTCATATCTGAGCACAAGTTAAAAAGGCAAAGTCAAATTTGTGTGGCCTCACGTGGAGCATCACCCATAGCCATCGTTTTTCCGCCCCTGCCGCAAGCCGGGTCATCATCACTTCCGCCCCGAGTCACCCGGATTGGGCCCTGCTGCGACCCGCCTCGCCTGTTGTGGCTTGTCTCCATTGAGACTTGACCCGTCTGCTGTCGTCACCGCTGTAGTAGCGTTTTTTAAGCTGCCCTCACCAATGCGCACTGAGTTGTTGAAAGGCTTGCCGGGCCTGACTGCTGGCTCGCCGCGCCTGTTTCTTTTTGGATACATCCCGTGGGTGCGTTGACTAATCAAAGGACTCTGCGGTGGCGAGGGACAGTGGCAGCCTCGTTTATCTGCTCTACATATGGTTACACAAAGTGCACCCGAAGGCAGACTGCAAAACACTGGTGTTGTGGATACATTATATAGTACTGCTAGTACTACATGGAGATTAAAAGCTACTGCCGTTTCTTCATCTCATCAAGACAAATGTGTTTTTATGGACGGAATAAAAAAAGCAATGAATCATTGCGGCAGTCACGAAGGCCACATGGGGTACTACTGCTACATCAGCTAAACGTACATGCAGGGTAACCATTTACTACAAAAGTGGTATTATACTGCGGATACGGACCACACCAGTTTACAACGCCGTGGCCATCTCTCGTGACCGCACCGGCTTAAGACACCATGGCCGTCTCTCGCGACCGCGCCGGTTTACAACGAGGAGGACAATTTGCCCGTTTGCACCGGCTTACAATGCCACGGGCGGCTCGGCCGTGAGTGATTTCAACTTCACCTAGGGATCATCAAATTCATGGCGGATTATTTCCGGCCTGGCACATCAGGTGATATCCATCTAAGATATATTTTATTGGCACATATTATTTTTGTCAAAGAGCAGTTTATCTTTGCCTTGGTCTGCACTATTGTTGATGCAGGACAATTGTTCACTACATCAAAACGACATGGTTAACTCGCCCGCGCCGGCTTACGACGCCTGCGGCCGATTCTCGGTTTACGACGCCCGCGGACGACCCTCCGTCCGCGCCGGTTTACAACGCCCGCGGCCGACCCTCCGCCCGTGCCGGTTTATGACGCCCGCGATTGACTCACCCGTCCGCATCGGCTTACAACGCCGCGGCCGGTTCATCTGTCCGAGACACCTCTAATATTGTGGACGTCTTTACCGTCCGTCTCTCGCGGCCTGGTCTATATCAACACACTGGGCCGCACCTGTCTGCATGAGCTGTTTATTGGGTATGAGTAAGTCACAGCTTGGGTAGCCCGGTTTTCTTTCAAATTGGAGACAAATTATCATCAACCGCCATTTGCAATGGATGGTTCAATGGGCAGGCGCACAAGTCGCCGCCACTATAGTTTTGATTAACTTCAAATCGCCAGTTGGAAGGAACAATTGGCTGAGTTGCTGACACGGCTCATATGGGATCATTTACAACCCGCCGCAGTCACCTCGACCTTCTATGGATTCACATCATGCTATCAATGCCAATGATATACAAGTTATGCCGGTTTATATCACGGTTAAATATGAAGAGTCTCAAGCCAACTCCTCGAGTCACCTTTGAGACTCGGGGGCTACGATGACATGACTCAGCAATTCTTGCCAGTTTCAGCCGGTTTAAGAACCCCAGGACGATGGAGGGAAAGATAACCCGATCCCGGAGGCTACTGTTATATTGATGAAAATTTAAAGGCCATCAAAAAATTTCCGGCTGAGAAAGTATATGATAGTTATCCCGGTTCAATGAAGAAGTTTCGGATCATCAGAAAGGATTCCGGTTTGAAATCTGGCTGAAGGGAAGTCAGTCTCACTGATGCTCTTAAATATCCGGTTTACAATCCAGTTCAAGGGAAATCTGTTCTCCCACAAAGCTCTGAAGCTTTAAAATCCGGTTTAAGAATTTCCGGTTCAAAAAGGAATTAACTTCTTGCAAATTCGAGTTTAAAGGCCGTCCGAGAATTTCCGGCTGAAAATGAAGATTCCGGTTTAAGATCCGGTTCAAGGGAAGGATGTCTCCCACAAAGCTTTGAAGCTCTCAATATCCGGTTTAAAATCCCGGTTCAAGAAGAATTTATCTCTTGCAAAAAGTTAAAAATTACCGAAGAAGACCTGCTGCCATGATGCACGGTTCAAACATGGGTATCCTGCCTTATTGTCTTGACATATTATTGATCACATGGGGGCTTCTGCTTCATAAAGCGGGGTCTCTGTTCTTTTTACATCATGCGTGGTTACATGGAGGTTCTGTCTTAAAGCGGCCTCCGGTTTACCCCTTGGGTTAGCTTTTCAAAGCACCATGTTATGTCACTTGGGGGCTTGGTCGTGTCCGAACCAATGCAACACCTTTTGATAGGCGAAAGCCACCAGATCATTTGGGGACATGTTCAAGTCTGAACCAGTCACGCCTCTTGGTCGGCCTAAGGCCACAGATCACTCAGGGGATCGATCGTGTCCGAACCGATGCAACACCTTTTGATCGGCGAAAGCCACCAGATCACTTGGGGACACGGTCAAGTCTGAACCGGTCACGCCTCTTGATCGGCCTAAAGGCCATGGAGTCACTTGGGGGCTTGGTCGAACCCGAACCATTGCCATGCCACTTGACCGGCGTAATGCCACGGTTTCATTTGGGGACCTGGTTGACTTGAACCATAGCTACACCTATTGGGAGCTTGGTCGTGTCTGACCATGGTAACACCATCTGATCGGCTCAGTAAAGCCCTCTTTTTGCAAACGGTTTTTATCATTGCCTTTGCTTCAATATCTTTTCTTGATAAAATTGCTTTTTTGTTTTGGTTGCGTTTTTAAACCGACCACATTTTACACCGGTTCAAGCAACCAAATTGGTGGAACACGGTCCATTTTTAGGCCGGAGATTATCTGCCCAGTTTAATTTTCTGTTACCATCCTATTATGGAGTAAACCGGTGTTTATCAACCCGGCTCGGCTTTCAACTACAAGTTGTCAGTACACGATCAAATTATAATCCGGCGATTATTAACCCGGTCTGGTTCGACTACAAGTCGCCAGTATTATATATGGATAATCCGGTGTCTATCATAACCCGATACGGTTTTATAATAAACCAGCACAATATGGAAGGAGTTATCAGTACTCAAGATTGGGATTATCACCCTTATTACAAAAAGTTGGTAAACCGACGATGTGATTCAATGTCACAGAAACAGGTTGAATAAAGCATGATTATAAATCACCGGCGTTTACTAACCCGACCTGGCTTTCGACTATAAGTCGCCAGTATGATGATAAATTATCCGGTGTTTATTAAACCGGCCTGGCTTTGGACTATAAGTCGCCAGTATATATTTGGATTGCGCCATTGGAATTATGCGCCTATAAATCATTGGGTTATTCAAATAGCCAAACTTGGCTGAATTTTCATTATGATATTGAATGAATAATGTTTTCATATTGGATTATATTATTCAAATAGCCAACATGGCTAGATTTTTATTATGGTTATCAATAACTAGTATTATGATTAAGGTTTTCAAAGTCGCTTTAGCGCAATGGCTATCATATTATCAACGGATACAATTTATTCTACAATTGAAGGAATAGTCCCGAGTCGCTGCAGGCTTACGACCCGGCACTTGGGGGCTACATTACTTAAGATGAGATTACATCAAATACACAAGTTTCATGTCGCTGCAAGCATGCACCATGACACTTGGGGGCTAATGCAAAGTCATTGTTTCCTCACCTTATTGAAGACCCGACTCATCACATTATAATGAGCCGGCCCTTGGGGGCTACCAATTGCTCCTGTCAAACTATTCAAGGTACAAAGCTTTTTATCCATTCTATTGAAGGGTCCACTGCTCAGTTGGTAAATCACAAAGCTCTTAACCTTGTGGATGTGGATTCAAGCGCCATGATGGGGGTTACACCATATGATGTTATTTTCATTGAGGTATATATCAAGTCCCAGCTCAATATTATCTTACTGAGCCGGCCCTTTGGGGCTATACATCATTGCTCAAATCTACATGATTATATTTACAAAGTCCCTGCTCATTATTGCATAATGACCCGACCCTTGGGGGATACACTGGTTGAAGTTTTTATGAGCATCAGACAATTACAAGTCCCAGGTTGCTGCAAGCATGACAACCCGACACTTGGGGGCTACATATGTGAAATATTCAATTCTGACTAATGATTGAGATGAACAACTTGGATTTCTTCAAGATGGTGATATTTATTGAAACAAGTCTTAAGCTGTTGCTATGCTATCTTCTTAAGACTTGGGGGCTACAAGTGATAGGCATATAAGAGGTATATTTTCAAGCTGGATGTTAATCACAAGTAGGGCCCGGTGCTATCAATATTTATATACCGGTGATCTTGGCAATGATAAACCGGCAAGTTCTGCGTCCTTAAACCGGATGAAGATCAGATGAGGATTTCAAGGACCAATATTTTTGTTAAGTCATTGGGAGCTGAATCAAAGGAGTTATTCTTCACAATATATTTTCTATGAGAAACCAATGTTAGCAAGTTGATTATGAAGCTGGCCTGTTAAACTAGATTTTCTAGAAGGAGGAAATGACAAGGACTTGAGGACGATCAGGTGCCGGTTTACAAAAATTTTTAACCCGGAGCACAACCTGTCAAATTTGTTCTGGTGTTTATTTGCAGCATAAGTTTACCATGGATAAATCCAAGCTAAACTTGGGGGCTAATGTTGGGGATATACCCCGCGGCATAAACCGACCGGAAGTTAACCCGGCCGGACTTGGCGGTTTATCTGAAGACCCGCCCTGACCTTGGCGGGTTACAAGCAACCCGCTTGGTCGTTATGACTCACTGGTAACCCGGCAGGCGGATCAGACGGATGACAAGGCCCAAGGCCTAGAAGGCCGGTTCAAATATGGTGGGCCGGTTTAAGAGGAAAGGAATATTTGCCTTACAAGGAGTTAAGGCCAGGACTTGTATCCGGTTTGTATTAGAGATAGACTAGTCCTAATCCTAATAGGACTCCACATGTAAACCGCCCCTTCAACATATATAAGGAGGGGCAGGGTACCCCAAAGGGGGACGGGTTAGAAGCTACAGGCAACAAGAAATAATCTCTAGGGCTAGACACAAAGAGCCGGTTTACGGCGTCTCCCTCGTGATGATAATGAGACCTAGCCACAAACAGCATGTAGGGCTATTCCGGATGATGTTTCCCGGGGCCCGAAGCTATCTAAATCCTTGTCTTATGTGTTGATCCGCCCTGCGTCTCTCGTCCCACTCAACCCCTCTCAAGCTACCACATAGATGCGTTGGCCTCGCGACTAAGTCCTGACACTAAGGACATCTGCCGTGACAAATCCACGACACTACCCATTGGTCAAATTATTACGTGCTGCTCCTCACAGTGAAGTGACAAGACCCTACACCGGAGATGACACCTAAGTATAGGCCCGTGTTTGGCATACCATAGTCAGCCTCACCGTCTGCAGTCACTATCATCATGGCTGTAGACCTAGCCTGCTTACAACTAGCCGTGTTCGACATAATTTCCCGTGCGTAGATGCCCGTGCATTGCACGGAACACCAAGATTGGTGGGTGGACGGTGCCGGCAGCGGCTATCGCGCCAGATTTTTCCATGGCCTTCTAGATGTGGTGGGAAGGAGATAAGGCTGATTGTGAGAGACAAGGAGTTGTTTGAAAATAGGGAACAAGTGCGGGCATATTTTTCTAAAACTGGAGAAGTTTGGTTTGTATGCGTCAGATCTAGATCCAATGGCTATTGGTGAAAGATGGCAGGCACAACATCATCACCAACTCAGGACCTGTTTGATTTGCAGGATTTTGAAAACGCAGGAATAGGACACGACAATATTACAAGTTTCAAACTGATATTACGAATGTTAGGAGTAATGCTACACCTACGAAGAGGGAATTACTAGGAAGTTTACGTAAGAACTTTCATTACTTTAGGTGGATGCAGCATTATCGTACAAACTAAAATCCACCGCCCTGACAAGTCACTAATGGGCAAATAAGTTTTCGAGTCTCTAGCCACTTGATGTTTCAAAAACAAATTCAGCTTCTGCGGAGACTTTGTCATTTAGGCTTAGACGCTTGCGGTGATCAGCACGACATTCATTGTTGTGCCAGAGAACGCAAAACCTCATTACCTTGAGCACACTTGCATCCAGAACAAAGAACCTGGCCAATTTAATCTCAGATGTGCTGCCTCGGTAGTCGATTAAATCAATTTCTGTAAGATGGAGATCAAGGCATTCGATGAGATTGTTATAGTGCAGCACATTTTTCACTTTCGGGTCTTTTTTTATCTGCAAAAGAAGAGAACATATTAGAGCAGCTGGCTGTATAAGATTGCCGTGTCATCAAGAGGTACCAATATCATTCACTCATACGATAGGGTTTACTGTCTAGCAATATTTTTTCACTCTCTCTCATTCTCTCTTTCTCTTTCCTCTCATTTACCTAGGAGTACGTGAAGAGCTTGGGCATTTATTGCCCTCCACTATGTGGCCGATGCCATATTTCACAAAAGTATGCCACATAATACGCATCGATGTCAAATCAAAAGATTTTGGCACCGCTCTCACGATGTGAGAGAGTTGGCGCTGTTGTGCACACAGACCCACATGTATAAAAAATCAATCAAACCAACTACACCAGCCTCTCACTCTCCCAAACAAGTGTTTTTTATTGCCTCAGTCCTCTCTCTCTCCCACGCAAGTGTTTTTTCATTGCGTGAGTTAATTTGGCACCGCAACAAAGTAGGTGATCTAGATTGGGGGCACCAGGTGAGCAATGGAGGGGCATCGATGCCAAATGCATCACAAGTGACATGCATTAACATTTTGTCAGTTATAGTGGAGGGCCGTTATAGCCCACTTTTGTACTACCTCTTATTTAGTATAAATTTTGACCATATATTTATGTAAGAAATGCCAATGCATGTCACTAAAAATTACACCATTTGAAATTATGTTCAAATACGAATCCAACGATATAGTTCTTAGTGACATGCATTAACATTTTGTCAGTTAAATCTATGGTCAAATTTTGATACTACAAAATAGGAAGAGTAAACTAGGACGGAGGTAGTACTTGCTCTTAGGGTAACCATAGAGTTACTGGAGTAGTCTAAGTTTTTTCCCACTATGACTAGCCTAGGCTACTATAGTAGTACAACAAAAAAATGATGCAGGTGATCACTTGAGAAAAAACACTAAAATAATTTCTTTCGGTGCAGTGCGTAGATGCAGTTTTGGACACTACAGTTGTCATCTTAATTTGGGAAAATTACGAAAAAATTGAGCTACGTTGTGATTATCATTTACCAATAGGAAAGAAGTTTCACCTCGATGAGTAGCTTCTCTGTGCACGGAAAGCATGTAAGGAATCCAACAACTTGATCCAGATTGGGGCCGATAGATTTTATTGCCAAGATCTTCACTGTGCGCATAGACTGGTCAAGCTTGTGGGAATCATTTTCTAGAAGACGGTCGTAAATACATCAAGAAGAAATTTAAAAATGTGAATTTCAAGAAGACGGAGAAGAAGATGAGTGCTGTACCTGAACGATTACGGATCCAATAAAGAGTTCGGAGAATTTGGCAGACGAGTGCACCAACGCTGTCAATTTTGGCGCGTCAATGACCCTGATTTTTGTTGGACCTTCTAGATCCAATACAAGCAATCTCTCAAGGAAAGGCGCATTCTCAATGACCATAACGTGGAATAGCTGGAGTGATCTCTTCCCAATTGATGTCTTGTTGCGGGGCCAGCAAGACACATAAATCCATCGGAGATTCGTCGAGGCGATGTGGAGGCTAATGAACCCGTGGATCTGCTCAAGACGAAGGTTCTCGAGCGCAGTACAGCTGCGGAGCAGGTGCTCCATAGCCTTCTTCGAGATGACAACGTCGAAGAGGTCGAGCTGCTTGAGTTGAGGGAGAAGAAGGTTGGGCGCGACATTAATCTGGGGAAGATAGTAGGAGCTGAAGCTGGCGCGGCGTAGCGTTGGCGCGAGGCGGAGCACGGACGGCGGCAGAGAGCGACATCGTCCAGCTTCAAAGCTGAGCTCCTCGAGCTGATCTAGGGCGGGGGATAAGAACCACTCATCGAACTTGGGTTGGACCCTGCAGTTGGTACTGAACATACGGATGTCAAGGCGTCTGGCTGGCCCAGGGTGCGATGAAAGGATCTTGGAGAGTGCGGCCAAGCATTTGCAATCCCCGTCGCAGAGGTAGTTGTCGACGGTGAGGTTTAGGGGGACACGGCGCCAGAAGGGGTGCCACCGCCAGGATAGCAGGGCGGTCCGCACGGCAGATTTGATGGGGAGGAGGCCGATGATGACGAGCAGCATGTCATCGGGGAGGCTGCTGATGAAGTCCAGGCTCGCCGGATGCGGTTTTGGCTCGAGCCGCCTCCGCTTGTTGGCTGCCTCGCCGTCCATCTCAACCGGCGGCGATGCCGGTGTACACATGTGCTGGTGTGTGTTGTGTGCTGGGTGTGCGTGAGTGCGTCCTTCTGTGCATGCCGCCGCGTAGTGGTGAATTGTGCGCGAGTGCGTCCTCCACGCGGAAGAAGTGTGTCCTCAATGCGCCCTCAATTTACTAGCGTGCGGGGTGCTATCTGATACGTTCACTTTGCATCATGCTTTTATATTGATATTTATTGCATTATGGGATGTTATTACACATTATGTCACAATACTTATGCATATTCTCTCTTATTTTACAAGGTTTACATGAAGAGGGAGAATGCCGGCAGCTGGAATTCTGGGCTGGAAAAGGAGCAAATATTAGAGACCTATTCTGCACAACTCCAAAAGTCCTGAAACTCCACGAAAGTTATTTTTGGAAATAATAAAAAATACTAGAAGAAGAATCCACGTCAGGGGGCCTCCACCTGTCCACGAGGGTGGGGGGCGCGTCCTACCCCCCTGGGCGCGCCCCCTGCCTCGTGGGCCCCCTGTTGGCCCTCCGGTGCCCACCTTATGCTATATGAAGTCTTTCGTCCAAAGAAAAATAATAAGCAAGCTTTCGGGACGAGACTCCGCCGCCACGAGGCAGAACCTTGGCGGAACCAATCTAGGGCTCCGGCAGAGCTGTTCTGCCGGGGACACTTCCCTCCGGGAGGGGATCACCATCGTCATCGCCAATGCTCCTCTCATCGGGAGAGGGCCAATCTCCATCAACATCTTCACCAGCACCGTCTCCTCTCAAACCCTAGTTCATCTGTTGTATCCAATTCTTGTCTCCAAGTCTGGGATTGGTACTTGTAGGTTGCTAGTAGTGTTGATTACTCCTTGTAGTTGATGCTAGTTGGTTTATTTGGTGGAAGATCATATGTTAAGATCCTATATGCATATTAATACTCCTATGATTGTGAACATGAATATGCTTTGTGAGTAGTTACGTTTGTTCCTGAGGACATGGGAGAAGTCTTGCTATTAGTAGTCATCTGAATTTGGTGTTCGTGCGATATTTTGATGAGATGTATGTTGTCTATCCTCTAGTGGTGTTATGTGAACGTCGACTACATGACACTTCACAATCATTTGGGCCTAGAGGAAGGCATTGGGAAGTAATAAGTAGATGATGGGTTTCTAGAGTGATATAAGCTTAAACCCTAGTTTATGCGTTGCTTCGTAAGCGGCTGATTTGGATCCATATGTTTCATGCTATGGTTAGGTTTACCTTAATACTTCTTTTGTAGTTGCGGATGCTTGCAATAGGGGTTAATCATAAGTGGGATTCTTGTCCAAGTAAGGACAGCACCCAAGCATCGGTCCACCCACATATCAAATTATCAAAGTACCGAACGCGAATCATATGAACGTGATGAAAACTAGCTTGACGATAATTCCCATGTGTCCTCGGGAGCGCTTTTCTCTATATAAGAGTTTGTCTAGGCTTGTCCTTTGCTACAAAAAGGATTGGTCCACCTTGCTGCACTTTATTTACTTTTGTTACTTGTTGCTCGTTACCAATTATCCTATCACAAAACTATCTGTTACCTATAATTTCAGTGCTCGCAGAGAATACCTTGCTGAAAACCGCTTATCATTTCCTTCTGCTCCTCGTTGGGTTCGACACTCTTACTTATCAAAAGGACTATGATAGATCACCTATACTTGTGGGTCATAAAGACTATTTTCTGGCGCCATTGCCGGGGAGTGAAGCACCTTTGGTAGGTGAAATTTGGTAAGGAAAAATTTATATAGTGTGCTGAAATTTACTGTCACTTGTTACTATGGAAAGTAATCCTCTGAGGGGCTTGCTCGGGGTATCTTCACCCCGACCAGTAGATCAAATAGTTGCTCCTCAACCTACTGAACCTACTGAAAATGAAAATGACTACTTTGAAATTCCTTCGGGTATGTTAGAAAAACTGCTAGCTAATCCTTTTACAGGAGATGGAACAATGCACCCTGATGAGCACCTAATCTATGTGGATGAAGTTTGTGGATTATTTAAGCTTGCAGGTATACCCGATGATGTTATTAAGAAGAAGGTCTTCCCTTTATCTTTGAAGGGAGATGCATTGACATGGTATAGGCTATGTGATGATACTGGGTCATGGAACTACAAATGATTGAAATTGGAATTTCATCAGAAGTTTTATCCTATGCATCTTGTTCATCGTGATCGCAATTATATATATAATTTTTGGATTCGTGAAGGAGAAAGCATCGCTCAAGCTTGGGGGAGGCTTAAATCAATGTTATATTCATGCCCCAATCATGAGATTCAAAGTTTTTATGCTCAGGTTTCTGATAACAATCGCACTATGCTCGATACTTCTTGTGCTGGCTCATTTATGATGAAGACAATTGAATTCAAATGGGATTTATTGGAAAGAATTAAACGCAACTCTGAAGATTGGGACCTCGACGAAGGTAAGGAGTCAGGTATGACACCTAAGTATGATTGTGTTAAATCTTTTATGGATACCGATGTTTTCCGCAAATTTAGCACTAAACATGGACTTGACTCTGAGATAGTAGCCTCTTTCTGTGAATCTTTTGCTGCTCATATTGATCTCCCTAAGGAGAAGTGGTTTAAATATCATCCTCCCATAGAAGTAAAAGTAGCTGCACCTATTAAAGTTGAAGAAAATACTATCACTTATAATGATCCTATTGTTCCTACTTCTTATGTTGAGAAACCACCTTTCCCTGTTAGGATAAAGGATCATGCTAAAGCTTCAACCGTGGTCCATAAAAGCAATATTAGAACTTATGCACCTCCTGAGCAAATTAAAGTTGAACCTAATATTGCTATTGTTAAAGATCTCTTGTCTGATAATATTGATGGGCATTTTATTCATTTCCGTGATGAAACTACTAGAATTGCCAAACCTTGTGCTAAAGATAAACATGGTCTTGTGGTAGGCATGCCTGTTATTTCTGTTAAAATAGGAGATCATTGTTATCATGGCTTGTGTGATATGGGTGCTAGTGCTAGTGCAATACCTATTGACTTATACAAAGAAATTAAGCATGATATTGCACCTACTGAGTTAGAAGATATTGATGTCACAATTAAACTTGCCAATAGAGATACTATTTCACCAATGGGAATTGTTAGAGATGTTGAAGTCTTGTGTGGGAAAACTAAATATCCTGCTGATTTTCTTATCCTTGGCTCCCCACAAGATAGCTTTTGTCCCATTATATTTGGTAGACCCTTCTTGAACACAGTTAATGCTAGGATAGACTGCGAAAAGGATGTTGTTACTATTGGTCTAGGCGATATGCCTCATGAGTTCAACTTTTCCAAATTTCATAGACAACACCATGAAGAGGAATTGCCTTGTAAAGATGAAATTATTGGTCTTGCTTCTATTGCTGTACCTCTTAGTGATCCTTTAGAAAAATATTTGCTAGACCATGAAATTGATATGTTTATGAATGAAAGAAGGGAAATAGATGAAGTATTCTTTAAACAACAACCCATCCTGAAACACAATTTGCCTGTTGAAATCCTAGGGGATCCTCCTCCACCCAAGGGTGATCCCGTGTTTGAGCTTAAACTATTACTTAATACTCTTAAATATGCTTATCTTGATGAGAAAAAGATATATCCTGTTATTATTGGTGCTAACCTTTCAGAGCATGAAGAAGAGAGATTATTGAAAACTCTGAGGAAGCACCGCGCTGCTATTGGATATACTATTGATGATCTTAAGGGCATTAGTCCCACTCTATGTCAACATAAAATAAATTTGGAGAGATGCCAAACCAGTTCGTGATCACCAACGACGGCTGAATCCTAAGATGAAAGAAGTAGTAAGAAAGGAAATACTAAAGCTTCTTCAGGCAGGTATTATTTATCTCGTTGCTGATAGTCAGTGGGTAAGTCCTGTCCATTGTGTCCCTAAGAAGGGAGGTATTACTGTCGTTTCTAATGATAAAGATGAATTGATTCCGCAAAGAATTATTGCAGGTTATAGGATGGTAATTAATTTCCGCAAATTAAATAAGGCTAATAAAAAATCATTACCCCTTACCTTTTATCAATCAAATGCTAGAAATATTATCCAAACATACACATTTTTTTGCTTTCTAGATGGTTATTCTGGTTTCTCTCAAATACCCGTGTCAGCCGATGATCAATCAAAGACCACTTTTACTTGCCCTTTTGATAATTTTGCTTATAGACGTATGCCTTTTGGTTTATGTAATGCACCTGCTACCTTTCAAAGATGCATGATGGCTATATTCTCTGACTTTTGTGAAAAGATTTGTGAGGTTTCCATGGACGATTTCTCCGTTTGTGGATCCTATTTTGATGATTGCTTGAGCAACCTTGATCGAGTTTTGCAGAGATGTGAAGAAACTAATCTTGTCTTGAATTGGGAAAAGTGCCACTTTATGGTTAATGAAGGTATTTTCTTGGGTCATAACGTTTCTGAAAGAGGTATTGAAGTTGATAAAGCCAAGGTTGATGCTATTGAAAAGATGCCATGTCCCAAGGACATCAAAGGTATAAGAAGTTACCTTGGTCATGCCGGTTTTTATAGGAGGTTCATTAAGGACTTCTCAAAAATTTCTCGGCCTCTGACTAATTTATTACAAAAGGATATACCATTTGTCTTTGATGATGATTGTGTAGAAGCATTTGAAATACTTAAGAAAGCATTGATCTCTGCACCTATTGTTCAGCCACCTGATTGGAATTTACCTTTTGAAATTATGTGTGATGCCAGTGATTATGCTGTAGGTGCTGTTCTACGGAAAAGAGTTGATAAGAAATTAAATGTTATTCCATATGCTAGTAAAACTCTAGATAATGCTTAGAGAAATTATGCTACTACTGAAAAGGAATTCTTAGCAGTTGTATTTGCTTGTGATAAGTTCAGACCTTATATTGTTGATTCTAAAGTAACTATTCACACTAATCATGTTGCTATTAAATACCTTATGGAAAAGAAAGATGCTAAACCTAGACTTATTAGATGGGTTCTCTTGCTACAAGAATTTGATTTGCATATTATTGATAGAAAGGGAGCTGAGAACCCCGTTCCAGACAACTTGTCTAGGTTAGAAAATGTGCTTGATGACCCACTCCCTATTGATTATAGCTTTCCTGATGAACAATTAAATGTCATAAATGCTTATCGTACTACTCCATGGTATGCTGATTATGCTAATTATATTGTTGCTAAATTTATACCACCTAGTTTCACATACCAGCAAAAGAAAAAGTTTTTCTATGACTTGAGACATTACTTTTGGGATGACCCACATCTTTATAAAGAAGGAGTAGATGGTGTTATTAGACGTTGTGTACCTGAGCATGAACAGGAACAGATCCTATGCAAGTGTCACTCCAAGGTTTATGGAGGACACCACGCTGGAGATAGAACTACACATAAGGTATTGCAATCCAGTTTTTATTGGCCTACTCTCTTCAAGGATGCCCGTAAGTTTGTCTTAGCTTGTGATGAATGTCAAAGAATCGGTAATATTAGTAGACATCAAGAAATGCCTATGAATTAGTCACTTGTTATTGAACCATTTGATGTTTGGGGCTTTGATTATATGGTACCTTTTCCTACCTCTAATGGATACACACATATTTTAGTTGCTATTGATTACGTTACTAAGTGGGTAGAAGCTATTCCAACTAGTAGTGCTGATCATAACACCTCTATTAAGATGCTTAAAGAAGTTATTTTTCCAAGGTTTGGAGTCCCTAGATATTTAATGACTGATGGTGGTTCACATTTTATTCATGGTGCTTTTCATAAAATGCTTGCTAAGTACGATGTTAATCATATAATTGCATCTCCTTATCACCCTCAGTCTAGTGGTCAAGTAGAATTGAGTAATAGAGAGCTCAAATTAATTTTGCAAAAGACTATTAATAGATCTAGAAAGAATTGGTCCAAGAAATTTGATGATGCATTATGGGCCTATAGAACTGCATATAAAAATCCTATGGGTATGTGTGCGTATAAAATGGTTTATGGAAAAGCATGTCACTTACCTCTCGAACTAGAACATAAGGCTCAGTGGGCTATTAAAGAGCTCAACTATGATTTCAAACTTGCCGGTGAGAAGCGGTTATTTGACATTAGCTCACTTGATGAATGGAGAACCCAAGCTTATGAGAATGCCAAATTGTTTAAAGAAAAAGTCAAAAGATGGCATGACAAAAGGATACAAAAGCGTGAGTTTAATGTAGGTGATTATGTATTGCTAAACAACTCTCGTTTAAGATTTTTTACAGGAAAACTTCTCTCTAAATGGGAAGGTCCTTACGATATCGAGGAGGTCTATCATTCCTGTGCCATAAAAATCAACAACTTCGACGGCACAAACCCGAAGGTGGTGAACGGTCAAAGAATTAAACATTATATCTCAGGTAATCCTATAAATGTTGAAACTAATGTTATCGAAACCATAACCCATGAGGAATACATAAGGGACACTTTCCGGAACGTTTCAGACTCCGAATAGGAATAGGTATGTAGTATGGTAAGTAAACCGACTCCAAAACAGTTCTAATGGTATTTTTTCTCCGTTTTGGAATATTTAGAAAAATAGAAAAATAAGAAGCAGTCCGGGAAGGACACGAGGCCTCCACGAGGGTGGTGGGCGCACCCTAGCCCCCTGGGCGCGCCCCCTGCCTCGTGGGCACCTTGTGTGCTCTCCGGACTCTGTTTTCTTCCACGATACGTATTTTGGTCAGTAAAAATTCATTATATAATCCCCCGAAGGTTTTGACTCCTGTACCACACGATTATCTTCTGTTCTTGTTTCGAGCTGTTTTCTGTCACCGTTGTAAAGGCCAGGCATCATGTCGTCCCCGTCCTCCAACAATGGTGACAACGATGCTTGGCTAATGAAGTTAGAGCTGAAGAGGGAAGAACCCATGGAGATCAACAAGGATGAAGGGATCAGGAAGGCCATGGAGGACCAAGTTCCGGCAACAGAAGACATCCTTCAACTTGATCACAATCTTCTTACCCCAACTGACATCGAAGCTTTCAAGATGATTGAGTTAGCTCGTATACAAAACAAGTATCTCACACGTGAAAATATTTTGTTGAAGGAGCATATCGTTGCACTCAAGGGCATTATCCACAAGTTGGAGGATCTCTTACGCTCGATGTGCGACTACCCATCATCACCACCATCTTCTTCACCAGCAAAGGAGACATAATCACATGGGTATGGGCACTCCCCTTGGCAACTACCAATCTTGGGGGAGGTGCCCCGATATCGTATCACCATCACATCTCCTATCTTTACCGTTTTTCGTAGTTCGATCCTATTAGTAGTATCTTGATCTAGTAGAATAAAGTTTATGGCATGATCTACTTTTGAGTTTTGCTTTATGATCCCTTTATGTAATCGAGTCTGTGAGCTATATAATGAAGATTAGTGTTGAGTCAAGGGCTTGATTATTTTGCCATGATCTTGAGGGAATAAAAGAAAAGAGAAAAAGAATAAAAAGAAACAAAGAAATCATATTGATCTTATTGAGAGTAATGACTTCACATAGAAAGAGTATGATGATTAAAAATTATTGGGAGTTGGCAAACATAGCTTTGGTCATCGTTGCAATTAATAGGAAGTAATAAAGAAAGAGAGGTTTCACATATAAATATACTTTCTTGGACATCTTTTATGATTGGGAGCACTCATTAAAATATGACATGCTAAAGAGTTGATGTTGGACAAGGAAGACAACGTAATGGGTTATGTTTTCTTATATCTGAGATAAAGTATATTGTGATGGATCATCCAACATGTTGAGCCTGCCTTTCCCGCTCATGCTAGCCAAATTCTTTGCACCAAGTAGAGATACTACTTGTGCTTCCGAATACCCTTAAACCAAGTTTTGCCATGAGAGTCCACCATACCTACCTATGGATTGAGTAAGATCCTTCAAGTAAGTTGTCATCGGTGCAAGCAATAAAAATTGTTCTCTAAATATGTATGATTGATTGCTGTGGAGGAAATAAGCTTTATACGATCTTGTGATGTGGAAGAAATAAAAGCGACAGACTGCATAATAAAGGTTCATATCACAAGTGGCAATATAAAGTGATGTTCTTTCACATTGAGATTTTGTGCATCCAACCATAAAAGCGCATGGCAACCTCTGCTTCCCTCTGCGAAGGGCCTATCTTTTATTATTATCTTCTACCTTATGCAAGAGTCATGGTGATCTTCACCTTTCCTTTTTACATTTTATCCTTTGGCAAGCACAGTATGTTGGAAAGATCCTGATAGATATATCTAATTGGATGTGGGTTAGCATGAGCCATTATTGTTGACATTACCCTTGAGGTAAAAGGTTGGGAGGCGAAACTATAAGCCCTTATCTTTCTCTGTGTCCGATTAAAACTCCGCAACCACAAGTATTGCGTGAGTGTTAGCAATTGTGAAAGACTAAATGATAGTTGAGTATGTGGACTTGCTAAAAAGCTCTAACATAGAATCTTCCTGATGTTATGATAAATTGCAATTGCTTAAATGACTGAGATTATAGTTTGTTAGTTCTCAATAAAGTTTCTGATTCATACTTTGCATTGTGAATAGATTATTACTTGAGCATAAGAAATCATATGACAATATCCTTATATGTTGCTGTTATAAGAATAATCATGATGCCGGCATGTTCGTATTTTATTTTAGCGATACCTCTACCTCTAAACATGTGGACATATTTATCGTTATCGGCTTCCGCTTGAGGACAAGTGAGGTCTAAGCTTGGGGGAGTTGATACGTCCACTTTGCATCATGCTTTTATATTGATATTTATTGCGTTATGGTATGTTATTACACATTATGTCACAATACTTATGCCTATTCTCTCTTATTTTACAAGGTTTACATGAAGAGGGAGAATGCCGGTAGCTAGAATTCTGGGCTGGAAAAGGAGAAAATATTAGAGACCTATTCCGCACAACTCCAAAAGTCCTGAAACTCCACGAAAGTTATTTTTGGAAATAATAAAAAATACTGGAAGAAGAATCCACGTCAGGGGGCCTCCACCTGTCCACGAGGGTGGGGGCGCGCCTTACCCCCTGGGCACGCCCCCTGCCTCATGGGCCCCCTGTTGGCCCTCCGGTGCCCATCTTCTGCTATATGAAGTCTTTCGTCCGAAGGAAATAATAAGCAAGCTTTCGGGACGAGACTCCGCCACCACGAGGCGGAACCTTGGCGGAACCAATCTAGGGCTCTGGCAGAGCTGTTCCGCCAGGGACACTTCCCTCCTGGAGGGGGAAATCATCGCCATTGTCATCACCAACGCTCCTATCATCAGGAGAGGGCCAATCTCCATCAACATCTTCACCAGCACCATCTCCTCTCAAACCCTAGTTCATCTCTTGTATCCAATTCTTGTCTCCAAGTCTGGGATTGGTACTTGTAGGTTGCTACTAGTGTTGATTAATCCTTGTAGTTGATGCTAGTTGGTTTATTTGGTGGAAGATCATATGTTCAGATCCTATATGCATATTAATACTCCTCTTATTATGAACATGAATATGCTTTGCGAGTAGTTACGTTTGTTCGTGAGGACATGGGAGAAATCTTGCTATTAGTAGTCATGTGAATTTGGTATTCGTTTGATATTTTGATGAGATGTATGTTGTCTATCCTCTAGTGGTGTTATGTGAACGTCAACTTGATGACACTTCACCATTATTTGGGCCTAGAGGAAGGCATTGGGAAGTAATAAGTAGATGATGGGTTGCTAGAGTGACAGAAGCTTAAACCCTAGTTTATGCATTGCTTCGTAAGGGGCTGATTTGGATCCATATGTTTCATGCTATGGTTAGGTTTACCTTAATACTTTTGTTGTAGTTGCGGATGCTTGCAATAGCGGTTAATCATAAGTGGGGTGCTTGTTCAAGTAAGAACAACACCCAAGCACCGGTCCACCCACATATCAAATTATCAAAGTACCGAACGCGAATCATATGAACGTGATGAAAACTAGCTTGACGATAATTCCCATGTGTCCTCGGGAGCGCTTTTCTCTATATAAGAGTTTGTCCAGGCTTGTCCTTTGCTACAAAAAGGATTGGGCCACCTTGCTGCACTTTATTTACTTTTGTTACTTGTTGCTCGTTACCAATTATCCTATCACAAAACTATCTGTTACCTATAATTTCAGTGCTTGCGGAGAATACCTTGCTGAAAACCGCTTATCATTTCCTTCTGCTCCTCGTTGGGTTCGACACTCTTACTTATCGAAAGTACTATGATAGATCCCCTATACTTGTGGGTCATCACTACACCGAGTGGTTTAAGTTTGTTTACTTCACAGCGTGTCAGATGGGCCTCTAGTTTACCTATTTTCACCCACTACCACATGGGCCAGCACACGAAGATACAGAACACGAGCTGACAAGGCAACATGTGGACTGGTTGACCGGTCAACTAAACAATATACGGAGCTATAGGCTGACACAGTGAGTGTATAATCCGTCGGTATAGAGTGTTCGTGTGAGAGGGGAGGCCCGTGAGAGATAGCAGAGAGAGAGAGAGAGAGAGAGAGAGAGAGAGAGAGAGAGAAAGAGCTACTCCCTCCGTTCGATAATGTAGTTCCAACATTTTTTTAAAAGTCAAACTTTTGAAAATTTGACCAAGTTTATAAATAAATTACTTATATCTACAATACCAAAGATAAATGATAGTATGAAGTAAGTAAATGACATACTTAACTATTGGCAAAGTTAACCCGGCCCAGATAGGCCGCTTCACGCCCAGTAGTAATATTCCCAACACCTAGGGTTCATACTTTCACTAGTGCAAGTTCTCTCAACAATGATAACATAGTTAGATCATATGAAAATACCTCAATGTGCACAAAAGTCACTCCAAAATTCCTATCACGGAGAACATAAGATGAAATTGCTTGTAGGGTACCAAACCACCACAAAGTTATTCTTTCCGATCAATCCATTGAGTTATTCCTATAAGTGTCACAAACAGCCCTAGAGTTTGTAGAAAAATAACACCATATGATACACATCAATCAACCCTAATGTCACCTCGATGCTCCAATGTCACCACAAGTATCCGTGGGTCAATTATATGATATGTATCAAACAACTTCAGATTCATAATATTCAATCCAACACAAACAACCTCAAAGAGTGACCCAAGATTCCTACTGGAGAAACAAGGACAAAAACGTGCATCAACCCCTATGCATAGATTACCCCAATGTCACCTTGAGAATCCGTGAGTTGAGTGTCAGAACATACATCAAGTGAATCAATAGAACACCCCATTGTCACCATGTGTATCCCACGCAAGACATACATCAAGTGTTCTCAAATCCATAATAGCATTCAATCCGATAATAGAGAAACCTCAAAGGTAAAACTCACTTCATCACAAGAAGATAGAGGGGGAGAAACACCATATGACCCAACTATAGTAACAAAGATCGCGGTACATGAAGATCGTGCCAGATCAAGAACACGAGAGAAAGATCAAACACATAGCTACTGGTACATACCCTCAGCCCCGAGGGTGAACTACTCCCTCGTCATCATGGAGACCGCCAGGATGATGAAGATGGGCACCGGTGATGGTTTCCCCCACTGGCAGGGTGCCAAAATGGGCTCCTGATTGGTTTTTCGTGGCTAGAGAGGCTTGCGGCGGCGGAACTCCTGATCTAGGTTTCTTCTGGGGGTTTCTGGATTTATAGGAATTTCTTGTGTCGCTTTCAAGTCAGGGGGATCCACGAGGCAGCGACAAGGTAGGGGGCGCGCCATAGGGGTGGGCGTGCCCTCCACCCTTGTGGATGCCTCGTGGCTCCTATAGTCCATCTTCGATACTTCATGGGTTTCTTCTGGTCCCAAAAAAATAATCGTAAAGTTTCAGCTCATTTGGACTCTGTTTGGTATTCCTTTTCTGTAAAACTCAAAACAAGGAAAACAGAAACTGGCACTGGGCTCTAGGTTAGTAGGCTAGTCCCAAATATAATATAAAATAGCATATAAATGCATATAAAACATCCACAACAGATAATATAATAGCATGGAACAATAAAAAATTATAGATATGTTGGAGATGTATCAAGCATCCCCAAGCTTAATTCTTGCTCGTCCTCGATTAGGTAAATGATAAAAACAAATTTTTTGATGTGGAATGCTACCTAACATATTTATCAATGTAATCTTCTCTATTGTGGCATGAATGTTCAGATCCATAAGATTCAAAACAAAAGTTTAATATTGACATAAAAACAATAATACTTCAAGCATACCAATAAAGCAATCATGTCTTCTAAAAATAACATGGCTATGCTCCATCTTCATCACACAAAAAGTATTAAATCATGCACAACTCCGATGACAAGCCAAGCAATTGTTTCATATTTTTATGTTCTCAAAACTTTTCAACTTTCACGCAATACATGAGCGTGAGCCATGGATATAGCACTATGAGTGGAATAGAATATGATGGTTGTGGAGAAGACAAAAAATTAAGATATAGTCTCACATCAACTAGGCGTATCAACCGGGCTATGGATATGACCATCAATAGATATCAATGTGAGTAGTAGGGGTTGCCATGCAACGGATGCACTAGAGATATAAGTGTATGAAAGCTCAAAAAGAAACTAAGTGGGTGTGCATCCAACTTGCTTGCTCACGAATACCTAGGGCAATTTGAGGAAGCCCATTGTTGGATATACAAGCCAAGTTCTATAATGAAAAATTCCCACTATTATATGAAAGTGACAACATAGGAGACTCTCTATCATGAAGATCATGGTGCTTCTTTGAAGCACAAGTGTGGAAAAAGGATAGTAACATTGCCCCTTCTCTCTTTTCTCTCATTTTTTTGGTGGGCTTCTTTGGCCTCTTTTATTTTTTGTAAAGTCCGGAGACTCACCCCAACTTGTGAGGGAATCATAGCTTCCATCATCCTTTCCTCACATGGGACAATTCTATAATAATCATGATCATCACACTTTTATTTACTTACAACACAAGAATTTCTAGAACAAAATATGACTCTATATGAATGCCTCCGGCGGTGTACTTGGATGTGCAATGACTCAAGAGTGACATGTATAAAAATTGATGAATGGTGGTTTTGCCACAAATACGATGTCAACTACACGATCATGCAAAGCAATATGACAATGATGAAGTGTGTCATAATAAACGGAACGGTGGAAGTTGCATGGCAATATATCTCGGAATGGCTATGGAAATGCCATAATAGGTAGGTATGGTGGTTGTTTTGAGGAAGGTATATGGTGGGTTTATTGCACCGACGAAAGTTGCACAATATTAGACATGCTAGCAATGGTGGAAGGGTGAGAGTGCGTATAATCCATGGACTCAACATTACTCATAAAGAACTCATATACTTATTGAAAAAAATCTATTAGTCATTAAAAGTACTACGCGCATGCTACTAGGGGGATAGATTGGTAGGAAAAGACCATCGCTCATCCCCGACCGCCACTCATAAGGAAGACAATTAATAAATTAATCATGCTCCGACTTCATCACATAACGGTTCACCATACGTGCATGCTACGGGAATCATAAACTTCAACACAAGTATTTCTACAATCCACAATTACTCACTACCATGACTCTAATATCACCATCTTTATATCTCAACACAATCATAAGGAATCAAACTTCTCCTAGTATTCAATGCACTTTTATATGAAAGTTTTTATTATCTCCCTCTTGGATGCATGTCATATTAGGACTAAATTCAAAACCAAAGCAAATTACCATATTGTTTAAAGACTCTCAAAATAATATAAGTGAAGCATGAGAGTTCATCAATTTCTTCAAAATAAAAACCACCGCCGTGCTCTAAAAAGATACAAGTGAAGCACTAGAGCAAATGACAAACTACTCCAAAAGATATAAGTGAAGATCAATGAGTAGTCGAATAATTATGTGACTATGTGAAGACTCTCTAACATTTAAGAAATTTCAGATCTTGGGATATTATTCAGGCAGCAAGAAAATCATAAAAAAAATGACACTCCAAGCAAAACACATATCATGTGGTGAATAAACATATAGCCTCATGTAAATTTACCGATGGATTGAAGACAAAAGAGGGGATGCCATCTGGGGCATCGCCAAGCTTAGATGCTTGGTTGTCCTTGAATATTACCTTGGGGTGCCTTGGGCATCCCCAATCTTAGTCTCTTGCCACTCCTTATTCCGTAGTCCATAGAAACTTCACCCAAAACTTGAAAACTTCACAACACAAAACTCAACAGAAAACTTGTATGCTCCGTTAGTATAATAAACCAAATCACCACTTGGGTACTATTGTGAACTCATTCTAAATTTATATTGGTGTCATATCTACTATATTCCAAATTCTCCATGGTTCATACCCTCCGATACTACCCATAGATTCATCAAAATAAGCAAACAACACAATGAAAACAGAATCTGTCAAAAAACAAAACAGTCTGTAGTAATATGGAAACTTTGTATACTTCTATAACCCCACAAATTTTGGAAAATCAGGACAACCTGGGAAATTTTTATATCAATCTTGTGCAAAAAGAAACATGATTTTATCACGCTTCTGTAAAAAATGAAAATTATTTTACTGGGCGCAAAAGTTTCTGTTTTGCAGCAAGATCAAATCAACTATCACCATAGACCATCCCAAAGGTCTTACTTGGAACTTTATTGAAACAAAAGCTATAAAACATGATTAATACAGTAGCCTAATCATGAAAGCACACAAAAATAGTAGGGGTAATAATTGGGTTGTCTCCCAACAAGCGCTTTTCTTTAATGCCTTTCTAGCTAGGCATGATGATGAGAATGATGCTCACATAGAAGATAAGAATTGAAATATAAAGGGGGCATCATGAAGCATATGACTAGCACATTTAAGTATAACCCACTTACTATGCATAGGGATTTTGTGAGCAAACAATTTGTGGGAGCAAGAATCAACTAGCATAGGAAGGTAAAGCAAGCAAAACTTCATGATTTTCAGCACATAGAGAGGAAACTTGATATTATTGAGATACGTAGAAGCATATGTTCCTATCTCATAATAATTTTCAGTAGCATCATGAATGAATTAAACAATATAACCATCACACAAAGCATTCTTTTCATGATCCACAAGCATAGAAAATTTACTACTCTCCACATAAGCAAAATTCTTCTTATTCATAATAGTGGGAGCAAATTCAACAAAATAACTATTATGTGAGGCATAATCCAATTGAAAATTAAAATCATGATGAAAATCTTCATGGTTATCATTATTCTTTATAGCATACATGTCATTACAATAATCATCATAGATAGCAACTTTGTTCTCATAATCAATTGGAACCTCTTCCAAAGTAGTGGACTTATCACTAAATAAAGTCATAACCTCTCCAAAACCACTTTCATCAGCATAATCATCATAAATAGGAGGCATGCTATCATCATAATAAATTTGATCATCAAAACTTGGGGGACTAAAAATATCATCTTCATCAAACATAGCATCCCCAAGCTTGTAGCTTGCATATCATAAGCATAATCACTCTCATCATTAATAGTATGAATAACACCAATAGTATAGCAATTATTATCATCACAATTTTCTAAGTTGGTGACAAAAAGATTCTCAAGATTATAACAAGTATCATTACTTTCCCAATCATAATCATCACAATGAGTAATAGGCATAACGATAATAGGAGAGGGATACCTTTTTACCTTTGCTTCTCCGTCTTTTGTTTTTCTTCTCCACATCATGTGTGAGTTTAATCACCTTTTTGGAGCTCCTTATTGATGAGATTGGTTGAATATTGGGAAACCTCTTCCCCTACATTAGTATTCTCTTCATCTTCTATTTGTTTTCTTGTCTTTAAGTAATTGGAAATATAAGGATTCTCAGTGCAATTTACCACACAATACATATAAATTTCCTCTAGATAAAAATCAAGAAATCTCTTAAGGTTATATTCTGGAATACACGTAGTTATACGTTTCATTTCTTCATATCCTAGAAGCAAACTAACTTCATTATGATGCGCAAGGGAAATCAAGTCATCACAATTTTTGGACACGATTCAATCATGAAACAATTTGCATTGGAGATTTAAATGGCCACGTTCATTGCAAAGTTCACAAGGACGGCGAGAAAAATTAAATCTTTCAGCACAAACATCTAGCTTCTCTTGCAACCATTTAGTTTCTAAATACTTATGCCTCTTGCAAAATCTATCTTCCCTTTTTTGGTATGTAATTGCAAACTCTATGCACTCCACAAAAATTGACATGCTTATAAGAAACATTTTTATCATGACTAGTGAAATCATCATTAGTAGTATGGATATTCAAAGAATTCATACTAACAACATTGCAATCATCCTCATCATTCAAATATTTCATGCCAAAAATTTTATTGACTTCTTCTAACACTTGAGCTCAATTTTCCTTACCATCATTTTCACAAAAGACGTTAAAAAGATGAAGCATATGATGCAACCTCAATTCCATTTTTTGTAGTTTTCTTTTATAGACTAAACTAGTGATAAAGCAAGAAACTAAAAGATTCAATTGCAAGATCTAAAGATATACCTTCAAGCACTCACCTCCCCGGCAATGGCACCAGAAAAGAGCTTGATGTCTACTACGCGACCTCAAGCGTAGAGTTTTGTAGGACAGTAGAAAATTTCCCTCAAGTGGATGACCTAAGGTTTATCAATCCGTTGGAGGCGTAGTATGAAGATGGTCTCTCTCAAACAATCCTGCAACCAAATAACAAATTGTCTCTTGTGTCCCTAACACACCCAATACAATGGTAAATTGTATAGGTGCACTACTTCGGCGAAGAGATGGTGATACAAGTGTAATATGGATGGTAGATACAGGTTTTTGCAATATGAAAATATAAAAACAGCAAGGTGACTATTAACAAAAGTGAGCAAAAACGGTATTGCAATGCTTGGAAACAAGGCCTAGGGTTCATACTTTCACTAGTGCAAGTTCTCTCAACAACGATAACATAATTAGATCATATGGCAATCCCTCAACGTGCGACAAAAGTCACTCCAAAGTTCCTATCACAGAGAACATAAGATGAAATTGCTGGTAGGGCATGAAACTACCTCAAAGTTATTCTTTTCGATCAATCCATTCAGCTATTCCTATAACATAATTAGATCATATGGCAATCCCTCAACGTGCGACAAAAGTCACTCCAAAGTTCCTATCACAGAGAACATAAGATGAAATTGCTGGTAGGGCATGAAACTACCTTAAAGTTATTCTTTTCGATCAATCCATTCAGCTATTCCTATAAGTGTCACAAACAGCCCTAGAGTTCATTTTATAATAACACCATATGATACACATCAATCAACCCTAATGTCACCTAGATACTCCAATATGTCACCACAAGTATCCGTGGGTCAATTATACGATATGCATCAAACAACTTCAGATTCATAATATTCAATCCAACACAAAGAACCTCAAAGAGTGCCCCAAGATTTCTACTGGAGTAACAAGGACGAAAACGTGCATCAACCCCTATGCATAGATTACCCCAATGTCACCTCGGGAATCCGCGAGTTGAGTGCCAAAACATACATCAAGTGAATCAATAGAACACCCCATTGTCACCACGGGTATCCCACGCAGGACAAACATCAAGTGTTCTCAAATCCATAATGATATTCAATCCGATAATAGTGAAACCTCGAAGGTAAAACTCATTTCATCACAAGAAGATAGAGGGGGAGAAACACCATATGATCCAACTATAGTACCAAAGCTCGCGGTACATCTAGATTGTGCCAAATCAAGAACACGAGAGAGAGAGAGAGAGAGAGATCAAACACATATTGTCGGTGTACTAGAGTAGGGGTACCCTAGTATCCCGAACTTGTGCACGGGCAGTCGCGGCGCCCCGCGGCAAGGCTTGCCAGGTGAACGCCAAGGACCTTCATTCAAGAACAAAGTATTTAAGCCAAGGAGACAAGGCCCCGGCAAGAGGAGCTTGCCGGGAAGGTCACTCAAGGCACCAAGCGCCGGCAATAGGAGCTTGCCGGGAAGGCCAACCAAGGCGTCTCAAGGAACTTGCCGCGACGCGCCACGCGTCCCGGCAGGACCCGGCGAGCGACAAGCTTCCGGACGCGACAAGACAACGACCGCGGCAAGGTGCTTGCCGCGGCAAGCAACCACTCTGTACCCGCGCTCCAGCACATCCATCAACGTGTCGCTCTGGGACCCTTCCAGGCGCACATGGCGGGAGGCTGTGCAGCCAGGGGTGCACCGTGGCAAACAACGCTGACAAGATCGCCATCGTGGCGAACGGTGGCGTCCCTAACGGTCCCTTTTCTGCACTGTTTGGGCGACGTAGATAGGCATTTAATGCCCTTGTCCCCTGCCGTCAGGGTTAGGTATGATACACTGTGTAGGTAGCTGTACCTACCGCAGCATCTTTCCATTTTTGCCCTTGCCCACGTTGCCACCTGTTGGAGACCCCTTGAGCATATAAAAGGAGGCCCATGCACAACGTGGAGGGGGGAGGACGAACAGAGGAACGCTCGGTCTCGCTAGCTGCTTGAGTGTACTGTAGCACTCAGCGCTCCCGAGCAAGAACTCAATACAAACCACAAAGCAGCAGTAGGAGTATTATCTCTCCGGAGAGCTCCGAATCTGGGTAAAAAACCACTCGCGTGCTCCGCCTCGATCTGCTCTTCGTGCGGCCTCCGCCCCCCACCGAACCGAAGGGGCTCCGTCCCCATAGGTGCTCGTGGAGCCAGCTTTTCCCCGGCATCTTTGGCGCGCCAGGTAGGGGGCGTCGAGGTTGTGTGAACCTGATCCGGCGTTCACGCGAGCTAGATCTTCATCGACTTCATCGACATGCCGCCGAAGAAGAAGGCTTCAGAGGCGGCTGCTCCGTCCGCGTCGAATCCACCACCGCCGGAGCAAACGGCTGGTGGGGGAGACACCGGCGGAAGAACGGGCGTCGACGAGGGAGCCCACGGTGTCACCAAGTCCAAGGACAAGACTACGCTGCCCGTCGGCGGCGTAGCCGGCTCCCACGACGACCGGGCGTCCGTAGACGCACCGCGCCCATCTTAGGAGGCGCAGGACCAGCAGCGTCGTGGTACTCACGGTACCATATGCTCGCTGGACCCAAATCGAGCTGGCGGATCTCGGGATGCTCCAGGCCAGCATACGTGCCAACGTGCTGGCGCGAGCGAGGAACGGTTGCCTGGACGGAATACTGCTCCTTCTAACGTAGTTGGAAGTCCGAGCATATCCCGCTCCTCGCACCGTTCGCCACCGCTACCCGCCACTCCAGCAGAAGCTTTGGCACGAGCTCAACTACTCCTAGACTTGCCTCCAACACCAGACAAGATCGACGACTGGAGGGCCACCATCCAGAGTCTCATCGACTTCGCCAACGGCGACACTCCACGGCAGGCGACCACATCGCAGCCGCGGCAGGCCAGCCAGGTGCGAGCCGATGGCGACAAAACCGGTGGGGGTGCAACCACCGTGCACTCTCCGCCCCGAAGGCCAAGATCGCCGACTCGCCGGGTCCGCCATGACAACGACTCCACTGCTTCATCAGATCCGCGAGCTCGCCGCGATCAACGCCAAGTTCTTCACGAACGACAGCAAGAAGATGCTCGTACTCGCATCGAGCGCCGAAGAGAAGCGCGGCGTCAGTCCGACAAGCGCGCTGGGACCACTGTCGACATGCATGTGCCAGGGGAACCAGGCGACCTGCCGTATGCGGTAGGGTGCCCTGCGTTCACCCGTGAGCTGCGGCAAGTCCAGTGGCCCAGCACGAAGAACTTTAAGCCAGACGTACCCGAGAAGTACGATGACAAGTTGCATCCGTCGGAGTTCCTTAGCATATACACCATCGCGGTGCAAGCTGCTGGGGGGCGCGACGACAAGATCCTTGCCAACTACTTCCCGCTAGTGCTCAAGCCCAACGTCAGGTCCTGGCTCATGCACTTGCCGGAAAACTCCATATCTTTCTGGGCAGACCTATGCCATCAGTTTGTCGGCGCCTTTACAGGCGGCCACAAACCTCATGGCCAGGAGAGTGATCTTCATTTGCTTGCCCAGAAGGAAGGATAGCCCTTGCGTAAGTACATCCAGAGATTCAGCCAAGTGCAACGCAACATCCCAGATGTCCACCCTACCGCGGTCATCAGTGCGTTCCACCAGAACGTGCGTAACCAAAGGATGCGGGAGGAGATGGCGATGTGCAAGATCAGAGACGTCAGTGAGCTGTATGCCCTGGCAGACAGATGTGCACGTGCCGAGGAAGGGAGGAGACTCCACGGAGAGAATACAGGAACAGGAGGATCTGACAGCGATGATGCTGCCCCGGCAAACAAAAACCGGCGGCGAAACAACAGGAAGAGGAAAGGCAAAGATGTGCTAGTTGTTGAGCAGTCCGGCAACGAAGGTGGCGCCAAGACAGCCAAGACTGATAGCTCCGGCAAGGAGGTTGCCGCATGCGCCAACTGCCAGGCTGTGGCGGCCGACGACAAGCAGGACAACACCAACAAACAGTACTGCAAGATCCACCGCACCAAGGGCCATGACCTCCAGAGCTGCAAGAAGGTCGAGCAACTCGTTGAGCTGCAAAAGGCCGAATACGAGCGACGCGACAAGGAGAAAGCCCAAGGAGGTGCTGGAGGATCCGGTACGAAGCGCACCGGCCGGGGAGGACGCCGCTGCAACGCCAAGCAATGGCAAGGCGATAGACCTCCCCGCGGCCGCGACAAGGATGAAGATGACGACGACGATGAAGACATGGATGATGCCGAGACCAGCGAGCAGGAGTTCCAGAAAGCCACCGAGGTCTTGTGCGTTGACAGCGGTGCTTCTCTACATACTTCGCACCGCCAACTCAAGCAGTGGGTGCGGGAAGTCAATGCGGCAGAACCACCCGTCGAATCACGCAAGCTTCTAAAATGGTCCAGCACGCCTATCATCTTTGATATTGAGGACCACCCTGATCGCACAACTGCTGTTGGGTGTTTGCCGATGTTGGTCTCACCAACTATCCGCAACCTCAAGGTCACTAGGAAGCTAGTTGACGGCGGGGCCGGCTTGAACCTGATCTCCTCCGTTGTGCTCAGAAAACTCCAAGTCCCTGACAGCGAGCTCGAAGAGACCGGCACATTCCAAGGAATCAACCCGGGAAGGAGCAAGCCGAAGGGGAAGATCACGCTGCCGGTGACATTTGGCAGCGAGTTGAACTTCAGGACTGAGAGGATCACTTTCGACGTTGCCGATTTTCCGTTGCCTTACAACGGAATTCTCGGCCGTCCAGCGCTCGCCAAATTTATGGCGGCCTCTCACTACGCATACAATATGCTGAAGATGCCAGGCCCGATAAGTGTCATCACTGTCCCTGGCGACAAGAAAGATGCTCTTATCTGTGCCGACAAGATCTACCGGGAAGCAGCAACTGCAACGGATCGCGAGACACTTGCCGCTGAAGCTCCCGGGGGGAAGAAGAAGACCAAGTCCGGCAAGAGTTCTGATGCCCACTCCGGCAAGCGCACCTCTTCGGAGTGCTGCGCTACCGTCGAGGACGCACCATCGAGCTCCACCGGCAAGTGTAAGAAGACGATGGCAGCTCCACCAGCGACCAAGAAGGTGTCCGCCAAGGAGGAAGACACTGGTGGTACTTTCACCATCAGTGCCACCCTTGACCCTAAATAGGAAAGCGCGCTCGTTTCTTTCCTGCGGGCGAATGTCTATGTGTTTGCATGGCAACCATCTGACATTCCCGGTGTTCCTAGGAAAGTAATTGAGCACCACCTTGCGGTCTATCCTCATGCGCGGCCCGTCAAGCAGAAAGTCAGGAAGCAAGCAGTGGAGCGCAAAGAATTCATCGCAGAAGAGATCAAGAAGTTGGAAGCAGGAGGCCTCGTCAGAGGAGTGCTCCATCCCACGTGGTTGGCCAATCCTGTAGTCATGCGCAAGGCGAATGGGAAATGGAGCCTTTGTATCGACTTCATCGATGTCAATAAAGCTTGTCCCAAAGACCCATTTCCCTTGCCGCGCATTGGCCAGATTGTTGACTCCACGGCCGGATGTGACTTGCTTTCGTTTCTTGACGCATACTCAGGATATCATCAGATCTTCATGGCAGAAGAGGATGAGGAGAAAACCGCGTTCATCACTCCATGTGGCACGTACTGTTTCGTACTGATGCCTTTCGGTTTGAAGAATGCTGGTTCAACATTTGCAAGGGTAGTCCACACTGCTTTTGAGCCACAAATACACAGAAATGTGGAAGCCTACATGGATGATATAGTGGTCAAGAGCAGGGACAAAGCAACTCTGATCCAAGATTTAGAAGAGACTTTTGCAAATCTGCGCAAGATCAGCCTCAAGCTCAACCCCGAGAAGTGCGTGTTTGGAGTCCCTTCCGGCAAGCTTCTCGGGTTCTTCGTGTCTCAGCGGGGAATTGAAGCCAATCCCGACAAGATCAAGGCCATTGAACAGATTGAAGCACCGAAGCGCGTCAAGGATGTACGAAGACTTGCCGGCTGTGTGGAGGCTCTCAGCAGGTTTATCTCTAAGTCGGCTGAGCGCGCCCTGCCGTTTTTCAAAATTTTGAAAAAGGCAGGTCCAATGAAATGGACTCCGGAAGTGGAGGATGCGCTGCAGGACTTGAAGAGATACCTGTCCTCCACTCCAATACTTGTCGCACCTAAACCATAAGAGAAGTTGCTGCTATATCTGGCGGCAACCAATCAAGTGGTTAGTGCTGCGTTAGTAGCGGAAAGGGAGGCAGATGATGAGCCAGCAACCATGGCGAGCGCATCCAGCGACAAGCAGGGGGCTTCCCCGACAAGCTCTGGTCCCGACAAAGATGGATCTGCGCAAGCGCCCGAGGAGATACAGAAGAAAATGGTGCAGCGCCCAGTCTACTTTGTCAGTTCCCTTCTGCAGGGGGCTAGGTCAAGGTACTCTGGTGTGCAGAAATTGCTTTTCGGCCTTCTCATGGCCTCGAGAAAGCTGCGCCATTACTTCCAAGCACATGAGATCACAGTTGTCACTCGCTTTCCGCTGAAGAGGATACTACACAATCCAGAAGCAACAGGCAGGATTGTTGAGTGGGCACTGGAACTGTCAAGCTTTGGCCTCAAGTTTGAAAGCACTTCAACTATCCAAAGCAGAGCATTGGCAGAATTCATAGTAGAGTGGACGCCAACACCAGATGAAGAAATTCCAGAGACGAGCATCCCCGTCGAGGAAGCAAACAAAGAGTGGCTAATGTACTTTGATGGTGCCTTCTCGCTGCAAGGCGCCGGTGCTGGCGTGCTGCTTGTCGCACCCACCGGAGAGCACCTCAAGTACGTAGTCCAGATGCACTTTCCCAAGGAGCAAGCAACAAACAATACTGTAGAGTATAAGGGATTGCTTGCCGGTCTCAGGATCGCGACAGACCTTGGGATCAAGCAGCTCATTGTTAGGGGTGACTCGCATCTTGTCGTCCGCCAAGTGAACAAGAATTATCAGAGTCCATTGATGGAAGCCTACGTTGATGAAGTGAGGAAGCTAGAAGAGCACTTTGTCGGCCTACAGATGGAACATGTTCCGAGAGCTCAGAACGACATCGCTGATGGCCTGTCAAAGTGCGCAGCACTTAAGTTACCTGTGGAACCAGGGATCTTTGTGCTCAAGCTGACTCAACCGTCTGTTACACCATCAACTGGACAGTGCAAGAAGAGGAAGTTGATTTCTGGTGACTATTTTCTGGCAGAGCTTCCCGAAGCCGCCGCCAAAAAGGTCCCCAAGATCAACACCAAGAGCGCTGAGGAGCAGTCTGCTCCGACAGACCCCAAGGTTTGTTTCGTTGAAGCAGACGCTCCCGACGAGTTTTTCTCCGGCAAGCTTGCCGGGGAACGTCAAGCTCCGGTTGAGCAGCAGGTTCTCGTCGTAGAAGCGGATGTTCCCGCAGCAGCAGAAGTGCCTTTAGTCCTTGTTGTCGAGCCATAAGCTCCAGCATGGGCACAACAGATCGTCCATTTCCTCCAGATAGGAGAACTTCCCGAAGTACAAGAAGAAGCGGAAAGAGTAGCCCGGCAGTCTAGTATGTACCAGTTCGTCGACAACAAACTATACAGAAGAAGACTCAACGGTGTGAAATTGAAGTGTATTCCCCGGGAAGATGGACAGAAGCTGTTGGCAGAGATACATGGAGGCATATGTGGTCACCACATTGGCACCAGAGCACTTGCCGGCAAAGTGTTCCGGCAAGGTTTCTTTTGGCCGACAGCCCTCTAGGATGCAACTGCACAAGTAACCAAGTGTGAAGCGTGCCAGCTCCATTCCAAGCAGATACACCAGCCAGTTCAAGCTCTCCAGACGATCCCTTTATCCTGGCCATTTTCGGTCTGGGGGCTCGACATCCTCGGCCCCTTCCCCCGAGCAGTCGGGGGCTTTGAGTACTTGTACGTTGCAATTGACAAGTTCACAAAGTGGCCGGAAGTGGAAGCAGTGAGGAAGGTGACTGCACAGTCAGCAGTCAAGTTCTTCAGGTCGATTGTTTGCCGCTTCGGGATCCCTAACAGGATCATCACCGACAATGGTACGCAATTCATGAGTCGCACCTTCATGCAGTACGTCCAAGACCTTGGCGCCAAGGTTTGCTTTGCTTCTGTTGCTCACCCCAGGAGAAACGGTCAAGCGGAGAGGGCAAATGCTGAAGTGTTGCGTGGACTCAAGACCAGGACTTTCGACAGGCTGCACAAATGCGAAAGAAACTGGATTGAGGAGCTGCCGGTGGTTCTTTGGTCAATCAGGACGACGCCAAATCGAGCCACTGGCCAGACACCTTTCGCTCTAGTCTATGGAGCAGAGGCAGTTATCCCCACGGAACTCGTATACGGGTCACCTCGAGTGCTCGCTTATCATGAGCTTGAGCAAGAGCAGCTGCGGGAAGATGACGCGCTGCTCCTTGAGGAGGACCGTCTTCAGGCTGATGTGCGAGCTGCTCGCTACCAGCAAGCTTGGCGCCGCTACCATAGCCGCAAAGTTAATGCCAGAAGTCTCGAGGAAGGCAACCTTGTTCTTCGGCGTGTTCATTCGGCCAAGAATTCCAACAAGTTGACGCCGATGTGGGAAGGCCCTTATCGGGTGAAACGAGTCACTAGGCCTGGCGCTGTCCGCATTGAGACCGAAGATGGCATTCCGGTGAGCAACTCCTGGAACATCGAGCATCTTCGTAAGTTTTACCCGTAAGGCGCGGTTGTCGGACCCTGTTCCGGCAACCACCTTTTGTACAAGTCATGCCGCTGTTGCATGTGATCCTTTGTACAAAGCCAGGCGCAGACCCTGTGCATAAATAAAGCTCATGTGCTCCACACATCTTGTCAATTTCATGCTTTTTATTTCTTTTTGCATGAGTTATCTGACACTTTGCGCAGCGCCAAACCCCGGTAAGCAATAACGAGCCATAAGGCTCCATACCATTATTTTCTTTTCTCTCTTTTCTCAAGGAAAGGAAGGTTCCTCTCGCCCACAAGTTTACCAGGGGGGAAGGAGAAGATAATGGTGTGGACCAGGCGTCGTTCAAGAAAGTTTCGCCTTGCCGGAGAGCAAACAACAGAAAAGCTGACCGGATAGCAAACAACAGAAAAGCTGGCTGGAGAGCAAACAACAGAAAAGGTAAGTTGCCAAAGTTTGAGCAATCAGATTTTTTAAGTTATCTCCCTTGAACGACCATGCTTTGTATGGAAAACCTGTGCGCGGAGGAACCAGCTCGTGGCTAGTTGCGCCCTTACTTTGTTTCGAGTTCGCTCAACAGTTTAAGTGTGCTGCGACTAGAGTCGCGCCCTTACTTTGTTTCGAGTTCGCTCAACAACTTAAGCGAGCTGCGACTAGTCGCGACAAGGTTTCTTGTCGATAGCGGCACCGCCAGTAGGCTGCCGACGTCCCGCACTCAGCGCCCGCAGCAAAGGTGCCTACGCCGGCAAGTCCCCTAAAAGTGTAGGGCAAAAACATACAAAAGAAGGAATCAAGTAAAGGGAATAATATTGCAATCATGACCCGAAATAGAGTTATATTACAAGATAGCATGTCGCGGCTCTAATAGACTGTTTTCATAACATGATCAAGCGGCGACAAGAAAAGAAGAAAACGGGCGGCCTAGTCCACGCGATCGCCCTCAACCCTTTTGATCCCGCTCACCTTGTCCACAATGGGTGCGACAAGGTCCTTGAGCGCCTCCAGATCAGCTTCTGCCGGCAGGGATCTGAGGACGTTGGTGAGGTTGAGACCCGGGTTGCGGAAGGCCACCTTCACCAACACCTTCTAAAGAGCTCCTGCGCAGATCTTGCGCGACTCCTCGGCCAGCTGCTTTGGGATCCTCTCCCGGAGTCGCTGGAGGGCCGTCGTCACGCTTTTGAAGAACAGAGTGAGCTTGGCGCTGGATGGGAGGGTCTCATCGGAGGGATACCCGAGATCCTCCATCCCCAGCTGCGCCAGCTCCTTGTCGATGTCTGCGGCAGCATTCACAAGACCCTCCGTCCACCGCTCCACAGTTCCTCTAAAATCGTTCTGGGTGGTGGCAATGTTCTCCAGCAGCGCCTTGTCGGCCTTGATCTCCTTCTTCAAGGCCGCCTCCTGCTCTCTGGCGCCGTCCAGCGTCTTGGTCAGAGCAGCCAGCTTCAGCTCAAGATCGGTGTTGGAGTCCTTGGCGGCGGCAAGCTCCTTGATCTTCTCAGCGAGACAACCCTGCAGATCGCCGAAGGTGTAGGCGTCCTTCTCATGCTCGTGCTTGAGCGCGGCAAGCTCTTCACCGCTCGCCTTGAGATCAGCCTTCAGCTGCGCCACCTTCGTCTCCAGCTCCTTCTTGGCGGCCTCGGCAGCTGCGGCAGCGTCCTTTGCTTCCTTGAGGGCTCCGCTGAGTGTTTGCTCGCGCGCAGCGAGCTCCTCTTCGTGGCTGTCCAGACTGGCCTTCAGCTGCACCAACTCGCCCTCCCGCGCAGACAGCTCCTCGGCGGCAAGCCGCTGTTGCTCTGCAACTTCTGCCTTCTCGAGGATGAAGGCCTTCTGCGCCTCGTCGAGCTGCTCATGCTCCGCCGCCAGCGATCGGAGAGCCGCCTGGTGGAGACCTCGGAGCTCCTCCGCGCGCTTCTCCATGTCCACCCCCGCCTTCGCGACAAGCGCTTCGCGGGACTCTAGTTTGGCTTGTCGAGCGCGGTAAAGCGACAGCAGCTTCCGCAACAGTCGCTCCTCCTCAGGCTCGTCGCTGCTGCTGCTTGGCGCGTCGACCAGCGTCAGCCCAGCGGAGGCAGCACCTCCACGTCAAAGCTTTCTCCTTCAACTGGCGCCCTGGACGTTGACGCCTAGGGGAGGTTGATGAAGACGCCATCGCCGGCCTTCAAGTAGACGCCTGGCTGGGGCTCTTCGGAGCCCGACGCTGCGGCAGCTTTGGGAGGATCGGCGGTCGGTGTAGCGCCTGTCGCTCCTGCGGCCTCAGGGTCGTCAGTACGATCGCCAGACCCCTCGTCAGCTGCTGCGGCGGCCATCGATAACAACCTCGGTCTCCATCGGCTCTGCTGTAGATGAATCTGACGGCCGGAAAAGGAAGAAAAGTCAAGCTAATATCCGAAAAGAAGATCAAAAGAAGAAGAACCCAAGGGAAGCTTCGAAGCAAGAGGGTTACCTGCATCGGGCTCTACAGTTGTGGTCACCACCACCGGAGGACCGCTGGTGCTGTCCCTTGCCGGAGACTCCTCCCTTGCCTGAGAGCTCCCCCTTGCCGGAGAGCTCTCCTTTGTCGGAGGATCCTCCCTTGCCGGAGAACTCTCCCTTGGCGGCGTAGTTGAAGCGGGTGGCACGTCAGGGGTGGCCTCTGGGCGCTCCTGGTGGGGCTGCTCTGCTCCTACACAAGCCAACAATCAGATATCAGCAAACAAAGAGTATCCATGCGCGACCAACAGCGAGAAGCGAACCGTATACTTACGCTGGGGGCTGCGCTGGGGGCTGCTCTGAAGAGCAGCTGCCAGGTCTGGCAAGTTTGTCTCGGGCGCATCCCCTGCTGACACGGTGGGATCATCCTCGATGACAATCACCGGGACCTTGGCTTTCTTTGCCGCTCTCTAGGCCAGAGTCCTAAAAAAAGGATTAAGTTCAGAGTAAAGCAAATGAGATACAAGACAAGACATACGAGTACAACAAGAATCTTACTCTTCGTCTTCCTTGTCGGAGCTGAGCGCGGAGAAGTCAAAGCCTGGCCCACCTCCGGCGCGAGGAGGCGGAGGAGTAGGATCCATCGGCCGCTTGGCGGGAGCTGGGGCGGCGGATCGGGAGGACCCCGCTCCAGCTGACGCTGCAGCGTGAGGTGCTTCAGCGGCAACAGAACTTGCCGCGGTGGAGCGCGTCGTGCGGCGCGGCGGGGCTTGACTCGTTCGCCGCTCCACTACGTCCCCGGCCTTGCGAAGACGCCTTCTTGGTGGGGCCGGGGTCTCTGCTTGTGGAGCCGGGGGATCTACTTGCGGCAAGCTGCCCAAAGACTAGGAGGAAGAGGAGCCGATCTCCAACGAGCCGCTCGAATCCTCGGCGGGCCCGCTCGGCCCGACGTACTGCCTGGCGGACCTCTCCTCGCCGGCGAGTTCCTCTCGCTCGGCAAGGCTTGCCGCCTCCGCTGCCTCCGCCTCCTCCACGGTGAACCCAAACTCGCCCGCAGCTGCGGCTGCCGCCGCCTCTACCAGCCTGGTGGCGATGCGCTTGAGCTCGTCGTCGGTGGTGTCCCGGGTGAGACCCCTCTGCTCATCGGCGTCGACCGGCACTTCTACCAGGTTATCGAAGAACGCCCACACGACATCGTCTGCAGGCTCTATCCAGGCTGGGTCGATTCCATGCGAGTCGCACAACAGCATCATTGCACGGATGTGGTCGAGCGAGGAGTTGTTACACAGCGGAACGACGCCCCTCGGCAACCTGAACACTTCGGGATGCTGAGTGTCGTACTTGAACAGCTCCTGAAGCATCGCGGTGAGCTCCAGGACAGTGAAGTTGAAGTTGAGGCCCGGCCGCAACCTCATGATATCCGCCGTGTTCTGGAACTACCAGGCGTGTCTCCTCCTCTCCTGCAGGGGGGCGATGCGGCGGCGAAGGAAATCTGCGCCAACCGCTCCTACAGTAAGCCCGGCAATCCTGAGGCGTAGGATCCTGGCGACGACAATCTTCAATCTGTCGTCTTCCGGGGCCAGGCTACTCCAATCACTGCCGCGCACTACTGGAGTTTTGCGCTGGGCGGTAAACGGCTGCGGGTTCTCCTCAACAATCAGACACCAGTCCGCCCTCCACTCATCCCACTTGCTGCGGAACTCTCCATCCAGATAAGCATCCTTCTTGCGGGCCTTTGAGATCCAGGTGATTCCGCCGGATAGAGGCTCTCCTTTCTCAACTCGAGGCGAAAAGAAGTGGCGGAAGAGGGCTACATTTGGGTGGACTCCGACAAAGTTTTCACAGAGATGTGCGAAAACTGCCATGGTCAGGACAGCATTGGGGGTGAAGTCAAGGAGGCGGAGCCCGTAGGTGTTCATGATGTCACAGAAGAATTCAAAAAAGGGCGGGCAGAGCCCGCAGTAGAAGAACAAGGCAAAGAAGGGGTACCCCGTG
Organism: Aegilops umbellulata; assembly: GCA_032464435.1. Lineage (NCBI taxonomy): Eukaryota > Viridiplantae > Streptophyta > Magnoliopsida > Poales > Poaceae > Aegilops > Aegilops umbellulata. Next base: position 391,844,297 of record CP136058.1, read on the forward strand.
GGAGCCTTTTCCTGAGCAGTGGCTGGGAATACCTTCGTGCGCGAGTGCGCCCGCGTCCCCGTCGACCAGAAGAGGTAGTAGAACTCCTTCAGCTCCGCCGCGGCAAGCCTAGGAGGGAATACTGCCCGCTCCTTTCGCAGCGCCGCGAGCCGCTGCGCCTCGGCCGACTTCACCTTCTCGGCTTTCGGAGCCATGGCGAGAGTGGTGAGGGAGGGCGACGGCGTTGGTGGTGCTGGCGGCGATGGGGGCGGAGCGCTGCTCTCTTTCGGCTTTGAGAAGAAGGGGAGCGGCGGAGATTTTCGAGTCTGGAGTAGCAACGGGCGGATGGGCGGTCTGCCCCTGTTTCCCCTGCTTATAAGGAAGGAGGGGGCGGACGTTCCGCCTTTCCAGATGAAGAAACCACCCACGATTTCTCCCACAACGCCGCGATTGACGCGTGCCGTTCGGGGAGGGCGCGGTGGATACGGAGTCAGGTGCGACGTGACCCAGGCCACACGTGCCCGTGCCCTGTTTTGGGCCTGGCCCAACAGCGCTCGGCACCGTGTATGGCCCAGGCTCAGGGGCTCCTGTCGGTGTACTAGAGTAGGGGTACCCTAGTATCCCGAACTTGTGCACGGGCAGTCGCGGCGCCCCGCGGCAAGGCTTGCCAGGTGAACGCCAAGGACCTTCATTCAAGAACAAAGTATTTAAGCCAAGGAGACAAGGCCCCGGCAAGAGGAGCTTGCCGGGAAGGTCACTCAAGGCACCAAGCCCCGGCAATAGGAGCTTGCCGGGAAGGCCAACCAAGGCGTCTCAAGGAACTTGCCGCGACGCGCCACGCGTCCCGGTAGGACCCGGCGAGCGACAAGCTTCCGGACGCGACAAGCCAATGACCGCGGCAAGGTGCTTGCCGCGGCAAGCAACCACTCTGTACCCGCGCTCCAGCACATCCATCAACGTGTCGCTCTGGGACCCTTCCAGGCGCACGTGGCGGGAGGCTGTGCAGCCAGGGGTGCACCGTGGCAAACAGCACTGACAAGATCGCCATCGTGGCGAACGGTGTCGTCCCTAACGGTCCCTTTTCTGCACTGTTTGGGCGACGTAGATAGGCATTTAATGCCCTTGTCCTCTGCCGTCAGGGTTAGGTATGATACACTGTGTAGGTAGCTGTACCTACCGCAGCATCTTTCCATTTTTGCCCTTGCCCATGTTGCCACCTGTTGGAGACCCCTTGAGCATATAAAAGGAGGCCCATGCACAACGTGGAGGGAGGAGGACGAACAGAGGAACGCTCGGTCTCGCTAGCTGCTTGAGTGTACTGTAGCACTCAGCGCTCCCGAGCAAGAACAAAATACAAACCACAAAGCAGCAGTAGGAGTATTATCTCTCCGGAGAGCTCCGAAGCTGGGTAAAAAACTGCTCGCGTGCTCCGCCTCGATCTGCTCTTCGTGCGGCCTCCGCCCCCCGCCGAACCGAAAGGGGCTCCGTCCCCATAGGTGCTCGTGGAGCCAGCTTTTCCCCGGCACATATCTACTGGTACATACCCTCAACCACGAGGGTGAACTACTCCCTCCTTGTGATGGAGACTGATATGTCTCCAACGTATCTACAATTTATGAAGTATTCATGCCATGTTTACAATAATTTTATATGCTTTTGGTATGATTTTCATGGAACTAACCCGGAATGACATTGTTTTAGCAGAACTACCCTGGTGTTGTTTTTTGTGCAGAAATGAAAGTTCTCCAAATGAGCTGAAACTTTTTGACGATTTTTTTGGAACAAAAGAGACCCCCGAAGCTTCGTGGAAGAATCAGAAGGTGAAGGAGTAGGGCACAAGACACTGGGGCATGCCTGGTGGGCCCGTGTTGCCCCTATGGGTTGTGCTCACCTCGAGGCCCATCTTAGCGTGAAGCCAACGCCAAAAAATCCTATAACTAGAGAAACCATCAGAAGTAACCCTATATCAGAAGTTCCGCCGCCGCAAGGCTCTGTACACATGAGAAACCAATCTAGACCCTGATACTTCTCCGTCATATCTATAATTTTTGATTGTTTAATGCCAATACTATACCACTTTCACATACTATTGATCCAGTGCCCAATGTCAGTTCCTATTTTTTGTATCGCAGAGTATCCATATCAAACGAAGTCCAACTACAATAAAATTTCACAGAGAATTATTTTGGAGTATATGTGATTTTTAGGAGTTGGAATCACTGCAAACGGAGGCCCGTGGTGGGCACGACCCACCAGGGCGCGCCAGAGGAGCCAGGCGTGCCGTGGTGGGTTGTGCTCACCTCGTACGTTGGTTGGACCTCTACTTGAGGCGCAAGGAAGATTATATACGGAAAATAATCATGTTAAAATCTTAGCGCAATCGGAGTTACAGATCTCCAGGAATATAAGAAACAGTTTTCGACCAGATCTGGGGAACGTGAAACAAAAGAGAACAGAGAGGGAGATCCAATCTCGGAGGGGATCCCACCCCTCCGGCACCATGGAGACCAAGGTCGAGAGCGGGAACTCTCCTCCCATCTAGGGGGGCAAGGAAGAATAAGAAAGAGGGGGCTCTCTCCCCCTTGCTTCCGGTGGCACCGGAGTGCCATAGGGGTCAACGATTGGGACGGCGATCTACATCAACAATCTTGCTACCGCCAACACCAACTTTCTCCCCCTCTATGCAGTGGTGTAACACCTCTTCTCCCCGCTGTAATCTCTACTTAAACATGGTGCTCAACTCCATATATTATTTCCCAGTGATCTATGCTTATCCTATGATGTTTGAGTAGATCCGTTCTGTCCTATGGGTTAATCGTGATCTTGGTTGGTATGATTATATATTTTATCTATGGTGCTGTCCTATGGTGCCCTCCGTCTCGCGCAAACGTGAGGGGCCCCCGCTGTAGGTGTTGCAATATGTTCATGGTTCGCTTATGGTGGGTTGCGAGAGTGACAGAAACTTAAACCCGAGTACGTGGGGTATGACGTATGAGAGTAAAGAGGACTTGATACTTAATGCTATGGTTGGGTTTCACGACCTTAATGATCTTTAGTAGTTGTGGATGCTTGCTAGAGCTCCAATCATAAGTGCATATGATCCAAGTAGCGAAAGTATGTTAGCTCATGCCTCTCCCTCATATAAAATTACAAGAATGATTACCGGTACTTGTTATCGATTGCCTAGGGACAAATAACTTTCTTGTTGACACAAACCCTTTTACTAAACACCTAACTTTTATTATCTTGCAAAGTACTTCTAGTTTTATTCATGCAAAGTAGTTCTAGCATCACACCTACAAAATAGTTTCATACTTGTTTTCGGTGAAGCAAACATCAAGTGTGCGTAGAGTTGTATCAGTGGTCGATAGAAATTGAGGGAATATTTGTTCTGCCTTTAGCTCCTCGTTGGGTTCGACACTTTTATTTATCAAAGAAGGCTACAAACGATCCCCTATACTTGTGGGTTATCAAGACCTTTTTCTGGCGCTGTTGCCGAGGAGAAATATCGTGGGGGTGAATATTCTCGTGTGTGCTTGTTTGCTTTATCACTAAGTAGTTTTTTTTTCTAAGTTGTTCTCTATCTTTAGTTATGGATATGGAACACGAAACACCAAAAAAATAGTTGTACTTGCTACTCAGGGAGATGGGGAACCTGCTAAAACCCTTGATGCTCGTTATGTAAAAATTATTATGCACTACTTGATAATGGGAGTAACGTTGGATCGACGTGAATACTTTAGGGATTATTGCTTGACTCAAAAGGGAAAACTTTTATGGGATCAAATTGAAATGTTGCAATGGTATGCTTGGAATCTATGCTTGAGATGTGATTATACTTGTTCCTCTAAGATTGAGGTTCCACACCTTCCCTATTCATGCGAATTAAATGATAATGAAACCTTGGCTTCTTATGCTTGAGGTATATATGATTACTATGATGTGGAACGAATAGAAGAATTTTTTGCTTTTAAGGGTGCTTATGAGATTGAATCTTTGTTTAAAAAGTTTGAAGATTTTGATGATTCAGTTTATAGACCTGAAAATCTTGCCATCCTTAAATATTTCTATGATAATTATAAATACAATTCCGATATTGATGAATTTATTGAAAAAGTCTCCGTTGTCCAAGAAGAGACTAATATTTTACAGGAGTGTATGGAAGAAGGTATTGATGAAACTGTGAGCTCATTGGATGAAAAAGATGATGAGGAGAGCGAAGAACAAAAGGAGGAAGAACAGATTAGCTACCCGTGCCCACCTTATAATGAGAGTAACTCTTCAAATCATACATTATTTAATTTCTCTTCGTGCTTACCGAAGGATGAATGCTATGATAATTGCTATGATCCCGTTGATTCATTTGAAATATCCCTTTTTGATGATGCTTGCTATGCTTGTGGCCAAGATGCCAATATGAATGATGCTTACGGAGACCAACTTGCTATAGTTCCTTATGTTAAGAATGACACTGTTGCTATTTCACCCACACGTGATAGTCCTATTATCTTTTTGAATTCTCCCAACTACACTATATCGGAGAAGTTTGCTCTTGGTAAGGATTATGTTGATGGGCTGCATTTTAGTATTTCACATGCTGATTCTGATGAATATAATATGCATGTGCTTGCTGCTCCTACTTGCAATTATTATGAGAGAGGAACTAAAAGTCCACCTCTTTATGTTTCCAACACGATAAAATTGCAAGAAACTGCTTATGCTATGTATTGGCCTTTACTTGATGTTCATGAATTGTTCTTGTATGACATGCCGATGCATAGGAAGAGAGTTAGACTTCGTCATTGCATGATATATGTTGCTTTGTGCTCACTACTAAATGCCAAATCATTGTTAATTAAAATTGGCTTTGATATACCTTGGGATCCGGGTGGATTTATTACTTGAGCACTTTATGCCTAGCTTAATGGCTTTAAAGAAAGCGCTGCCAGGGAGACAACCCAGAAGTTTTAGAGTCATTTATTTTTGTTGTGTGCTTTTATAAAGTTTAAAGACAAAAAATATAGAGGGGAACTTAAAAAATTTCACAAAAGAGAAGCGATTGGAAGTTATGCATTGGAGAAGTGAGGGTCGACCTTGAACACTTGTGTTCATGCCTATGGAAACAATGTACAATTTTTCATGAAGATTATCACAAAAATAATTATCTCCTTGTACAATTCCATTGTATTATAAAAACAATGTGCCAAGATTTGCCTTTAGGATGTTTAGATTGCTTGTTGGTTTGTGCGGTGCAAAACAGAAACTTCGGCTGTAGTGCGCGATTTTACATTTTTTACTGGAATATCAAACGATTCTGAAACTTTTTGCACTGTCTTTCTATATATTTTTATTTTTCCTAATTTTTTCAGAATTTTTGGAGTGCCAGAAGTATGGTCAATGTTCAGATTACTAGAGGCTGTCCTGTTTAAGACATATTCTGTTTTTGATGCATTGTTTCGCTTGTTTTGATGAAACTATCGATTTCTATCAGTGGATTAAGCCATGGAAAAGTTATATTATAGTAGCTACAATGAAAAAACAAAATATGAATTGGTTTGCAACAGTACTTAGAGTAGTGATTTGCTTTATTATACTAACAAATCTTACCAAACTTTCTGTTGAGTTTTGTGTGGATGAAGCGATCAAAGATCGAGGAGGTCTCAATATGAGGAGAAGGAGGAGAGGCAAGAGCTCAAGCTTGGGGATTCCCAAGGCACCCCAAGTAAATATTCAAGGAGACTCAAGCGTCTAAGCTTGGGGATGCCCGAGAAGGCATCCCATCTTTCTTCCACAAGTATAGATATGTTTTCGTTCTCGTTTCGTTCGTGTGATATGTGCAAATCCTGGAGCGTCTTTTGCATTTTTAACACTCGGATAATTAAGCTACAGTAAACCTCTGTTAATGATGCCACGTCACCACGGTAACTGTTGCTAATCTCGCGTTAGTTCAAAAATGATTCAAATCCAAATTTAAATTAATGTCAACAATAAAAGTTTTCGAAAGTTGAAACAAAAATGTTCCGTGGGTGCCGAATATTACAAGGGTAATTATAATAAAGAAAACACATTTTTATAAAATGTCTAAATAATTTAAAATGATTTAAATCATAAAATAAAATAAATAAAAAGAGAAGAAACTACAAAAACAGAAAACAAAACAAAACAAAGAATAAAAAGGCCCCCTAGAAAACTGGGCCAGACGACCCAGCTCACCGGCCAGGCCGGCCCACCTGGCCCAGCCGTTTGACCCGCCCCTGCGTTATCCCCATTAGGGGGGGACCCTAACCGACACTCCCCCCACTCCCTACCCGCTCTCCTCCACCCCCTCGCTCTGGATCTGGATCGGGAGGAGCCCGATCCCCTTCTCCCTCGCTCGGCGCCCGACGCCGCCAGGAGACCGCGCCTTGACCTCGCCGAAGTTCCTCCGCTGGCCTGCATCCTCTCCGCCGCTCGTCCCCGTCACCCCCCGACCTCCGTCGAGCCCACTGCCCCGATCCCTGCATTCCGCCGTGAGCCCCCTCGTCCTCCTCTTCCCCTCTCCGCCGCACGCTCGCACCCGCCTCGTCTCAGGTCGGACGAGCCCCCTGGCTCCACCGCACCCCCGCCTGGAGCTCTGCTCCCGCGCGCGCCCGCGCCCCTTGCTGCAGCTCGCCGGACCTACCGGACCCGCCGCTAGCCTCCGCCTCGCTTCGACCCGCCCGCGGCCACCCCCGCCGGCCACCACGGCTACTTGTGCCCGCCTCCGATGCCCACCTCCCGCTCGACCCTGCAGCTGCCGCCGCCTCATCGTTGCCTCGCTGCGCCGCCCGCACTGGCCAACCCTTGCCGCCCTGCTGCTTCCCGTGCGACTCCGCGCCCAGTGTTGCTTGCCGCGCCACTGCTTCGCCCGCGCGACCCCGCCATCACCTCCACCGCGGTCGCCCTGCTCCGCTGCGGCCACGGTCGTTGACGCCCACAGGGCCGCCGCCTGGGGCCGTGCCCTTCGTCCCAACGCCAGCCGCCGCCGCTCCAGTGACTCGCTAGAGCCCCGCCTCCCCTGGCCCTGGCCGCCGGCGCCGACGTGCCCCCGCGCACCCAGCGCCCCGTGGGCTCACGCCCGTTCGGGCGCCCCGCCCCGTTGCTCACCCGTAACCGCTAAGGCCCCCCTGGCCCAATGACACGAGGGGCCCATGCCCCAGAACGTAAATAAAATTAAATAAATAAAATAAAAATAAAAATAATTAATTAATTAAAGAATTAATTAACTTAATTAATATTGATTAATTAAACTAATCAAATAACTAGGCTAATTAAACTGTTAGTCAATTAAATTAGTTAGTCAATGACAGTGGGGCCCACCCCAGTAATTAATACTAATTAGGTTAATTAATATGCCTAATTAATATGTGTCACTGACTAGTGGGACCCACTGGTCAGGTTGACCAGTCAACCCCTGTTGACTGCTGACATCAGCATGACCTCATGCTGATGTCATAAATCTAATTTTGAATTAAATTAAATAATCAATTAAATTCCAGAAATTAATAAAATCTTTAGAAAATCATATCTTTTAATCCGTAACTCGGATTAAAATATTTTCAACACAAAGTTGCTTAGAACGACGAGACGAACCCGGATAAGTAGCCCGTTCGTCCGCCACGCACCCCTAACATATCAAACTCGCAACTTTCCCCCTGTGGCTCCTTTGCCCGGAAACGCGAAATACCGGGGATACTTTCCTGGATGTTTCCACCCTTCACCGGTATCACCTCATACCGCGTTAGGGCACCTCTAGCACCGATACTTGTCATGTCATGCATCGCTATGCATCTGCTTGCTTAAATATTTATTGTTTCTTCCCCCCTTCACCGGTATCACCTCATACCGCGTTAGGGCACCTCTAGCACCGATACTTGTCATGTCATGCATCGCTATGCATCTGCTTGCTTAAATATTTATTGTTTCTTCCCCCTCTTCTCTCGCTAGACACCGAGACTGACGCCGCTGCTACCCAGTACGACACGGAGTTGACGACCCCTCTCTCTTGCCAGAGCAAACAGGTAAGCCCCCCCTTGATCACCAGATATCGCCTACTCTACTCTCTATTGCTTGCATTAGAGTAGTGTAACATGTTACTGCTTTTTGTTATCCTATCCTGATGCATAGTCTGTCCTTGTTACTACTGTTGTTACCTTTACCTGCAATCCTACATGCCTAGTATAGGATGCTAGTTTTCCATCAGTGGCCCTACATTCTTGTCCATCTGTTGTGCTATACTATCGGGCCGTGATCTCTCGGGAGGTGATCACGGGTATATACTATACTTTATACATGATACCTGTGGTGACTAAAGTCGGGTCGGCTCGAGGAGTACCCGCGAGTGATTCACGGATTGGGGGCTGAAAGGACCTTTGTCCCGATGGCCCTCTGGGTGGATCTTTGTGGCGGAGCGACAGGGCAGGTTGAGACTACCTAGGTGAGAGGTGGGCCTGGCCCTGTCGGCATTCGCGGATACTTAACACGCTTAACGAGATCTTGGTATTTGATCTGAGTCTAGCTACTGGCCTATACACACTAACGAACTACGTGGGAAAGATATGGGCACTCGGCGTCGTGGTATCAGCCGAAGCACTTCGTGACGTCAGCGACTGAGCGGCTCGCGCCAGATTGGGCCGCGTAATGTGACTTCCGTTGTACTGGAGGTTGCTAGGTCTGCTTCCAGCCGCCCACGCAACATGCAGGTGTGCTAAGGGCGATGGGCCCAGACCCCTATGCGCTTAGGTTTAGACCAGCGTGCTGACCTCTCTGTTGTGCCTAGGTAGGGCTGCGACGTGTTGATCTTCGGAGGCCGGGCATGACCCAGGAAAGTGTGTCCGGCCAAATGGGATCAAGCATGTTGGGTTATGTGGTGCACCCCTGCAGGGAAGTTAATCTATTCGAATAGCCGTGATCTTCGGTAACAGGACAACTTGGAGTTGTACCTTGACCTTATGACAACTAGAACTGGATCCTTAATAAAACACACCCTTCCAAGTGCTAGATACAACCCGGTGATCGCTCTCTAACAGGGCATCGAGGAGGGGATCGCCGGGTAGGATTATGCTATGCGATGCTACTTGGAAGACTTCAGTCTACTCTCTTCTATATGCTGCAAGACGGAGGCTGCCAGAAGCGTAGTCTTCGACGGGACTAGCTATCCCCCTCTTATTCTGGCATTCTGCAGTTCAGTCCACTGATATGGCCCTTTACACATATATCCATGCATATGTAGTGTAGCTCCTTGCTTGCGAGTACTTTGGATGGGTACTCATGGTTGCCTTGTTTCCCCTTTTCCCCTTTCTCTACCCGATTGCTGCGACCAGACGATGGAGCCCAGGATCCAGACGCCACCGTTGACGACGACTCCTACTACACTGGAGGTGCCTACTACTACGTGTAGCCCGCTGACGACGACCAGGAGTAGTTAGGAGGATCCCAGGCAGGAGGCCTGCGCCTCGTTCGATCTGTATCCCCGTTTGTGCTAGCCATCTTATGGAAACTTGTTTAACTTATGTCTGTACTCAGATATTGTTGCTTCCGCTGACTCGTCTATGATCGAGCACTTGTATTCGAGCCCTCGAGGCCTCTGGCTTGTATTAGGATGCTTGTATGACTTATTTTATTTGTAGAGTTGTGTTGTGATATCTTCCTATGAGTCCCTGATCTTGCGTACACGTTTGCATGTATGATTAGTGTACGATTGAATCGGGGGCGTCACAAGTTGGTATCAGAGCCGACTGCTTGTAGGAATCCCCCTTCCACACTCCTTGGCCGAAGTCGAGTCTAGACATTGCAAAAACTTTTACTAACATGGTTGTGTGCCTTACGGGCCCACGTCGCCATTGGGTGGTACTAGGATCTTTTACTCCTCGACCTTTACTCTGGGACTCTGAACTCTCTTCTACTCGGGTTAAATGAATTTACTAACTCTAACACTAGGGTCCCGTGACGACATTCACCCCAAAGTTGGATAAAAGCCATAGTTATTCCTTAGTATAGTATTTTGAACAGTTTCCACACTGTCATTTGACTCCTTTGAAACATCTTTGTTTTCAGATGGAACCCACGAGGCAGGTCGTGCGCCACACGATGGCCATTGGTGCCTCGGGATCACCGGCCGTGCTAGCTGAGATGATGACCTATCTGGGTTATCGCTGGCACCCCGAGTACACCGTCTCCGTGGAGTACCAGGACTTTCACCAGGAGCAGTACCGTGCCATCGTCCACCTCTACTCTCGGCAGTATGACTCCACTACTGTGTTGCACACCGCTTATGGTGTTGGAGTGACCATCGATATGGCAGTTCACGATGCTGATTATGCTGCTCTGACACGCCTTCGTAGGGAGTATTGGGAGTTGGACACCTCCCCCTTCAGGCACATCACTATCGCATCTGATATTGGTGCGGAGGGTTACTACACTGCTGCCTACTCCACTGTCACTCGAGAGCCCTTCTACCATCAGAACCTGGTTCTACATGCTGATGGGCTGGATCGAGCTAACCGAGCTCTTCGCCATGAGTTGTACACCACCAGTCAGCACCTTTACCGTGCTCTGACGATGTTGCACCCCTTCGTCGGATCTGGGGAGCTGCCGCGTTCTGCTATCTACCCATCCAGGACCGTGATGCCACAGGGTGTCAGTTGGCCAGAGGTGGGAGGCTACTCTCCCGCACTTGGTCCTCTTCTGCCTCTTGAGCATCGGGTTCAGCACCAGAGTACCCGCAAACCCCAGGTTGCCGACGTGGTGTACCCGATGTCACACTACCAGCTTTCAGGCTACAGCTACCTCCGCAGTACCGCGTGGGACTGATGTAGACTTGCTTATTAGTGTTAGATGCAATCACCGCGAGCCTGCGTGCCGCCTATGATGTCTTAGTCTATGTAATGAACTCTATGTATCGAACTCTATGCATGATCTCTTTTGTAAGATATGCCAACTACTATGTAGTATCTATCGTGCTGCTTTCATTATGCATGTTTCATCATGAATGATTCTTGTCTTCGCAAATTTCTCAAATGCTGAAGTACCCCTGTTATATATTAGCAGGATGGTTAGGCCAGGTGGTCGTGGTCGTGGTGGCAACTTCCCACCACCGCCTGAGTACATGGCTGGTATGATCCAACAGCTTGAGATGAATCGCCAGTTCATGGAGAACATGATGGCTCAGTTTCCTCGCCCCAATATGAACCAGCAGCCAGCCCCAGTAACTCTGCAGGATTTCATGCGCCTGAACCCAACTATGTACCGCAGCTCAACTCAGCCTCTGGATGCTGATGACTAGCTCCGTGACATCACCTATGAGATGGAGTCTGCTGATGTAGCCCCTGCCAGCTATGTCACCTTTGCTTCCTTCTTCCTGAAGGGACCCGCAGCTCAATGGTGGGGCAGCCACAAGCATACTCTCCCAGTTGGAACAATCGTCACCTGGCAAGACTTCCAAGCAGCTTTTCGTGCCCACTTCATTCCTCAGGGAGTCATGGACCGGAAGAAGCTTGAGTTCCGCAACCTCACCCAAGGCAACAAAACTGTTGAAGCTTATCAGCGGGAGTTTCTGGACTTGTCTCGATATGCTGAAGAGGACATTGCAACTGATGCACGCAGACAGGAGAAGTTCCATGACGGCCTTCAAGCTGACATCAAGCTCGCACTTCTAGTGCACGACTTTGCTGATTTCGCCACCTTGGTGAACAAGGCCATCAACATCGAAACTGGTCTGCAGGAATACCGGAGCTCTCACAGGCGCAACCGTGACACGGGCTCATCTTCGGGCCCGTCCTCGCAGAAGCGCAAGATATGGATTCCCAACAGCATGTACCAGCCGAATGCACCTGCCCCAAGGCAGTCCTATGCTGCACCTCGTCTGCCTACTGCTCCAACTAGGTAGCCAAGGCTTCCAGCACCACCACCCGGAGCTCCTGTCCCCACTCCCAATAATGGTCTATGCTACAAGTGTGGTCAACCAGGTCACCTTGCCAGGAACTGCTATCAGAATCAGAACCAGAATCAACTGGCCCTTCCAGCAGCTGGCCGTGGAAACAACCAGACCAGCAACAACAATGCCAAGTATTATGGTCGTGTTCATGCCGACCACGTTGATCTGAACGAAGCTCAAGATTAGCCTGCTACTGTGATGGGTACACTCCTCGTAAATTCAGTACCAGCATCCGTTTTATTTGATACAGGTGCATCGCATTCATTCATGTCAGAAGATTTTCCATGCTTGCACGACATTAAATGCGAAGACATGAATGCTTCACTATTAGTACACACCCCTGCGGGCCAATGTCGAACCTCCATGATTTGCAATGACGTCCCCGTTGAAATCGAAGGACTGGAATTCCTTGTCTCTCCCATAGTGCTGAAGTCCTGTAGCATTGATCTCATTCTGGGAATGAATTGGTTAAAAGCGCATACTGCTTCTATCGTTTGCGCCACCAAGACCGTCCATCTGCTACACCCTTCCGATGAAATAATAAGCTACAATGCTTGTCTGGTTCAGAATGCCGAGGCAAGGCTCTATGCCTTGAATGCATTGAACACCGCACCACTCGAGGGCATTGAAAACATCCCCGTCGTGCGTGACTTCCTCGACATCTTTCCTGTAGAACTTCCACAGATTCCCTCTGCTAGAGCAGTCGAATTCATCATTGACTTGAAACCAGGCACCACTCCTATAGCCAAGCGACCCTACAAGATGCCGCCGCATGAACTCCTTGAGCTTATGGAGGAAATCGACAAATCTCTTCAAAATGGTTTCATTCGCCCAAGTTTCTCTCCTTGGGGAGCACCTTCTCTCTTTGTCAAGAAGAAGGATGGGACAAACCGACTGGTACAAGACTATCGTCCTATTAACCAAGCTACCATTCAGAACAAGTATCCTCTTCCTCGGATCAATGATCTATATGATCAACTGGCTGGTTCATCAGTGTTCTCTAAACTTGACTTGAGGTTGGGTTACCACCAGATCCGTGTTCGTGAAGAGGTATCCCAAAGACCGCCTTTGTGACTTGATATGGTTCATACGAGTACACGGTCATGTCTTTCGGCTTAACCAATGCTCCAGCCACCTTCTCTCGCCTGATGAACTATATATTCATGGATTACCTCGACAAGTTCGTCGTGGTTTATCTGGATGATATCCTGGTATTTTCCAGGAATGAAGAAGAGCATGCTGAACATCTTCGTCTTGTGCTGGAAAAGCTACTAGAGCATTAGCTATACGCCAAGTTCTCCAAATGTGAATTCTGGCTTCCCGAAGTAACCTATCTTGGGCATGTCATATCTAAGGATGGTATTGCCATTAACCCTGAACGAGTTCAGGCTATTATCGATTGGACTCCTCTGAAGAATGTCAAGCAAGTCAGAAGTTTTCTCGGTCTCGCCAGCTATTGCCGTCGATTCGTCGAGAACTTCTCCAAGATTGCCATGCCTCTGACTAACCTGTTGCATAAGGGCGTCAAGTTCCAATGGACAGACAAATGTCAGGAAAGCTTCCAGGCACTCAAAGACAAGTTGACTTCTGCCCCAGTACTAGCTCCACCTAATACTAAGGACTTCGTCATTTACTGCGACGCTTCCCGTCAAGGAATAGGCTGTGTCCTAATGCAAGAGCGCAAAGTGATTGCCTATGCCTATCATCAATTGCACCCTCACGAAGAGAACTACCCAGTTCACGACCTCGAGCTTGCTGCTGTCATTCATGCACTGAAGCAGTGGCGACATTACCTTCTCGGTAATCGTTGCGAGATCTTCACTGACCACCAAAGCCTGAAGTATCTGTTTACTCAGCCAGACCTGAACCTCCGTCAGCAGAGATGGATGGATACTGTAGCAGACTTTGACTTGGGTATTTCCTATACACCAGGCAAGGCTAATGTAATGGCAGATGCCTTGAGCCGCAAGTCTTACTGCAACCACCTCCAGGTTCATAAAGTTCAGCCCTCGCTTGTTGAAGAATTCAGAAAGCTGAACCTCCATATTGTTCCTCCGGGTGCACTCGCTCCCCCTCCTAAGGAGTTTCGCAAGATGAACCTCCATGTGGTTCCCAAGGGTTCTCTCAATACGCTGGTTGCTATACCAGATCTTGTGGAAACCATCAAATGGATACAGAAATATGACGATGAAGTGGAGAGGATTAAACGTTATCTCGCAGAAGGAAAGCCCTCATTCTTTACTGTTGATGATGCTGGCACCTTGTTCTTCAAAGGTCGCCTACTGGTTCCGAGTAAGGAGGAAAACCTGGATATGACTCAGAAAGTTATGAAAGAAGCTCATGATACGCCTCTATGTATCCATCCTGGTAGTACAAAGATGTACCAGGACATCCATCAGAGATTTTGGTGGTCTAACATGAAGCAAGACATTGCTCGCTATGTTGCTGAGTGTGACATTTGCCGTCGTATCAAAGCAGAACATCAGAGGCCTGCTGGAACTCTGCAACCTATCTCTATTCCTGAATGGAAATGGGACCGTGTTGAAATGGACTTCGTCACTGGTTTTCCCAAATCGCAAAAAGGTAATGATGCTATTCTTGTCATCATTGACCGGCTTTCTAAAGTTGCACATTTTCTGGCGGTCAAAGAAATGATCACTGCTAGTCAGCTTGCAACTCTCTACATGTCCAGAATTGTTTCACTTCACGGTATTCCACTGGTTATCAGTTCGGACAGTAGCAGCTTATTCACTTCAAGATTCTGGGCAAGTTTCCAAGAAGCTATGGGGACTCACTTATCTTTTAGTATTACGTTTCATCCGTAGTCACAAGGGCAAGTTGAACATGTCAACCAAGTTCTTGAAGACATGCTTCGAGCTTGTGTTATTTCCTTCGGCAAGAAATGGGAGGAATCTCTCCCTTATGCTGAGTTCTCTTATAATAATAGCTATCAAGCTAGTCTGAAGATGGCCCCCTTTAAAGTGTTATATGGACGAAAGTGCCGAACCCCTCTGAACTGGTCAGAAACTGGGGAACGTCCATTCTTTGGTTCGGATATTATCCAACATGCCGAACAACAAGTCCGCATTATTTGCGATAATCTCAAGACTGCTCAGTCACGCCAAAAGAGTAATTATGACCGTCATCATAAAGACATGGTCTATCAACCTGGCGAAAAGGCCTATCTTTGAGTTACACCAATGAAGGGAGCACACCACTTCGGGATCAAAGGAAAGCTAGCTCCCCGCTATATTGGTCCTTTCACTATTCTTGAGAGGCGTGGAAAAGTGGCATATCAACTAGAGCTTCCGCCGAACCTTTCTCAGGTTCACGATGTGTTCCACGTGTCACAACTCCGATGCTGCTTCAAGGACCCAATCCGAGCAGTGGATCATGAAGTGCTCGAATTACAACAAGACCTCTCCTATAAAGAGCATCCGGTCCGCATTCTCGACCAAGCTGAACGCCGCACACGTCAGAAGGCGATCAAGTTCCTCAAAGTCAATTGGTCGCACCATTCTGAAGATGAAGCCACTTGGGAACGCGAGGATCGCCTGCGTGATCAATACCCCGCGCTGTTTCCTTCTACCTCCTAAATCTCGGGACAAGATTTCTTGTAGTGGAGGAGATTTGTAACGCCCGCATAATTAAGCTATAGTAAACCTCTGTTAATGATGCCACGTCACCACGGTTACTGTTGTTAATCTCGCATTAGTTCAAAACCGATTCAAATTCAAATTTAAATTAATGTCAACAATAAAAGTTTTCGAGAGTTGAAACAAAAATGTTCGATGGGTGCCGAATATTACAAGGGTAAATTATAATAAAGCAAACACATTTTTATAAAATGTCTAAATAATTTAAAATGATTTAAATCATAAAAGAAAATAAATAAAAAGAAAAGAAACTACAAAAACAGAAAACAAAACAAAACAAAACAAAGAATAAAAAGGCCTCGTGGCCAACTGGGCCAGACGGCCCAGCTCACCGGCCAGGCCGGCCCACCTGGCCCAGCCGTCTGACCCGCCCCTGCCTTATCCCCACGAGGGGGGGCCTTAACCGACACTCCCCCACTCCCTACTCGCTCTCCCCCACCCCCTCGCTCTGGATCTGGATCGGGAGGAGCCCGATCCCCTTCTCCCTCGCTCGGCGCCCGACGCCGCCAGGAGACCGCGCCTGGACCTTGCCGGAGCTCCTCCGCCGGCCTTCATCCTCTCCGCCGCTCGTCCATGTCGCCCCCCGACCTCCGTCGAGCCCACTGCCCTGATCCCTGCATTCCGCCATGAGCCCCCTCGTCCTCCGCTTCCCCTCTCCGCCGCACGCTCGCGCCCGACTCGTCTCAGGTCGGACGAGCCCCCTGGCTCCCCCGCTCCCCCACGTGGAGCTCTGCTCCCGCGCTCGCCCGCGCCCCTTGCTGCATCTCGCCGGACCCGCCGCTAGCCTACGCCCTGCTTCGAGCCGCCCGCGGCCACCCCACTTGTGCCCGCCGCCGATGCCCACCTCCCTCTCGACCCTGAAACCGCCGTCGCCTCGTCGTTGCCTCGCCGCGTTGCCCGCACTGGCCAACCCCTGCCGTCCTGCTACTTCCCGCGCGACTCCGCGCCCAGTGCTGCTTGCCGCGCCCCTGCTCCGCCCGCACGACCCCGCCATCACCTCCACCGCGGTCACCCTGCTCCGGCTGCGGCCACGGCCATCGACGCCCACAGGGGCGCCGCCTGGGGACGTGCCCTTCGTCCCAACGCTAGCCGCCGCCGCTCCGGTGGCTCGCCGGAGCCCCGCCTCCCCTTGCCCTGGACGCCGGCACCGGCGTGCCCCCGCGCGCCCAGCGCCCCGCGGGCTCACGCCCGTTCGGGCGCCCCGCCCTGTTGCTCGCCCGTAACCGCTAAGGCCCCCTGGCCCAATGACACGAGGGGCCCACGCGCCAGAACATAAATAAAAATAAATAAAAATAAAAATAAAAATAAAAATAATTAATTAATTAAAGAATTAATTAACTTAATTAATTTTGATTAATTAAACTAATCAAATAACTAGGCTAATTAAACTGTTAGTCAATTAAATTGGTTAGTCAATGACAGTGGGGCCCACCCCCCTAATTAATACTAATTAGGTTAATTAATATGCCTAATTAATATGTGTCACTGACTAGTGGGACCCACTGGTCAGGTTGACCAGTCAACCCCTGTTGACTGCTGATGTTAGCATGACCTCATGCTGATGTCATAAATCTAATTTTGAATTAAATTAAATAATTAATTAAATTCCAGAAATTAATAAAATCTTTAGAAAATAATATCTTTTAATCCGTAACTCGGATTAAAATATTTTCAACACAAAAGTTGCTCAGAACGACGAGACAAACCCGGATACGCAGCCCGTTTGTCCGCCACACACCCCTAACATATCAAACTCGCAACTTTCCCCCTCTGGCTCCTCTGCCCGAGAACGCGAAACACCGGGGATACTTTCCTGGATGTTTCCCCCCTTCACCGGTATCACCTCATACCGTGTTAGGGCACCTCTGGCACCGATACTTGTCATGTCATGCATCGCTATGCATCTGCTTGCTTAAATATTTATTGTTTCTTCCCCCTCTTCTCTCGCTAGACACCGAGACCGACGCCGCTACTACCCAGTACGACTACAGAGTTGACGACCCCTCTCTCTTGCTAGAGCAACCAGGCAAGCCCCCCCCCTTGATCACCAGATATCGGCTACTCTACTCTCTATTGCTTGCATTAGAGTAGTGTAACATGTTATTGCTTTCCGTTATCCTATCCTGATGCATAGCATGTCCTTGTTACTACTGTTGTTACCTTTACCTGCAATCCTACATGCCTAGTATAGGATGCTAGTTTTCCATCAGTGGCCCTACATTCTTGTCCGTCTGCTATGCTATACTATTGGCCCGTGATCACTCGAGAGGTCATCACGGGTATATACTATACTTTGTACATGATACCTGTGGTGACTAAAGTCGGGTCGGCTCGAGGAGTACCCGCGAGTGATTCACGGATTGGGGGCTGAAAGGGCCTATGTCCCGACGGACCTCTGGGTGGATCTTTGTGGCAGAGCGACAGGGCAGGTTGAGACTACCTAGGTGAGAGGTGGGCCTGGCCTGTCGGCGTTCGCGGATACTTAACACGCTTAACGAGATCTTGGTATTTGATCTGAGTCTGGCTACTGGCCTATACGCACTAACCAACTACGTGGGAAAGATATGGGCACTCGGCGTCGTGGTATCAGCCGAAGCACTTCGTGACGTCAGCGACTGAGCGGCGCGCACCAGATTTGGCCGCGTAATGTGACTTCCGTTGTACTGGAGGTTTCTAGGTCTGCTTCCGGCCTCCCACGCAACGTGCATGTGTGCTAAGGGCGATGGGCCCAGACCCCTGTGCGCTTAGGTTTAGACCAGCGTGCTGACCTCTCTGTTTTGCCTAGGTAGGGCTGCGACGTGTTGATCTTCCGAGGCCGGGCATGACCCAGGAAAGTGTGTCCGGGCAAATGGGATCAAGCGTGTTGGGTTATGTGGTGCACCCCTGCAGGGAAGTTAATCTATTCGAATAGCCGTGATCTTCGGTAATAGGACGACTTGGAGTTGTACCTTGACCTTATGACAACTAGAACCGGATACTTAATAAAACACACCCTTCCAAGTGCCAGATACAACCCGGCGATCGCTCTCTAACAGGGCATCGAGGAGGGGGTCGCCGGGTAGGATTATGCTATGCGATGCTACTTGGAGGACTTCAGTCTACTCTCTTCTATATGCTGCAAGATGGAGGCTGCCAGAAGCGTAGTCTTCGACAGGATTAGCTATCCCCCTCTTATTCTGGCATTCTGCAGTTCAGTCCACCGATATGGCCCTTTACACATATATCCATGCATATGTAGTGTAGCTCCTTGCTTGCGAGTACTTTGGATGAGTACTCACGGTTGCCTTGTTTCCCCTTTTCCCCTTTCTCTACCCAATTGCTGCGACCAGACGATGGAGCCCAGGATCTAGACGCCAACGTCGACGGCGACTCCTACTACACTGGAGGTGCCTACTACTACATGCAACCCGCTGATGACGACCAGGAGTAGTTAGGAGGATCCCAGGCAGGAGGCCTGCGCCTCGTTCGATCTGTAGCCCCGTTTGTGCTAGCCATCTTATGGCAACTTGTTTAACTTATGTGTGTACTCAGATATTGTTGCTTCCGCTGACTCGTCTATGATCGAGCACTTGTATTCGAGCCCTCGAGGCCCCTGGCTTGTATTATGATGCTTGTATGACTTATTTTATTTGTAGAGTTGTGTTGTGATATCTTCCCGTGAGTCCCCGATCTTGATCGTACACGTTTGCGTGTATGATTAGTGTACGATTGAATCGGGGGCGTCACAATTTAGTTTTTTTCTTTTTCTTTTATGCACCATGCTGGTATGAGATAGTCCATGGTTGATTTATAGAATGCTCATAGCACTTCACATATATCTTTTTAGTGTGGCTTTATAGAATGCTTCATGTGCTTCACTTATATTATTTGAAGTTTGGATTGCCTGTTTCTCTTCACTTTGAAAACCGTTGTTTGAAGAATGCTCTTTTGCTTCACTTATATTTATTAGAGCATGGTATTTTGTAGAAAGAATTAAACTCTCATGCTTCACTTATATCTATTTAGAGAGTCAATAGGAATTGGTCAATTGCATGGTTACTCATAAAATCCTACATAAAACTTATGGATCACTGAATATGATATGTTTGATTCCTTGCAATAGTTTTGCGATATAGAGATGATAATATGTGGGAGGTAATAGTAAATGGTTGTGTTTAGTAATGATATTGGTGTTAAGGTTTGTGATTCCCGAAGCATGCATGTATAGTCTCTCATTATGCTATGATGTTGGAGCATGATTTATTATTGATTGTCTTCCTTATGAGTGGCGGCCGGGGATGAGCGATGGCTTTTCCTACCAATCTATCCCCCTAGGGGCATGGGTAGTAGTACTTTGCTTTGAGGGCTAATAAACTTTTGCAATAAGTATATGAGTTCTTTATGACTAATGTGAGTCCATGGATTATACGCACTCTTACCTTTCTGCAATTTGCTAGCCTCTACGGTACCGTGCATTGCCCTTTCTCACATCGAGACGTGGTGCAAACTTCGCAGGTGCATCCAAACCCCGTGATATGATATGCTCTATCACACATAAGCCTTATTGTATCTTCCTCAAAAAAGCCACCATACCTACCTATTATGGCTTTTCCATGGCCATTCCGAGATAGATTGCCATGCAATTTCCACCGCTTCCGTTTGATGACTTGATCATTCATTGTCATATTGCTTTGCATGATCATATAGCTGACATAGTAGGTGTGGCTCAGCCACCATTCATCATTTTTCATACATGTTACGCTAGATCATTACACATCTTGGTACATGCCAGAGGCATTCATATAGAGTCATACTTTGTCATAGGTATCGAATGAGACTCCGGATAATGAGAGAAAAAAAGGAAAAAGGAAAAAAAGAAAAAGGAAAAAAGAGAAAGAAAAAAATAAACAAAGAGAGAAGGGGCATTGTTAATATCCTTTACCACACTTGTGCTTCAAAGTAGCACCATGCTTTTCATTTGGAGAGTCTCGTATGTTGTCACTTTCATATACTAGTGGGAATTTTT
The DNA here is from genome assembly GCA_032464435.1 of Aegilops umbellulata. Taxonomy (NCBI): domain Eukaryota; kingdom Viridiplantae; phylum Streptophyta; class Magnoliopsida; order Poales; family Poaceae; genus Aegilops; species Aegilops umbellulata. Next base: position 391,864,890 of record CP136058.1, read on the forward strand.
CATTATAGGACTAGATGCACACCCACTTAGTTTCATATTGAGCTTTCATACACTTATAGCTCTTAGTGCATTCGTTGCATGGTAATCCCTACTCCTCACGTTGATATCAATTGATGGGCATCTCCATAGCCCGTTGGTTAGCCGCATCGATGTGGGACTTCCTTACTTTTTTGTCTTCTCTATATTTACCCCTATCATCATACTCTATTCCACCTGTAGTGCTATACCCATGGTTTGCGCTCATGTATTGTGCAAGGGTTGAAAAAGCTGAAGCGCGTTAAAAAGTATGAACCAATTTCTCGGCTTGTCATCGGGGTTGTGCATGATAAATACTTTGTGTTAAGAAGACAGAGCATGACAAGACTATATGATTTTGCAGGGATAGCTTTCTTTAGTGTTGATATTTTGAAAGACATGATTGTTTGTTAGGATGCCCGAGTATTGATATCTTTATGTCAAATTATAGACTATTGCTTTGAATTACTCATGTCTTAATATTCATGCCATGACTAGACATATGATCAAGTTTATGCCAGATAGCATTCCACGTAAAAAATTATCTTTTTTATCATTTACCTGCTCGAGGACGAGTAGGAATTAAGCTTGGGGATGCTGATACGTCTCCATCGTATCTATAATTTTTTATTGTTTCATGCCAATATTATACCACTTTCACATACTTTTGGCAACTTTTTATATGATTTATTGGACTAACCTATTGATCCATTGCCCATGGCCAGTTCCTGTTTTTTGTATCGCAGAGTATCCGTATCAAACGAAGTCCAAATGCAATAAAATTTCAAAGAGAATTATTTTGGAATATATGTGATTTTTGGGAGTTGGAATCACCGCAAACGGAGGCCCGTGGTGGGCACAACCCACAAGGGCGCGCTAGAGGAGCCAAGCGTGCCGTGGTGGGTTGTGCTAACCTCGTACGTAGGTTGGACCTCTACTTCGGGTGCAAGGAAGCTTATATCCGGAAAAAATGTGTTAAAATCTTAGCGCAACCGGAGTTACGGATCTCCGGGAATATAAGAAATAGTTTTCGGCCAGATCTGGGGAACGCGAAATAGAAAGAATAGAGAGGGAGATCCAATCTAGGAGGGGCTGCCGCTGCTCCAGCGCCATGGAGACCAAGGACCAAAGGGAACTCTCCTCCCATCTAGGGGGAGGCCAAGGAAGAAGAAGAAGGAGGGGGGCTCACCCCCCCTCGCTTCCGGTGGCGCTGGAGTGCCACCGGGGGCAACGATCGGGACAACGATCTACATCAACAATCTTTCTACCGTCAACACCAACTTTCTCCCCCTCTATGCAGCGGTGTAACACCTCTTCTCCCCGCTGTAATCTCTACTTAAACATGGTGCTCAACTCCATATATTATTTCCCAATGATCTATGGTTATCCTATGTGTCGGTGTACTAAAGTGGGGTACTCTAGTATCCCGAACTTGTGCACGGGCAGTCGCAGCACCCCGCGGCAAGGCTCGCCGGGTGACCGTCAAAGCCCTCCGTTGATCCTTTGAAGCCATCCAAGAGCAAAGTATTTAAGCCAAGGAGACAAGTCCCCGGCAAGAGGAGCTTGCCGGGAAGGCCATTCGAGGTACAAGACCCCGGCAAGAGGAGCTTGCCGGGAAGCCCAACAAGAGCATCTCAAAGAACCTACCGCCGTACGCCACGCGTCCCGGCAGGACCCGACGAGCGACAAGTTCCCGGGCGCGGCAAGGCAACGGCCGCGGCAAGGCACTTGCCGCGGCAAGCAGCCACTCTGTACCCGTGCTCCAGCTCACCCACCTACGTGTCGCTCCGGGACCCTTCCCAGCGTACGTGGCGGGAGGCTGTGCAGCCAGGGGTACATTGTGGCATGCAGCGCTGACAGGATCGCCATCGTGGCGGGCGATGGCGCCCCTGACGGTCCCTTTTTTTTGCACCGTTTGGGTGACGTAGACGGGCATTTAATGCCTTTGTCCCCTGCCGTCATGGTTAGGTATGATACACTATGTAGGTAGCTGTACCTACCGCAGCATATTTACACTTTTGCCCTTACCTACGTTGCCACCTGTTGGAAACCCCTTGAACGTATAAAAGGAGGCCCATGCACAACGTAGGGGGGGGATTGACCCTCAGAAGAACGCTCGGTCTCGTTAGCTGCTCGGGTGTACTGTAGCACTCAGCGCTCCCGAGCTAGAACTCAATACAATCCACAAAGCAGCAGTAGGAGTGTTATCTCTCCGGAGAGCTCCGAAGCTGGGTAAAAAATCCCCCCGCGTGCCTCGCCTCGATCCGCTCTTCGCGCGACCTCCGCCCCCCGCCGAACTGAGAAGGGGCTCCGTCCCCATAGGTGCTCGGGGAGCCTAGGAAACCCCGACATCTCTGGCGCGCCAGGTAGGGGGTGCCGAGGTTGTGTGAACCTGATCCGGCGTTCACGCGAGCTGAATCTTCATCGACTTCATCGACATGCCGCCGAAGAAGAAGGCTTCGGAGGCGGCTGCGCCGTCCGCGTCGAATCCACCGCCGCCGCAGCAAACGGCCGGCGGGGAGAACGCCGACGGTGGAACGGGCGTCGACGAGGGAGCCCACGGTGCCAACAAGTCCAAGGACAAGACCGCGCTGCCCGCTGGCGGCGTAGTCGGCTCCCACGACGACCGGGTGTCCGTAGACGCACCGCGCCCATCTCAAGAGGCGCAGGACCGACAGCGTCGTGGTACTCACGGTACCATACGCTCGCTGGACCCAAATCGAGCTAGTGGATCCCGGGACGCTCAAGGCCAACATGCACGCCGACGTGCTGGCGCGAGCGAGGCACGGTCGCCTGGACGGAATACTGCTCCTTCCAACATCGCTGGGAGTCCGAGCGTATCCCACTCGCACCGTTCGCCACCGCTACCCGCCACCCCAGCAGAAGCTCTAGCGCGAGCTCAACTGCTCCTAGACTTCCCTCCAGCGCCAGACAAGATCGACGACTGGAGGGCCACCATTCAGAGTCTCATCGGCTTCGCCAACGGCGACACTCTGCGGCCAGCGACCACATCGCAGCCGCGGCAGGCCAGCCAAGTGCGAGCCGGTGGCGACAAAACCGGTGGGGGTGCAACCACCGTGCACTCTCCGCCCCAAAGGCCAAGATCACCAACTCGCCGGGTCCGCCACGACAGCGACTCCACTGCTTCCTCAGATCCGCGAACTCGTCGCGATCAGCGCCACGTTCTTCACGAACGGCAGCAAGAAGACGCTCGCACCCGCATCGAGCGCAGGAGAGAAACGTGGCGTCAATCAGACCGACGCGCTGGCCCCATTGTCGAATGCAAGCGCCAGGGGAACCAGGTGACCTGCCATACGCGGTAGGTTTCCCTACGTTTACTCGTGAGCTGCGGCAAGTCCAGTGGCCCAGCACGAAGAATTTCAAGCCAGACGTACCAGAGAAGTACGACAGCAGGCTGCATCCGTCGGAGTTCCTCAGCATCTACACCATTGCGGTGCAGGCTGCCGGGGGGCGGGACGACAAGATCCTCGCCAATTACTTCCCTCTGGTGCTCAAGCCCAACATCAGGTCCTGGCTCATGCACTTGCCGGAAAACTCCATATCTTCCTGGGTGGACCTATGCCATCAGTTTGTTGGCGCCTTCACAGGCGGCCACAAACCCCATGGCCAGGAGAGTGATCTTCACCTGCTTGCCCAGAAGGAAGGGGAGCCTCTACGTAAGTACATCCAGAGATTCAGCCCAGTGCAACGCAACATCCCAGACGTCCACCCTGCCGCGGTCATCAGTGCGTTCCATCAGAACTTGCGCAACCGCAGGATGCGGGAGGAGATGGTGATGTGCAAGATCAGAGACGTCAGCGAGCTGTATGCCCTGGCCGACAGATGTGCACGTGCTGAGGAAGGAAGGAAACTCCCTGAGAGAACATAGGAACCGGAGGGTCTGACAGCGATGATGCCGCCCCGACAAGCAAAAACCGGCGGCGGAACAACAGGAAGAGGAAAGGCAAAGATGTGCTAGTTGTCGAGCAATCCGGCAACGAAGGTGGCGCCAAGACAGCCAAGACTGGTGGCTCCGGCAAGGAGGTTGCCGCATGCGCCAACTGCCAGGCTATGGCGGCTGCCGACAAGCAGGATGGCACCAACAAGCAGTACTGCAGGATTCACCGCACCAAAGGCCATGACCTCCAGAGCTGCAACAAGGTCGAACAGCTCGTTGAGCTGCAAAAGGCCGAGTACGAGCGACGCGACAAGGAGAAGGCCCAAGGAGGTGCTGGAGGATCTGGTACGAAGCGCACCGGCCGGGGGGGGACGCCGCGGCAACACCAAGCAGCGGCAAGGCGACAGACCTCCCCGCGGCCGCGACAAGGATGAAGATGATGACGACGACGAAGACATGGATGACGCCGAGACCAGCGAGCAGGAGTTCCAGAAAGCCACAGAAGTTTTGTGCATTGACGGCGGTGCTTCTCTGCAGACTTCACACCGCCAACTCAAGCAGTGGGTGCGGGAAGTAAATGCAGCGGAACCACCCGTTGAGTCACGCAAGCTTCTGAAATGGTCCAGCACGCCTATCATCTTTGATATTGAGGACCACCCCGATCGCACAACTGATGTCGGGTGTTTGCCGATGTTGGTCTCACCAACTATCCGCAACCTCAAGGTCACTAAGATGCTAGTTGACGGCGGGGCCGGCTTGAACCTGATCTCCTCCGCTGTACTCCGGAGACTCCAAGTCCCTGACGGCGAGCTCGAAGAGACCGGCACGTTCCAAGGAATCAACCCGGGAAGGAGCAAGCCGAAGGGGAAGATCACGCTGCCGGTGACATTTGGCAGTGAGTTGAGCTTCAGGACTGAGAGGATCACTTTCGACGTTGCCGATTTTCCATTGCCTTACAATGGAATTCTCGGCCGTCCAGCGCTCGGCAAGTTCATGGCGGCCTCTCACTACGCGTACAACATGCTGAAGATGCCAGGCCCGATAAGTGTCATCTCTGTACATGGCGACAAGAAAGACGCTCTTATCTGTGCCGACAAGATCTACCGAGAAGCAGCAGCCGCCTCGGATCACGAGACACTCGCCGCTGAAGCTCCCGGGGGGAAGAAGAAGACCAAGCCCGGCAAGAGCTCTGATGCCCACTCCGGCAAGCGCACCTCTTCGGAGTGCTGCGCTACCGTCGAGGACGCACCATCGAGCTCCACTGGCAAGTGTAAGAAGACAATGGAAGCTCCGCCAGCAACCAAGAAGGTGTCCGCCAAGGAGGACGGCACTGGTGGTACCTTCACCATCAGTGCCACTCTCGACCCTAAATAGGAAAGCGCGCTCATTGCTTTCCTGCGGGCGAATGTCGACGTGTTTGCGTGGCAACCGTCCGACATCCCCGGCGTTCCCAGGAAAGTAATCGAGCACCACCTTGCCGTCTGTCCTCACGCGCGGCCCGTCAAGCAGAGAGTCAGGAAACAAGTGGTGGAGCGCCAAGAGTTCATCGCCGAAGAGATCAAGAAGTTGGAAGCAGCAGGCCTCGTCAGAGGAGTGCTCCATCCTACGTGGCTGGCCAATCCTGTAGTCGTGCGTAAGGCGAACGGGAAATGGAGACTATGCATCGACTTTACTGATGTTAACAAAGCTTGTCCCAAAGACCCATTTCCCTTGCCGCACATTGACCAGATTGTCGACTCCACAGCCGGATGCGACTTGCTTTCATTTCTTGACGCATATTCAGGATACCATCAGATCTTCATGGCAGAAGAGGATGAGGAGAAAACCGCGTTCATCACTCCATGTGGCACGTACTGTTTTGTACGAATGCCTTTCGGTTTGAAGAATGCTGGTTCAACATTTGCAAGGGTCGTCCATACTGCTTTTGAACCGCAATTACACAGAAATATGGAAGCCTACATGGATGATATAGTGGTCAAGAGCAGGGACAAGTCAACTCTGATTCAAGATCTAGAAGAAACTTTTGCAAATCTGCGTAAAATCAGCCTCAAGCTCAACCTCGAGAAGTGAGTGTTTGGAGTCCCTTCCGGCAAGCTTCTCGGGTTCTTTGTGTCCCAGCGGGGGATTGAAGCCAATCCCGACAAGATCAAGGCCATTGAGCAGATCGAAGCACCGAAGCGCGTCAAGGATGTACGAAAACTTGCCGGCTGCGTGGCGGCTCTCAGCAGGTTTATCTCTAAGTCTGCTGAGCGCGCCCTGCCATTTTTCAAAATCTTAAAAAAGCAGGTCCAATGAAATGGACTCCGGAAGCGAAGGCTGCGCTGCAGGACTTGAAGAGGTACCTGTCCTCCACTCCAATACTTGTCGCGCCTAAACCACAAAAGAAGTTGCTGCTATATCTGGCGGCAACCAATCAAGTGGTTAGTGCTGCGTTAGTAGCGGAGAGAGAGGCAGATGATGAGCCAGCAACTGCGGCAAGTACGTCCAGCGGCAAGCAAGGGGCTTCCCCGATGAGCTCTGGTCCCGACGAAGATAGATCTGCACAGATGTGCGAAGGGATACAGAAGAAGAAAATGGTGCAGCGCCCAGTCTACTTTGTCAGTTCCCTTCTGCAGGGGGCTAGGTTGAGGTACTCTGGTGTGCAGAAGTTGCTTTTCGGCCTTCTTATGGCCTCGAGAAAGCTGCGCCATTACTTCCAAGCACATGAGATCACAGTTGTCACTCGCTTTCCGCTGAAGAGGATACTGCAGAATCCAGAAGCAACAGGCAGGATTGTTGAGTGGGCATTGGAACTGTCGAGATTTGGCCTCAAGGTTCAGAGCACTTCAACTATTCAAAGCAGAGCATTGGCAGAATTCATAGCAGAGTGGACGCCAACACCTGACGAAGAAACCCCAGAGACGAGCATCCCCGTCAAGGAAGCAAACAAAGAGTGGCTGATGTACTTTGATGGCGCGTTCTTGCTACAAGGCGCCGGTGCTGGCGTGCTGCTTGTCGCACCCACCGGAGAGCACCTCAAGTACGTGGTCCTGATGCACTTTCCCAAGGAGCAAGCAACAAACAATACTGCAGAGTATGAAGGATTGCTCGCCGGTCTCAGGATCGCGGCAGACCTTGGGATCAAGCAGCTCATTGTCAGGGGTGACTCGCAGCTTGTCGTCCGCCAAGTAAACAAGGATTATCAGAGTCCGTTGATGGAAGCTTACGTTGATGAAGTGAGGAAGCTGGAAGAGCGCTTTGTCGGCCTACAGATGGAACATGTTCCTAGAGCTCAGAACGACATCGCTGACGGCCTGTCAAAGTGCGTGGCATTTAAGTTCCCTGTGGAACCAGGGATCTTTGTGCTCAAGCTGACTCAACCATCCGTGACGCCACCAACTGGACAGAGCAAGAAGAGGAAGTTGATTTCGGGTGACTATCTTCCGGCTGAGCCTCCCGAAGCCGCCGCCAAGAAGGTCCCCAAGATCAACGCCAAGAGTGCTGAGGAGCAGTCTGCTCGGACAAGCCCCAAGGTTTGTTTCGTTGAAGCAGACGCTCCCGACAAGTTTCGCTCCGGCAAACTTGCCGGGGATCATCAAGCTTCGGCTGAACCGCGGGTTCTCGCCGTAGAAGCGGATGTTCCCGCAGCAGCAAATATTTCTTTAGTCCTTGTTGTCGAGCCGCAGGCTCCAGCATGGGCGCAACAGATCGTCCGTTTCCTCCAGTCAGGAGAACTTCCCGAAGAGCCAGAAGAAGCGGAAAGAGTAGCCCGGCAGTCTAGTATGTACCAGTTCGTTGACAACGCACTGTACAGAAGAAGACTCAACGGAGTGAAATTGAAGTGTATTCCCCGGGAAGATGGACAGAAGCTGTTGGCAGAGGTGCATGGAGGCATATGTGGTCATCACATTGGCGCCAGAGCACTTGCCGGCAAAGCGTTCCGGCAAGGTTTCTTTTGGCCGACAACCCTCCAGGATGCAACTGCACAAGTAACCAAGTGTGAAGCGTGCCAGTTCCATTCCAAGCAGATACACCAACCAGCTCAAGCTCTCCAGACAATCCCTTTATCCTGGCCATTTTCGGTCTGGGGGCTCGACATCCTCGGCCCTTTCCCCCGAGCAATCGGGGGCTTTGAGTACTTGTACGTCGCAATCGACAAGTTCACAAAGTGGCCAGAAGTGGAACCAGTGAGGAAGGTGACAGCACAGTCAGCGGTCAAGTTCTTCAGGTCGATTGTTTGCCGCTTCGGAATCCCTACCAGGATCATCACCGACAATGATACACAATTCACGAGTCGCACCTTCATGCAGTATGTCCAAGACCTTGGCGCCAAGGTCTGCTTCGCTTCTGTTGCTCACCCAGGAGCAACGGTCAAGCAGAGAGGGCAAATGCTGAAGTGCTGCGTGGACTCAAGACCCGGACTTTCGACAGGCTGCACAAGTGCAGACGAAACTGGACCGAGGAGCTGCCGGTGGTTCTTTGGTCGATCAGGACGACGCCAAATCAAGCCACTGGCCAGACACCTTTCGCTCTAGTCTATGGAGCAGAGGCAGTTACCCCCACGGAACTCGTATACGGGTCACCTCGAGTGCTCGCTTATGATGAGCTTGAGCAAGAGCAGCTGCGACGAGATGACGCGCTGCTCCTTGAGGAAGACCGTCTTCAGGCTGCAGTACGAGCTGCTCGATACCAGCAAGCTTTGCGCCGCTACCATAGCCGCAAAGTTAAAGCCAGAAGTCTCGAGGAAGGCGACCTTGTTCTTCGGCGCGTTCATTCCGCCAAGAATTCCAACAAGTTGACGCCGAATTGGGAAGGCCCTTACCGGGTGAAACGAGTCACTAGGCCTGGCGCTGTCCGCCTTGAGACCGAGGATGGCTTTCCGGTGAGCAACTCTTGGAACATCGAGCATCTTCGTAAGTTTTACCTGTAAGGCGCGGTTGTCGAACCCTGTTCGGCAACCACCATTTTGTACAAGTCTTGCCGTTGTTGCATGTAATCCTTTGTACAAAGCCAGACGCAGAATCTCTCCGTGAATAAAATTCGCGTGCTCCGCACACCCTGTCAATTTCATGCCTTTCTGCATAAATTATCTGACACATTGTGCAGCGAGCCTCCCTCGGTAAGCAATAATGAGCCATAAGGCTCCATACTATTGTTTTCTCTCTTCTTCTTCTCAAGGAAAGGAAGGATCATTCGCCCACAAGTTAGCCGGGGGGAAGGGAAGATAATGGTATGGACCCGGCGTCGTTCAGGAAAAATTCCGCCTTGCCGGGGAGCAAACGACAAAAAAAGCTAAGTGCCAAAGTTTGAGCAATCAGATTTTTTTTAGAAAAAAAAAACTTCAAGTTATTTTCCTTGAACGACCATGCTTTGTATGGAAAACCTGTGCGCGAAGGAACCAGCTCGTGGCTAGTTGCACCCTTACTTTGCTTCGAGTTCGCTCAACAGCTTAAGTGTGCCGCGACTAGAGTCGCGCCCTTACTTTGTTTCGAGCTCACTCAGCAACTTAAGCGAGCTGCGACTAGTCGCGACAAGGTTTCTTGTCGGTAAATGGCACCGCCAGCAGGCTGCTGACGTCCCGCACTCAGCCCTCATGGCAAAGGTGCCTACGCCGGCAGGTTCCCTAAAAGCGTAGGGAAAAAACATACAAAGGAAGGAATCGAGTAAGGGGAATAACATTGCAATCGTAATATGAAACAAAGTTATATTACAAGATAGCTTGTCGCGGCTCTAATAAACTGTTTCCATAACATGACCAGCGGCGGCGAGAAAAGAAGAAGATAGGCGGCCTGATCCGCGCGGTCGCCCTCAACACTCTTGATCCCGCTCACCTTGTCCACAATGGGTGCGACGAGGGTCTCAAGCTCCTCCAGATCAGCTTCAGGCGGTAGGGACCTGAGGACGTTAGCGAGGCGGAGGCCCGGGTTGCGGAAGGCTACCTTCATCAGCACCTTTTTGAGAGCTCCCGCGCAGATCTCGCGCGACTCGTCGGCCAGCTGCTTTGGGATCCTCTCCCGGAGTTGCTGGAGGGCCGTCGCCACATCTCTAAAGAACAAGGTGAGCTTGGCGCTAGATGGGAGGCTCTCGTCAGAGGAATACCCGAGACCCTCCACCCCAGCAGCGCCAGCTCCTTGTCGATGCTTGCGGCAGCATTCACGAGACCCTCCGTCCACTGCTCCACAGTCTCTCTGAAAGTGTTCTGGGTGGTAGCGACGCTCTCCAGCAACGCCTGGTCGGCCTCGATATCCTTCTTCAAGGCCGCCTCCTGCTCCCTGGCGCCGTCCAGCGTCTTGGTCAAAGCGGCCAGCTTCAGCTCAAGGTCGGCGTTGGAGTCCTTGGCGGCGTCGAGCTCCTTGATCTTCTCGGCGAGACGGCCCTGCAGATCGCGAAAGGTGTAGGCGTCCTTCTCGCGCTCATGCCTGAGCGCGGCAAGCGCCTCGCCGCTCGCCTTGAGATCGGTCTCCAGCTGCGCCACTTTCACCTCCAGCTCCTTCTTGGTGGCCTCGGCAGCTGCGGCAGCGTCCTTTGCTTCCTTGAGGGCTCCGCCGAGTGCATGCTCGCGCGCCGCAAGCTCCTCTTCGTGGCTGTCCAGGCTGGCCTTCAGCTGCACCAACTCGCCGTCCCGCGCGGATAACTCCTCGGCGGCAAGCCGCTGTTGCTCTGCAACCTCTGCCTTCTCGAGGATGAAAGCCTTCTGCGCCTCATCGAGCTGCACCCGCTCCGCCGCCAGCGACTGGAGAGCTGCCTGGTTGAGGCCTCGGAGCTCCTCCGCGCGCTTCTCCACTTCCACCCCCGCCTTTGCGACAAGCGCTTCGCGGGACTCCAGCTTGGCCTGGCGAGCACGGTAGAGCGACACCAGCTTCCGCAGCAGCCGCTCCTCCCTCGGGCTCGTCATTGCTGCTGCTTGGTGCGTCGACCAACGTCAGCCCAGCAGAGGCGAGCACCTCCACGTCGAAGCTTTCTCCATCGACTGGCGCCCTGGACGTTGACGCCCAGGGGAGGTTGATGAAGATACCAGCGCCAGCCTTCAAGTAGACGCCTGGCTGGGGTTCCTCGGAGCCTGGCGCTGCGGCAGCGGCGGAAGGATCAGCGGTCGGTGTAGCGCCTGTCACTCCTGCGGCCCCAGGGTCGTCAGTACGATCGCCGGACCCCCCGGCAGCTGCTGCGGCGGCAGCCTTGGCGGCCTCTCCGCCGGCGGGATCGTCGGTGCCGGCCGTCTCCTCGGTGGCAGTGGCGTCATCAATTACGACTTCGGTCTCCATCGACTCCACAATGGATGGATCTGACGGCCGGAAAAAGAAGAAAAGTTAAGCAAATACCCAAAATAAGAAGAACCCAAGGGAGGTTTAGAAGCAAGGAGTACTTGTACCAGGCTCAGTGGTGGGGATCTCCGCTGCCGGGGGTTCGCTGGTACCGTCCCTTGCCGGAGACTTCTCCCTCGCCGGGGAACTCTCCCTCGTCGGGGAGTTCTCCCTTGCCGGGGAGCTCTCCCTCACCGGAGAATTCTCCCTTGACGGCGTACTCGAAGTAGGTGGCACGTTAGGGGTGGCCTCCGGGCGCTCTTGGTGGAGCTGCTCTGCTCCTACATAAGCCAACGGTCAGATATCAGCAAGCAAAGAGTATCCATGCGCGCCTAACAGCTGGAAGTGATCCATATACTTACGCTGGGGGCTGCTCTGAAGAACGGCCGTCGGGTCCGGCAAGTTTATCTCGGGCGCATCCCCTGCTCCCATGGTGGGGTCATCCTCGATAACAATCACCGGGACCTTGGCCCTCTTTGCCATTCTCTGGGCCAGCGTCCTAAAAAGGAATGAGTTTAGAGTAAGGCAAAATGAGACACAATACAAGACGACAAGTATTGAAGACATGCAAATACAACAAGGATCTTACTCTTCCTCATCCTTGTCGGAGTTGAGCGCGGAGAACTCAAAGCCTGGCCCACCTCCGGCGCGAGGAGGCGGGGGAGTGGGATCTCTTGGCCGCTTGGCGGGAGCTGGGGTAGCAGGCCGAGAGGACCCCGCCCCAGTTGCCGCTGCAGCCCGAGAAGTTCCCACGGCAACAGAACTTGCCACGGTGGAGCGTGTCGTGCGGCGCGGTGGGGGTTGACTCGCCCGCTGCTCCGCTACGTCCCCGGCCTTGCGAAGACGCCTTCTTGGTGGAGCCGGGGGCTCCGCTCGTGGAGCCGGGGGCTCCGCTTGCGGAGCCGGGGGCTCTACTGGCGGCGGGCTGTCCGAAGATGAGGAGGAAGAGGAGACGATCTCCAACAAGCCGCTCGTGTCCTCGGCGGGCCCGCTCGGCCCGACATCGTGCTCGGCGGACCTCCTCTCGCCGGCAAGCTCCTCTCGGTCGGCAAGGCTTGCCGCCTCTGCTGCCGCTGCTTCCTCCGCGGTGAACCCAAACTCACCCGCGGCGGCGGCTGCCGCCGCCTCTTCCATCCTGGTGGCGATGCGCTTGAGCTCGTCGTCGGTGGTGTCCCGGGTGAGGCCCTTCTTCTCGTCAGGGTCGACCGGCATTTCTATCAAGTTGTCAAAGAACGCCCGAACGACATCATCCGCAGGTTCTATCCAGGCTGGATCAATTCCGTGCGAGTCGCACAGCGGCATTATTGCACGGATGCGGTCGAGCGCGGAGTTGTTGCACAGCGGAACGACGCCCCTCGGCAACTTGAACACTTCGGGATGCTGCGGGTCGTGCTTGAACAACTCCTGGAGCGTCGCGATGAGCTCCAGGACAGTGAAGTTAAAATTGAGGCCCGGCCACAACCTCATGATATGCGCCGCATTCTGGAACTCCCAGGCGGGTCTCCTCCTCTCCTGCAGGGGGGCAATGCAGCGGCGGAGGAAATCTGCGCCGACCGCTCCTACAGTAAGCCCGGCAAGCCTGAGGCGTAGGATCCGGGTGACGGCAATCCCCAGTCTGTCGTCTTCCGGGGCCAAGCTACTCCAATCGCTGCCGCGCACTACTGGGGTTTCGCGCAGAGCTGTAAATGGCTGCGGGTTTTGCTCGACAATCAGACACCAGTCCGCCCTCCACACTCCCACTTGCTGCGGAACTCTCCTTCCAGATAACTGTCTTTCTTGCCGGCCTTCGAGATCCAGGCGATTCCGCCGGATAAAGGCTCTTCCGCCAAGGTCCCGGCGAGGGAGAAGTCTCCGGCAAGGGACGGTACCAGCGAACCCACGGCAGCGGAGATCCCCACCACTGAGCCTGGTACAAGTACTCCTTGCTTCTAAACCTCCCTTGGGTTCTTCTTTTTTTGGGTATTTGCTTAACTTTTCTTCTTTTTCCGGCCGTCAGATCCATCCATTGTGGAGCCGATGGAGACCGAAGTCGTTATTGATGACGCCACTGCCACCGAGGAGACGACCGGCACCGACGATCCCGCCGGCGAAGAGGCAGCCAAGGCTGCCGCCGCCGCCGCTGACGGGGGGGTCCGGCGATCGTATTGACGACCCTGGGGCCGCAGGAGCGACAGGCGCTACACCGACCGCTGATCCTTTCGCCGCTGCCGTAGCGCCAGGCTCCGAGGAACCCCAGCCAGGCGTCTACTTGAAGGCTGGCGCTGGTATCTTCATCAACCTCCCCTGGGCGTCCACGTCTAGGGCGCCGGTCGAAGGAGAAAGCTTCGACGTGGAGGTGCTCGCCTCCGCTGGGCTGACGTTGGTCGACGCACCAAGCAGCAGCAACACGAGCCCGAGGGAGGAGCGGCTGCTGCGGAAGCTGGTGTCGCTCTACCGTGCTCGCCAGGCCAAGCTGGAGTCCCGCGAAGCGCTTGTCGCGAAGGCGGGGGTGGACGTGGAGAAGCGCGCGGAGGAGCTCCGAGGCCTCAACCAGGCAGCTCTCCAGTCGCTGGCGGCGGAGCGGGTGCAGCTCGATGAGGCGCAGAAGGCTTTCATCCTCGAGAAGGCAGAGGTTGCAGAGCAACAGCGGCTTGCCGCCGAGGAGTTATCCGCGCGGGACGGCGAGTTGGTGCAGCTGAAGGCCAGCCTGGACAGCCACGAAGAGGAGCTTGCGGCGCGCGAGCATGCACTCGGCGGAGCCCTCAAGGAAGCAAAGGACGCTGCCGCAGCTGCCGAGGCCGCCAAGAAGGAGCTGGAGGCGAAAGTGGCGCAGCTGGAGACCGATCTCAAGGCGAGCGGCGAGGCGCTTGCTATGCTCAGGCATGAGCGCGAGAAGGACGCCTACACCTTTGGCAATCTGCAGGGCCGTCTCGCCGAGAAGATCAAGGAGCTCGACGCCGCCAAGGACTCCAACGCCGACCTTGAGCTGAAGCTGGCCGCTCTGACCAAGACGTTGGACGGCGCCAGGGAGCAGGAGGCAGCCTTGAAGAAGGACATTGAGGCCGACCAGGCGTTGCTGGAGAGCGTCGCTACCACCCAGAACACTTTCAGAGAGACTGTGGAGCAGTGGACGGAGGGTCTCGTGAATGCTGCCGCAAGCATCGACAAGGAGCTGGCGCTGCTGGGGGTGGAGGGTCTCGGGTATTCCTCTGACGAGAGCCTCCCATCTAGCGCCAAGCTCACCTTGTTCTTTAGAGGTGCGGCGACGGCCCTCCAGCAACTCCAGGAGAGGATCCCAAAGCAGCTGGCCGACGAGTCGCGCGAGATCTGCTCGGGAGCTCTCAAAAAGGTGCTGATGAAGGTAGCCTTCCGCAACCCGAGCCTCCGCCTCGCTAACGTCCTCAGGTCCCTGCCGCCTGAAGCTGATCTGGAGGAGCTTGGGACCCTGGTCGCACCCATTGTGGACAAGGTGAGCGGGATCAAGAGGATTGAGGGCGACCGCGCGGATTAGGCCGCCTATCTTCTTCTTTTCTCGCCGCCGCTGGTCATGTTATGGAAATAGTTTATTAGAGCCGCGACAAGCTATCATGTTATATAACTTTGTTTCATGTTACGATTGCAATGTTATTCCCTTTACTCAATTCCTTCCTTTGTATGTTTTTGCCCTACGCTTTTAGGGAACCTGCCGGCGTAGGCACCTTTGCCGCGAGGGCTGAGTGCGGGACGTCAGCAGCCTGCTGGTGGTGCCGTTTACCGACAAGAAACCTTGTCGCGACTAGTCGCAGCTCGCTTAAGTTGCTGAGTGAGCTCGAAACAAAGTAAGGGCGCGACTCTAGTCGCGGCACACTTAAGCTGTTGAGCGAACTCGAAGCAAAGTAAGGGCGCAACTAGCCACGAGCTGGTTCCTTCGTGCACAGGTTTTCCATACAAAGCATGGTCGTTCAAGGAAAATAACTTGAAGTTTTTTTTTATAAAAAAAATCTGATTGCTCAAACTTTGGCACTTAGCTTTTTTTGTCGTTTGCTCCCCGGCAAGGCGGAATTTTTCCTGAACGGCGCCGGGTCCATACCATTATCTTCCCTTCCCCCCGGCTAACTTGTGGGCGAAGGATCCTTCCTTTCCTTGAGAAGAAGAAGAGAGAAAACAATAGTATGGAGCCTTATGGCTCGTTATTGCTTGCCGAGGGAGGCTCGCTGCATAATGTGTCAGATAATTTATGCAGAAAGGCATGAAATTGACAGGGTGTGTGGAGCACGCGAATTTTATTCGTGGAGAGAGTCTGCGCCTGGCTTTGTACAAAGGATTACATGCAACAGCGGCAAGACTTGTACAAAATGGTGGTTGCCGAACAGGGTCCGACAACCGCGCCTTACGGGTAAAAGTTACGAAGATGCTCGATGTTCCAGGAGTTGCTCACCAGAAAGCCATCCTCGGTCTCAAGGCGGACAGCGCCAGGCCTAGTGAATCGTTTCACCCGGTAAGGGCCTTCCCACTTCGGCGTAAACTTGTTGGAATTCTTGGCCGAATGAACGCGCTGAAGAACAAGGTCGCCTTCCTCGAGACTTCTGGCTTTAACTTTGTGGCTATGGTAGCGGCGCAAAGCTTGCTGGTATCGAGCAGCTCGTACAGCAGCCTGAAGATGGTCTTCCTCAAGGAGCAGCGCGTCATCTCGTCGCAGCTGCTCTTGCTCAAGCTCATCATAAGCGAGCACTCGAGGTGACCCGTATACGAGTTCCGTGGGGGTAACTGCCTCTGCTCCATAGACTAGAGCAAAAGGTGTCTGGCCAGTGGCTCGATTTGGCGTCGTCCTGATCGACCAAAGAACCACCGGCAGCTCCTCGGTCCAGTTTCTTCTGCACTTGTGCAGCCTGTCGAAAGTCCGGGTCTTGAGTCCACGCAGCACTTCAGCATTTGCCCTCTCTGCTTGACCGTTGCTCCTGGGTGAGCAACAGAAGCGAAGCAGACCTTGGCGCCAAGGTCTTGGACATACTGCATGAAGGTGCGACTCGTGAATTGTGTATCATTGTCGGTGATGATCCTGGTAGGGATTCCGAAGCGGCAAACAATCGACCTGAAGAACTTGACCGCTGACTGTGCTGTCACCTTCCTCACTGGTTCCACTTCTGGCCACTTTGTGAACTTGTCGATTGCGACGTACAAGTACTCAAAGCCCCCGATTGCTCGGGGGAAAGGGCCGAGGATGTCGAGCCCCCAGACCGAAAATGGCCAGGATAAAGGGATTGTCTGGAGAGCTTGAGCTGGTTGGTGTATCTGCTTGGAATGGAACTGGCACGCTTCACACTTGGTTACTTGTGCAGTTGCATCCTGGAGGGTTGTCGGCCAAAAGAAACCTTGCCGGAACGCTTTGCCGGCAAGTGCTCTGGCGCCAATGTGATGACCACATATGCCTCCATGCACCTCTGCCAACAGCTTCTGTCCATCTTCCCGGGGAATACACTTCAATTTCACTCCGTTGAGTCTTCTTCTGTACAGTGCGTTGTCAACGAACTGGTACATACTAGACTGCCGGGCTACTCTTTCCGCTTCTTCTGGCTCTTCGGGAAGTTCTCCTGACTGGAGGAAACGGACGATCTGTTGCGCCCATGCTGGAGCCTGCGGCTCGACAACAAGGACTAAAGAAATATTTGCTGCTGCGGGAACATCCGCTTCTACGGCGAGAACCCGCGGTTCAGCCGGAGCTTGATGATCCCCGGCAAGTTTGCCGGAGCGAAACTTGTCGGGAGCGTCTGCTTCAACGAAACAAACCTTGGGGCTTGTCCGAGCAGACTGCTCCTCAGCACTCTTGGCGTTGATCTTGGGGACCTTCTTGGCGGCGGCTTCGGGAGGCTCAGCCGGAAGATAGTCACCCGAAATCAACTTCCTCTTCTTCCTCTGTCCAGTTGGTGGCGTCACGGATGGTTGAGTCAGCTTGAGCACAAAGATCCCTGGTTCCACAGGGAACTTAAATGCCACGCACTTTGACAGGCCGTCAGCGATGTCGTTCTGAGCTCTAGGAACATGTTCCATCTGTAGGCCGACAAAGCGCTCTTCCAGCTTCCTCACTTCATCAACGTAAGCTTCCATCAACGGACTCTGATAATCCTTGTTTACTTGGCGGACGACAAGCTGCGAGTCACCCCTGACAATGAGCTGCTTGATCCCAAGGTCTGCCGCGATCCTGAGACCGGCGAGCAATCCTTCATACTCTGCAGTATTGTTTGTTGCTTGCTCCTTGGGAAAGTGCATCTGGACCACGTACTTGAGGTGCTCTCCGGTGGGTGCGACAAGCAGCACGCCAGCACCGGCGCCTTGTAGCAAGAACGCGCCATCAAAGTACATCAGCCACTCTTTGTTTGCTTCCTTGACGGGGATGCTCGTCTCTGGGGTTTCTTCGTCAGGTGTTGGCGTCCACTCTGCTATGAATTCTGCCAATGCTCTGCTTTGAATAGTTGAAGTGCTCTGAACCTTGAGGCCAAAGCTCGACAGTTCCAATGCCCACTCAACAATCCTGCCTGTTGCTTCTGGATTCTGCAGTATCCTCTTCAGCGGAAAGCGAGTGACAACTGTGATCTCATGTGCTTGGAAGTAATGGCACAGCTTTCTCGAGGCCATAAGAAGGCCGAAAAGCAACTTCTGCACTTGTGTAGCCTATCGAAAGTCCGGGTCTTGAGTCCACGCAGCACTTCAGCATTTGCCCTCTCTGCTTGACCGTTGCTCCTGGGGTGAGCAACAGAAGCGAAGCAGACCTTGGCGCCAAGGTCTTGGACGTACTGCATGAAGGTGCGACTCGTGAATTGTGTACCGTTGTCGGTGATGATCCTCTTAGGGATTCCGAAGCGGCAAACAATCGACCTGAAGAACTTGACCGCTGACTGTGCTGTCACCTTCCTCACTGGTTCCACTTCTGGCCACTTTGTGAACTTGTCGATTGCGACGTACAAGTACTCAAAGCCCCCGATTGCTCGGGGGAAGGGGCCGAGGATGTCGAGCCCCCAGACCGAAAATGGCCAGGATAAAGGGATTGTCTGGAGAGCTTGAGCTGGTTGGTGTATCTACTTGGAATGGAACTGGCACGCTTCACACTTGGTTACTTGTGCAGTTGCATACTGGAGGGCTATCGGCCAAAAGAACCTTGCCGGAACGCTTTGCTGGCAAGTGCTCTGGCGCCAATGTGATGACCACATATGCCTCCATGCACCTCTGCCAACAGCTTCTGTCCATCTTCCCGGGGAATACACTTCAATTTCACTCCGTTGAGTCTTCTTCTGTACAGTGCGTTGTCAACGAACTGGTACATACTAGACTGCCGGGCTACTCTTTCCGCTTCTTCTGGCTCTTCGGGAAGTTCTCCTGACTGGAGGAAACGGACGATCTGTTGCGCCCATGCTGGAGCCCGCGGCTCGACAACAAGGACTAAAGAAGTATTTGCTGCTGCGGGAACATCCGCTTCTTCCGAGAACCTGTGGTTCAGCCGGAGCTTGATGATCCCCGGCAAGTTTGCCGGAGCGAAACTTGTCGGGAGCGTCTGCTTCAACGAAACAAACCTTGGGGCTTGTCCGAGCAGACTGCTCCTCAGCACTCTTGGCATTGATCTTGGGGACCTTCTTGGCGGCGGCTTCAGGAGGCTCAGCCGGAAGATAGTCACCGGAAATCAACTAGTCACCGGAAATCAACTTCCTCTTCTTGCTCTATCCAGTTGGTGGCGTCACGGATGGTTGAGTCAGCTTGAGCACAAAGATCCCTGGTTCCACAGGTAACTTAAATGCCGTGCACTTTGACAGGCCGTCAGCGATGTCGTTCTGAGCTCTAGGAACATGTTCCATCTGTAGGCCGACAAAGCGCTCTTCCATCTTCCTCACTTCATCAACGTAAGCTTCCATCAACGGACTCTGATAATCCTTGTTTACTTGGCGGACGACAAGCTACGAGTCACCCCTGACAATGAGCTGCTTGATCCCAAGGTCTGTCGCGATCCTGAGACCGGCGAGCAATCCTTCATACTCTGCAGTATTGTTTGTTGCTTGCTCCTTGGGAAAGTGCATCTGGACCTCGTACTTGAGGTGCTCTCCGGTGGGTGCGACAAGCAGCACGCCAGCACCGGCGCCTTGTAGCGAGAACGCGCCATCAAAGTACATCAGCCACTCTTTGTTTGCTTCCTTGACGGGGATGCTCGTCTCTGGGGTTTCTTCGTCAGGTGTTGGCGTCCACTCTGCTATGAATTCTGCCAATGCTCTGCTTTGAATAGTTGAAGTGCTCTCAAACTTGAGGCCAAAGCTCGATAGTTCCAATGCCCACTCAACAATCCTGCCTGTTGCTTCTGGATTCTGCAGTATCCTCTTCAGCGAAAAGCGAGTGACAACTGTGATCTCATGTGCTTGGAAGTAATGGCGCAGCTTTCTCGAGGCCATAAGAAGGCCGAAAAGCAACTTCTGCACACCAGAGTACCTCGACCTAGCTCCCTGCAGAAGGGAACTGACAAAGTAGACTGGGCGCTGCACCATTTTCTTCTTCTGTATCCCTTCGCACATCTGCGCAGATCTATCTTCGTCGGGACCAGAGCTCGTCGGGGAAGCCCCTTGCTTGCCGCTGGACGTACTTGCCGCGGTTGCTGGCTCATCATCTGCCTCTCTCTCCGCTACTAACGCAGCACTAACCACTTGATTGGTTGCCGCCAGATATAGCAACAACTTCTCTTGTGGTTTAGGCGCGACAAGTATTGGAGTGGAGGACAGGTACCTCTTCAAGTCCTGCAGCACAGCCTCCGCTTCCGGAGTCCATTTCATTGGACCTGCCTTTTTTAAGATTTTGAAAAACGGCAGGGCGCGCTCAGCAGACTTAGAGGTAAACCTGCTGAGAGTCGCCACGCAGCCGGCAAGTTTTCGTACATCCTTGACGCGCTTCGGTGCTTCGATCTGCTCAATGGCCTTGATCTTGTCGGGATTGGCTTCAATCCCCCGCTGGGACACAAAGAACCCGAGAAGCTTGCCGGAAGGGACTCCAAACACGCACTTCTCGGGGTTGAGCTTGAGGCTGATTTTACGCAGATTTGCAAAAGTTTCTTCTAGATCTTGAATCAGAGTTGACTTGTCCCTGCTCTTGACAACTATATCATCCATGTAGGCTTACCCATTTCTGTGTATTTGCAGTTCAAAAGCAGTATGGACGACCCTTACAAATGTTGAACCAGCATTCTTCAAACCGAAAGGCATTCGTACAAAACAGTACGTGCCACATGGAGTGATGAACGCGGTTTTCTCCTCATCCTCTTCTGCCATGAAGATCTGATGGTATCCTGAATATGCGTCAAGAAACGAAAGCAAGTCGCATCCGGCTATGGAGTCGACAATCTGGTCAATGCGCGGCAAGGGAAATGGGTCTTTGGGACAAGCTTTGTTAACATCGGTAAAGTCGATGCAAAGTCTCCATTTCCCGTTCGCCTTGCGCACGACTACAGGATTGGCCAACCACGTAGGATGGAGCACTCCTCTAACGAGGAGTGCTGCTTCCAACTTCTTGATCTCTTCGGCGATGAACTCTTGGCGCTCCACCGCTTGTTTCCTGACTCTCTGCTTGACGGGCCGCGCGTGAGGACAGACGGCGAGGTGGTGCTCGATTACTTTCCAGGGAACGCCGGGGATGTCGAACGGTTGCCACGCAAACACGTCGACATTCGCCCGCAGGAAAGCAACGAGCGCGCTTTCCTATTTAGGGTCGAGAGTGGCACTGATGGTGAAGGTACCACCAGTGCCGTCCTCCTTGGTGGACACCTTCTTGGTTGCTGGCGGAGCTGCCATTGTCTTCTTACACTTGCCGGTGGAGCTCGATGGTGCGTCCTTGACGGTAGCGCAGCACTCCGAAGAGGTGCACTTGCCGGAGTGGGCATCAGAGCTCTTGCCGGGCTTGGTCTTCTTCTTCCCTGCCGGGGTTTCCTGGGCTCCCCGAGCACCTATGGGGACGGAGCCCCTTCTCGGTTCGGCGGGGGGCGGAGGTCGCGCGAAGAGCGGATCGAGGCGAGGCACGCGGGGGGATTTTTTACCCGGCTTCGGAGCTCTCCGGAGAGATAACACTCTTACTGCTGCTTTGTGGATTGTATTGAGTTCTAGCTCGGGAGCGCTGAGTGCTACAGTACACCCGAGCAGCTAACGAGACCGAGCGTTCTTCTGAGGGTCCATCCCCCCTACGTTGTGCATGGGCCTCCTTTTATACGTTCAAGGGGTTTCCAATAGGTGGCAACGTAGGTAAGGGCAAAAGTGTAAATATGCTGCGGTAGGTACAACTACCTACACAGTGTATCATACCTAACCCTGACGGCAGGGGACAAAGGCATTAAATGCCCGTCTACGTCGCCCAGACGGTGCAAAAAAAGGGACCGTCAGGGGCGCCATCGCCCGCCACGATGGCGATCCTGTCAGCGCTGCA
The DNA here is from genome assembly GCA_032464435.1 of Aegilops umbellulata. Lineage (NCBI taxonomy): Eukaryota > Viridiplantae > Streptophyta > Magnoliopsida > Poales > Poaceae > Aegilops > Aegilops umbellulata. The sequence continues at coordinate 391,886,481 of CP136058.1, forward strand.
TGCCAAAGTGTACCCCTGGCTGCACAGCCTCCCGCCACGTACGCTGGGAAGGGTCCCGGAGCGACACGTAGGTGGGTGAGCTGGAGCGCGGGTACAGAGTAGCTGCTTGCCGCGGCAAGTGCCTTGCCGCGGCCGTTGCCTTGCCGTGCCCGGGAACTTGTCGCTCGCCGGGTCCTGCCGGGACGCGTGGCGTACGGCGGCAGGTTCTTTGAGATGCTCTTGTTGGGCTTCCCGGCAAGCTCCTCTTGCCGGGGTCTTGTACCTCGAATGGCATTCCCGGCAAGCTCCTCTTGCCGGGGACATGTCTCCTTGGCTTAAATACTTTGCTCTTGGATGGCTTCAAAGTTTCAATGGAGGGCTTTGACGGTCACCCGGTGAGCCTTGCCGCGGGGTGCTGCGACTGCCCGTGCACAAGTTCGGGATACTAGAGTACCCCTACTTTAGTACACCGACACTATGATGTTTGAGTAGATATGTTTTGTCCTATAGGTTAATCATGATCTTGGTTGGTATGATTGCATATTTTATCTATGGTGCTATCCTACGGTGCCCTCTCGCGCAAATGTGAGGGGCCCCGCTGTAGGTTGTTGCAATATGTTCATGGTTCGCTTATGGTGGGTTGCGAGAGTGACAGAAACTTATACCCAAATAGGTGGGGTATGACATATGGGAGTAAAGAGGACTTGACACTTAATGCTATGGTTGGGTTTCACGACCTGAATGATCTTTAGTAGTTGCAGATGCTTGCTAGTGTCCCAATCATAAGTGCATATGATCCAAGTAGAGAAAGTATGTTAGCTCATGCCTCTCCCTCATATAAAATTACAAGAATGATTACTGGTACTTGTTATCGAATGCCTAGGGACAAATAACTTTCTTGTTGACACAAACCCTTTTACTAAACACCTAACTTTTATTATATTGCAAAGTACTTCAAGTTTTATTCATGCAAAGTAGTTCTAGCATCACACCTACAAATAGTTTCATACTTGTTTTCGATGAAGCAAACGTCAAGTGTGCGTAGAGTTGTATCGATGGTCGGTAGAACTTGAGGGAACATTTGTTCTGCCTTTAGCTCCTCGTTGGGTTCGACACTCTTATTTATCGAAGAAGGCTACAAACGATCCCTTATACTTGTGGGTCATCAGACCCCGTTCCGGCACTCCGCCGGAGGGGGGAACCATCACCGGTGGCCATATTCATCATCCCGGCAGCCACCACAATGAGGAGGGAGTAATCCACCCTCGGGGCTCAGGGTTTGCACCAGTAGCTATGTGTTTAGTCTCTCTCTCTCTCGTGTTCTTGAGATGTCACGATCTTGATGTATCGGGGCTTTGTTAATATAGTCAGATCATATGGTGTTTGCCCCTCTCTATCTTGTTGTGATGAATTGAGTTTTCCCTTTGAGATTTCGTTTTATCGGATTGAATACTTTTATGGATTTGAGAGCACTTGATATATGTCTTGCAAATGAATATTCGTGGTGATAATGGGGTATTATTTTGATTCACTTGATATATGTTTTGGCACTCAACTCGCGAATTCCCAAGGTGACATTTGGGTAATCTACGCATATGGGTTGATGCACGTTCTTGTCTTTGTTTCTCCGGTAGAAATCTTGGGGCACTCTTTGAGGTTCTTTGTGTTGGATTGAGTATTATGAATCTGAAATTATTTGGTGTTATTTTAGTACGAACTCTTGGATAGATCGATCGGAAAGAATAGCTTCGAGGTGGTTTCGTACCCTACAGACGATTTCTTCTTATGTTCTCCGCTAGATAGGAACTTTGGAGTGATTATTCATCACACGTTGAGGGATGGTTATATGATCCAATTATATTCGCATTGTTGGGAGATTGCACTAGCGAAAGTACGGATGCTAGGCCTCATTTTCAAGCATTGTAATAGCGTTTGTGCTCCGTTTTATCAATTGCTACCTTGCTGCTTTTTATTGTTCCTATTACAAAAGTCAATATCTACTATCATTACTACACTTATATCACCATCCCTTCACTGAACTAGTGCACCTATACAAATTACCATTGTATTCGGTGTGTTGGGGACACAAGAGACTTTTTATTATTTGGTTGCAGGGTGTCGGTGTTCTAGGACCAGGGGTGCCCAGACTTGCTGATACGTCCATTTTGCATCATGCTTTTATATCGATATTTATCGCATTATGGGCTGTTATTTCACGTTATGTCAAAATACTTATGGCTATTCTCTCTTATTTTACGAGGTTTACATGAAGAGGGAGAATGCCTGCAGCTGGAATTCTGGGCTGGAAAAGGAGCAAATATTAGAGACCTATTCTGCGCAAATCCAAAAGCCCTGAAACTCCACAGAATATCTTAAAATAAATAAAGAAAAATCCTCGCCAAAGATGAAGGCCAGTGGGCCCACACCCTGCTCACGAGGGTGGGGGGCTCACCCCCCTACCTCGTGGGCCCCCTGGTGGCTCTCCGACGCCCATCTACTCCTATATGAAGTCTTTCATCAAGAAAAAAATCAGAAGCAACATTTCGGGACGAGGCTCCGCCGCCACGAGGCGGAACCTTGGCGGAACCAATCTAGGGCTCCGGCAGAGCTGTTCTGCCGGGGATACTTCCCTCTAGGAGGGCGAAATCATTGCCATCATCATCACCAACACTCCTCTCATCGGGAGAGAGCAATCTCCATCAACATCTTCACTAGCACCATCTCATCTCCAAACCCTAGTTCATCTCTTGTATCCAATTCTTGTCTCCAAGTCCGGGATTGGTGCTAGTAGGTTGCTAGTAGTGTTGATTACTCCTTGTAGTTAATGCTAGTTGGTTTATTTGGTGGAAGATCATATGTTCAGATCCCTTATGCATAATATTACCCCTCTGATTATGAACATGAATATGCTTTGTGAGTAGTTACGCTTGTTCCTGAGGACAAGGGAGAAGTCTTGCTATTAGTAGTCATGTGAATTTGGTATTCGTTCGATATTTTGATGAGATGTATGTTGTCTAGCCTCTAGTGGTGTTATGTGAACGTCGACTACATAACACTTCACCATTATTTGGGCCTAGAGGAAGGCATTGGGAAGTAATAAGTAGATGATGGGTTGCTAGAGTGATAGAAGCTTAAACCCTAGTTTATGCGTTGCTTCATAAGGGGCTGATTTGGATCCACATGTTTCATGCTATGGTTAGGTTTATCTTAATACTTTTGTTGTAGTTGCGGATGCTTGCAATAGAGGTTAATCATAAGTGGGATGCTTGTTCAAGTAAGAACAATACCCAAGCACCGGTCCACCCACATATCAAATTATCAAAGTACCGAACGCGAATCATATGAACGTGATGAAAACTAGCTTGACAATATTCCCATGTGTCCTCGGGAGTGCTTTTCCTTATATAAGAGTTTGTTCCGGCTTGTCCTTTGCTACAAAAAGGATTGGGCCACCTTGCTGCACTTTATTTACTTTTGTTACTTGTTGCTCATTACAATTTATCTTGTCGCAAAACTATCTGTTACCACTTATTTCAGTACTTGCAGAGAATACCTTGCTGAAAACCGCTTATCATTTCCTTCTACTCCTCGTTGGGTTCGACACTCTTACTTATCAAAAGGACTACAATATATCCCCTATACTTGTGGGTCATCAAGACTCTTTTCTGGCGCCGTTGCCGGGGAATGTAGCGCCTTTGGTAGGTGGAATTTGGTAAGGAAAAATTTATATAGTGTGCTGAAATTTACCGTCACTTGTTACTATGGAAAGTAATTCTCTGAGGGGCTTGTTCGGGGTATCTTCACCCCGTCCAGTAGAGCAAAGAGTTGCTCCTCAACCTACTGAACCTATTGAAAAGGAAACTCCTTTTGAATTTCCTTCAGGTATGATGGAAAAACTGCTAGCTAATCCTTTTACGGGAGATGGAATAAAGCATCCTGATGAGCACTTAATATATGTGTATGAAGTTTGTGGGATTATTTAAGCTTGCAGGTATACTAGATGATGTTGCTAAGAAGAAGGTATTCCCTTTATCTTTAAAGGGAGACACATTGACATGGTATAGGCTATGTGATGATACGAGATCATGGAACTATAAAAGATTGAAATTGGAATTTCATCAAAAGTATTACCCTATTCATCTTGTTCATCATGGTCGCAATTATATATATAATTTCTGGCCTCGCGAAGGAGAAATAATCGCTCAAGCTTGGGGGAGGCTTAAATCAATGTTATATTCATGCCCCAATCATGGGTTTCCAAAGGAAACAATTATTCAAAATTTGTATGCTCGGCTTTCTGAAAACAATCGCACCATGCTCGATACCTCTTGTGCTGGCTCTTTTATGATGAAGACTACTGAATTCAAATGGGTCTTATTGGATAGAATTAAACGTAACTTTGAAGATTGGGACCTCGACAAAGGTAAGGAGTCAGGTATGACACCTAAGTTTGATTGTGTTAAATCTTTTATGGATACCGATATTTTCTGTAAGTTTAGCACTAAATATGGACTTGACTCTGAGATAGTAGCTTCTTTCTGTGAATCTTTTTCTACTTATGTTGATCTCCCCAAGGAGAAGTGGTTTAAATATCATCCTCCCATAGAAATAAAAGTATCTGCACCTATTAACGTTGAAGAAAAGACTGTTACTTATAATGATCCTATTGTTCCTATTTCTTTTGTTGAGAAACCACCTTTCCTTGTTAGAATAAAGGATCATGCTAAAGCTTCAACTGTTGTTCGTAAAAGCAATATTAGAACTTATACACCTCCTGAGCAAGTTAAAGTAGAACCTAATATTGCTATTGTTAAAGATCTCTTGTCTGATAATATTGATGGGCATGTTATTCAGTTCGATGGTGAAACTGCTAGAATTGCTAAGCCTTGTAATAAAGATAAACATAGACCTGTGGTAGGCGTGCCTGATATTTCTGTTAAAATAGGAGATCATTGTTATCATGGCTTATGTGATATGGGTGCTAGTGCTAGTGTTATACCGTGTCGGTGTACAAAAAGGGGGGTACACTTTGTGTACCCCTATAACTGTGCACGGGCAGTCTGAGCCATGGGCTCCGCCACACCGAGCGCGGCAAGGGAGGTAAGACAAGGTAAGGCCGAAGCTGAAGAGAAGCAGAACGACGCCAAGATCAAGACCACAAAGAGCAAGAGGGACAGAGCAGACCCCCCGGCAAGATCCTTGCCGGGGGGCAGCTTTAGCTGACCCGGCAAGACCTTTGTCGTGGCAGCTCGCCCCACACCTACGGAGCGGGTCACCCATGAGTCCACTGCCCCCATGGGGCAAGGATTCGGGAGGCATCCCCGTGGTGGTATGCAGATCTTTGTGAAGACATTCAAGATCAGACGCGCACTCTAGAAGATGATGATCCTTGGCGGGATCCGAGCCAAGGAGGACCATAAGGCCCCCGACAAGAGCCTTGTCGGGGATGGCAGCAAGCGCCATGGCAAGACCCTTGCCGGGACCCCAGCAAGACCCTTGCCGGGGCCACGGCAAGGCCCTTGCCATGGACATCCGTTGTCAGGACCCCGATCCTAAGCCACATCGATCTAGCATGTAACACATCATATCACTTTGCGGCCTCACGCACGGTATTCCCACGGGTGCCACCTTACCTGGCCCGGGACCGTTTGCGCCTTTTGGCTCACGTATATGATAGTGTCGCTAGCATCCATATGACAAGAACCCGGGCCGACATGGCTAGTCGTGAACCCAAGGCGGCACTAACCCATGAGGACAGGCATACATGAATCACATCGAGCATGTCGGTCAACAACGTATATATCCGGGCTGTAGCACTGGGCTAACAGGACTCCGGTAACCCGGGCTGTAGCAGGCTAGGCAGGACTCCGGATAACACCGCGTGACATTTCCCCGAAGGGACAGACACAGGAACGACGTGAATCACATGCCGGCCAGTCAAGTGTTCTAAGCAGTAGTGCTGGGCTAGCAGGACTCCGGTGAATCGGGCTGTAGCGGACTACTATCGCTCAGAAGCACTAGACTACATTTCCCCATATGATAGGCTACCAAGGATAAACAACTAGATAGTCGGATCCCACACATAGCAAGCATTTCAATCATACACACAATATGCTCGATATGTGTAGATACAACATGGCATCACAACAAGACTCTACGACTCAAGTATTTATTCATTAGGCTCCGAGGAGCGAGATATTACAAACATGGGTCTCATGACCCAACATTCAGAGCATACAAGTCAAACACATGCGGAAGCTTAACATGTCTGAGTACAGACATCTACAAATGGAAAAGGCTGAGAAGCCTGACTATCTACCAGACCCTGCCGAGGGCACAAGATCGTAGCTGAGGTAACAAGCTAAACGTCGAAGTCCAAGCGGTACTACTAGCGAGACTGACATCTCTCTACAAAACATAAAATAGGCAAACGTGAGTACAAACGTACTCAGCAAGACTTACATCAGAACTAACTACATATGCATCAGTATCAAAAGGGGGTAGTGGAGTTAAACTGCAGCAAGCCAGCTTTGACTCGGTGGCTATCCTGAACTACGACTGCGAGCGACTCTTTTGAGGTGGCGCACACGAGTCCACATATTCACCATATCAATACACCACTATGGATCCACTTCCGTCTCCCTACGAGAAGGCCATCCATAGCACTCACGCTTATCTTGCGCATTTTAGAGTATCCACTTTCACTTGTCTATGAACTGATATAGGCAACCCAGAAGTCCATTACCGCGGACACGGCTATTCGAATAGATGATGTTAACCCTGCAGGGGTGTACTTCTTCATACATGTTTCCACCACTTAGCGTCTGCACACGACATGTGCTCGGCAGACTTCAAGCGAAAGCCGACGTGGGTGTAGACCACGACCTACCTAAACACTCAAGTCTCTAGTCCAGGTTTATCGCCTATTCGGGTTCCATCCGCAGGGAGTCTGGCCGAGGTTTCCACTAACGGCCCCGAACGATGTGTACAGGGTCCGAGACACCAAACGGGCGCCCGGCTGCCCGGCCACGTGCCTACCGCAACACAGCCCACCCCTACGGTCAGCGCTGCGTGCGGCCCCCAGCATACTACAAACACCAGAAACTACTTGCAACTCCTGGACAGAGGACAAGGGTGATTAAGAAGTCGAGCGGGGTCATATTTCAGGGCCCAATGCATGGTAGTAGCTGTTTCATGGATCACAAACACAGAACTCAGTTCCTGAGGACGGCTTCAATGAGACAACCCACCATGTACTCCTACATGGCCTCTCACCGCTACCTTTACCAAATCGTGTTCATACACTTAGCTCTCAACAATAGGACATGTTCATCACCATTCCAATTCACTCCCGATGAATCAGACCTGACTCAACTCTAAGCAGTAGCAGGCATGACAAACAAGCATGTATGAGTAGGCACAACAGGGCTCAAACAACTCCTACTCATGCTAGTGGGTTTCATCTAATTACTGTGGAATGACAGGTCATGCAAAGGATAAAAGGGTTCAGCTACCGCAGCAAGTAACACATGAATCGTTGTTGTCCTAATGCAATAAAAGAGAGCAGGGGCGAGAGAGTGGGACGTTATCGGAATGAACAAGGGGGTTTTGCTTGCCTGGCACTTCTGAAGATAATATAGTTCTTCATCAGTGTCATCGATCTCATCGTCGGCACATCGTCTATCAAGAGGGGACAATTACCGGCAACAGAGAAGGAAACACAATCAATGCAATGCGACAATATGATGCATGATCATGACATGGCAAAATGATGTGATTTGAGCTAATGCAGCTATCAAGAGAAGGGTTTGAGTTGATTTGAACCAAAGGTTCAAATTCAAAATCAAACTATGAATTTATAAAGTGTATTATCATGTTTTCATCTAAACAGCAAGGTTAAGTTGCTTAGTCATGCATGATAATGGTACAAATGGATAGATTGGATTTTTCTGATCATTTTTCATATATAACTTATTTTAATCTGAGCTACGGTTGAATTGATATGAATTTTAGAAGTTTAGAGTACTTTCTGAAATTTCCTGAATTATTTTAAATCCAGAAAACAATTACTGCGTCAGCATGAGGTCATGGTGACCTCAGCAAGTCAACAGCCGGTCCAGGTCAAACCTGACGGCTGGGACCCATACGTCAGCGTCTCAGGCCGGTGTGGGTGGATGACAGGTGGGGCCAGTCAACGTTGACTTGACCAAGTCAAAGTTGACACGTGGGGTCCACCCGTGTTAATACTAACCCTAACAGAAAATTAGACTAACCTAATTTTTCTAGGGGGCCCACATGTCATAGACACAGGCACTAACTAAGCGAGTTTAGCGCCTAAGCTAATCTCGCCACGTCAGCTACCGGCGTTTAACCGCCGGCGACCTCAGATCGCGGCGGCGTCCGCGTCGGAATTGCTCTACGGGCCACCGTTCGACGAGCGGCTTGTGGCTACGGGTTGCTGGCGCTTGCGCGCATCCAGTGGTGATGGTGGGAGTTGCTGGGGTGGCCGGGAATGGCGCCGGCGTCGAGCCAGGCGGCGGCCGGAGTTCGGGCGAGCTCGGGGTCGAGGCTACAACGGCCGTGGCGATGCGGGGTTAGCACCTATGGCTTCTACGCGGTGCGGCGAATACATTGGACGCATGCCCGGGACCAAATGGTCACCGGAGTGTCTCCGGCGTCGAGCTCGTGCGGCGGTGCATCTCGGCTCCGGTGGAAAAGGCAGCTAGAGCTCGAAATAGGGCATGGAGTTAGGGGTAAACGAAGCAGGGGCTCACATGGAGTCGGTAGGAAGGCTCAGCAAGCTCGGGGAGGTCCAGACGGCGGCGTAACGGCGATGGCGATCCGGCGGCCGTGCACGGAGAAGACGAGTCGATGGCGGGGCAGCAGGGCGTCCGGTGGTGCGTGGCTCGTCGGGGACGAAGAGGAGGTCGTGGCGGAGCTACTGGGCATGGCCCTGCGGCGAGAGGGGGACGGTGGCTACGCGGGCAGCGAGCGGCGGCGACGAGCTCCGCTCGGTCTAGCGAGAGAGAGAGCAGCAGGGGAGAGGATGGGGACGAGAGAGAGCGAGAGAGACGGGGGGGGTCGCGTGGCATCGTCCAGAGCCGTCCAGGGCGAGCAGGCAGGCTGGAGGTGGCCGGGGCGGCGTCGGTGCTCGCCACCGAGCTGCTTCGTGCGCTGGCACGAAGAAGAAGACAGGCATGCCCCTGGTGGGCTAGGCCGGCTGGAGGAGCTGGGCTGCTAGCTGGGCTGCCAGGCAGGTAAGGCCAGGTAGGTTCCTTTCTAAATTGTTTCTGTTTTATTTTATTTCTGTAGGTTTGTGGCTTTTCTAAAAATGCTTAGGCATCTTCAAAAATCACCAAACTGCACATGGCCACTACTTGGAATATATCCAGCATGGAACATTTTAGTTTGGGGTTATTTGAGCATTTGAAATATTTTATATAATTTAAATGCCCAAACTCAAATAATTAAAGATTTAATCCAGTGACCAAATATGTCATGAAAAATGTGCAACACCTCTGGTTATGGTTTATAGCATTTTTCCAGAAATGATGAACATTTTCTTAAAGCCATTGGATACAATGAAAATATTTTAGTTGAACCTAGTGATTTCCATTTAGTGCTAGGGTTTAAGCATCCCCATTTCAAATTTCTTTCAAGATTTAAACATGATGCATGGATGCAAACAAAGGCAGGCAAAGCCTAAACTGGGGCTGTGACATCCGTGGGGCCATCATCAGGCCCACGCCAGTCGCACCTCTACCACCATTCGCATGCAGCTGTCGACCCAACCAGCTGGGCAGGCACCTGCGTGGCGGCATGCAGATCTTCGTGGAGACCCACCGCTGCGCCACCTCAGCTGCCTGCCCGCCTACATGGCATCACAGGCACCGCTGGCCAGGGCGCGTGTTGATACGAGAGGGAGCAGCGACGGACGAGACAAGGCTCTCCCCCGCCCCCGATAAAGCAAGGTCACCTAAGCAAGGCGCATTAAATGCACCTTGTCATGTAATGCGAGGGATAACCCTGCATCACTATACCCTTTCCACCTCCTGTGTGCCACTGTGGCGACCCCTTTCCCTACAAAAGGAGGCCCCAGGCGACCAGGAAGAGGATTCAGCTTTTTCGAGCTCTCGACGCCCCACAGCTAGCTCGAGAACACAGATATACAATCCACCAAAGCAGGAGTAGCGTTTTACGCATCCCCGCGGCCCGAACCTGGGTAAAGGAACCACGTGCTATCTGTTTGATCCGCTCTTTTCACAACCCCGCGCCCCGCAACTGTAGTAGGGATTCTTGTGATCCCATGGGTGTCGTTTCCCACCGACATCTTTGGCGCGCCAGGTAGGGGGGCGCAGTTGTGAGAATCGGCTTTGGCAGTTAGCCCGGCGCTCCTTCATCATCGTGACCCTCGAAGAAGAAAGGAGGCCAGAAGATCGACGCTCGAGCGATCGCGAACAGAAGATAAGTTGCACTGAACCCTTTTGTGCTACCTTTCTTATTTGAGGTTATTCCCCCCGGAGATGTTTGCTTTGTATGAAAAACCTGCACGCCAGGGGGCTCTACCACGATCGGCAACGCCCTTGCCCTGTTTCGAGTCCGCTCAACACCTCAAGCGGCTGCGTCGAAAGTGGCAGAGTAGCCTTCCACGACCAACGACACCCTCGATTCTGACTCGAGTCAAGCTCGACAGTTCGAGCAGCCGCGTTCGGAACGAAAAGGTGGCTTGTCCGGCAGCACGCGTACCCGGCAGGCCATGGGGATCCGTCCCCAGGACGCCGCTTGGGGCTTTCGCGCCGGCAAGCCTTCCCGGTCGACGTAGGGCACACATACAAAGGGGAATTGAATGGGGAAATAACATGCATGAAAATTAAGAGTACTTCAAAGTTATATTACATCACATCGTTGTTGCGGTTCTAACTAAGGATAAAATTTCTCTTGGTCGAGAACCCGCGGCGGTGAAGAAGAACGGGACGCCTAGTCCCGGCGCTGGCCTTCCACCCTCTTGATTTCGTCGATGCAGTCGGTGATGGGCTTGATGCGCTCCTTGAGCACCGTGAGGTCAACACCATCCGGCAAGCTCGTCATCGCGGCCGCGAAGTCAAGGTCGGGATTCCAGTGCGCCGCCTTGGTGAGGACCTTGGTCACGACCCTCCGGCAAAGCCGCCGGGCCTCCTCAGCTAGTGTGGCCGTCCTGTTGGAGTGAAGATAGGCCAAGGCTCCGAGGACGCCTTCGAAGAACTGGGTCAGCTTGGCGTTGACGGTCCCGCTGCGCTCAGGGGCATACCTCACATTTGGCATCCCCATGGTGGCCAATTGTGAGGTGACCCTGCTGGCGACGACCTCCAGATGGCTGATCCACCTGTTCTCGCCCGCCACGTATTCTTGGTGGGAGGCGGCCTCGTTTTCTCGCAGCTGTTTCTCCTCCTCCAGGCTCCTGGTCAAGGTCTCCTCCCGAGCCCTGCTCTCCGGCAATAGCTTCTCGAGATCCTCCAGCTTCAGCTTGAGGTCTCTGATGGAGTTCCGCGCCTCGGAGAGCTCTCCAGTCCTGCTAACGACCGCTCCTTGCGCCTCTACCAAGGCGCGGTTGAGCGTGTTCTTCTCGCCGGACAGCTTGAGGGCCTGCTCCTTTAGCTCGTCCCGCTCTGCCTCCAGCTCCTTCACCTTGCCGGTGTGGGCCAGGGCTAGGGCATCGAGCGCCTCTCTATGCCTCTGCTCCAGCTCATGAGTCCGTCGCGCGACAAGGGCCTCGAGCTCCTCGTCCTTGCCGCGGAGCGTTGCGGCAAGCTTCTCCTCACGCGTGGAGAGGTCCTCCTCCTTGGAGTCCAAGGTGGCTTGATGCTGGTTCCGGACGGCTTCGGCCGCGGCAGCCAAGTTCACCGCCTTCTCCTGGGCCTTCTCGATGTCGGCCATCCTCAGGGAGAGCTCCACATCACGCTGGGCCAATTTCTCCTGAAAGGCCCTCTGCTCCTCGCGAGTCTGGTGGAACTAGGCATGTGCCTCGGCAACGCGCGCCTTGAAGTCCACCTCCGCGTTGTCCACCGTTGCCATCCTGGACTTGACCTTGTCTAGACGGGCATGTTGGAGCACTTGGAGCTTCCGGAAATTGGCCCCCATGGCGCGGAAGAGCTGCTCTTCTAGTGAACCGTCGCCGCCAACATCCGGCGCGTCGACAACCTCAAGCCCGGTGGTGGCAAGCACCTCGTTGTCGAAAACTTCCCCTTTGGCGGGCGCTCGGCTTGACGCCCCTGGGAGGTGGACGAAAAGATCGTCGCCCACCTTCAGATACTTGCCGGGGCCCGAGGTTGAGGAGGAGGGAGGCTGATCATTCATCACCTCCTCCTCGGCAGGGGCCTTGCCGGCCTCCCCGGCAGGACCACCGCTGGCGCCCTCAGTGGGAGCCTCGCCGGTAGCCTCGGCGGCCCCCGTGGCGGCATCCTCGGCCGCGCCCTTGGCGGCCTCATCAGCGGCGGCCTCATCAGCATTCTTGGCGGCCTCCTCGGCGGCAATTTTGTCGGCCTCAGCCGCGGCCTCTTCGGCAATATCCCTGACAACAGTGTCCACATCCTCCGTGTCTGTTGAAGGAGGGCCTGGGCAGCAACGGGAACAATGAAGCCAAGAAAAGTATAAGGGAAAAGAACAGAGGTGAAGGACGGGCGACTCACCAGTGCCGGGCTGTGAAGCAGAAGTCCCCTCTCCGCCAGCATTTGGCGCCGAGGCAGAGCCACCAACACCTAAGTTCCCCTCTTCCTCCATGGGTGTGGACTCCGTGCCTGACGCCCTTGCCGGGGACGCCCCTCGCGGCGGCGTAGTCGATGGGGGTGGTGTGTTAGGAGTAGTCCTCTGCGGCTCCTCCTGCTGCCGCTCCCCTCCTGCAAACACGACAAGGTCAGCGTCGTGGCATCGAGCGCCTACCGCATGTCGAGTGAGAAAGAGGGTGACGAACTTACTCTAGGGGCTGCGCCGGGGGTTGCTGTCCGGGCTGCTCAGCACCACCAGTAGTGTCTTCGAGGCCCCAGCCGGGGACTGGCCGCTCACCGAGATCCTCGCCCTCTTCGCCCTCTGGGCCAACATCTCTGCATCCCTACAAAAGCAAAAATGGGTCAAGACAAGTGACCCAATTCAGGGAAATAGGATTGGTGGTAAGGAACAGAGTACTTACTCGTCATCCGTTTCCTCCTCTTCCGCCAGCTTCCTTTTCCTCTCCGGACTGAGAGGCCCGAGATCAAAAGGTAGCTCCGCGTCATCGTCCGAGTCGACACCTGCCGGAGGAGGCGAAGAAGGCGGCAGGGTCGGTGTGCGCCCAGATGGGGAGGAGGCTGTCACCTTCTTCTTCTCAGCGGCCTTCGTCAGCCCCTTCGCTGGCCGAGGCCCTCGTGTGCCGCCCGGACCCTTCCATGGTCAATTGAGGCCGTGTGGCCCTGCCAGGCCGGACCGGCTCGCCGGAGCCACCCCGCCGCAGGACTCGCCCTCTTCCCCTGGCTGGCGTCGAACCCGCCGCCACGCCCTCCTCCTCCGACGACTCGTCGGCCGCGTCCTCGACGAGCGGAGCTCCGGTGTCGGTGCCACTGGCCTCCCCAATGGCCGCCGCCCATAGGGTGAGCTGCTCCTCCTCCGCGGCCACGGCGACCTCGTCTTCCACGCCCTTGGCGCTGCCGGCCTCCAGGAGCAAGCTGTGCCTCCCTCGCCCTGGCGGCGATGTAGTCCAGCTCTTCCTGGGTGGTGTCCTTGACAAGCCGCCGCTCGGCGTCAGCATTGACGTACACCTCGATCAAGGTGTCGAAGAATTGCTGCACTTCTGCGGCCGATGGCTCCCTCCAGCTCGGAACAGGGCCGTGCACGTTGCAATCCGGCATCATGGCGATGATCTCAGACCGGCGCGAGTTATTGCACAATGGGACCACTCCCGCTGGCAACTTGAAGAGCGCCCCCTTGACGGCCTTGCCGGCCTTTACGGCGACCATTGCGGCCTTGCCGGTCATCTCGACCTCGCCGTCGCGATCCACTTCCAGCTGGAAGAGCCTCTAGCAGAAGTGGGCATGCGCCATCATCGTGAAGTTGTGGTCGAGGCCGGGGCGGAGCCGCATAATGTCGGACGGATTCTTAAAAAGCCAAGCTAGCCTCCCCTTATTGTGCAGCGGGGCGATCCGGCGGCGAATGAAATACGCCCCGACCATCTCAAGGGTGAGCCCAGCCCAGGTCAGCCGGAGAATCCTGGTGGTGGCAATAGTAAGCCTCCCGTCGGCAGCGTCGACATCACCCCAATCATTACCGCGGACCGGCGGCACTCGGCGGACGTTGCAAAATTCCGGCAGGTCTTCATCTTCAATCCAGCACCACCGATCACGGCATTCATCCCACCTCTCCCTCACGGCACCATCCGGATACGCCTCCTTGGATCTTGGGATCCAGGTGACGCAACCAGCGACGGCACCTCCCGTTTGGATTCGAGGATAGAAGTAATGGCGGAAGAGCGCCGTGTTGGGCTGCACTCCGGCAAAGCCCTCACAAAGATGTGCAAAGCAAGACATGCACGCCACCGCATTTGGAGTAAAATCCAAGAGGCAAAAACCAAAGGTGTGCATGATGTCGCAGAAGAAATCGGAGAAAGGAGGGCATAGCCCGCAAGAAAAGTAATCAACAAAGAAGGGGTACCGATTTGGGGCAGGATCGGCGCAAGCGGCAGGAATGACTTGCGTCGCCGGGTGCCCCGAGTTCTCTCCTCCCGTCTTCACTCCCCACAGGGGCTTGAAGGCGGCCCGGAGCTCATGAACGTCGACCGTCGAGGGGAAGAAGAAGGCGGACCTCGTCTTGTCCCCCGACAACGTGCTCTCCGGCGGCTCCACGGTCCCAGAGCCCTTAGCCACCCCCTTGCCCTTGGCGGATTTAGGCGCCATGGCGGTCGAGGAGTCCAGAGGGTTGAGGAAGGGGGGCGGCGAAGCCGCGACGGCGGGCGGCGGCGAAAGCTTGCAAGGGAAGGAAGAAAGGGAACGACGGCTCTGAGATTGGAAAAGGCATGAAGGAAGAGGGGAAAGTGAGCAGCGCGCCCGCGGTTATTCCTTCTTATGGGGGAGAACGCGGGCCGCCTCCTTTCACATTAACTGTGATGTGACGCATGCCCGCGGGAAGCAACCCCACGCATGCCGCCCACGTCACACACGCCTCCCCACGCCGCGCCACGCGCGGGAAGCGTGGGAGCCATAGCGCGGAAGGAACTTACCGCGGTAAAAACCGCCCCGCCTGCCCGCGCACCGTTTTTGGGCCTAGCCCAACAACGCGTTGCGCTTATGTGTGGCCCAGGCCTGGGGGCTCCTGTCGGTGTACAAAAAGGGGGGTACACTTTTTGTACCCCTACAACTGTGCACGGGCAGTCCGAGCCACGGGCGCCGCCACACCGAGTGCGGCAAGGGAGGTAAGCCAAGGTAAGGCCGAAGCTGAAGAGAAGCAGAACGACGCCAAGATCAAGACCACAAAGAGCAAGAGGGACAGAGCAGACCCCCCCGGGCAAGATCCTTGCCGGGGGGCAGCTTTAGCTGACCCGGCAAGACCCTTGCCGTGGCAGCTCGCCCCACACCTACGGAGCGGGTCACCCTTGAGTCCACTGCCCCCATGGGGCAAGGATTTCGGAGGCATCCCCGTGGTGGTATGCAGATCTTTGTGAAGACATTCAAGATCAGACGCTCACTCTAGAAGATGATGATCCTTGGCGGGATCCCAGCCAAGGAGGACCACAAGGGCCCCGGCAAGAGCCTTGCCGGGGATGGCAGCAGGCGCCACGGCAAGACCCTTGCCAGGACCCCGGCAAGACCCTTGCCGGGACCCCGGCAAGACCCTTGTCGGGGCCCTGACAAGGCCCTTGCCATGGACATCCGTGGGGCCACCATCAGGCCCATGCCAGTCGCACCTCTACCACCATTCGCATGCAGCTGCCGACCCAACTAGCTGGGCAGGCACCTGCGTGGTGGCATGCAGATCTTCGTGGAGACCCACCGCTGCGCCACCTCAGCTGCCTGCCCGCCTACATGGCATCACAGGCACCGCTGGCCAGGGCGCGTGTCGACACAAGAGGGAGCGGCGACGGACGAGACAGGGCTCTCCCCCGCCCCCGATAAAGCAAGGACACCTAAGGAAGGCGCATTAAATGCACCTTGTCATGTAATGCGAGGGATAACCCCGCATCACTGTGACCTTTCCACCTCTTGTGTGCCACTGTGGCGACCCCTTTCCCTATAAAAGGAGGCCCCAGGCGACCAGGAAGAGGATTCGGCTTTTTGGAGCTCTCGACGCCCCATAGCTAGCTCGAGAACACAGATATACAATCCACCAAAGAAGGAGTAGGGTTTTACGCATCCCTGTGGCCCGAACCTGGGTAAAGGAACCGCGTGCTATCTGTTTGATCCGCTCTTTTCACAACCCCACGCCCCGCAACCGTAGTAGGGATTCTTGTGATCCCATAGGTGTCATTACCCACCGACATACCACATACTTTGTATGAAGAAATTAAGCATGAAATTGCACCTGCTGAGTTAGAAGGTATTGATGTTACAATTAAACTTGCCAATAGATATACTATTTCACCAATTGGGATTGTTAGAGATGTTGAAGTCTTGTGTGGGAAAACTAAATATCCTGCTGATTTTCTTGTTCTCACTTCTCCACAAGATAGCTTTTGTCCCATTATATTTGGTAGACCCTTCTTGAACACTGTTAATGCTAGGATAGATTGCGAAAATAATGTTGTTAGTATTGTCTTGGATGATATGATTCATGAGTTTAATTTCTCTAAATTCAGTAAACAACACCGTGAGGAAGAATTGCCTAGTAAGGATGAAATTATTGGTCTTGCTTCTATTGCCGTACCTCCTAGTGATCCTTTAGAACACTATTTGCTAGACCATGAAAATAATATATTCATGAATGAAAGAAGGGAAATAGATGAAGTATTCTTTAAATAGGGACCTATTCTGCAACACAATTTGCCTGTTGAAATTTTAGGGGATCCTCCTCCACCTAAGGGTGATCTCGTGTTTGAGCTTAAACCATTGCCTGATAATCTTAAATATGCTTATATTGATGAAAAGAAGATATATCCTGTTATTATTGGTGCTAACCTTTCAGAGCATGAAGAAGAAAGATGATTGAAAACTCTGAAGAAGCACCGTGCTGATATTGGGTGTACTCTGGATGATCTTAAGGGCATTAGCCCCACTCTATGTCAACATAAAATAAATTTGGAAGCAGATGCCAAACCAGTTCGTGACCCTCAACGACGTTTGAATCCTAAAATGAAAGAAGTGGTAAGAAAGGAAATACTCAAGCTTCTGGAGGCAGGTATAATTTATCCTGTTGCTGATAGTCAGTGGGTAAGTCCTGTCCATTGTGTCCCTAAGAAGGGAGGTATTACTGTTGTCCCTAATGATAAAGATGAATTGATTCCACAAAGAATTATCACAGGTTATAGGATGGTAATTGATTTCCACAAATTAAGTAAGGCTACTAAGAAAGATCATTACCCCTTACCTTTTATTGATCAAATGCTAGAAAGATTATGCAAACATACACATTACTGCTTCCTAGATGGTTATTCTGGTTTCTCTCAAATACTTGTGTCGGCTAGAGATCAATCAAAGACTACTTTTACATGCCCTTTTGGTACTTTTGCTTATAGATGTATGTCTTTTGGTCTATGTAATGCACCTGCTACCTTTCAAAGATGCATGATGGCTATATTCTCTGACTTTTGTGAAAAGATTTGTGAGGTTTTCATGGACGACTTTGCCGTCTATGGATCTTCTTTTGATGATTGCTTGAGCAATCTTGATCGAGTTTTGCAGAGATGTGAAGAAACTAATCTTGTCTTGAATTGGGAAAAGTGCCACTTTATGGTTAATGAAGGTATTGTCTGGAGGCATAAAGTTTCTGAAAGAGGTATTGAAGTTGATAAAGCCAAGGTTGATGCTATTGAAAAGATGCCATGTCGCAAGGACATCAAAGGTATAAGAAGTTTCCTTGGTCACACCGGATTTTATAGGAGGTTCATTATGGACTTTTCAAAAATTTCTCGGCCTCTGACTAGTTTATTGCAAAAAGACGTACCATTTGTCTTTGATGATGATTGTGTCAAAGCATTTGAAATACTTAAGAAAGCATTAGTCTCTACACCTGTTGTTCAGCCACCTGATTGGAATTTACCCTTTGAAATTATGTGTGATGCTAGTGATTATGCTGTAGGTGATGTTCTAGGGCAAAGAGTTGATAAGAAATTAAATGTTATCCATTATGCTAGTAAGACTCTAGACAATGCTCAAAGAAATTATGCTACTACTGAAAAAGAACTTTTAGCAGTTGTATTTGCTTGTGATAAGTTCAGACCTTATATTGTTGATTCTAAAGTAACTATTCACACTGATCATGCTGCTATTAAATACCTTATGGAAAAGAAAGATGCTAAACCTAGACTTATTAGATGGGTTCTCTTGCTACAAGAATTTGATTTGCATATTGTTGATAGAAAAGGAGCTGAGAACCCCGTTGCAGACAACTTATCTAGGTTAGAGAATGTTCTTGATGACCCACTTCCCATTGATGATAGCTTTCCTGTTGAACAATTTAATGTCATAAGAACTTCTTGTAGTACTCCATGGTATGTTGATTATGCTAATTACATTGTTGCTAAATTTATACCATCTAGCTTCACATACCAACAAAAGAAAAAGTTTTTGTATGATTTGAGACATTACTTTTGGGATGACCCACATCTTTATAAAGAAGGAGTAGATGGTGTTATTAGACATTGTGTACCGGAAAATGAACAGGAACATATCCTACGCAAGTGCCACTCTGAAGCTTATGGAGGACACCACGCTGGAGATAGAACTGCACATAAGGTATTGCAATCCGGTTTTTATTGGCCTACTCTCTTCATGGATGCTCGTAAGTTTGTCTTGTCTTGCGATGAATGCCAAAGAATTGGTAATATTAGTAGACGTCAAGAAATGCCTATGAATTATTCACTTGTTATTGAACCATTTGATGTTTGGGGCTTTGATTATATGGGACCTTTTCTTGCCTCTAATGGATATCCACATATTTTAGTTGCTGTTGATTACGTTACTAAGTGGGTAGAAGCTATTCCAACTAGTAGTGCTGATCATAACACTTCTATTAAAATGCTTAAGGAAGTTATTTTTCCGAGGTTTGGAGTCCCTAGATATTTAATGACTGATGGTGGTTCACATTTTATTCATGGTGCTTTCCGTAAAATGCTTGCTAAATATGATGTTAATCATAGAATTGCATCTCCCTATCATCCTCAGTCTAGTGATCAAGTAGAATTGAGTAACAGAGAACTCAAATTTATTTTGCAAAAGACTGTCAATAGGTCTAGAAAGAATTGGTCCAAGAAACTTGATGATGCATTATGGGAATATAGAACTGCATATAAAAATCCTATGGGTATGTCTCCATACAAAATGGTTTATGGAAAAGCATGTCATTTACCTCTCGAACTAGAACATAAGGCATATTGGGCTATTAAAGAGCTCAACTACAATTTCAAGCTTGCCGGTGAGAAGAGGTTATTTGATATTAGCTCACTCGATGAATGGAGAACCCAAACTTATGAAAATGCCAAGTTGTTTAAAGAAAAGTTAAAAGATGGCATGACAAAAGGATACAAAAGCGTGAGTTTAATGTAGGTTATTATGTATTGCTATACAACTCTCGTTTAAGATTTTTTGCAGGAAAACTTCTCTCTAAATGGGAAGGCCCCTACGTTATCGAGGAGGTCTATCGTTCCGGTGCCAAATCCGAAGGTGGTAAACGGTCAAAGAATCAAACAGTATATCTCAGGTAATCCCATAAATGTTGAAACCAATATTATTGAAACCGTAACTCCGGAGGAATACATAAGAGACACTTTCCAGACAGTTTCAGACTCCAAAAAGGAATAGGTATGTGGTACGGTAAGTAAACCGACTCCAAAACAATTTTTAAGGCAGTATTTCTCCGTTTTGGAATATTTAGAAAAATAGAAAATTAAGTGGCTGTCCGGGAAGGACACGAGTGCCCCACGAGGGTGGTGGGCGCGCCCCCCTTCCCTGGGCGCGCCCCCTACCTCATGAGCACCTCGTGTGCCTTCCGGCTCTGTTTTCTTGCACGATACGTATTTTGGTCGGTAAAAATTCATTGTATATTCTCCCGAAGGTTTTGACTCCCGTACCACGCAATCTCCTATGTTCTTGTTTTGAGCTATTATTCTGACAGATCTAGGTTACCATGACGTCCCCCTCCTCCAACAAGGGTGACAAAGATGCTTGGCTAATGAAGATAGATCTGAAGAGGGAAGAACCCATGGAGATCAACAAGGATGAAGGGATCAAGAAGGCCACGGAAAACCAAGCTCCTGCAACAGAAGACATCCTTCAACTTGATCATAATTTTCTTACCCAAACTGAGATCGAAGTTTCCAAGATGATTGAGTTAGCTCGTATACAGAACAGGTATCTCACAAGTGAAAATATATTGTTGAAGGAGCACATTGTTGCACTCAAGGGCATTATCCGCAAGATGGAGGACCTCTTACGCTCGATGTGCGACAATCCTTCACCACCACCTTCTTCACTGACAAATGAGACATAATCACATGGGTATGGGCACTCCCCTTGGCAACTGCCAAGCTTGGGGGAGGTGCCCCAGTATCGTATCACAATCACAACTCCTATCTTTACCGTTTTTCTTAGTTCGATCCTATTAGTAGTATCTTGATCTAGTAGAATAAAGTTGATGGCATGATCTAGTTTTGAGTTTTGCTTTGTGATCCTTCTATGTAATCGAGTCCGTGATCTATATATATAATAAAGATTAGTGTTGAGTCAAGGGCTTGATTATTTTGCCATGATCTTGGGTGAATAAAAGAAAAGAAGAAAAGAATAAAAATAAAAAGTTCATATTGATCTTATTGAGAGTAATGACTTCACATAGAAAGAGTATGACGATTAAAAGTTGTTGGGAGTTAGCAGACATAGCTTTGGTCATCGTTGCAATTAGTAGGAAGTAATAAGGAAGGAGAGGTTTCACATATAGATATATTATCATTGACATCTTTTATGATTGGGAGCACTCATTAAAATATGACATGCTAAAGAGTTGATGTTGGACAAGGAAGA
Source organism: Aegilops umbellulata (assembly GCA_032464435.1). NCBI lineage: Eukaryota > Viridiplantae > Streptophyta > Magnoliopsida > Poales > Poaceae > Aegilops > Aegilops umbellulata. The sequence continues at coordinate 391,907,627 of CP136058.1, forward strand.
CAACGTAATAAGTTATGTTTTCTTATATCTGAGATAAAGTATGTTGTCATGGACCCTCTAACATGTTGAGCTTGCCTTTCCCCCTCTTGCTAGCCAAATTCTCAGCACCAAGTAGAGATACTACTTGTGCTTCCGAAAATCCTTAAACCAGTTTTGAAATTAGAGTCCACCATATCTACCTATGGATTGAGTAAGATCCTTCTAGTAAGTTGTTATCGGTGCAAAGCAATAAAAATTGCTCTAAATATGTATGATTGATTGGTGTGGGAGAAATAAGCTTTATACGATCTTGTCATGTGAAAGTAATAAAAGCGACGGACTACATAATAAAGGTTCATATCACAAGGGGCAATATAAAGTGACGTTCCTTCGCATTGAGATTTTGTGCATCAAACCATAAAAGCGCATGGCAACCTCCGCTTCCCTCTGCGAAGGGCCTATCTATTATTATTATCTCCTACCTTATGCAAGAGTCATGGTGATCTTCACCTTTCCTTTTTCATTTTATCCTATGGCAAGCCCAGCATGTTGGAAAGAACATGATATATATATATATATATATATATATATATATATATATATATATATATATATATATAATTGGATGTAGGGGAGCATGAATTATTATTGTTGACATTGCCCTTGAGGTAAAAGGTTGTGGGGCAAAACTATAAGCCCCTATCTTTCTCTGTGTCCGATTAAAACTTCATAACCACAAGTATTGCGTGAATGTTAGCAACTATGAAGGACTAGATGATAGTTGAGTATGTGGACTTGCTTTTTAGCTCTGACATAGACTCTTTTCGATGTTATGATAAATTGCAATTGCTTCAATGACTGAGGTTATAGTTTGTTGGTTCTCAATAAGGTTTCTGATTCATACTTTTGCATTGTGAAAACATCATCACTTGAACATAAGTAATCATATGACAAAATCTATATATGTTGTTATTATGAGAACGATCATGATGCCTTCATGTCCGTATTTTATTTTTATCGACGCCTCTACCTCTAAACATGAAGACATATTTATTATTATCGTCTTTTCGCTTGAGGACAAGCAAGGTCTAAGCTTGGGGGAGTTGATATGTCCATTTTGCATCATGCTTTTATATCGATATGTATCACATTATGGGCTGTTATTTCATGTTATGTCACAATACTTATGGCTATTCTCTCTTATTTTACAAGGTTTACATGAAGAGGGAGAATGCCGGCAGCTGGAATTCTGGGCTCGAAAAGGAGCAAATATTAGAGACCTATTCTGCGCAACTCCAAAAGTCCTGAAACTCCACGGAATATCTAAAAATAAATAACGCAAAATCCTCGCCAAAGATGAAGGCCAGGGGGCCCACACCTTGCTCACGAGGGTGGGGGGTGCGCCCCACTCCCTAGGGCGCGCCCCCTACCTCGTGGGCCCCCTGGTGGCTCTTCGACGCCCATCTTCTCCTATATGAAGTCTTTCATCAAGAAAAAAACCAGAAGCAACCTTTCGGGACGAAACTTCGCCGCCACGAGGCGGAACCAATCTAGGGCTCCGGCAGAGCTGTTCTGCCGGGGATACTTCCCTCCGGGAGGGGGAAATCATCGCCATCGTCATCTCCAATGCTCCTCTCATCGGGAGAGGGCAATCTCCATCAACATCTTCACCAGCACCATCTCATCTCCAAACCCTAGTTCATCTCTTGTATCCAATCTTGTCTCCAAGTCTGGGATTGGTGCTAGTAGGTTGCTAGAAGTGTTGATTACTCCTTGTAGTTGATGCTAGTTGGTTTATTTGGTGGAAGATCATATCTTCAGATCCCTTATGCATAATATTACCCCTCTGATTATGAACATGAATATGCTTTGTGAGTAGTTACGCTTGTTCCTGAGGACAAGGGAGAAGTCTTGCTATTAGTAGTCATGTGAATTTGGTATTCGTTTGATATTTTGATGAGATGTATGTTGTCTAGCCTCTAGTGGTGTTATGTGAACATCGACTACATAACACTTCACCATTATTTGGGCCTAGAGGAAGGCATTGGGAAGTAATAAGTAGATGATGGGTTGCTAGAGTGACAGAAGCTTAAACCCTAGTTTATGCGTTGCTTCGTAAGGGGCTGATTTGGATCCACATGTTTCATGCTATGGTTAGGTTTACCTTAATACTTTTGTTGTAGTTGCGGATGCTTGCAATAGAGGTTAATCAAAAGTGGGATGCTTGTTCAAGTAAGAACAACACCCAAGCACCGGTCCACCCACATATTAAATTATCAAAGTACCGAACGCGAATCATATGAACGTGATGAAAACTAGCTTGACGATATTCCCATGTGTCCTCGGGAGCGCTTTTCCTTATATAAGAGTTTGTTCCGGCTTGTCCTTTGCTACAAAAAGGATTGGGCCACCTTGCTGCACTTTATTTACATTTGTTACTTGTTGCTCGTTACAATTTATCTTGTCACAAAACTATCTGTTACCACTTATTTCAGTACTTGCAGAGAATACGTTGCTGAAAACCGCTTATCATTTCCTTATGCTCCTTGTTGGGTTCGACACTATTACTTATAGAAAGGACTACGATAGATCCCCTATACTTGTGGGTCATCACTTGCCTGCCTGTGGCCCAGCGCATGGCTCCACCAACGGCCTCGTATGACCCATCTTCAGCAGCGACAACTCAAGACCCTCGCGAGGGGCCAAGCCTCGCGATGCGGATGACGCCAGGACCTCCTTGGGGGCAGCCTCGCTAGGCTGGCTCCCGAGGAGCAGAGATCTCTATGCAAGGGACACCTCGCGAGGTTCACATGACGTGAGCCACGATGACCAAGGCCAGGCGGGCGCCAGCGAGCGCAGTGTACCAGTTTCCTCTTTGGTGCTAAAGAGGCAAGCGCAGGCGAGGAGTCCCGTGGCGTTAGGCAAAGGTTTCCATATCAGTGCAACGAGACCAAGACTGGCAGGACGGAGGTCATCGCGGAGACCACAGCAGCGTCACCACTAGAGCCTTTGGCATGCGAAGACCACCTTTTGTCAGGATAACTTGTACTAGTTGTCCCCCTTCAAACTTGGCCGTTGTGGGATCCCTTCCCGCATAACACTTGGGAAGAGGACCAGGGCCTCTATAAATTGGACTAGCCACCACCATAGAGGGGACAGAGGATTCCTCCTGGAACAGTTCATCAGCTCATCGAGCCCTAGAACACCTCACCTCCTGAGGCTGTTCCCCCACTATACTAGTTTATCCTCAGCCCCTCGAGGCAATCCACCACCACACTGGAGTAGGGTATTACACCGGAAGGTGGCCCAAACCAGTATAAACCCTTGTATCTCTTGTTCCTTGGGTTCATCGAGCTAGGCCGTGAGATCGTTGAGCAAGCGAGCTAGGAAGAGAGTGTTCTTCGTGCGCACCCCAGAGTTTGAATCTCACAAGGGTTTGCTGAAACTCGTAATCTGACATTTGGCACGCCAGGTAGGGGTGCGCCGAAGCTTTACCTCCCTGGCCGCTTTGTCTCTTCATCCGGCTCCCATGGCAGGCGCCACTCCTCTGACTGGATCGACGGGCATGCACAGGAGCGCCATAAGCCTCCGTTCCTTCACCCCCGCTCTGCGGCAAGTGCGGTGGCCGCACAAGTTCAAGCCGGAGATGCCGCCTCGCTATGACGGCGTGGCGGATCTAGCGGCTTTCCTGCTGGCGTACGAGGAGGCCGTCCTAGAAGCCGGAGGTGATGACCAGGTCATGGCCAACTAGTTCCCCATGGCCCTTGCTGGCGTGCCGCGTGCCTGGTTGCTCAACCTACCAGAGTCCTCTGTGGCCTCCTGGGAGGGGCTGCGCGACCTCTTCGTCGCGCGCTTCATGGAACCGGCGCCCCTCGCCATAGCAACCCTCCTTGGTGGTTCGTAGGCCGGCCCTCGAATCGCCACATCAAGCAGTTTGTCCGGTAGATGGACGCCGCCCGTGTATAGCAGGGGGCTCCCCCGGGATGGGCGGTGCCCCAGGCCGACCTCACCTTCGACTCGGGGGACCATCCAGCAGCCACCGCAGGCTTGGGCGTGGTCCTGATGCTCTGCACACCCACCATCTGCAACATTGTAGTCACCAAGACCCTCATCGACGGAGGAGCGGGCCTCAATGTGCTCTCCATGGAAGCCTTCCGCTTGCTCCACGTGCCGCTCGCCCGACTCCACCACACCAACCCTTCTCCGAAGTCGGTGGTGGCTCCACCAGCCCCTAGGGTAGATCCGCCTCCCCGTCACCTTCGGCACCCGCGATAATTATCGCACCAGGCTCATCGATTTTGACATCGCTCGCATCGCCCTCCCGTACAACGCTATCCTCGGGTACCCTGCCTTGGCTCAGTTCATGGCGGCAACTCATCCCGCCTACAACCTCATGAAGATGCCGGGGAGCAACGGTGTCCTCATCGTCGCCACCAAGGAGGCCCTGGCGGCCCTTAGGCTCTGCGGCAGCTCGCCCCGCTGATGAGGTAGTATCTGGGGCCCAAGGGGTTGCGCCAGCAAAGAAGGAGCAGTTATTCTCGCAGGATCGGGCCAAGACGAAGCAAGTGCTGGTCGATGATGATGGGACCTCGGGAGCCACCTTAACCATAGGCGCCAACCTTGACCCAGACCAAGAAGGGGCACTGGTGAAGTTCCTATGCGCAAACAAGGAGGTATTCGCCTGGGAGCCCAAGCAGCTGGTGGGAGTCCCAAGGGGAGTGATCGAGCACCACTTGAGGGTGTGCCCTAATGTGCGCCCGATAAAGTAGAAGGCACGGTGGCAGTCTATAGAGAAGAAGTCCTTCATCGTCCAGGAAATGCTCAAGCTATAGGCAGCGGGTGTCATCCGTGAAGTCCGATATCCGGAGTGGCTGGCGAACCCCGTCGTCGTGCCCAAGAAGGGCGGGAAGGAACACATGCGCGTCGACTTCACCAATCTCAACAAAGCTTGCCCTCGGGACCCGTTCCCGCTCCCGTGCATCAATCAGATCGTCGACTCCATCACCGAATGTGACTTGTTTTGTTTCCTAGATGCCTTCTCCGGTTACCACCAGATCAAGATGGCGATGGAGGACGTGGAGAAGACGGCCTTCTTAACCCCGTGCGGAGTGTACTGCTACACTTGCATGACGTTCGGGCTGCGTAACGCTGGGGCAACCTTCTAGCGGTTGATGCACATCACTTTGGGTCAATAGCTCGGGAGGAATGCAGAGGCTTACGTCGACGACATTGTGGTAAAATCTCGGGAGGCAAGGACCCTCATTTAGGATCTGGAGGAGACTTTTGCCAGCCTGCGCACGGTAGATCCACGACTCAACCCGGAGAAATGCGTGTTCGGCGTCCCCTTCGGCAAGCTGTTGGGTTTCCTTGTGTCGCACAGGGGGATCGAGGCGAACCCGGAGAAGGTTAAAGCAATAGAAGACATGAGCCCACCGCAGACTCTCAAGGAGATGAAAAAGCTCACGGGCCGTGTTACCTCGCTAGGGCGTTTCATCTCCAAGCTGGGGAGCATGCCCTCCCGTTCTTCAAGCTGATGAAGAAGAAGGGCCCGTTCGAGTGGGCCTCGAAGGCTGACACGGCGTTTGAAGACCTCAAGAGGTACCTAACCAGTCCACCGACGATGGTGGCACAACGCCCCCTCGAGCCCTTGGTGCTTTACCTAGCCGCCACACCCCATTCCGCTAGCGCGGCACTGGTAGACATTCGGGAGGAACGTCAGGCCGAGAATCTGCCACACGACGCCACGCGCTCGGCCAGAATGATGCAACACCAAGGCGGCACCACCAAAGCCGTAGCTGCGCCAGCAGATGACCGGACCCCACAAGACCGCCCTCGCGAGGCCGTGACAACACCGACGAACGGCCGACTCCCCGAGGGCCCCCATCCTCAAGAAGTGCCCCAGCCTTAGGAGATCTCGGACCCCACCAGCGCTCCTGCCCTCGTCGAACACCCGGTGTATTTTGTCAGCACAATACTACGGGACACGCGCGCACGCTACCCCATGCTGCAGAAGCTTCTTCTCGCGCTCCTCGTGGCCTCGCACAAGTTATGCCACTACTTTCAGAGCCACCCCATCAAGGTCGTATCATCTTACCCAATGGAGAGGGTACATCGGAGCCCCAATGCCGTGGTAAGGGTCGCCGAATGGAACATCGAGTTGCAGGCATTCCAGCTGGAATTCAGCACCACTAGGGTCATCAAGGGGGCTGCGCTTGCCGACTTCGTGGTGGAGTGGACTGATGCTCCAGGGCCCGAAGCGGGTGAGGACCGGTCCCTTTCGCCAGAGAGCGAAGCACCAGACAGCTGGGTCATGTACTTTGACGACGCCTTCACGCGCCAAGGCACGGGGGCCGAAGCCGTACTCATCTCGCCCACCCAGGACAAACTCTACTATGTCGTGCAGCTCTGCTTCCAGCGGGGCGAGAAGGTCTCCAAAACATCGCAGAGTATGAAGGTTTGGTCGCCGATCTCAAGGCTGTGGCGGCCTTGGGGGTGAAGCGCCTCACCATCAAGGGCGACTCGCAACTCCTCGTCAACTTCTCCAACAAGGTGTACGAGCCGAAGGACGAGCACAAGGAGGCGTACCTCGCGGAGGTACGCAAAATGGAGAAGCAATTTTTGGGCCTGGAACTACAGCATGTGCCCCGCGACACGAACAAGGAAGCTGACGATATCGCCAAGAGGGCGTCCAAGCGTCAGCCGGAGGAACCCGGCAGCTTCGAGGAGCGGCTCTTCAAGCTTTTAGCGGCCCCTCCGACTGCGGAGCCGGCACCGTCTCGAGAGGAGCTTCCCCCGCCTGCGGCCCAACCTCAGGAACACGCCTGCTCCTCGCGCTCGAGCCTCAGGAGGGATGTTGGACTGAAGAATTCAAGACGTACCTACTGCGAAGGGCCCTGCCGGAGAAGGAGGAGGACGCGGAATGGTGGCTCGGCAAACTACAACCTATTGCATCCAGGACGGTGAGCTATACCGAAAACGACCGAATGATGTTTCCTTGCGAAGCATCTCCAGGGGGCAGGGATGCAAACTGCTGGCTGGCATACATGGCGGAGACTACGGGCATCACCCGTCGTCATGCACCCTGGTGGGCAAGGCATTCCGCAGCGGGTTCTACTGGCCTATGGCGCTCAACGACGTAACCGAGCTGGTGAGATCCTGCGAGGCTTGCCAGTTCCATGCAAGCAAATCCACCATCCCGCTCAGGGCCTCCAGACTATCCCACTCTTGTGGCCATTTGTGGTCTGGGGGCTGCACATCCTGGGCCCATTCCCTCGAGCGCCCGGGGGCTACCGCTACCTCTATGTCGCCATCGACAAGTTCACCAACTGGGCAGAGGTGGAAGCCATCCGCACCATCCCAGCCGGCTCCACGGTCAAGTTTGTCAAGGGCCAAGTGAGCCGTTTCGTGGTCCCTAACCGCATCATCACCAACAACAGCTTGCTGTTCACTAGCAATCTCTTCAAATCATATTGTGCTAATCTTGGAACGCAGATATGCTACGCCTCAGTGGCACACCCCAGAAGCAACGGCCAGGCCGAGCGCGCTAACACGGAGGTCCTGAGGGGCCTCAAGACAAGGACCTTCAAGAATAAGCTCGAGGCCTGCGGCAGGGGCTGGTACGATAAGCTCCAGTCTGTGCTTTGGTCCATCCGCACCATCGCCACCAAGCTGACAGGCGAGACCCCGTTCTTCCTCGTCTACGAAGCCGAAGCGGTTCTCCCTCATGAGGTCAGGCATCGCTCCGTGCGGGTCCTGGCGTTTGACGAGGCACGTCAGGATGCCATGTGGGGGATGGACCTCGTGCTGGGGGAGGAACGCCGCCGCCAAGCCTCGCTCCGTGCAGCAAGGTACCAGCAGGCCGCTGCGGCGGTATCACTGCCGCAGCGTCCACTCTAGGACGCTCGAGGTGGGCGATCTCATCCTGAGGCGGGTGCTCTCCAGGGAAGGGCTGCATAAGCTCTCACCCATGTGGGAGGGGCCGTTTAGGATTGCCCGCGTCTCCAGGCCTGGCGCTGTGCGCCTAGAGACGCAGGACGGGATCCCCATCCAGAACGCCTGGAACATCCAGCACCTCCGAAAGTTCAACCCATGAAGCAAGGCCCAGTGCCTGTGAAGGTCTCTGCCCGTGACACTCTCACATAATAATGGGTGGGGTTGTACATGCCCCGGAGTCTCCGGAGTGCCGCCCTCGGGCTTCGGGGGCTCCCTCCCACATCCTAGTGGCAGCACTTAGCTCCCCGCTGGTGAGAAGACTAGACTAGGTGCCGGACGCGCTGTTCATTTGCTTTGTGTAGTTGGTTTGCAACCTTTTAATGAAATTTGGAGTTCTGGTGTTTCTCGATTGCTTGGTTGAGTTCCCCTCTCATTTACTTCTTCGCTTGCTTCCTTGTCTTGTGCCAAGGAGGGCGGCAGTTGCCTGATGCTCTCCCTTGTGCGCCTCGCGTGGGGGCTGGGCAGGTGTGTGCGTGCGCTGGAGTAACCTAATCCACGGACACACCTCGCCAAACCCCTGCTGCCCAGAGCTTCGGCTCCCTTGATCTTCATGAGACGCCCTCGATCGAGCTCGTGATTGGTGCACCCTCGCCCAAGTCCGTGCCCCACGGGTACCGCGACGTGGAGCAGTATGCCATGATTAGCCCATGAATGAGGGCTCGCGCAAGGAAGAACAAGGCACCCGATAGATGTCCTAACAAACTTTTGTAGCTCCACTGTGCTTCTCGAGGTCAGCGACTCCCGAGTCGGCAGCAAGGAAGCCTCACCAGATAACAGGAGACACGCCCTCATGAGACGGAAACCAACCCCGAGCGTATTAAGCTAAGTTCACCCTACCGCATCTATGTGGAGCACGAATATCATCGGAACAACAAGTATAACATAATAGCATAAATACCACAGTTCATTACACGCCCCAGCGGGGCAATCTACCTTTTTCTTCAAAATGCAGGAAGGAGGGGAAAGTCAAACATAAGCGGCCCGCACGACCGTGGCGGCTCGCGAGGCCTGGCACCAAAGGCCTCCTGGACTCGGCTCAGTCTGAGCTCCTCTCGTGCTTCACCACTGCATGGTGGCGGGATGACCCGCCACCATCCTTGAAGCGGGCCCGGCGGCAAGACGGCTAGTCGTAGCCACCGCTGCTGGTCCTCTTGCAGGTGGAGAAGCTGTCGCCGCTGGGCGAACCATGGTTGTCTCCAAGGGCAAGTTCGCCCTCACCCTTGTCACGGTCGTCGCCCAGGCCGAGCCCGTCGTCACCGTCGCTATCTTCGGGGCAGCACCCTACGCGTCAGCCATCTTCCCTGAAAACCCTCACAAAGAGGGTCGCGACGCCATCGTACTTGAAGTGGAGGGTGCACCGCTCGCTCAGGCCACGCGCGCAGGAAAACGTCTGCCAGCCGTGGGCCAGGACCACGTTGCCTGCGATGAAGGTCTCCACCGCGACCCAAGAGGCCTGGTTGCAGCAACCGTCGACTTGAAGCTAGAGGCCGCCAGGACCCCCAGTCGACAGCTCACCGGCAAAGAAGCGCGGGAGCTGGAGCCAGGTGCCTGCCGGACTCTCCGACCACACCAACGAACTCCGGGAGCACCTCTGCCGAATGAAGGCGCGGCCGGGGAGGCCGGGCGACCACGGCACGCCCGATCCTAAGCCACATTGATCTAGCATGTAACACATCATATCACTTTGCGGCCTCACGCACGGTATCCCCACGGGTGCCACCTTACCTGGCCCAGGACCGTCTACACCTTTTGGCTCACGTATATGATAGTGTCGCTAGCATCCATATGATATAGAACCCGGGCCGACATGACTAGTCGTGAACCCAAAGTGGCACTAACTTACAAGGACATGCATACATGACCCAGCAACGGACGTGTCAGTCATCAACGAGTGAATTCGGGCTGTAGCAACTGGGCTAGCAGGACTCCGGGAATCTGGGCTATTGCAGGCTAACAGGACTCCGAAAGATACCGCATGACATTTCCCTGAAGGGACAGACACAGGATCGAAGAAGGACACATGACGGCCAGTCTAAGTGTTCCGGAGTAGTAGCAACTGGGCTAACAGGACTTCGGTAAACCGGGCTGTAGCAGACTACCATGGCTCAGTGGAAGCACTAGGATACATTTTCCCATAAGAGAGGCTACCAAGGATAGACAATTAGGTTGTCAGATCACAAACACAATATGCTCGATATGTGCAAATACAACATGGCATCACAATAAAACTCTACAACTCAAAGTATTTATTCATTAGGCTCCGAAGAGCCAGATATTACAAACATGGATTTGATGACCCAGCATTCAAGTCATACAAGCAACAAGCACAAGCGGAAGCTTAACTTGTCTGAGTATAGACAACTACAAATGAAAAAGGCTGAGAAGCCTGACTATCTACAAGACCCTGTCGAGGGCACAAGATCGTAGCTGAGGTAACAAGCTAAACGTCATAGTTCACGCGGAACTACTAGTGAGACTGAAGTCTCTCTGCAAAAACATAAATTAAGCAAACGTGAGTACAAATGTACCCAGCAAGACTTACATAAGAACTAGCTACATATGCATCAGTATCAACAAAGGGGGTGGTGGAGTTTAACTGCAGCAAGCCAGCTTTGACTCGGTGGCTATCCTGAACTACGACTGCGAGTAACTCTTTTGGGGTGGCACACACGGGTCCACATATTCACCAATCAATACACAACTATGGATCCGCTCCCGTCTTCCTACGAGAACGCCATCCATAGCACTCACGCTTATCTTGCGCATTTTAGAGTATCCACTTTCACTTGTGTATGAACTGTACAGGCAACCCAGAAGTCCTTTACCGCAGACACGGCTATTCCAATAGATCATTTATAACCCTGCAGGGGTGTACTTCTTCACGCACGCTCTTGCCACTTACCACCATGTACACGTTGTGTATCTCGGCAACCTTCAAGCGGAAGCCTGGCGAGGGAGTCAGCCACGACCTGACTAACCACACAAGTCTCTAGTCCAGGTTTATCGCCTATTCGAGTTCCATCCACGAGGAGATTCGGCCGGGGTTTCGCTCATAGCCCGAAACGATGTGTGCAGGGTTCCCGAGACACCAAACGGGCGACTCAGTACACCGGTCCATGGTGTCTCTACCGCATCATAGCCCACTCCTAGGGTCAGCGCTACGCACGGCCTGCAACACATATCCTACAAACTCTAGAAACTAGTTGCAACTCCTAGACAGAGATCAAGGCGGTTAATAAGTCGAGAGGGTCCATTGGTTTCGGGCCCAACGTGTGGTAGTAGTTGTTCATGGATCATAAACACAGAACTCAGTTCCTGAGGACGGTTTCAATGAGACAACCCACCATGTACTCCTACATGGCCTCTCACCGCTACCTTTACCAAATCGTGTTCACACACTTAGATCACACACAGTAGGACATGTTCATCACCATTCCAATTCATCCCCGATGAATCAGACCTGACTCAACTCTAAGCAGTAGCAGGCATAATAAAAAAGCATGAATGAGTAGTCACATCAAGGCTCAAACAACTCCTACTCATGCTACTGGGTTTCATCTATTTAGTGTGGCAATGATAGGTAATGCAGAGGAAAGGGGTTCTACTACCGCAACATGTAACACATGAATCGTTGTTGTCCAAATGCAGTAAAAGAGAGGAGGAGCGAGAGAGTGGGATTGTATTGAAATGAACAAGGGGGTTTTGCTTGCCTGGCACTTCTGAAGATAGTTGTCGGATTTTGGGTTCCGGTAGACCCTAAGGTTCGAACTGTGGGGTGCCCGCGGAGATTACGCTCTCTACCTCCCCGTCTCGCAAAGATATAAACTACTGAAAGAACAACACAAGAGACACAAGGTTTATACTGGTTCGGGCCACCGATGTGGTGTAATATCCTACTCCAGTGTGGTGTGGTGGATTGCCTCTTGGGCTGATGAGGATGAACAATACAAGGAAGAACAGCCTCGCGAGGGTCTGTTCTTAGCTGGGGCGATGAACTGCTAGAGGGGTTCAGTCGCCCTTCTCTCTCTCTCTTCCTATCTGATTGCCGGTCGATTTGTCGATCTCGATCCCCCTCTACCCTGGGGCTGGCTAGTCCTATTTATAGGCAAAAGGCCCTGGGCCTCTTCCCAAATATTGAGCGGGAAGGGCGCCAACAGTTGGCCATTTTGAAGGGGAACATCTGGTACACTTACCCTGACTAAAGTTGGTCCTCGCCTGCCAAAGGATCTGGTGATGACGCTGGCTCGGGCTCCATGATGACTTCCTCCTTGTCGCGGAGCTGGTCTTGGTCTCGTTGCACCGAAATGGATGCCTTTGCTTGATCCTCTTGCCTGCGCTTGCCCCCTTAGCACCAAAGAGGAAAGGGAGGACACTGTGCAGGCTGGCGCCCTTGGTCATCATGGCTTACGTCATGGGCACCTCGTGAGGTACCCCGCCTTGATCTCTCCGCCTCCTCAAGAGCCATCCTGATGAGGCCGCGCCTGAGGAAGCTCTTAGTCATCCGCCCCGCGAGGCTTGGCCCCTCGCGAGGGTCTTGGGTCTTGTGTTGATGAAGATGGGCCATGCTGGGCCTCCTTTGAGCCATGCCGCAGGCCGCAGGTAGGCAAGTCTTGGGACCCCCGTTCCCAGAACGCCGACAGTAGCCCCCGGGCCCAAGGCACGCCCGGAATTGGCCGTGCCGAGAGGCGAAAGGGAAAGGGCGAAGCGCCGCGGGCCCTAATAGCCTACGGCCTTGGGAGCCACGTGGCGGTTGATGGGACGTGGGCGCCTCCGCTATCACGCGAGTTGATAAAGGAACGACATCCGCCCGACTTCGCTTTTTCTGCTTCCTTGGTTGGTGCTTAGATTCCCTTTCTTGCGCCTCCCCTTCCTTCCTCCAAATCTCTAGATCTACTTCGACCGCGTGACCTAGAAGCCATGGCGCCTCGTCAGTCCCCGGCCGAAGCTTGGTACTCGTCTGCCCTGGACCCGCCAAACGTGTCTGAGTCGAGCTTCGCCCGGTTGCGCCGGATAGCGGCGGCGCAGGGCATCGACGGGGCGACGGTGTTCAAGGCCGGCTCCGCCACCCCTGAGGGCCGAGGGAGCACCTTTTATCCTCTCTTTGTAAGCTCCATTACTACTGGTTTGGTGCATCCCTTCTCCGAGTTCTTTTTCTCTGTCCTCCGCCATTACAACTTGCAGGCTCTGCATCTCCACCCCAACTCCGTCCTTCTCTTGGCAATCTTTTGCCTATTACTGTGAGGCTCACGTAGGGGTGCAGCCCTCAGTGGCCCTGCCGCGCCACTACTTCTCCCTCCGGGTCTCTCGCGGTTCTCCTTCCGTGTGCGCGAGCTTTATCGCGTACGGTGGCGCCATTGCCATTTCGAAGCCAGGAAAAAGGATCGAGGGCTTCAGGAGCAAATGGGTCTTGACAGACGCCGGGCGCATTCACCCGCGGCTGATCTTGTCCACGGAGCCGCCCACAAGCTTCGGTGATTGGGCCCGCGCAGAACTCACGGACCCCCGTGCAAAGCCGATGCAGGAGAGGATGGACGCGGATCTGAGGCCGGCCAGCATGGCGGCAGCGAAGCTGACCAGTGCGTCGCTGCTGAGGGAATTCCTGGAGCACCAGTTGGCTCCGCTTCGGCAGTACTCACTACTGACATGGAGGCCTCATCCGAGCCCCGCGGCCTTGGGCAGCGAAGATCTGGCTGCGGTGCTCCAATCTCTGGCCGGGGGCGAGGTGGCGAGGTTGGAGGGCGCTCCTACGCCCTTGTTCCTCCGCGATGATTGGGAGCAGGTGGTGGGATCAATGCCTGCCTTCAACGGGGACGGGCCCGTGCCCGCAGAGGCTCCCGAGGGAATGGTGGACGTGTCCTCCGGCGACTCCGACGAAGAGGAGGACGAAGAGGAGCGGGGGAAGGGGTCTGACTCCGAGGCGACCGACAGAGAGTCGAGGGCTCCCCTCTCCCGGTGCAGGGCCCGCACGCTCCGCCTTTCTTCAAGCGATGATGATGAGGATGGAGACGAGCAGGTCGGCAGGAGCTTGCCCCCGATCCCGAAGAAGGACAAGACAGGGATGACCTACCGTGGGTCTGCCCCCGCCCCGAGGCGGTCTGCAGACGCACCTTCTGCTCCCACGGTTGACCCTTCCAGCCGGCTGTCAGGCTTCAAATTTGGCATGAGGCTGCCCGAGCTCACCGGTGACGACCCGTAAGCGCTTGATCCTTGTCTTTTATTTCTTGTTCCGCTGCTGAGGCTTGATGTTCGCTTCTCTTGAATAGGCTGGCGCCCGCGGCGAAGAAGCCGAAGGGGGCTCCCGAGACCCCATCCGCAGCAATGCCTCCGCCTGCGGGGGAAGGCGACCGTGACGCACGGGCTTCTCCTGCCCGGTCGTCCTCGCGAGGCCTGGCTGAGCTGGCTGGGGCGAGCCCAGCCCCATGGCCCAAGTGACTCCCGAGGTGCCTCTGCCTGCTGCCGCCACCACAGTCGTTGGGGCGCAGCAGACTCCACCTCAGGATGCTGTGGTCTCACCACCGCTACCTTCTCCTCCTGTTCCACCGACTGCTGTTTCTCCAACTCCTCCTGCCGTCTTGGAGCGTGCCGCTGCTGGACTGGACCGGCTGCGGCAGGATCTTCTTGGCGCCGACCCCCGCCTGGCGGCCGGGCGCCTGGAGCTGGCTTCAGGATGGGTTCGCTCCGACGCCTCGATTCGGGCGACGCTGGTTCAGGCCTCGACGGCCTGCGATGAAGAGAGGGAGGCCGTCCTCGAAGCGAAGGCTGCTCGAGATGCAGCCCTGGGGGAGGTGGTCGAAGTCCGTGGTCGTTGCAAGGCGCTGGAGGACGAGCTACAGGGCCTGCGGGACCAGCTCACGAAGGAGGCTCGCCATCGCCAGGAGCAAGAAGAAGGCATGAAGGCTCGCGAGGCGGCCATCGAGGGCCAGGAGGCCAAGCTCAATAAGCACCGCGACCGTCTAGGCGTGCTCAAGAAGGAGCTGGAGGTGACGAAGGTTGAGCTGGATGGCAAAGCCCGGGTTCTTGCCGAGGATCGCGTGGCCTTCGCGGACATGGAGGAGAAGGCCCGTTCCTCGCTGAAGACGCTTTACGAGAGCGGCCTGGAGAGCCCGCTGGCCGGCGCCGAGGACGGCCCCGCCAAGATGCTTCCCTTCCTGGTTCATGCCCTTGAGGATATCGTCCTTGGCCTTGGCCCAACGGCTAAGGCCGAGGCGCGTGTCCTGTCTTCTGCAACGCTGACGCGGGTCTTCGCCCACATCTACCTTCGCGACCCCAGCGCCGACCTCGACAGCCTGTTGGAGCCAGTAAGCGGCGAGGGAGCTGCCGCTGCTGCCGAGGCCGTGAGGGGGCGCGTGGAGGCGCTGCTGGGGAAGTTCCGGGCCTTCAGCACCAAGCCGAAGCAAGGCACTGCCGGCCCTCCTGCTCCATGAGGCGAAGCCAATTCGCGCTGCTCCACCACCGACAAGCGACTCCGCCACTGCTCCTGTCTTGCCTTTAATTCCTGCACGTGTATCATGCCTCGGGGAGGTGTTTAAACTTGCGTTTGGTATTGAGATGATAGTATGGACTGTAATATTTGCTTTTAAATTCCTTGAGTTTTATGTGCTTCCTCCCTACTTGCTTGTGTTCCACGCCGGCAGAGCCCGGCCCCGCGCGTACCTCACCCAGCATTAGCCCCGACCGGAAACCAGGACGGGAACAAAGGAGTGAGGGGCTACGTGGCAAGTTAGGCTCCTGAGTCGCGATGCTCAGGATTCCCCCTTGGCGTACGGACAACAATTAGGGAGGTGTGATGTAGGTGGATCTTCCGTTCTACGTCTGCGGAGCCCGGCCCCGCGCGTACCTTACCCAGCGCTAGCCTTTCGGAACTAGGGAGTGAGGGGCTATGGGACCAGTTAGGCTCCTGAGTCGCGATGCTCAGGAGTACACCTTGACGCGCGAACAGCAAATGAGGAGGAGAGATGCAAGTGGGACTACCGTTCTACGTCTGCAGAGCCCGGCCCCACGCGTACCTCACCCAGCGCTAGCCTTTCGGAACTAGGGAGTGAGGGGCTACGGGACCAGTTAGGCCCCTGAGTCGTGATGCTCAGGGGTCCCCCTTGACGCTCAAACGGCCTTCATACCTTGGCTCCGCTCGGGGAGAGACGCGCGACGAACCAGGCCCGAGGGGCCTGGCTGGGTGGCGTACGTCTGGGCGTGACCCAGGCGCAGCCCCCATGCCTAGCCCCCTCGCGCGACACTCCCGAGGGGAGGCGTTGCGATGAAGCTAGACACTAAGCTCTGGGCTCCCCGAGGTTGGTTCGGCTCGGGGGCCACCCTCAGTTGTTTATCACCAGTGCGGAGCATAGCGCTTCCACATGTGTACGGGCATAGCCACTCCTCGGCAGTGTCGTCAGCCAGCGCGGAGCATGGTGCTTCCACTGGTACGTGGGAGGGGGCCCCCTCCGGGAGGAGCCCCCGGGGCGTGTACAGCCCCGCCCTGACACGTGGCCGGCACGGTAGGGCTAGGTGAGGTGTATCTGGGCACCCGTGAGTCAGCGCGGCACTCACGGGGCCCTACCTCTAGGCGGGTTGCGCCTGGCACTGGGCCTTATCTTGTGATGTGTTCCTGCAAGTTGGGTTAGATGCCTATACTCTACGTCCTCGGGTCCCGGCCCTCGAGCTGGTCTCAGCCGTCGCTGGTATGCCAGGTCGCGATGCCGTGGACAAGGCCAGAGGGTGAGGGCTGGAGCGCCGGTAAGAGCCCTGAGTCGCGATGCTCAGGTACCCCCCCTTTAACATGCAAGTGGTCGACATGGAGGAGAAGAAGTGCCCTGGGCAGGCATCAAGTAATCAAGCATGGTGGGCGAATGCATAGCTGGAAATAAACGCAAGGGAGATACATGTCGCTGGGCCTGGCCTGAGCGACTTGGGGATGGTGCAGCCCGAGGGGCGCCCCCAACAAGGCAAGCTAATCAACATGAAATAAAAAGGGATACATGCCGCAGGGACGGACCCAAGCGGCCTGGGAATGATGCAGCCCTGGGGGGGCGCTCCCAGCTAGGAATGAAACTCGAAAGATGTCACCTGAAGATGTCAAGGATGAAGGGGTGTTGGTGCAGCAGACTCGGTGGGCTGCGTGAGCCGGTCCTCACGAGCCCCCAGGCCCAGGGGCCTCGGGAGGCTCCGGAGGCGCTGGTGGCTCCTCGCGAATCGTCTCCATCTCCGCCAAGGCTGCGGAGCGCCTGGCCTCTTGAGCTTCCATGATGCCCCTCATGAGGTGCTGGTACGTCGCGGCTGCGTTCGGCAAGCCGTAAGGCATGCGAACATAGCTGTGGGGCGGACCTCCGCAGCGCCCCACTTGCTAGGGCCAAAGGCGCTCCATCGTGGCGACTTGGTTGAGCCCTGGTATGTCGATGCAGACGCACAGCCCACCATCCTCGCCTGGATGGGGATCCACGGCCGGTAAACGGCGGCAGCCTCTCATGATTCTCGATTCCTGTAGTTCCTGAATGGCCTTGTTGACGAACTCTTGCTGGTCTGACCTTCCTTGCTTTGCCCCTTCTTCAGGGAGACGTGCTTTGAAACACGCCTCCATGTGGTGCCCAAGCGCCTCCCTCGTGACCTTGGCCAGGTCAGTGGCCCTCCAGGGGGGAGCCCCCGAGCCCTGCCTGAGGAGGGCGCCGGGCGCGCTTTCCTATGCGATGGAGGGAGGACCCCCCTGGGCAGGCACAGGCCCTGAGGGACCTACCTCCTGAGGAGTCGGTCCGGACGATGTCTTCTTCTTCTTGAGGGTGGTCTCGGGAAACCTCCTGTCCCCGCGATCTGGGTCTTCCAATGATGCGGCCTAAAAGGCTCGCTCCAGGGAACACACTGCATCCTTCTCTTCGCAGGGTACCGTGATGACTCCACCACTTCTCGGCATCTTGAGGACGTTGTAGCCATGGTGAGTTACGGCCATGAACTTGGCCAGCGCTGGGTACCCGAGGATGTCATTGTACGGTAGGCGGATGTGAGCGACGTCGAAGTCGATGAGCTCGGTGCGGTAGTTGCTGCGTGCCCCGAAGGTGACAGGGAGGCGGACTTGTCCAATCGGGACCGTGGAGCCGTCGGTGACCTCGGAGAAAGGTTTGGTTGGCTGAAGCTGGTCATAGGGTACTTGGAGATTGTTGAATGTTTCCACGGACAGGACGTTGATCCCTGCCCCACCGTCGATGAGGGTCCTGGTGACCAGTACGTTGCTGATGACTGGGGAGCAAAGCATCGGGAGGACTCCGGCTGTGGCCTAACACTTGAGCTGGTCCGCTGAGCTGAACATGATGGTGCACGCCGACCACCTGAGAGGGCGCGTTGCTTCGAGCTTGGGTAGGACTGCATTCACTTCGCGGGCAAACTGCTTGAAGATGCGTTGGGAGGCTGGGGCTTGAGCTCCGCCCAGGATGCAAGCGATTGCGCGTGGCTCCTGGAAGCCCACATCCCCTTCATCTTCATGGCGGTCCTCGTTCCTCCTTGGCTGAGGTGGCAGCGGAGGGAGGCCTGCGTTGCCTTGTGGGCGATCCTCACAAGGCTGATCCCTCCAGTCTCCCTCGCGAGGCAGGTCTCGCCAGCGATCCTCGCGAGGTTGATCGCGCCATCCTTGGCGCGGACCACGGTCTTCCCAGCGTCCCGTGTTTCTTCCTCCTCCTCGGCCGTAGCCCCGGTCAGCACGGTCGGGGCGACGGCCGATCCTTCCTTCTCGCACGGTGTGGAGTTCTTGGCATTCGTTGGTGTTGTAGGTGTGGAGTTCATGGTACACACAGTACCGGCTGCCCCTGGAGGATTCAGGAAGATCTTTGCCCCTTTTGGTGTCTGGTTCTGCCGCGAGCATGGCAGCCCCCTTGCGTTTTACTTCCTTTGCCTTGGGCTTCTTCTCTTCTGGGTCTGCGGCAGGCAGCTCGAGGAGGGAGAGGCGGCCTTCCTCAGCCCTGGCGCACTTGGTCACCAAGTTGAACAGCTCCAGGGAGGTGCACAGGTCTTCATGCATCGCCAGCTCCTCCTTCATTTTGACATCGCGCACACCATCGGAGAAGGCTGAGATGATGGCCTCCTCGGACAACCTGGGGATCTTGAGGCGCGCACTGTTGAAGCATTGGATGTACTCTTGCAGGGTCTCACCGGGTTGTTGCTTGATGCGGCGCATGTCGCTCACGGCAGGCGGCCGGTCGCGAGTGCCTTGGAAGTTGGCGATGAAGCGGGTGTGCATCTGGTCCAAGGAAGAGATCATGCCTGGAGCGAGATTCAGGAGCCAGGTGCGAGCTCCTTCCCTGAGCGCCATGGGGAACCAGTTCGCCATAACCTTCTCGTCCCGACTGGCAGCTTCGATGCCTAGCTCATAGAGCTGGAGGAACTCTGCAGGGTCGGTCATGTCGTCGTAACGAGGAGGCAGGTCTGGCTTGAACTTGCCGGGCCATGCGACGCTGCGCAGCTCGGTGGTGTGGGAACGGGAGCCTGTGGTGGTCATGGGAGTCTTCGGGTGAGGGAGAGCTTGGTTTTGCGGGTCCCCATGCGCTGCGACTGGGAGCAGCGCGGGGTCTTGACATGCGGGAGTAGGAGCAAGGTCGCGACGTGCCGGAGCAGGGAGCGCCCGGGCAGCTTCTTGTGGGCGTGGGACTTCTTGGCAGCTCTGCTCTTGTCACGCCAGCGCATGACAGAGCGGGTTCCTGCCAGGGGGCGCGTGCCTTGGAGCCATGGCGTCTTCTTGAAGGGGAGGCGGCTGGTACACCCCCGGAGCTTCGTTGCCCGCACGGGACGGGGTGCGGCGCAGCGGAACGGACGGCGTGGGAGAGCCCTCTGCGGCGCGGACGAGCTCAGCGACGCAGTCGAGCCACTCTTCGTAGACATTGTCGACGGGACGGTAGCGTAGGAGCTTGTTTGCCGCGATGAGCGTAGCTCGAGCCTCCAAGGGCGCGCGGAGCGCGCAGGACGAAGAACCAGCGGGTGTGAGCGACAGAGTGGCGGTACGGCCGTCTTTCCGCATAGACTGATGCTGAGACGATGCTTGCTGCTCGTTCCCCGCCGGGCCGGTGGCGGCGTTGACGGCGGGCGACGGGGAACGACGGGGACGCCTGCCGACGGGAGCCGTTTGGGCGACGTGGGAAGCGATGGCGGCCCGGCGCTCGGCGCGGGCCCAGCGGGCGTCGGACATGGATGCGACGGTCAGAGAAGAGCGGAGCGGTGGAGAAAAAATTCCGGTGCACCCCTACCTGGCGCGCCAAATGTCGGATTTCGGGTTCCAGCAGACCCTAAGGTTCAAACTCTGGGGTGCGCGCGGAGATTACGCTCTCTACCTATCCGTCTCGCAAAGATCTAAACTACTGAAAGAACAACACAAGAGACACAAGGTTTATACTGGTTCGGGCCACCGATGTGGTGTAATAGCCTACTCCAGTGTGGTGTGGTGGATTGCCTCTTGGGCTGATGAGGATGAACAATACAAGGAAGAACAGCCTCGCGAGGGTCTATTCTTAGCTGGGGCGATGAACTGCTAGAGGGGTTCAGTCGCCCTTCTCTCTTTCTCTTCATGTCTGATTGCCGGTGAATTCATCGATCTCGATCACCCTCTACCCTGGGGCTGGCTAGTCCTATTTATAGGCAAAAAGCCCTGGGCCTCTTCCCAAATATTGAGCAGGAAGGGCGCCAACAATTGGCCACTTTGAAGGGGAACATCTGGTACACTTATCCTGACTAAAGTTGGTCCTTGCCTGCCAAAGGCTCTGGTGATGACGCTGGCTCGGGCTCCACGATGACTTCCCCCTTGTCGTGGAGCTGGTCTTGGTCTCGTTGCACCCGAATGGATGCCTTTGCTTCTTCCTCTCGCCTGCGCTTGCCCCTTAGCACCAAAGAGGAAAGGGAGGACACTGTGTAGGCTAGCGCCCGCCTAGCGCCCTTGGTCGTCATGGCTTACGTCATGGGCACCTCGTGAGGTACCCCGCCTTGATATCTCCACCTCCTCGTGAGCCAGCCTGATGAGGCCGCGCCTGAGGAAGCTCTGCGTCGTCCGCCCCGCGAGGCTTGGCCCCTCGCGAGGGTCTTGGGTCTTGTGTTGATGAAGATGGGTCGTGTTGGGCCTCCTTTGAGCCACGCCGCAGGCTGCAGGCAGGCAAGTCTGGGGATCCCCGTTCCCAGAACGCCGACAATAGTACAGTTCTTCATTGGTGTCATCGAACTCATCGTCAGAACCACGTCTATTGAGAGGGGACAAATACCGGCAACAGAGAAGGAACACAATCGATGCAATGCGACAATATGGTGCATGATCAGACATGGCAATATTCTGTTGTTTGAGCTAATGCAGCTAGCAATGATTTAAATGAAGTTGTTCGAAAATGCATGGAAATGGTAGAGATGGATAGATTGGATTTTTCTGATCATTTTGCATATATAAATTATTTCATTTGGAGTTACGGTTGAATTACTATGAATTGTTGAAGTTTATCTCATTTTCTAGAATTTCTTGGACTATTATTAATCCAGAAAATTTTAACTGCGTCAGCACTAGGTCATGCTGACCTCATCTGGTCAACAGGGATGGTCCAGGTCAAACTTGACCTGTGGGGCCCGCATGTCAGCTGCTATAGCTTTAGTTAAAAGGTTTAGACTTAAACCATGGATTAACTGGGAAGTGGGTCCCATTGTCAGTGGCACAGGGTTTAGTTAGCGGGGTGATTAATCTCTAACAGTGGCAATTAGCACTAATTAAAATCATGAACTAATTTAGTTAGAGGCCGGCTCCACATGTCATGGACACAGGGGGGTCCAGCCATGGTCAAAGTGGGTCAAACCCAGTCAATATGGCCGACGCTTAGCCGCCGGCGACGACAGCCATGGCGGAGGGCTCGGAAATTGCCCTTTGGCGACCAATCACGCAGAGACCACCTACGCGACGCCCAGGCTCGCGCGCATCTAGTGGAACACCCGAGAGGCTGTGGGGTGGTCGAAGCTTGCCGGAGCAGAGCTCGCGGCGGCAGCCGGAGTTCAGGAGTGCGCGCGAATGGCGTTGCAGTGTGCAAGTGAGCGAGGCAACGAGCTAGCGGGGCTCTACTCGTTGCGGGCAGCAAGTTGGGCACGCCGGGGTGACCGTTTGGTCACCGGAGCTGCGTCGGCAACGAGATCAGGCGGCGGCGGGTTTCGGGTCTCCGTGAAAGATGGCTATGGCGAGCAATTGAGGTGGAGGAGAGGGGGGTTCGGTCCATGAGCTCACAGCGGAGATGAAGGGATGGTCAGCGTGCTCGGGGAGGCCTGGAGATGATGAGACGGCGACGGTGATCTCCGGCGGCCGGCGATGAAGATGTTGAAGATGGCGACGTTGTGGGGCATCCGGCGTTGCGTGGCTCGACGAGGAGAAATATGGCGACGGGGCGGTTCTTCTAGACACAATGGAGAGGCGGGCCAGTGGCTTTGGCCGCGGCGAACAGCGTCGGTGCCGGTGGGCATGCTCGGCCATGGGGAGGGAAAGCAGAGGAGCGAGGGGGGAGAACCAGAGAGCGAGAGAGGGGTATAGAGGTGCGTGTCATCTCCAGGGTGACGTCGGGGAGGCAGCAGCATGCAGGAGGTGGTGCGCGCTTGCTGGCGCGCGTCGGGCACACGCCCTCCTGCCTACTGGCAGGAGGTTGAAGACGGTGGCAGTTGCGGTGGGCTGGGCCAACTGGAGTTGGGCCAGGTGGGCTACCAGGTGAGCGCCAGGTACTTTCTCTCTCTCCTTTAATTCTATTTTTCCATTTATTTTTATCTGTTTTGATTTAATTTGAAAACTAAACCATTTGATAAAATGCTGAAAATAATTGTGGGCACTTGTGAAGTTATTTACAACAGCCCGCAAATACGTCCAGAATTATTTGGACATGTAAAAATATTTATAGTATCTAAATGTCCAAATTCAAATACTTATGAATTAGTTCAATAACCCAGAGTGCCCTAGAAAAATGTGCACCATTTTTGCCAGAGGTTTTAGCCCAATCCAGAAATGGTGAACATTTTGTGAAGGGCATTTTGGGTTCATTGAAAAGATTTAATTTGAGCCTAGTTGAATTTCATTTGCTGCTAGGGTTTATCAGTCCCCATTTCAAGTTTAAGTAAGATTTAAACATGATGCAACAACCACATCTAACCCAAGTGCATTACTGAACTAGGGTTGTGACAACTCACCCCCACTAAAAAAGAATCTCGTCACGAGATTCAAGGCGCGAGGTAAGAAGATCGAGGGGACACTAGGTTCCACTATCTTCACGATCCAGGTTGCACTTCATAAGGACATTGATTCGATCATCATCTTTGTCCCCATGTCTTGCTCTAAGAACTCCATCCAATATGGAAACGAGAAGGAAGGGAAACTCTAGAAGAATCGATCTTCTCGAAGATCGAGCAACTCAAGATCAACTCATGGAGTGAGATATAAGACATCTCTTGAGTTGACACACGAAACACACATCAGGGGTGATGGAAAGAAGCGGATGACAAAGGTTCAATTTGGTAGGCAACAATTCCACGCTTAAGTAGATGGCGAGTATGAGTCGGAGTAGCTATGAGATAGATTGCCAAGATTCCATAACGGGGCACCTTGGGGGAAGGTGACTCATAGATTTATCCTTTGAAGTGGCAAAAAGAATTACTTTTGATACAAAGATCATTGGAACTCTTCATACCAGGCTAGGGTAATTTGCAGCCGACCGTTTGAAGAAGTCGGAAACGATGGATACTCAGACTAGAATGAATGATGTGGATTACCTTGTTGAAGACAATGCAATGGATGATTTTTGCTTATCATCGGAAATGGATGGGACCCATGGTAGGACCACTTTTGAAGATGATCCTGAACAAGAATTACTAAGGAGGCAGCCCATAGTGAAATGGCACAAAGACGGGTGCAAGCTGGGAACAAAATGCAAATGTTGGGAATGTTTCAACCATCATGTATGCCTGAGATTCAGATCTGGTTGGTAATAGGATATTTCAAACATCATGTCCAGAAAAGAAAGTTTGCAACACAAATCGACAAGACGATGTTGCGAGATTCTCGGGAAATGAACTACAATAGCAGGCTCCAAAACATGAGCTGGTTCTGCTACACACATGTGATGATGTTGTCCCAGACAAGCATGACCACGTAGTAGTCTTATAATAAAACACTACTGAGTTCAGGTTGGGAACCGTCATCGAGGATAATGAAGTCCTAACATAAGTCATGATTCTTAAGAAGGAACTTCTTCTCCTTGAACAATTCAATCAGTGGCTTGGTGTGCTAGGGAATACATATGGAGTGGAGGTAATTAATCTACCAAACCATAGAATACATTCGCACATGCATAACTGACTTGGGATGGTACTAGAGGAAGCAAAAACAATCTTTCTCGAACTCAGGCGGCAACTTGCACCAAATGCACGTGAATTCAAGGAATTCACCTTTTCCATCCAAGCATAAGCTTCATGAACGGAACACGAAGGCATTGCTTGCAAAGTTTCCAACACTAGGTTGATGTTCAACATGAATCATGGAGAAGACAAAATGCTGCTGGTGGACTCAATAGCAACTCATCGGAATTTCCATATCACTGGACTCCCACCATTATGTGAACACGGTGATAGCATTGGTCAGACCAAAAGATGTAACGGTGTATGCTCGAGGGATCAACCACAAGTAAGACAACATTACGAACATCGTTGGTTCTGATTTGACTTGACGATAGCCCATACTCAATTCAAAGTTTTGACAAGACACTAGGTCCAACAACTGATCACGAGGAACAATTGGTGAAGATAGCATCTTTCTTCAACACACACACAAACACAAAGATATACCTTCAGAATGAACCAAATTCGGCAAAGCTTTTTATCTTCCAACTCTCCAAGTTGTTGTTTAGCTTAACCAACTAGCTGAGGGGTATCCAACACAGATTCTTGGAGAAGGGGTGGTTTATAAGAAACCAACTTGATCACAAACTCAACATAGCGGTCAGGTGACAACCTGGTTATACTTCCAAGAAGATATACGGAAAATCATGAACCACCAAAGTGTTATTAAGCTCAGGAGCAATCTTGCTTTCGAGGCAAGATGATATGATCAAAACAGCGAGGGATTGACACAATCCTAACTCATTGATCAAAGAGTGCACCGGAAATAAAGACTAGGTAGCACGATCAGTCTTAGGATGATGATTCAATAACCAGCACGCTAAGAGTGAGAGTATTGTCCATTGACTACCAAGCAACGAGGTTGCTAGGAGTATTGATTTCACACATCACAGTTCACATGTCGGCATTCCGGTTAGAACAACATGGGACCGAGGAATGAATAATGATGGCGGGAAGTATCACTGTGTCAAGAATTCATAAGAGGTGGTGCAATTCTCATGACATTCTTGACATAAAGATGGTAACACTCCAAGGTAGAACAGAGCAAAAGCTGGATTGTCATTTTGATCCATGGAATACAACTACTTTGACCCAATCCTCGAAGTGGACAAGGTACTGGAGTTTGTTTCTCCTAGTCATTCCAGAATAGTATGGCTTGACAGACCACAAGAATATGAGGTATCGATGAGCATTAATGCATGACATGCTCTTGACTATCAAATAATAGACGAAGATCAGGATACAACTAAATAGAGGGACTACTCAAAGGAACATATATCTTTCTGAGTTGTGGATGCATAGATTAGTATGTCGAGCAAAGCTCAACATTTCTTCCGGATAACCCATGCAGAAAGGTAGAACTGGCAGATTCACAATGTAGAATGGATAACTCATCAAGAGCACTCTGGTTGTGATCTTTTGGTTCAAAAGAACTTCTGCCATAAGCAGTTCATGGTATTTGGAAGAAGGAAATACCACGGACCTCGAGGACTATCGCAAAGATTACTAATATCCTAAAGGTACGAGCAACACTATCAACATGAGGTAAGTAGAGTGAATCTTGGGCTTAAGAACCCAGAAATAGAAGGCCTACTAACTAAATGGCATCACGGGATGCTTTCAAGAATGGTGGCCAGAATCATCACACCAGGAACACAAAACATGGCTAGATTACTAGGTGACTCCCTAAAACACCTAGGGTCATAATAATAGCTCCAACATATATGTCGAGGCAATAGAGTACCTCAACTCACTGATTAGTGTGGTTGAACTGGCCCAAAGGGACACCGGGAATGGAAAGAAGGGATTTGCAAATGCATCAGACTATTTAGAAACCTGGATGACTCGGTCAACATAACGGCTGTAAATGCTCAAAAATATTTGAGACATCTTGCAAAATGGTAGCATAACCACTCAACATCACAAAATCAAGGTTCTGAGATCAATTGTCAACACACGGAAGTACTAGGAACTGAACTGGGACTTGAATCCATCAATCGTATAAGTCTATGGATTAGTAACACGTGATCCTGATAGAAAGATGAGAAGCCTAGTTCTTAATCCCCGTAGAAAAGAAGAGGTTGACTCAGATCAGAAGGCATAAGGTAAAGGAGTAAAAAGAGCCTTACGTTCCCTTACACAATCAATTCCCTTATATAACTAAATCATTTATAGACTCAACTTCGACCAGTTTGGCTTGGTAATCCTAAAACAGTCAGGCTCTGATACCAAAGCTGTCAGGACCCTGATCCTAAGCAACATTGATCTAGCATGTAACACATCATATCACTTTCCAGCCTCACGCACGGTATCCCCACGGGTGCCACCTTACCTGGCCCGGGATCGTTTGCGCATTTTGGCTCACGTATATGATAGTGTCGCTAGCATCCATATGACAAAGAATCCGGGCCAACATGATTAGTCATGAACCCAAAGTGGCACTAACTTACAGGGACAGGCATACATTACCCAACAACGAACGTGTCGGTAATCGGCGAGTGAATTCGGGCTCTAGCAACTGGGCTAGCGGGACTCTGAGAATCCGGGCCGTAGCAGGCTAATAGGACTCCAAAAGACACCGCGTGACATTTCCCCGAAGGGTCAGACACGGGATCGAAGAAGGACACATATCGGCCAGTCTAAGTGTTCCGGAGCAGTAGCAACTGGGCTAACAGGACGCCGGTAAACCGGGTTGTAGCAGACTACCATGGCTCAGTGGAAGCACTAGACTACATTTCCCCATAAGAGAGGCTACCAAGGATAGAAAACTAGGTTGTCGGATCCCACACATACCAAGCATTTCAAATCATACACACAATATGCTCGATATGTGCAAATACAACATGGCATCACAACAAAACTCTACAACTCAAAGTATTTATTCATTAGGCTCCGAAGAGCCAAATATTACAAACATGGATCTGATGACCTAGCATTCAAGTCATACAAGCAACAAGCACAAGCGGAAGCTTAACTTGTCTGAGTACAGAAAACTACAAATGAAAAATTTTATGAAGCCTCACTATCTACAAGACCCTGCCGAGGGCACAAGATCGTAGCTGAGGTAACAGGCTAAACGTCAATGTCCACACAGAACTACCAGTGAGACTGAAGTCTCTTTGCAGAAACATAAATTAAGCAAATGTGAGTACAAATGCACCCAGCAAGACTTACATCAGAACTAGCTACATATGCATCGGTATCAACAAAGGGGTGGTGGAGTTTAACTACAGCAAGCCAGCTTTGACTCGGTGGCTATCCTGAACTACGACTACAAGTAACTCTTTTGGGGTGGTGCACACGAGTCCACATATTCACCAATCAATACACCACTATGGATCCGCTCCCGTCTTCCTACGAGAACGCCATCCATAGCACTCACGCTTATCTTGCGCATTTTAGAGTATCCACTTTCACTTGTCTATGAACTGTTTAGGCAACCCAGAAGTCCTTTACCGCGGACATGGCTATTCGAATAGATCATTTATAACCCTACAGGGGTGTACTTCTTCACACACACTCTCGCCACTTACCACCATGTACACGTCGTGTATCTCGGCAACCTTCAAGCGGAAGCCTGGCGAGGGAGTCGGCCACGACCTGACTAACCACACAAGTCTCTAGTCCAGGATTATCGCCTATTCGGATTCCATCCACGAGGAGATCCGGCCGGGCTTTCGCTCACAGCCCCAAACGATGTGTGCAGGGTTCCCGAGACACCAAACGGGCGACTCGGTACACCGGGCCACGGTGTATCTACTGCATCATAGCCCACCCCTAGGGTCAGCGCTACGCACGGCCTCCAACACATATCCTATAAACCCTAGAAACTAGTTGCAACTCCTGGACAGAGATCAAGGCGGTTAATAAGTCGAGAGGGTGCATTGGTTTCGGGCCCAACGCGTGGTAGTAGCTGTTCATGGATCACAAACAAAGAACTCAGTTCCTGAGGACGGTTTCAATGAGACAACCCACCATGCACTCCTATATGGCCTCTCACCGCTACCTTTACCAAATCGTGTTCACACAGTTACCTCACACACAGTAGGGCATGTTCATCACCATTCCAATTCATCCCCGATGAATTAGACCTGACTCAACTCTAAGCAGTAGCAGGCATGACAAACAGGCATGAATAAGTAGGCACATCAGGGCTCAAACAACTCCTACTCATGCTAGTTGGTTTCATCTATTTACTGTGGCAATGATAGGTAATGCAGAGGAAAGGGGTTCAACTACCGCAACATGTAACACATGAATCGTTGTTGTCCTAATGCAGTAAAAGAGAGCAGGAGCAAGAGAGTGGGATTGTATCGAAATGAACAAGGGGGTTTTGCTTGCCTGTCACTTCTAAAGATAGTATAGTTCTTCATCAGTGTCATCGATCTCAACGTCGAAACCACGTCTATTGAGAGGGGACAAATACCGACAACAGAGAAGGAACACAATCAATGCAATGCGACAATATGGTGCATGATCAGACATGGCAATATTTTGTTGTTTGAGCTAATGCAGCTAGCAATGATTTAAATGAAGTTGGTTTGAACCCTAGGTTCAAATTCAAACTTCATATGTTAATGTTCATATGCCATCTATTTGATTTGTCCTAAACAGAATCCATAAGTTGTTCTAACATGCCTGGAAATAGTACAGATGGATAGATTGGATTTTTCTGATCATTTTGCATATATAAATTATTTCATTTGGAGTTAAGGTTGAATTACTATGAATTTTTTAAGTTTATCTCATTTTCTGGAATTTCCTGGACTATTATTAATCCAGAAAATGTTAACTGCGTCAGCACTAGGTCATGCTGACGTCATCTGGTCAACAGGGCCAGTCCAGGTTAAACTTGACTTGTGGGGCCCGCATGTCAGCTGTTGTAGCTTTAGTTAAAAGGTTTAGACTTAAACCGTGGATTAACTGGGAAGTGGGTCCTAGTGTCAGTGGCATAGGGTTTAGTTAGCAGGGTGATTAATCTCTAACAGTGGCTATTAGCACTAATTAAAATATAAACTAATTTAGTCAGAGGCCAGCCCCACATGTCATGGACACAGGGGGGTCCAGCCGTGGTCAAAGTGAATATGACTGACGGTTAGCCGCTGGCAATGACACCCGCGGCGGAGGGGCTCGGAAATTGCCCTCCGGTGACCAATCGCGCGGTGGAGACCACCTACGCGATGCCCAGGCTCGCGCACATCTAGTGGAACACGCGGGATGTTGTGGGGTGGTTGGAGCTCGCCGGAGGAGAGCTCGCGGCGGCGGACGGGGTTTTGGAGTGCGCGGGAATGGCACTGCAGTGTGCAAGTGAGCGAGGCAACGAGCTAGCGGGGCTCTACGTGTTGCGGGGAGCAAGTTGGGCATGCCGAGGTGACAATTTGGTCACAGGAGCTGCGTCGGCGACGAGCTCAGGCGGCAGCGGGTTTCGGGTCTTCGTGAAAGATGGCTACGACGAGCAATCGAGGTGGAGGAGAGGGGGTTTGGTCCATGAGCTCACAGCGGAGAAGAAGGGATGGTCAGCGTCCTCGGGGGATGCCTGGAGGTGACGAGATGGCGCTAGTGATCTCCGACGGCCGACGATGAAGATGTTGAAGATGGCGACGTTGTGGGGCGTCCGGTATCGCGCGGCTCGACGAGGAGAAATAGGGTGACGAGGCAGTTCTTCTAGACACGACAGAGAGGCGGGGCAGTGGCTCTGGCCACGACGAACCTCGCCGGTGGCGGTAGGCATGCTCGGCCATGGGGAGGGAAAGCAGAGGAGCGAGGGGGAGAGAGAACCAGAGAGCGAGAGAGGGGCAGAGAGGTGTGTGGCATCTCCAGGGCGACGTCGGGGAGGCGGCAGCAAGCAGGAGGTGGCGCGCGCGTGCTGGCGCGCGTCAGGCACACGCCCTCCTACCTACTGGCAAGAGGTTGAAGACGGTGGTGGCTGCGGTGGGCTGGGCCAGCTGGAGTCGGGCCAGGTGGGCTGCCAGGTGAGCACCAGGTGAAGGAAATATGCCCTAGAGGCAATAATAAAGTTATTATTTATTTCCTTATTTCATGATAAATGTTTATTATTCATGCTAGAATTGTATCAACCGGAAACATGATACATGTGTGAATACATAGACAAACAGAGTGTCACTAGTATGCCTCTACTTGACTAGCTCGTTGATCAAAGATGGTTATGTTTCCTAGCCATAGACATGAGTTGTCATTTGATTAACGGGATCGCATCATTAGGAGAATGATGTGATTGACATGACCCATTCCATTAGCTTAGCACCCGATCGTTTAGTATGTTGCTATTGCTTTCTTCACGACTTATACATGTTCCTATGACTATGAGATTATGCAAATCCCGTTTGCCGGAGGAACACTTTGTGTGCTACCAAACGTCACAACGTAACTGGGTGATTATAAAGGAGCTCTACAGGTGTCTCCAAAGGTACATGTTGGGTTGGCGTATTTCGAGATTAGGATTTGTCACTCTGATTGTCCGAGAGGTATCTCTGGGCCCTCTTGGTAATGCACATCACTTAAGCCTTGCAAGCATTGCAACTAGGTATTGGATACCGACGATCGAATCTCGGGCAAGTAACATACCGATGACAAAGGGAACAACATATGTTGTTATGCGGTCTGACCGATAAAGATCTTCGTAGAATATGTAGGAGCCAATATGGGCATCCAGGTCCCGCTATTGTTTATTGACCGGAGACGTGTCTCAGTCATGTCTACATTGTTCTCGAACCGTAGGGTCCGCACGCTTAAGGTTTCGATGATAGTTATATTATGAGTTTATGAG
Organism: Aegilops umbellulata; assembly: GCA_032464435.1. Lineage (NCBI taxonomy): Eukaryota > Viridiplantae > Streptophyta > Magnoliopsida > Poales > Poaceae > Aegilops > Aegilops umbellulata. The sequence goes on from CP136058.1 coordinate 391,938,744, forward strand.
TTTTGATGTACCGAAGGAGTTCGGAGTCCCGGATGAGATCAGGGACATGACGAGGAGTCTCGAAATGGTCAATACATAAAGATCAATATATTGGAAGCCTATATTTGGACATCAGAATGGTTCCGAGTGAAATCGGCATTTTACCGGAGTACCGGGGGTTACCGGAACCCCCCCGGGGGTAAATGATCCCATATGGGCCTTAAGGGAAAAGAGGAGGGGCGGCCAGGGCAGGCCGCGCTCCCCCTCCCCCCTAGTCGGAATTGGACAAGGAAGGGGGGGGCGGCGCCCCCCTTTTTCCTTTCCCCTCTCTCCTTCCTTCTCCTACAAGGCTAGGGAGAGGAGTCCTACTCCCGGTGGTAGTAGGACTCCTCCTGGCGCACCCCTTGGGGGCCGGCCGCGCCTTCCCCTCCCCTCCTTTATATACGGGGGCAGGGGGCACCCTAGAACACACAAGTTGATCTTCATGATCGTTCCTTAGCCGTGTGCGGTGCCCCCTTCCACCATATTCCACCTAGATCATATCGTTGCAGTGCTTAGGCGAAGCCCTGCCCCGATAGAACATCATCATCGTCACCACGCCGTCGTGCTGACGGAACTCCCCCCCGAAGCTTTGCTGGATTGGAGCTAGGGGTGCGTCATCGAGCTGAACGTGTGCCAAGAACTCGGAGGTGCCGGAGTAACAGTGCTTGGATCGGTCGGATCGGGAAGACGTACGACTACTTCCTCTACGTTGCGTCAAAGCTTCCGCTTCGGTCTACGAGGGTACGTAGACAACACTCTCCCCTCTCGTTGCTATGCATCACCATGATCTTGCGTGTGCGTAGGAATTTTTTTGAAATTACTACGTTCCCCAACAGTGGTATCAGAGCCTAGGTTTTTATGGTTTGATGTTATATGCACGAGTAGAACACAAGTGAGTTGTGGACGATATAAGTCATACTGCCTACCAGCATGTCATACTTTGGTTCGGCGGTATTGTTGGATGAAGCGGCCCGGACCGACATTACACGTACGCTTACGCAAGACTGGTTGTACGGACGTGTTTTGCACACAGGTGGCTGGCGGGTGTCAGTTTCTCCAACTTTAGTTGAACCGAGTATGGCTACGCCCGGTCCTTGCGAAGGTTAAAATGGAGTCTATTTGACAAACTATCGTTGTGGTTTTGATGCGTAGGTGAGATTGGTTCTTGCTTAAGCCCGTAGCAGCCACGTAAAACTTGCAACAAACAAAGTAGAGGACGTCTAACTTGTTTTTGCAGGGCATGTCGTGATGTGATATGGTCAAGACATGATGCTAAATTTTATTGTATGAGATGATCATGTTTTGTAACCGAGTTATCGGCAACTGGCAGGAGCCATATGGTTGTCGCTTTATTGTATGCAATGCAATCGCCCTGTAATGCTTTACTTTATCACTAAGCGGTAGCGATAGTCGTAGTAGCATAAGATTGACGAGACGACAACGATGCTACTATGGAGATCAAGGTGTCGCGCCGGTGACTATGGTGATCATGATGGTGCTTCAGAGATGGAGATCACAAGCACGAAGATGATGATGGCCATATCATATCACTTATATTGATTGTATGTGATGTTTTATCTTTTTATGCATCTTATCTTGCTTTGATTGACGGTAGCATTATAAGATGATCTCTCACTAAATTATCAAGAAGTGTTCTCCCTGAGTATGCACCGTTGTCAAAGTTCGTCGTGCCCAGACACCACGTGATGATCGGGTGTGATAAGCTCTACGTCCATCTACAACGGGTGCAAGCCAGTTTTGCACACGCGGAATACTTGGGTTATACTTGACAAGCCTAGCATATGCAGATATGGCCTCGGAACACGGAGACCGAAAGGTCGAGCGTGAATCATATAGTAGATATGATCAACATAATGATGTTCACCATTGAAGACTAATCCGTTTCACGTGATGATCGGTTATGGTTTAGTTGATTTGGATGACGTGATCACTTAGAAGATCAGAGGGATGTCTATCTAAGTGGGAGTTCTTAAGTAATATGATTAACTGAACTTTAATTTATCATGAACTTAGTCCATGTAGTATTAGCATATCTATGTTGTAGATCAATAGCTCGCGTTGTTGCTTTCATATGTTTATTTTGATATGTTCCTAGAGAAAATTGTGTTGAAAAATGTTAGTAGCAATGATGCGGATTGGATCTGTATTCTGAGGTTTATCCTCATTGCTGCACAGAAGAATTATGTCCTTGATGCACCGCTAGGTGACAGACCTATTGCAGGAGCAGATGCAAACGTTATGAATGTTTGGCTAGCTCAATATGATGACTACTTGATAGTTTAAGTGCACCATGCTTAACGGCTTAGAATCGGGACTTCAAAGACGTTTTGAACGTCATGGACCATATGAGATGTTCCAGGAGTTGAAGTTAAGATTTCAAGCAAATACCCGAGTTGAGAGATATGAAGACTCCAACAAGTTCTATAGCTAAAAGATGGAGGAGAATCGCTCAACTAGTGAGCATGTGCTCAGATTGTCTGGGTACTACAATCGCTTGAATCAAGTGGGAGTTAATCTTCCAGATAAAATAGTGATTGACAGAATTCTCTAGTCACCATCACCAAGTTAGTAGAATTTCATGATGAACTATAATATGCAAGGGTAACCGAAACGATTCCCAAAGCTCTTCGTGATGCTAAACTCGGCGAAGGTAGAAATCAAGAAAAACATCAAGTGTTGATGGTTGACAAGACCACTAGTTTCAAGTAAAGGGCAAAAGGAAGAAGGAGAACTTCAAGAAGAACAGCAAGCAAGTTGCTGCTCAAGTGAATAAGCCCAAGTCTGGACCTAAGCCTGAGACTAAGTACTTCTACTGCAAAGGGACTGGTCACTGGAAGCGGAACTACCCCAAATATTTGGCGGATAAGAAAGATGGCAAAGTGAACAAAGGTATATTTGATATACATGTTATTGATGTGTACTTTACTAGTGTTTATAGCAACCCCTCAGTATTTGATACTAGTTCAGTTGCTATGATTAGTAACTCGAAACGGGAGTTGCAGAATAAATAGAGACTAGTTAAGGGTGAAGTGACGATGTGTGTTGGAAGTGGTTCCAAGATTGATATGATCATCGCACACTCCCTATACTTTCGGGATTAATGTTGAACCTAAATAAGTGTTATTTGGTGTTTGCGTTGAGCATGAATATGATTTGATCATGTTTATTGTAATACGGTTATTCATTTAAGTAAGAGAATAAATTGTTGTTCTGTTTACATGAATAAAACCTTATATGGTTACACACCCAATGAAAATAGTTCATTGGATCTCGATCGTAGTGATACACATATTCATAATATTGAAACCAAAAGATGCGAAGTTAATAATGATAGTGCAACTTATTTGTGGCACTACCGTTTAGGTCATATTGGTGTAAAGCGCATGAAGAAACTCCATGCTGATGGGTTTTTGGAATCACTTGATTATGAATCACTTGATGCTTGCGAACAATACCTTATGGGCAAGATGACTAAAACGCCGTTCTCCGGAACAATGAAGCAAGCAACAGATTTGTTGGAAATCATACATACTGATGTATTTGGTCCGATGAATATTAAGGCTTGCAGTAGGTATCATTATTTTCTGACCTTCACAGATGATTTGAGCAGATATGAGTATATCTACTTGATGAAACAGAAGTCTGAAACATTTGAAAAGTTCAAAGAATTTCAGAGTGAAGTGAAAAATCATCGTGACAAAAAAAAGTTTCTACGATCTGATCGCGGAGACAAATATTTGAGTTACGAGTTTGGTCTTCAATTAAAAACAATGTGGAATAGTTTCACAAACTCATGCCACCTGGAACACCACAGCATAATGGTGTGTCGGAACGTCATAACCGTACTTTATTGGATATAGTACAATCTATGATGTTTCTTACCAATTTACCAATATCGTTTTGGGATCATGCATTAGAGACAGCTGCATTCACGTTTAAAAGGGCACCATCTAAGTCCGTTGAGACGACACAATCTGAACTGTGGTTTAGCAAGAAACCAAAGTTGTCGTTTCTTAAAGTTTGGGATTGTAATGCTTATATGAAAAAGTTTCATCCTGATAAGCTCAAACCCAAATCGGAGAAATATGTCTTCATAGGATACCCAAAGGAGACTGTCGGGTACACCTTCTATCACAGATCCGAAGGCAAGACATTCGTTGCCAAGAATGGATCCTTTCTAGAGAAGGAGTTTTCTCTCGAAAGAAGTGAGTGGGAGGAAAGTAGAACTTGATGTGGTAACTGTACCTGCTCCCTTATTGGAAAGTAGTTCATCACATAAATCTGTTCCTGTGAATACTACACCAATTAGTGAGGAAGTTAATGATGATCATGTAACGTCAGATCAAGTTACTAACGAATCTCGTAGGTAAACCAGAGTGGTACGGTAATCCTGTTCTGGAAGTCATGTTACTAGAACATGACGAACTTGCGAACTATGAGGAAGCGATGATGAGCCCAGATTCCGTGAAATGGTTTGAGGACATGAAATCTGAGATATGATCCATGTATAAAAACAAAGTATGGACTTTGATGGATTTTCCCGATGATCGGCAAGCCATAGAAAATAAATGGATCCTCAAGAGGAAGACGGACGCTGATAGTAGCATTACTATCTACAAAGCTAGAATTGTCGCAAAAGGTTTTCGACAAGTTCAAGGTGTTGACTATGATGAGAGTTTCTCACTCGTATCTATGCTCAAGTCTGTCCGAATCATGTTAGCAATTGCCGCATTTTATGAAATCTGGCAAATGGATAAAACAAAACTGCATTCCTCAATGGATTTATTAAAGAAGAGTTGTATATGATGCAACCAGAAGGTTTTGTCAATCCTAAAGGTGTTAACAAAATATGCAAGCTCCAGCGATCCATCTATGGACTGGTGCAAGCATCTCGGAGTTGGAATATACGCTTTGATAAGTTGATCAAAGCATATAGTTTTATACAGACTTGCGGTGAAGCCTGTATTTACAAGAAAGTGAGTGGGAGCACTACAGCATTTCTGATAAATATATGTGAATGACATATTGTTGATTGGAAATAATGTAGAATTATTCCGCAAAGCACAAAGGAGTGTTTGAAAGGAATTTTTTCAAAGAAAGACCTCGGTGAAGCTGCTTACATATTGAGTATCAAGATCTATAGAGATAGATCAAGACGCTTGATAAGTTTTTTTTTCAATGAGTACATACCTTGACAAGATTTTGAAGTAGTTCAAAATGTAACAGTCAGAGAAAGAGTTCTTGCCTGTGTTACAAGGTGTGAAGTTGAGTAAGACTCAAAACCCGACCACGGCAAAAGATAGAAAGAGAATGAAAGTCATTCCCTATGCCTTGGCCATAGGTTCTATAAAGTATGCCATGCTGTGTAGCAGATCTATTGTATACCCTACACTAATTTTGGCAAGGGAGTACAATAGTGATCTAGGAGTAGATCACTGGACAGCGGTCAAAATTATCCTTAGTGAAATAAGGATATGTTTCTCGATTATGGAGGTGACAAAAAGGTTCATCGTAAAAGGTTATGTCGATGCAAGTTTTGACACCAATCTAGATGAATCTAAGTCTCAATCTAGATACATATTGAAAGTGGGAGCAATTACCTAGAGTAGCTCCAAGCAGAGTATTGTTGACATAGAAATTTGCAAAATACATACGGATCTGAATGTGGCAGACCCGTTGACTAAGATTCTCTCACAAGAAAAACATGATCACACCTTAGTACTCTTTGGGTGTTAATCACATAGCGATGTGAACTAGATTATTGACTCTAGTAAACCCTTTGGGTGTTGGTCACATGATGATGTGAACTATGGGTATTAATCACATGGTGATGTGAACTATTGCTATTAAATCACATGCTAATGTGAACTACATTTTTGACTCTAGTGCAAGTGGGAGACTGAAGGAAATATGCCCTAGAAGCAATAATAAAGTTATTATTTATTTCCTTATTTCATGATAAATGTTTATTATTCATGCTAGAATTGTATCAATCGGAAACATGATACATGTGTGAATACATAGACAAACAGAGTGTCACTAGTATGCCTCTACTTGACTAGCTCGTTGATCAAAGATGGTTATGTTTCCTAGCCATAGACATGAGTTGTCATTTGATTAACGGGATCACATCATTAGGAGAATGATGTGATTGACATGACCCATTCCATTAGCTTAGCACCCGATCGTTTAGTATGTTGCTATTGCTTTCTTCATGACTTATACATGTTTCTATGACTATGAGATTATGCAACTCCCGTTTGCCGGAGGAACACTTTGTGTGCTACCAAACGTCACAATGTAACTGGGTGATTATAAAGGAGCTCTACAGGTGTCTCCAAAGGTACATGTTGGGTTGGCGTATTTCGAGATTAGGATTTGTCACTCCGATTGTCGGAGAGGTATCTCTGGGCCCTCTCGGTAATGCACAACACTTAAGTCTTGCAAGCATTGCAACTAATGAGTTAGTTGCGAGATGATGTATTACAGAACGAGTAAAGAGACTTGCTGGTAACGAGATTGAACTAGGTATTGGATACCGACGATCGAATCTCGGGCAAGTAACATACCGATGACAAAGGGAACAACGTATGTTGTTATGCGGTCTGACCGATAAAGATCTTCGTAGAATATGTAGGAGCCAATATGGGCATCCAGGTCCCGCTATTTGTTATTGACCGAAGACGTGTCTCGTTCATGTCTACATTATTCTCGAACCGTAGGGTCCGCACGCTTAAGGTTTCGATGATAGTTATTTTATGAGTTTATGAGTTTTGATGTACCGAAGGAGTTCGGAGTCCCGGATGAGATCGGGGACATGACGAGGAGTCTCGAAATGGTCGAGACATAAAGATCGATATATTGGAAGCCTATATTTGGACATCGGAATGGTTCCGAGTGAAATCGGCATTTTACCGGAGTACCGGGGGTTACCGGAAGCCCCCCGGGGGTTAATGGGCCCATATGGGCCTGAAGGGAAAAGAGGAGGGGCGGCCAGGGCAGGCCACGCGCCCCTCCCCCCCTAGTCCGAATAGGACAAGGAAGGGGGGGCGGCTCCCCACTTTTTCCTTTCCCCTCTCTCCTTCCTTCTCCTACAAGGCAAGGCAGAGGAGTCCTACTCCTGGTGGGAGTAGGACTCCTCCTGGCGCACCCCTTGGGGGCCGGCCGCGCCTTCCCCTCCCCTCCTTTATATACGGGGGCAGGGGGGCACCCTAGAACACACAAGTTGATCTTCGTGATCGTTCCTTAGCCGTGTGCGGTGCCCCCTTCCACCATATTCCACCTCGATTATATCGTTGCAGTGCTTAGGCAAAGCCCTACGCCGGTAGAACATCATCATCGTCACCACGCCGTCGTGCTGACGGAACTCCCCCCCCGAAGCTTTGCTGGATCGGAGCTAGGGGTGCATCATCGAGCTGAACGTGTGCCAAGAACTCGGAGGTGCCGGAGTAACGGTGCTTGGATCGGTCGGATCGGGAAGACGTACGACTACTTCCTCTACATTGCGTCAACGCTTCCGCTTCGGTCTACGAGGGTACGTAGACAACACTCTCCCCTCTCGTTGCTATGCATCACCATGATCTTGCGTGTGCGTAGGAATTTTTTTGAAATTACTACGTTCCCCAACACCAGGTACTTTCTCTCTCTCCTTTAATTCTATTTTTCTATTTATTTTTCTATGTTTTGATTTAGTTTGAAAACTAAACCATTTGATAAAATGCTGAAAATAATTGTGGGCACTTATGAAATTATTTACAACAGCCCGCAAATACGCCCAGAATTATTTGGACATGTAAAAATATTTATAGTATCTAAATGTCCAAATTCAAATACTTATGAATTAATTCAATAAGCCAGAGTGCCCTAGAAAAATGTGCACCATTTTTGCCAGAGGTTTTAGCCCAGTCTAGAAATGATGAACATTTTGTCAAGGGCATTTTGCGTTCTTTGAAAAGATTTAATTTGAGCCTAGTTGAATTTCATTTGCTGCTAGGGTTTATCAGTCCCAATTTCAGGTATAAGTAAGATTTAAACATGATGCAAGAAGAACATCTAACCCAAGTGCATTACTGAACTAGGGTTGTGACAGCAGGCCCCCGAAGGGGTGCGACCACGCCCCCGAGGAGCCATGGCGGGGGTCGTGGCATGCTTGCAGGGGCGTACTCGCCCCCTTTTGGGTGGTGGGAGCGGGGCCCCTCCTGGCGAGCCTTCCCTTTCTTCGCGGCCGAGAACCTCTTGGTCGGCGCCATGGGAATGCAGCAAGATGGCAAGGCAAGGAGGAAGAAGAAGAAGCAGGCAGCGTGGAGAAGGAGATGAACAACGAGGGCACCGCCCCTCCCCTCATTTATATCCAGAAGGAGGCCAACCGCCGGCCTCCACGATCACATGTAATGATGGTTCTCTTCTGCATGCAGCAGGGTATCGTCTAGTCGGAAGGTTGCCGAGGCAGCGTGGGGAGGCGGAGGCACCCATGACCCATCAATCGCCACGCGTTACTCAAGGCCGTAGGCGGTTGGGGCTCGCGGCGCTCCGCACTTGCCCTTTGGCTTCGCCTCGAAGCCAAGTCCGAGCGCGCCTTGGGACTGAGGGCTACTGTCGGCGTTCTGGGACCGGGGGTGCCCAGACTTGCTTGCCTGCGGCCCAGCACGTGGCTCCACCAACGGCCTTGTACGGCCCATCTTCAGCAGCGACAACTCCAGACCCTTGCGAGGGGCCAAGCCTCGCGAGGCGGACGACGCCAATACCTCCTTGGGGGCAGCCTCGCTAGGCTGGCTCTAGAGGAGCGGAGATCTCTATGCAAGGGACACCTCGCGAGGTTCACATGACGTGAGCCATGACGACCAAGGCCAGGTCGACGCCAGCGCGTGCAGTGTACCAGTTTCCTCTTTGGTGCTAAAGAGGCAAGCGCAGGCGAGGAGTCCCTGCGGCGTCAGGCAAAGGTTTCCATATCAGTGCAATGAGACCAAGACCGGCAGGACGGCAGGACGGAGGTCGTCGCGGAGCCCACAGTAGCGTCACCACCAGAGCCTTTGGCAGGCGAAGACCGCCTTTTGTCAGGATAACTTGTACTAGTTGTCCTCCTTCAAACTTTGGCATTGTGGGATCCCTTCCTGCCTAACATTTGGGAAGAGGGCCAGGGCCTCCATAAATTGGACTAGCCACCACCATAGAGGGGAGAGAGGATTCCACCCGGACGAGTTCATCGGATCATCGAGCCCAAGAACACCTCACCTCCTGAGGTTGTTCCCCCACTGTACTAGTTCATCCTCAGCCCCTCGAGGCAATCCACCACCACACTAGAGTAGGGTATTACACTTCAAGCTGGCTCGGACCAGTATAAACCCTTGTGTCTCTTGTTCCTTGGGTTCGTCGAGCTAGGCTGTGAGATTGTTGAGCGATCTAGGAAGAGAGTGTTCTTCGTGCGCATCCCAGAGTTCGAACCCCACAAGGGTTTGCCGGAACCCGTAATCTAACATAGGGTTGTTTGAGGGAGACATCTTCATCGTACACCTCCCACGGATTGATAAACCTTAGGTCATCCACTTGAGGGAAAATTTCTACTGTCCTACAAAACTTTGCGCTTGGAGGCCCAATACGAGTATACAAGAATAAAGTTGTGTAGTAGACGTCAAAGACTGTCACGATGATGAAGATGGCCACCGGTGATTGTTTCCCTCTCCGGCAGGGTGCCGAAACAAGCTCAGGATTGGCTTTTCGTGGCTATAGAGGCTTGCGGCAGTGGAACTCCTGATCTAGGTTTATTTCTGGGGGTTTCTAGATTTATAGGAATTTTTTGCGTTGGTTTCAAGTCAGGGGGTCCACGAGGCAGCGACAAGGTAGGAGGGCGCGCCCTAGGGGGGTGGGTGTCGGTGTCAAAACCGGCAGATCTCGGGTAGGGGGTCCCGAACTATGCGTCTAGGATCGATGGTAACAGGAGACGGGCGACACAATGTTTACCCAGGTTCGGGCCCTCTCTATGGAGGTAATACCCTACTTCCTGCTTGATTTATCTTGATGAATATGGGTGTTACAAGAGTTGATCTACCATGAGATCGTAATGGCTAAACCCTAAAAGTCTAGACTATGAGTATATGGTAATGAATCTGTCCTATCCGAACTATGCTCTCTGGTTTATATAGACACCGGAGAAATCTAGGGTTACATGAGGTCGGTTACATAGGAGGGAATCTTCATAATAGGTCGCCTAGCTTGCTTTCCATGCCAAGTAGAGTCCAATCCGGACACGGGTATTGTCTTCGGCCTTCGTATCTTCACAGCCCATCAGTCCGGCCCATGGATAATAGGTCGGATGCCTAAGGACCCCTTAGTGCAGGACTCCCTCAGTAGCCCCTGAACCTGGCTTCAATGACGAGGAGTCCGGCGCGCAAATTGTCTTCGGCATTGCAAGGCAAGTTCCCGTTCTTCCGAACTCCAAGATAGTCTTCGAACGCGATGATTGTATCTGGACCTGTTAAACACCATGCACAACCGCAGAGAGAATATATATATTTTTACACGAGTTCCATCCGCTAACAGCTCTCTGCATTACGTCCGTTCGGTCACAATTTCAAACCGTTTGTCCCACGCTTTGAGACGCGGTCGCTATTGGCACGTCTTGTCGAAGCAGAGATCATGTCCCCTTATTGCAGGATTCTCATCAATGCGGGCATGGGTAGCCCAACCATGTCGTTTGCACAGCTTTTGGGAATAGGCGAATCTTAAGGCGAGCGAGGAGGCGTTTAATGTTTGCTGCCTTTATAAGAGGATAAGGATCCCCTCTTCCTCTTATCACGCTTTCTCTCCGTCCCCGCCTTCCCGATCACGAGCTCCAGCGCCCAAGTTTTCATCTCCTTTCCACTCAAGCAACCATGTCTGGATCCGGTGGTCAGGGCAAATGGATGGTCTCCTCCATCACGGAGGAGGACATTACTGAGCTCCAGGCGACCGGATATTTGGCGAAGGAGATTGTCCACCGCCTACCGGACAAGGGACAGATCGTCCCCATGCCGGAGCCCACAGAGAGGGTGGTATTCCTCCCCCATTTCATCCGCGGGATAGGGTTTCCACTCCACCCCTTCGTCCGTGGGTTAATGTATTACTACGGGGTAGATTTCCATGATCTGTCCCCGAATTCCTTCCTCAACACCTCGGCATTTATCGTCGTGTGCGAGGCCTTCCTCCGCATCCAACCCCACTTTGGTTTTGGCTCAAAGTATTCAACGTGAAGCCGAAGGTGGTGGATGGCCAGCACGCGGAGTGCGGAGGGGCAATGGTGAGCAAATTGTCCAACGTCCCTTGGCCCAAAGGCACCTTCATGGATACGGTAAAGGAGTGGCAGAAGCAGTGGTTCTACATCACAGAACCACGCAGCACCACCTGGGCCATAGCTGCCGAATTCCGCTCCGGCGCTCCTATGTGACTCGCCTCCTGGGTCGAGAAGAGTCCGGGCTGGTGTTCTCCTGATGAGCTGATAGCGCTACAGATGCGCGTTCAGAGCATGGTAACCAAGAGCGTCAAGCTGGTTGACGTGATCCAGGCGATGTTAGTTCACCGGATCCTTCCATGCCAGCGCCGAAGCCGCCCGCTGTGGGAGTTCAATCCAAAGAAGCACCGGACCCTGGCGAGGCTCTTCGAGACCACGCACGAAGGCGCATGGAAATTGCTCTTCAAGGGCAACGAAAAACCACCGACCACGGATTCAGACCGTGGTCACGATCGTACACACCCCGCCAGCAAGGTAGGTTATTTCGAATGAGTCCTCAACCTAATTGTTTCAAGGATGATGTCTGAGCTTTTATTGCTGCTCTTTCAGGACTGGACGGAGAGGGCAAAGCGGATCCAGTGTCCGGCTTTGTTTCCCGAAGAACCAGTCATCCCGCGCTTGGCGGAGATGCTAGTGCCGGCGCCATACAAGGCGCCGAAGAAGAAGGCCAAGAAGAAGGCAAAGGGGGCCAAGAGTGGCCTCCGTGTAAGGGTACTTTGGACGCGGCGTCCGAAGACAACAAAACTCATTCCTCAGTCCCTGAGGACAATGACGGGGAAGAGGAGGAGGAGGAATAAAACAATCCTCCCCCTGAGAAGAGGAAAAAGAAGAGGGCGGCTCGAGCACATCTGGAGGCGGAGGCGCCCAAAAAGAGAAATGCGTCCCAGCGGTCAACACCGCATGGGACGTTGACAGTAGTCCTGAATGACGCCCCCGCACAAAGCCCCATGCCACATCGTAAGTGACATGTCTTACTTATGCGCACATCCAGCCCTTTCTCCTCATTATCTTGATATAGTTAGCTGTACTATTGCAGTCCGGCCAGCGACCTAATCCAGTGATCCTCGTCTGGGAGTTCGTTGGCTCCGTTGGAGATGGCAAGCCAGTCGCCACCGCCTGCTTACTCCCCCGGGGCAGAGGACGACACCAAGGTGCTGTCCTGGAGGGCCAATCCGAGCCGGGGAGGAACCCAGGACGCTGTTCGGGAGGCACCACGAAGCGAAGCCTCCACTGCCGGACACATGGAGGAGATGATCCCCATGGAGACTGGCGAAGAGGGCCGCATCCAGCTTGGCCCTCAGCCAGATACAATTCCGGAGACCCGTATGGCTCCGAGTCGGGCGAGCAGCCCCCTTTGAGGGGGGAGCACCATTTCCGCCGGTGGTCCCTGTCCATCTAGGGGCGCCGGATAACCTGACGGAGGCGCTACGAGGCGCCTCCGTTATGGACGAGCACCGTGTTCTTATGAGCGCAGTGATTGAGAAGGTTCAGTCCACCAAGAGTGGACTGAACGAAGCCTGCAGCAACCTGTTGACAGGTTTCGAGGTAAATAACAGAGAAAAACCCCATATAGTCAGTAGCCCCTGAGACACTGTCCGGTGCTCGGTAAGAGGAACCGAACAGAGGATCAATCCTCTAGTGTAGGAGACTAACGTGATATGTGTGCATAAGCAGGCGTCGCTGTTGGACGCGACCTCACATGCTGCCGAAGTCCCTCAACTTAAGCAGAGGCTGGAGCAGAGCAAGGACGAGCTCGGCGAGGTTAGAGTGCGGCTGCAGGAGAAGCAAGGTAAGTGATGTCTTGTTGTGTGTTCGGAAAGCGAAAACGCTGTGTATTGACTGTAATGTCGAAATGTATGGAGGAGCTGCGACCGAGGTCGAGGCCATGAGGAAGGACCTGGGCGAGGCCGAGGAGAGGGTTGTCCAGCAGCAAGCCACCCGTAAGAAGCTGGAGGCCCGTGTCAAGGAAATCCAGTAGGAGCTCCAGGATGAAGTGAAAAAATGTGAGACCTTGGAGAATGATGCGTCGCCTCAAGAGGGCGAACTCACCAAGGCTCGTCAGGGTGCGGAGACTGCGCGGAATGAGGCCCGGGCCGTCATCCAGGAGATCCAGGAGGCCAGGAAGTTCACGGCGGGTAAGGCTTTTAAGATTCAAAGCAAGTATGCGGAGATGCAGTACCTTTTACTAACCCGGGTTTGGAGTTCCCTAGGAGCTTTTGCAGATCTACCACGCGGCGTATCAGACGCTGCAGCGTTCTACCGAGCCGAAGGAGGAGGTTCTACGGAGAAGCTATTCTGGTCGCAGTATGCGACGCCAGAGCATCCTGTGTCCTTCACCGATCAGCTGAAGCAGCTCGTGGAGCTGCACAAGGTGGCCGAACTAGCCATGAAGGATTTGACAATCCGGCTATGGCCAGCCAAAGCTATACCCGACAGCTATTTCGGACTCGTGAGGCGGCTGGTGGCAGCCTAACCGTGGCTGGACGTCGTCAAGCGCTCTGCATGTATTGAGGGCGCCCGTATGGCCTTCGCTCGCTGTAAGATGTGGTGGGCGAAGATGAATGCTGTTGAAGTGGCCAGCGGGCCGCTGGAGGGCAAGGAGCACCGCACACCCGAGAAATATTTTGCGGATGTCATAGAAGGGTCTCGACTTGTGGCAGCTCAATGTTCGCAGGACGTTATTTTTGAATAAATACATTCGTGTTGTCCTCTGCCTTGTATTATAAATACAAAGCTTTGTTTTGTAATGTAATTTCGTTATGCTTTAAATTGTTTCCTCCTGTGCGGCCATGTTATATGCAATCTGAGGGTTGGCCAATCGTCGGCTTCTGCCCTCGCGTAATTAGTACGGATGTGTTCGGGATGGGATCTAAACAATCTTGATCCAATTATATGGTACTTGAAGGAGTTGTTTAGCGCAACGAACAAGGCAATCAGACTATACGGCTTAAACATCCTCACTTAGCCATGGGAGTTTTATAATTAAGCAAGTGCGCAGCCCCTGGTCCAAGCCAGGGTGCTGCCAGCATCTAATCGGGAAGTGTCGATCCTTCGCATGACGCGGAAAAAATCTCCAACGGTTTTGTAACCCTCGAACAGCTGACCGGCTCTCGCCGTATCATGACAGTCAGTTTTCGGCTTTCTCTACTAAGGTACTAATCCAGTCAAGGCCAGGGCACAATTGCAGTAGTTCTCCCTTTACTACCCTAGCCGATAGGGCGGGACGTAGAATAGCAAGCACAGGAGCCGGGCAACCCAACTATTGACCAATTCGGAGCCAATGCATATAATGCTAAATTCAGGGTGCCGAACTTATATATAAGAAGTGTTCGGTCTTTGCTGCCGTATTGCAGGGTGATAAGCAGCCCCTGGCGAATATGAAACGTACAAAAGAGTACCGATGTAGCTAATAAGCAGATCGAAATGAAATGGAATAAGGGGCAAGAGCCAAAAATACCTGGGCCGCACATGATTTTTATTATAGCTGAATGGATACGTCAAGGCGTATCTTATACAAATAGTGCGATAAACACCCGGACTATTTAACATGCCGGGATCAAGAGGGAGCAGCGTGCGGGTCCTGGGAAATAAGTAAAAATGTCGTCAAGAAGAACGTATGGAGGTTACCCTGCACACCTATGTTGCATGCCCCCTTTGTATGCCGATTCTTCGAAGGGGCTGGTGATTAGGCTCGCGGGAAAAGGAACCTGAAACAGAAAGGAAAAAGTGTGTCCGGGGTCGGTCTAGCCGAACTGTAGATCCCGGGTTAGCTAGTGCCTCCGTCGATGTCCATGGAATTTGGAGTGCGTAACTATGTACGCGTGGTACGAATGTCACTACTTCATTGGGACTGGGACGGAGGCCAAATTTCTAGTCGAGCTCTTGACGAGCCTTGCTGTCCTGCTGCAGTGTAGTTTGGAACTTCTTGATGGTGTCCAGGGGCTCGGTAGCCGCACTATGGTGTTGCTTGAGAAGGCCACTCTATACCTCTGCTGCTAGGGCGGCCGTGTGGTCCTCTGTTCGGAGTGAGCGTTCCGTGTTGCCATTGACTATGATGACGCCGCGTGGGCCGGGCATCTTGAGCTTGAGATAAGCGTAGTGTGGCACTGTGTTGGTAGCCACTGCGGAATGGGACGATGTCGAAGATTAACTCCTCGCTTCGGAAATTGTCCGAAGAACCGAAGACCACTTCCAACGTGATTGAGCTCGTACAGCAGGCCTTGACGCCTGGTATGACTCCTTTGAAGGTAGTCTTTGTTGGTTTGATTTGTGAGGGGTCAATGCCCATCTTCTGAACTATGTCTTGATAGAGCACGTTGAGGTTGCTACCACCGTCCATTAGGACTCGTGTTAGGAGAAATCCGTCGATGATTGGGTCAAGGACCAATGCGGCCGAACCGCCATGACGGATACTGGTTGGGTGGTCTCGACGATCAAAGGTGATCGGAAATGACGACCATGGATTGAATTTGGGGGCGACTGGCTCTACCGCGTAGACGTCCGTGAGTGCACGCTTACGCTCCCTTTTGGGGATGTGTGTAGCGTATATCATGTTCACCATTTTGACTTGAGGGGGCAATTTCTTCTGCCCCTCAGTGTTTGGCTATTGGGGCTCTTCGTCCTCATCCTCACTTTGTGATCCCTTTTCTTTTCGGGGCCTATCTCGCTGGCTGTGTTGTTACTACGGGCCAGTCAACTGTCCTCTCCCGTGCAAAAGCGGGTCATGAGTGTTGTGGGGGCTGCCATGGACTTCGGCTTTTCTTGGCCGAGGTGGCGTGCTACCCATTCGTCACGGATGCTGTGTTTGAAGGCTGCTAAGGCCTCGGCATCCGGACAGTCAACGATCTGGTTCTTTTTGGTTAGGAACCTAGTCCAGAATTTTCTGGCTGATTCTCCAGGTTGTTGAACTATGTGTCTTAAGTCATCGACGTCTGATGGCCGGACATAAGTTCCTTGGAAGTTGTCTAGGAAAGCTTCTTCCAAGTCCTCCCAGCTGCCGATAGAATTTTTAGGTAGGCTATTAAGCCAGTGCCGAGCTGGCCCTTTGAGCTTGACTGGGAGGTATTTAATGGCGTGGAGATCATCTCCTCGAGCCATGTGGATGTGGAGGATGAAATCCTCGATCCACACTGCGGGATTGGTTGTGCCGTCGTATGATTCGATATTGACGGGCTTGAATCCCTCGGGGAATTCATGATCCAGTACCTCGTCTGTGAAGTAGAGAGGGTGTGCGGCACCTCTCTATCGTGTTGTGTCGCGGCGTAGCTCTGATAGAGTCCTTCTGTGGCATTCGGACCGGGCGTGGTTAGATTTTTCACGTCCGAATAGGTAGCCATCTTCGTGCCTCGAGGCACGTTATCACGGTCCGTAGATCGATCTTGTATGTCCTGCTCTACTCTCCAGGGTCTGCCGAAGGTCGTACGTGTGACCCCAAATTCTTCCATCTTTATTTTTGCGGGGCGGTTGGGCAGGCTGCTGTTCGGCCTAAGTTGCCGCTTTATCCCGACCGCGTGGTGGCCGGTCGGCCGCCCTGCCTCGACCACGTGGTGGTCGTTCCGCATTACGCAAGGGAGATGTGTGCTCCGGTGCCTCCTCATCGAACTGAGGTAGCAGTCTGCGTTTTGGGTAGCTCTTGGCTAGGCGCTTGAGGCCGTATTCTTCCGCTGTCAGGGCGTCAGTCCATCTGTCGACGAGCAGATCTTGTTCAGCTTGAAGCTGCTGCTGCTTCTTTTTCAGGCTCCTTGCAGTGGCTATGAGTTGAAGCTTAAAGCGCTCCTGCTCCAGAGGGTCCTCAGGCACGATGAAATCTTCGTTGCCGAGGCTTGTCTCCTCTTCGGAGGGTGGACGGTAACTATCATCCCCCGAGTCATCTTCTATGGCCTGCTCATCAGGGTTATCTTGCCTGTCGTCATGTTCCTCCTATTCGGATGCAGCACTGACAGGGTATTCATTGTTTTCGACATCGCACATAGTGCTATTTTCTCTGGTACCAGTGTTGCTATCCTTTGAGCGGCGAGGCTTAGAACGACGTTTGGGGCGCCGGCGCTTGGACTGCGTCTCGGAAGTTTTATTCTTATCTGGCTCTTCTTTGCCATCGCCAGATCCCTTGGGTGTATCAACCATGTATACATCGTACGAAGAGGTGGCCGTCCAACATCCAGTGAATGCCGGGTCTTGGCCTTGCTCATTGTCGCATCGTCGTCCATACCGGTGATGTCTTCGGAGCCATAGTCAAGCATGTCGGTTAAGTCATCGACAGTGGCTATGAAGTGGGTGGCGGGTGGGAAGCAAAATTCCTCGTCGTCCGCCTCTAGCTCGAACCGAACATAGTTCGGCTGTGAGTCTTCCTCCAAGGACAAGTTCTTCAAAGAATTTAGTACATCAACCAAAGGCGAATGCTGGAAGGTGTCTGCGGCGCTAAATTCGAAAATCGCCAACCGATCCAGCTCGGTGTCCGCAGGTGTATCCGGTATGGAAAGTGCAGCCGGAGACGAGTCCGGGGTCCCGCTGACGCAAGCATTGCAGGATGTCGAGTCCATGTGCGGCTCCAACGCCATGGACTTTATGGCCTCGGAGGCCGTTGAAGCAACATGATCCATCTCCTGGGTGTGCCCCGATGACAGATTTATGTCAGGTTCCTCGAAGAAAGGGGGAGCGATCGCCACGGTTTCAAATCCCTCGAAGATCAATTCTCCACGAATATCCGTGACGTAATTTAAGCTTCCGAACCTGACCCAGTGGCCAGCGGTGTAACTATCGGTCTGCTCCAGATGGCCAAGCGAGTTGGCCCGTAGTGCGAAGCCGCCGAACACGAAGATCTGTCCAGGGAGGAAGGTTTCTCCTTGGACCACGTCACTATTGATGATCGAAGGGGCCATCGAGTCCTTTGCCGATGGCACAGTGCAACTCT
Organism: Aegilops umbellulata; assembly: GCA_032464435.1. Classification (NCBI taxonomy): domain Eukaryota; kingdom Viridiplantae; phylum Streptophyta; class Magnoliopsida; order Poales; family Poaceae; genus Aegilops; species Aegilops umbellulata. The sequence continues at coordinate 391,956,959 of CP136058.1, forward strand.
CAATGAAAGCACCAATGTCGGTGTCAAAACCGACGGATCTCGGGTAGGGGGACCCGAACTGTGCGTCTAGGATCGATGGTAACAGGAGACGGGGGACACAATGTTTACCCAGGTTCGGCCCCTCTCTATGGAGGTAATACCCTACTTCCTGCTTGATTGATCTTGATGAATATGGGTGTTACAAGAGTTGATCTACCACAAGATCGTAATGGCTAAACCCTAAAAGTCTAGCCTATGAGTATATGGTAATGAATCTGTCCTATCCGGACTATGCTCTCTGGTTTATATAGACACCGGAGGGATCTAGGGTTACATGAGGTCGGTTACATAGGAGGGAATCTTCATAATAGGTCGCCTAGCTTGCCTTCCACGCCAAGTAGAGTCCAATCCGGACACGGGTATTGTCTTCGGCCTTCGTATCTTCACAACCCATCAGTCCGGCCCATGGATAACAGGCCGGACGCCCGAGGACCCCTTAGTCCAGGACTCCCTCAGTGGGCATGCCCCCCCACCCTTGTGGATGCCTCGTGGCTCGTCTAGTCCATCTCTGATACTTCGTGGGCCTCTTCTAGTCCAAAAAAAACCTCGTAAAGTTTCAACTTGTTTAGACTCCGTTTGGTATTACTTTTCTGTAAAACTCAAAATATGGAAAAAATGAAAACTGGCACTGGGCTCTAGGTTAATAGATTATTCCCAAAAATAATACAAAATAGCATATAAAACATCCAAAACAAATAATATAATAGCATGGAACAACAAAAAATTATAGATATGTTGGAGACGTATCATATTGTGTGTGCCTTAACATGTGCTAAATTCCACCTTAACTTGAAGAAACTAAAAACTGCCACTTTTACTTGTTAAGGGTCTAATCAACCCCCTCTAGACCACTCTTCTCGATCCTTTCAATTGGTATCAAAGCATTGGTCTCCATTTCTTTGGTTTAATCACCATTGAAGCAAGATGGATGAGTCTACGTTTGGGAATATTACACATAGAGTACCTATTCTTGATGGGGAGTTTTATGGTTCTTGGAAAAATGAGATGCTTGAGATTTTCAATGAATATAAATTCAATAGTATATTCTTAGCCCTTATGTGCCTCCCATTGATCCTTTGCATCCTACCCCCGATGAGTATCTTGACTTGGTTCGCAATCTTAGGACTATCGATCTTATAATTAGAGGATTGCCTAGAAATTTGTTTGTTTGCTTGCCAAATTTTTAATGTGCATATATTATATTGAATTATTTCGAGGAATGATTTCCTAATTATTCGTTAAAAAATCTAGATGAAATTCTTCAACAATCCATTTCTTTTCATAAGATGAAGCCTAGTGATCCCAGGTTTGATGAATGCTTATTTGAGCTCTGTCGGAGGGATTGACCACGGTAAGTCTCATCAGCACCCCATAACATTTCAAGACATCGGGGCTAGCAAGCCCCTCGCACCTTTCGGACGCACGACCAGCTCCTTGGGCTGGCTGGTCCAGGAGGCCGGTTCCTGGAAGACGGCGTACACTCAGAGGGCGGCCTCAGGGGGCAGCTCCTAGCACGCGACCCTTCTTCCCCTCAGAGTTTGTGCCCATTTTCATTACGACATGACGGGGCGTGGCTACAAGACCAGCCCCTTTCATAGATCACGAAAGAGCGTGGCAATATTGTGAGCCGACCCAGCGGACACCCACCTCCCAGCATGGCACTGTAGCCATATGGCTTATGACGCGGCTCATGTCACCAAGGCCCATTCCCCCATGACGGGCGGTCGGTACCGCCCCCAGGTGGTGGGCCCTACATGTCTGTGAGCATCCAGCAGACTGCGTGACCCCATAAAATTGCCTCAGGGGCTGGCAGGCCTCCAATAGCCGGCCCTCCCCACTCGGAGTCTACGCACCATTAATCTAATGAGACGGGGCGTGGCTACAGTAATCGCCCATCAGGCGGTGGTACTGTAGCCATGCGACTCCTCACGAGGCCCCCATCATCAAGTACGACGCTACAGCAAAAGGCAATCCTTGTGGCCCGCGGGCGGCGGGCCCTACCTGTCGGCCGGGTCCACGGCCGCCGGCGGTGAACCCGGCCCCCCAAGACACCGACGTTCGGGTCCTACACTCGGCGGAGTTACCATTGTACCCCTGGGGGTAGGCCTATATAAAGCCCCCAGGATCACCCATGCAAAGGGTTCAGCACCCACGCCAATACACACACCCATAGCTAGGAGAAGCAAAGGAGCTAGTCTTGCCCTTCTTCTACCTCTAGCCGAACAGCTCAAGAAGCAACCTTTTAGCCACCTATTCGATCATAGTCATCATGTGGAGACCCCGCAAAGCAGGACTAGAGGTGTTATCTCCTCGGAGAGCCCCGAACCTGGGTAAGACTCGTAGGCGTTCGAGATCTCACTCACTCCCACTTCCAGGGCTCGACGACATACTACTGTCCCATCCATGATTAGCCACCCCCTGGCATATGTTGCTAGGTTACCCCGACATTTGGCGCCCATCATGGGGCAAAGTGCACCATCAGCCGGAGACATGTTCTAGACGGGAACCTTCTTCCTCTCCGACGAGCACGCCGCGGACAACCTGATCAGCCAGCTCGGTGAGCCCGCTAGTGCTTGCACAAGCATGTTGCTGGACGCGGAGGCGGCCTGCTCCGCGGATAGCCTCGCCGCCCTCATCGGCAAGATCACCCTCTCCGACAAACCGGCACCCGACGCGGGAACGGCCTGCCCCGCGAGTTGCCTCATCGACCTCCTCGGCAAGCTCTGCATCACCAACGAGCCCGCATCCGACTTCGAGTCCATTGGCTCCACCGACCCCTTCATCAAGCCTGTCGAGATGCTCATGGACTCTGATGTGGCTTCCACCGATGCCTTCCCTGGCAATGTGGTGATCATCGATGCCCCGCTCCCGCCTGTTGCCGGTAGCGCCCACGCCGGCATCATCACGGAGGTGATGGTTACCGGCCGTAGCGGGGACTCCGTCGGAGCAGTCCAGGACCCGCTGCGAGCCGCCTTACAGGGCCAACGCCGATGGAGCGACACTGGAAGCATTCCATGTCACGCTCCTCGACGGCGCCACTAAGATGGTGGCCATGCAACGTCGTGTCGAAGCCTGCCAGCGCGAGATCGATTGCATCGCGGGCGGCATGCCAGCTCCTGGCGAGCCCAGCCGAGCCGGGAGGGTTTGGCAGCACTGCGTGGCCATTCTATGCCAGCATGCTGGGAGCCGGACGCCCAATCTACGCAACTCTAGTGGAGAACCTACGTGCCGCCTAGGCAACAGCAAATGAGCTGCACAACCTGAAAGGTGACGAGCGGCGTAGCTAGATGGACCGCCTCCAGGCGCTCCTTGACGCTACGACTATGCAGCAAGACGCGTGCCACCGCTCGATGGAAGCCGGCAGGAAAGCCGAGAACCATCCCCCTCGCCCTGAGCATTGAGAGACCTCCCGGTCCCCAACAGGCGGCGGTCGCGATCAGCATGACCCAGAGCCGGCTGGTAGCCGCAGTCGGTGCACTCACCTTACGGCCGTGCGCAGCCAGCATGGCCGTCCACGAGTGGAGGAACGGTAGGATGGGTGTCTGCCTCCTCCTTGCAGGGAAAGGCTGCCCTCTCCGCCGCCTGTGGATCATCCAACTCTCAGAAGCCGCCTGGGCCCCCGTGAAGGAGTCGGAGAGAATGACGCGCGCCACTGCATCGAGCAGCTCGCTCGGTCCTTGGCCGTAGAAGAAGAAGATGCTATCGGCCCAGCCAGCTTTGGCCCCCGCATTCTCGACGAGCCCTTCCCCAAAGGGTTCTCACTCCCTCGAGACACTCCCAAGTACACCGGATCCTTGAAGCCGGAAGACTGGCTGGTCGACTACTCCACGGCCGTCAGCATAGCAAACGGCAACAAGCGCGTTGCCGTGAAATATGTCTTGCTCATGCTCCAGGCACGACCCGGACATGGCTGAACAACCTCAAGCCCTACAGTGTCAACAACTAGCTGGACTTTGCCGATGTCTTCGTCCGCAACATCACTAGCACCTACAAGCAGCCGCCCAAGCCTCGCCAACTCTCCATGTGCATTCAGGGTCCGACTGAGTCCACCCGCGACTACCTAACATGCTGGGCCGAGTTGTGCAACTCCTGTGAAGGGGTGCACGAGGTGCAAGCCATCGAGTACTTCACCGCTGGATGCAGAGAGGACACACTGCTGAAGCACAAGCTCTTGTGTGACGAGCCGACTACGCTGCACGAGCTCCTAGTTGTGGCGGACAAGTATGCCACCATCGACTCCTCCATGAAGTCAGAGATTTGGGTCGATGCATCTGGAAAGGTGATCCCACCGGCTTCTCACACGCCGGTTGGTGACTCCAACTAATGTTAGCAGACGAACGACAAAAAACGCAAGGCCCAGCAGCCGGCTTCCAACAGCCAGCAAGTGGCAACAGTCGAAGACCAGCAGCCGGAGGGGCAACCCGGTCCCAAGCGTCAGAAGGGTGGCAATGCCGCTTGGCTGCCCGCCTTCTCCTTAGAGCAAGCCCTCGACGCCCCGTGCAAGTTCCACAACAGCACGAAGCCGTCTAACCACACCACTCGGAAGTGCAACTGGCTCAACCGAATCGCCAAGGGTGAAGGCCTGCCGCCTCCAGCAGCCGGCCCAGTGCTGCCGCCTCCTACGCCGCTGGCACCCCGGCCAGTCGACATGCTGCAAGATGAGTTCCCTGATGCCAATGCCACCTACATCGTCTTCACCAGTGAAGCCGACGACAAGCACAACCGGCGTCAGCATCACCACGAGGTGAACGTTGTCGCCTCCTAGGTCCCCCAATTCATGCACTGGTCCTAGAGGCCCATTGGCTAGAGCCGTGAAATCCACCCGGCCGTGATGCCCTCTGCGGTGTCAAAACCGGCGGATCTCGGGTAGGGGGTCCCGAACTGTGTGTCTAGGCGGATGGTAATAGGAGACAAGGGACACGATGTTTTTACCCAGGTTCGGGCCCTCTCGATGGAGGTAAAACCCTACTCCTGCTTGATTGATATTGATGATATGGGTATTACAAGAGTTGATCTACCACAAGATCGAAGAGGCTAAACCCTAGAAGGTAGCCTATGGTATGATTGTTGTATCTTGTTTCTGTCCTATGGACTAAACCCTCCGGTTTATATAAACACCGGAGGGGGCTAGGGTTACACAGAGTCGGTTACAAAGAAGGAGATCTACATATCCGTATCGCCAAGCTTGCCTTCCACGCCAAGGAGAATCCCATCCGGATATGGGACGAAGTCTTCAATCTTGTATCTTCATAGTCCAACAGTCCAGCCAAAGGATATAGTCCGACTGTCCGGATACCCCCTAATCCAGGACTCCCTCAGTAGCCCCTGAACCAGGCTTCAATGACGATGAGTCCGGCGCGCAGATTTGTCTTCGGCATTGCAAGGCGGGTTCCTCCTCCAAATACTTCATAAAAGATTGTGAACACGAGGAACGTGTTCGGCTCTGCAAAGCAAGTTCCACATACGACCGTAGAGAGAATAATATTTCCACAAATCTAATCTGCTGACGTATTTCACAATGCGTCATCACACCATAGCCAAGTCACCATTCGAATCGTTTTTTACAACTAACCTCAGCGTGTTTCGCGAGGCGGTTTTCTTGGCACGTCTTGTCGAAGCAGAGATCGTGTCCCCTTATCGCGGGATTCTCATCAATACGGACGTGGGTAACCCAACCGCGCCATCAATTACGGCGCATGGGGGATAAGCGAGTTTTACCAGGCTGGTGGGGGGCGCATAGTTTCGTCTGCCCTTATAAAGGGATAAGGACTCACCTTTTTCTACCCACGCCTTCTTCCTCATTGCTCATCCATTCCTGCGCACTCGAGCTCCAGCGCCCAAGTCCACATCTCCCTCCTCAACCTTCTCCAATCATGTCCGGGGCGGGAGGCAAGTGGATGGTCTCCTCCGTCACGGAGGGACACATCAAAAAGCTGAGGGGAGCCGGATACCTGTCTGAGGATATCGCACACCGGCTCCCAGATGAGGGGCAGCTCATCCCCACCCCCAGGCCCCATGAGAGGGTAGTATTCCTTACCCACTTCCTCCACGGACTGGGATTTCCTCTCCACCCATTCGTCCGGGGGCTCATGTTCTACTATGGCCTGGATTTCCACAATCTGTCCCCGAACTTCATCCTCAACATCTCGGCATTTATCGTCGTGTGTGAGGCCTTCCTCCGCATCAAGCCCCACTTCGGCTTATGGCTGAAGACCTTCAATGTCAAACCGAAGGTGGTGGGCGGCCAGCAGGCGGAGTGCGGAGGCGCCATGGTGGGCAAAATGCCCAACGTCACATGGCTCGAGGGATCCTATGTCGAGACCATAAAGGGTGGCAATCGGGGTGGTTCTACATCACCGAGCCGCGCGACCCCAAATGGGCGGCGGCCCCCGAGTTCCGATCCAGAATCCCCACGTGGCTCACCTCCTGGAAAGAGAAGGGCCTGCCCTGGGGTAGTCCGGTAGAGCTGACCGGACTCCAAACCTATATCCAAAACATGATAAATAGGAAGCTCAAGCTTGTCAACATAGTCCAGGTCATGCTCATCCTCCGGATCCTCCCATGTCAACAACGGGCGTTCAATTTGTGGGAGTCCGACCCGGCCTAGCACCAGGCTCTGAGCGAGCTCTTCGACACAACGCACGAAGACGCCTGGAAGGTGCTGTTTAAGAGCGCCGAGGTTCCCCCTCCCCTCACCGAGGATCGCGGACTCGGCGCGAAGCGCCAAGCCGGCGCGGTAAACTTTTTTTTATCTCTTACAGGGTATTTATTTTTCATTGTTTAACTATGTGCGGGATCTGAGCTTCCATGCCTTTGACAGGAATGGGTGGAGACATCGGGGCAGATCGACTGCCCGACCCCCCTGCCCGAAGACCCTGTAGACGCTCTCCTGATGGGGATGTTGACTCCGGCGCCTTACGAGGTGCCGGAGAAGAAGATCAAGAAGAAGGCCACGGGAACCCGAAAGAGTTCCCGACGCCAAGTGGTATCGGACTTATCGTCCGATAACTCCAAGACGCACTCCTCCCGTGAAAACGAGGAAGAGGCAGATAAAGATTCTTCCCCTCCAGCCGGGGAAGACAAGAAAGGAAGGCCGCCCCAACTGGGGAGGCCGGAGGGTCCAAGAAGGGAAGGAGTCTTCCTCTGGACTGCTCTGCCACAGTCGCCGACAGCGAAGACGAGTGGCCACCCAGGGCCAAGCCCCTGGTGAGATCGTAAGTATTCGGATACCAGAGTAACTCATGGCATAGTTTAATTGCACAGCTTCTCCTAACGCCGGACATGGTTGTGCAGTCCGTCCCGGGCCCGTATCGACGTATCCTCGTCGAGCGGTTCTTTGGATCTGTCGGCTATGAGCAGCGGAGGATCCCTTCTGACCGCCACCGCCCCTCGCCCTATGGACAACGCCGAGGTGTTGTCTCAAAGGGCACCAAGCCGAGGGGAGGTAGTCCTGGAGGCGCCTCGAGGCGACCTTCCGGACTCCAGGCGCAAAGGGAGCAAGGGTCCCCAGGGCTCCAAGTTTGGCGCTAGGCCGAACACCGCACCGGAACCTCCAGTGGTTCCGGACTCCGGTAGGCAACCCCCTTCCAAGAGGGGCAAGCCGCCCGTGCCAGTGACCTCTGCCCATCCAGAGGCACTGGACAACCTGCTGGGAGCGCTTAGAGGCGCTTCCATCGACGAGGAGCACCGCACTGTTATGAGTGCGGTGATCAAGAAGGTTCAGTCCGCCAAGAACGGACTGAATGAAGCCTATGCCAGCCAACTAACAAGCTTTGAGGTAAGTATTTAAAATATAGGAAAATATTACCGCATAGACAGTAGCCCCTGATGCTCTGTTTGGTGTTCACAAAGAAAAGCCGAATAGAGGATCGAAATAACATTCGCAGGAGTCTAATACAAGTATGTCTATATGGGATGCAGGCTTCGCTGCTGACCTCTGCCGCACTGACTGCGGAGGTCGATGCACTGAAGCAGAGCCTCGAGCGGTCCGAGAAAGATCTCGGCCTTGCCAAGAAGCAGCTCGAGGAGAACCAAGGTAAGTAATGCCTCGTCTATATATATACAAAGACGTGGTTGCAAAATGATAGGATCATCATTAATGTGCCAGGGGCCACGACCGAAGTGGCGACCCTGAAGCAAGCGCTGTCTGAGGCCGAAAACAAAGCGGCCACGGAGCGCACTGAGCGGGAGAAGCAAGAGGCACGGGTGGGCGAGGTGCAGCAAGAGCTCCAGGCTCTCGTGAAGAAGAACGAGACTTTGGAGCTTGACTCGAAGACGCGAGAGTCCGAGCTAGCCACAGCCCTCGAGAGCACAAAGCATGCCAAGGACGAAGCCCAAAAAGCCCTCTAGGAAATTGAGGTGATGAAGAAGATAGCGGCGGGTAAGGCATTCATTATGCAAAGCAAGCATGTGAAAGTAAATTACTTCTTACTTACCCGAATACGGAGCTCTCCAGGAGCATTCGCAGATTTGCCCCGCAGCGTGTCGGATGCCGCAAAGTTCTACCTGGCCGAGGAAGGGAGCTCAACGGAGAAGGTGTTCTGGTCTTAGTATACTGAGGCCGATCACCCGGTGCCTTTAAGCGACCAGCTGAAGCAATTGGTCGAGCTCCATAAGGCGGCCGAACAGGCCATGAAGGATCTTATAGTCCGGCTGTGGCCTAGCGACACCCTTCCAAACATCTACTTCGGCCTGGTGAGGCGGCTTGTGGATGCATGCCCCTGGCTTGAAGTCGTCAAGCGGTCTGTCTGCATCAAGTGCGCCCGCAGGGCGCTTTCCCGTGTTAAAGTACACTGGGGCAAGATGGACGCTGAGAAGCTGGTGAAGGAGGGACCGCCGCAGAGCAAGGAGCATCGCCGCCCCGAAATATACTATGAGGGTGTCCTGAAGGGTGCCCGCCTTATGGCGGATGAGTGTTCCAAAGATGTAATATTTAAGTGAACTTGCTCGTGTGATCCTGTGTTATGAAAACTTGTTCATATGCGCTATGCAACGCTTATTCGAATTTAAAATATTACCTTCTGTGTGGCTAGTTATCAAATCTGAAAGATGGCCAGCCGTCGGCTTCTACCCCCATGCCACGAGTGCTAGGGTGTTCGGGATAAATCTGAGCACTCTTTTTCCCATTGTAGGGTCCTTCGAGGGAGGTGCTCGACGAAACGAACAAGGAAATCGGACTATAATGCTTTATCACTTTCACTTAGCCATAGAAGTCTACAATTTTAAATTTTGCCAAAGCCCGTAGTGTTCGGAAGGCCGAATTCGAGGCGCTATACACGCCTTAAGTCAGACAAAGCCGACTCCTCGCTCGAAGCGGCATAAGTCTTTAGGGACTCTAGACCTCTCGAACAGCGACCAGCTCTCACCTTATCATGACAGTCAGTTTTAGATTTCTCTACTGAGGTGCTTGCCCAGATGAATCGGGGCACAATCACAGTAGTTCTCCTAGTGCTACCTTAGCCGATATAGCGGAACGTAAGGCACCAAAACATGGGAGCTGGGCAAACCCAACATTTGACCAAAGACATGATTCGGAGCTGATGCATATAGTGCTATAAGTTCGGGGTGCCGCACTACCGAAAGTGTTCGGACTTCTCACGCCGTATTATGGGGTACTTAAGCCCCTGGCGCATTGGCCGTACCAGAGTGTACGGGTGCTGAATGTCATGAATGAGCATATGTATATATATAAATAAAGGGAGAATATAGAATGCAGTAATAGACTAGTGCTATGCATTGTGTATTCAAAAAGGTGCGTCGAAGCATAATGGTACAAGTAGTACAATAAGCAAAAAAGTAGGACTATTTGACATGTCCCCACCAATGGCAAGCTGAGGAATGGTACTTTAAAGCAGGTATTTCACTCGTTATTGGAGACCACCTGGGAGTTCCATGGTGCGACGTAGCTTTCTGCCTCTTGGTTTTTGTACCGTGTGTCCGGTAATTAGACTGCCGGACTGGACTTCCAGAGAGTAAAGTCCTGAAAGAGAGGAAGAATAATAAAGCAGGAAGCCCCTAGTGTGGTTGAGCCGCGTTTTTGGGGCATGTCATAGTCGTGCCCCCCCCCCTCGCCTATGAATAATTATGTATGCGTGGCACGGATTTCGCCGTTTGGCTAGGGCTGGGGTGGGGGACGCATTGCTATGCGAGCTCGGAACGTGCCAGGCGGTCTTGTTGCAGATTACTCCGGGCGCGCTTGACGGCGTCCGGGTGTTTGATCGCCGAACTGGTTAATTGCCTTGAGAGGCTGCTTTGCGCTTCTGTTGCGAGGGCCGCAGTGTGCTCCTCTGTTCGGAGGGAGCGCTTTGTGTTTCCATTGACTGTGATGACCCCGCGAGGTCCTGGCATCTTGAGCTTGAGGTATGCATAATGCGGTACCGCATTGAATCTGGCAAATGCGGTTCGCCCGAGTAGTGCGTGATAGCCACTGCGGAACGGGACTATATCGAAGATTAACTCTTTGCTTCGGAAGTTATCCGGGGATCCGAAGACCACTTCCAGTGTGACCGAGCCTGTACAATGGGCCTCTACACCTGGTATAACGCCTTTGAAGGTCATTTTTGTGGGTTTAATCCTTGAAGGGTCTATACTCATTTTGCGCACTGTGTCCTGATAAAGCGGTTCAGGCTGCTGCCACCGTCCATAAGGACTCGAGCGAGGTGAAATCCGTCGATGATTGGGTCTAGGACCAGTGCGGCGAATCCGCCATGACGGATACTAGTGGGGTGGTCCCTATGATCGAAGGTGATCGGACGGGAGGACCATGGATTGAACTTTGGGGCGACTGGCTCTAACGCGTATACGTCCCTTAGCGCATGCTTCCACTCCCTCTTGGGGATGTGGGTTGCGTATATCATGTTCACCGTCCGCACTTGTGGGGGGAACCTATTCTGTCCTCTGGTGTTCGGCGGCCGAGGCTCTTTCTCGTTATCGCTGTGCAGCCCCTTGTCCTTGTTTTTGGCATTTAACTTGCCGGCCTGCTTGAACACCCAACATTCTCTGTTGGTGTGGTTGGCTAGTTTGTCGGAGGTGCCGTGTATTTGACACAAGAGGTCGAGTATTCGGTCCAAACTGGACGGGCCCAGAGTGCTTCTTTTGAAAAGCTTTTTCCGCTGACCGGGTTTAGAGCCTCTGAATCCAGCATTGACTGCCGTATCTTTGGTATTTTCACTGTTGATGTGGCGCTTATGTTTATTGCGACGTGACCTGCCATTGCTATCCCTGGTATCCGAAGTACCAGGGTTCTTTGATATGTTATTGCTGCGAGCCAGCCAGCTGTCCTCTCCCACGCAAAAGCGGGTCATGAGTGTCGTGAGGGCTGCCATAGATTTCGGCTTTTCTTGGCCAAGGTGCCAAGCAAGCCACTCATCGCGGATGTTATGCTTAAAAGCTGCTAGGGCCTCGGCATCCGGACAGTCGACGATTTGATTTTTCTTGGTTAGGAACCGTGTCCAGAATTGCCTGGCCAATTCCTCTGGCTGCTGAATTATGTGGCTCAAGTCATCGGCCTCTGGTGGTCGTACATAAGTGCCCTGGAAGTTATCCAGGAATGCGGCTTCCAGATCTTCCCAACAGCCAATGGATTCAGCTGGCAAGCTGTTCAGCCAATGCCGAGATGGCCCTTTGAGTTTGAGTGGAAGGTATTTGATGGCATGTAGATCATCACCGCGGGCCATGTGGATATGCAAGAGGTAGTCCCCGATCCATACCGCAGGATCTGTTGTACCATCGTATGATTCGATGTTTACGGGTTTGAAAGCCTATGGGATTTGGTGATCCTTTACTTCATCTGTGAAGCATAGGGGGTGTGCGGCGCCTCTGTACTGGGCTATATCGCGACGCAGCTCATATGAATCTTGTCTGCTGTGTTCGGCCCGGACGTATTTACTTTTACTGTATCCGGCGTGACGGTTATCGTCTCGCGTAGTGGCGTGCCCTTGTGATCCGTAGATCGATCTGGCATGTTTTTTTGTCCTCCAGTACGTCTCGCAGGTCTAGCGTATTTCCTCGTGCCTTTTTATTTGAGTGGCGCTGAGGTGCAGGCTGGGCCTTCGGCAGAAATGCCGCTCTGTCGCGGCCACGGGGTGGCCGATCAGCCACATCATACGCTGGGGATGTAGGTTTTAATGCTTCCTCCTCTAACCGGGGTAGCAACCTGCGCTTGAGGGGCGTTCGAGTTCATATTCCTCGGCCGTCAAGACTTCAGTCCATCTGTCAGCTAGCAAATCTTGATCAGCTCGAAGCTGCTGTTGCTTTTTCTTATGGCTATTTGTCGTGGCTATAAGCCTGCGCTTGAAGCGCTCTTGTTCGACGGGATCCTCAGGCACGACAAATTCGTCATCGTCGAGGCTTGCCTCGTCTTCGGAGGGCGGCGTGTAATTATCATCCTCCGCCTCTCCATCTGCTGCTCTCTCAGGGGGGCTGGCTTCTCCATCCTCCTGCTCTGAATCTTGCAGGAGGGGATTGTCGTTATCTTCGGTGCTGTCCGGAGTGTTATTATCTCCTGTGCCGGTATCACCGCTTTTGCTTTGGCGAGACTTAGAGCGGCGCCGCTGATGTCAGCGCTTGGGTTGCTTCTTGGAGGGGTCGTCCCCTGTTGTCCCATCGCCATTGCCTTCTTTGGGTGTGTCCACCATATATATATCACATGATGACATGGCTGTCCACTGCCCTGTGGGTAGTTGTTCTTGTTCGTCTCCTGCATCGTCGTCCATACCGTCGATGTCTTCGGAGTCGAAGTCAAGCATGTCGGTTAAATCATCGACAGTGGCTACTAAGTCGGTGGTGGGTGGGCGGCGAATTTCTTCGTCATCCGCATCCCAATCCTGCCGGCCATACTTCGGCCAGGTTTCTCCTGACAAGGAGAGGGACCTTAATGAGTTCAGTATGTCGCCGAAGGGCAAGTGCTGAAAGATATCCGCGGAGGTGAACTCCATGATCGGTGCCCAGTCGGATTCGATAGGCACAGGCACAGGCGGTTCGGAGTCCGTGGCCAGAGAAGAATCCGGCAGTTTGGAGTCACGGCTCTCGTGAAGGGTAAGGTTGGTATTTAGCTCGATCGCCGCTGAGACTGCGGCCTCCATGACGGGGTCTAGCCACCCGTCAATGGACGGCGCAATTGGCTCCGAAATGAGGGTCGGAGTGGTTGCAAGTGCGATCTCTTGAACACTGTCCGACGGTAGAGCTAAATCATGCTCATCGTGACCGTGCGGCGCACTCGGCAGGGGCTCGAATCCGTCGAAGATCAAGTCTCCGCGGATGTCGGTCGTGTAGTTTAGGTTTCCAAACCTGACCTGATGGCCAGGGGCGTAACTCTCGATCTGCTCCAGATGGCCAAACGAGTTGGCCCGCAGTGCGAAGCCAACAAATACTAAGATCTGTCCGGGGAGGAAAGTCTCACCCTGGACTACATCGCTATCGATGATCGAAGGAGCCATCAAGCCTGACAATGACGACATAGAGCAACTCTCAATGAAAGCACCAATGTCGGTGTCAAAACCGGCGGATCCCGGGTAGGGGGTTCCGAACTGTGTGTCTAGGCGGATGGTAACAGGAGACAAGGGACACGATGTTTTTACCCAGGTTTGGGCCCTCTCGATGGAGGTAAAACCCTACTCCTGCTTGATTGATATTGATGATATGGGTATTACAAGAGTTGATCTACCACCAGATCGAAGAGGCTAAACCCTACAAGCTAGCCTATGGTATGATTGCTATATCTTGTTTCTGTCATACCGACTAAACCCTCCAATTTATATAAACACCAGAGGGGGCTAGGGTTACATAGAGTCGATTACAAAGAAGGAGATCTACATATCCGTATCGCCAAGCCTGCCTTCCACGCCAAGGAGAATCCCATCCGGATACGGGACGAAGTTTTCAATCTTGTATCTTCATAGTCCAACTGTCCGGCAAAAGGATATAGTCCGGCTGTCCGGATACCCCCTAATCCAGGACTCCCTCACCCTCGTCGGGTGCTTATGCCATGGTGCTGGATTCCACCTTCTCCACGGAGAGGCGGGCTTGCCGCTTCTCCCAGATTCTGATAGACGGTGGCAGCAGCATCAACATCCTCTATCACGACACCATGGAGAAGCTGGGCATCAAGGACAAGCAGCTCCTGCCTAGCCGGACCGTCTTCCATGGCATCGTCCCCCGACTTCCCTGCTCTCCAATTGGCAAGATCAAGATCGATGTCCTGTTCGGCGACAAGCTCCATTTCCGCCACGAGCCAATCTGGTTCGAGGTGGTCGATCTGGAGAACCCCTACCACACGCTCTTGGGCCGGCCTGCACTAGCCAAGTTCATGGCGGTCCCGCACTACGCCTACCTGAAGATGAAGATGGCGGGTCCCAAGGGCATCATCACTATTGCCGCCGACTACCAGAAGTCGCTCACATGCGCCGCTGCCAACAGCCGGCTGGCCGAGTCCCTCGTCATAGCCGAAGAAAAGCGCCTCCTTGATCAGGCGGTAGCCATGGCCCGCGAGCAGCCGGCCATACCATCCGACCCCCAGGACGCGGAGGCGCACGGCTCCTTCCATCTGGCCAAGGAAACCAAGAAGATCACCTTGGACCCGGCACACCAGAGAGGTTTGCTATCGTGGGGTCTAACCTTGACATCAAATAGGAAAGCGAGCTCATCCATTTCCTCCATGAGAATTGGGACATGTTCGCATGGTCCCCCAAGGACACGCCGGGTGTTTCGACGGACTTTGTCGAGCACAAGTTACATGTGAGATCAGATGCGAAACTGGTGAGGCAACCCCTCCGCCGCCTGTCAGAAAAGAAGAGAAGGATTGTTGGTGAAGAGATCGCCCAGCTTCTGGCAGCAGGCTTAATCATGGAAGTGTTCTACCCGGACTAGCTCGCCAACCCAGTCCTCATTTTGAAGAATAATAGCAAGTGGCGCATGTGTATTGACTACACTAGCCTCAACAAATCCTGCCCCAAGGACCCTTTTGCCTTGCCCCGAATAGATCACGTGATCGATTCCACGACCGACTGCGAGCTGCTGTCTTTCCTAGACGCCTCCTCCGGCTACCACCAGATCAAGCTGAACCCGACCGAATAGCTGAAGACCGCCTTCATCACACCATTTGAAGCCTTCTGCTACCTGACCATGACGTTCAGCTTGAGAAATGTCGATGCCACCTTTTAGCGTTGCATGCAGAAGTGCCTCCTCAAGCAACTCAGCAGAAATGCCCACATCTTTGTAGACGATATCGTGGTGAAGAAGGAGAAGCACGGCACCCTTCTAGAGGATCTCAAGGAGACCTTCGATAATTTGCACCATTTTCAAATCAAGCTCAACCTGGAGAAATGTGTCTTCGAAGTACCAGTCGGCCAACTACTTGGCTTCCTCGTCTCCAAGCGTGGCATCGAGTGCAACCCCGTAAAGATCAAGGCCATTGAGCGGATGCAGGGGCCGACCCGACTGCGGGACGTCCAGAAGTTCACCGGGTGCTTAGCATCCCTCAGCAGGTTCATCAGTCGGCTGGGCGAGAAGGACCTCCCACTATACCAGTTGATGAAGAAGACCACGAGCTTTGAGTGGACCGACCAGGCGGACGAGGCCTTCCTCCAGCTCAAGCGGATGTTGTCCATGCCACCTGTTATGGCCGCTCTGGCTGCTAAGGATCCCATGTTCCTCTACATCACCGCTACCATCCGGGTGGTCAGCACTGTGATCGTGGTCCAACAACCAGAAGACGGCTAGGCCTAGCTGGTCCAGAGGTTGGTCTAGTACCTAAGCAAGGTGATCTCCACCTTGAAGCAAAACTACCCCCACTACCAGAAGATGTGCTACGGCGTGTACTTTGCCGCCAAGAAGCTCAAGTAGTACTTCCAGGAGCACACCATAACGGTCATCTACGCCGCCCCCCTTGCCGAGATATATCAGGCCGGGTGGCAAAGTGGGCCCTTGAGCTGGGTCCCCACACCATCCTCTACCAGCCCCACACCGCCATCAAATCCCAAGCGCTGGCCGACTTCCTAGTCGACTGGGCCGAGACCCAGTACTTGCAGCCAGCGCCGGATTCCACTCACTGGCGGATGAACTTCGATGGCTCGGAGATGCGCACCGGTCAGGGAGACGGCATCGTACTCACCTCTCCCACAGGTTACAAGCTAGAGTACACGTTGCAAATCCACTTTGCCGCCTCCAACAACGTGGCCAAGTACTAGGTACTCGTCCACGGGCTCCGGCTACACAAGGAGGTCATTATCCGCCAGATTTTGTGCTACGGTGACTCGGACATGGTGGTCCAGCAGCCGTTTGGTGACTGGGACGCCAAGGACGCAAACATGGCAAGCTACCGCTTCCTTATCCAGCAGATCAGCGGACACCTCGACAGGTGCGAGTTCCTCCACGTACCACGGGCCGACAACAAGCAAGCAGATGCCTTGGCCCGAATCGGCTCCACCCGGCATGCCATACCAGCCGGCGTCTCCCACCAGTGCCTGCGCAAGCCGTCTATCAAGCCTTGACCGGAATCAGAGTCCATCTTCGTACCGGCTGACCCTGGAGCAGTCGGATCCGGCTCGGGGACTCCAGCAGCTGGCCCGGAGACTTCGGCAAGCGGCCCGGGGGCTGCGGCACTCGAACCCGTCCCGGGGACTGCAGCAGTCGGCCCGGGGACTTCTGTGACGCAGCAAGCAGCGGCCGGCTCCGACCCGCCGCCTCCCAGCCCAACCGCGCCAGTACCAGTTGCAGTCATGACAGTGGTAGAAGCACCATCCTGGGCGCGGCCCATCGTCAACTTCCTGGTGAGCCGAGAGCTACCAGTCAATGAGATTTTGGCCCGGCAAGTGCAACACCAGGCAGCATCATACACGATAGTGAATAGAGAGCTTGTCAGGCGTAGTGTAACTGGTGTCTTCCACAGCTGCGTGGAGCCGGAGAAAGGCATAGCAATCCTAAGAGGCATCCATCAAGGAGAATGCATCCACCATGCCGCCTCTAGATCCCTCGTCGCCAAGGCTTTCCTCCATGGTTTCTTCTGGTCGACTGCTTTGGACGATGCCAAAGAGTTGGTCTGCAAGTGCAAGGGGTGGCAACACTTCAGCTCCAAGCAACACCTGCCGGCCTCTGCACTCAAGACCATCCCCCTCACTTGGACATTTGCCGTGTGGGGCTGGACATGGTGGGCCCGTTCAAGAAAGCACGCGGCGGCATGACCCATCTGCTGGTCGTCGTGGACAAGTTCACGAAGTGGATCGAAGCAAAGCCAATCATGAAGCTGAATGGTCCGATTGTTGTGACCTTCATTGCGGATATCACCGTCCGGTACGGCATCCCGCATAGCATCATCACCCACAATGGCACAAACTTCACCAAAGGCGCCTTGGCCCATTTCTACGTGACACAGAGCATCCGACTGGACCTAGCGTCCGTTACCCATCCGCAGTCAAACGGCCAGGTGGAGCGAACAAAGGGCCTCATCCTATCCAGCATCAAGCCCTGACTGGTCGAGCCGCTAGAGCGCTCGGCCGGCTGCTGGATCGAGGAGCTGCCGACCTTCCTTTGGAGTCTCCGGACTATGCCGAACAAAGCAACCGGCTTCACTCCCTTCTTCCTCATGTACGGGGCCGAGGTTGTCATCCCAACTAACATCGAGTTTGACTCACCTCGCATCACTATGTACACGGAGGCGGAAGCGAAGGAGGCGCGAGAAGACGGCGTCAATCTGCTGGAAGAGGCCCGGCTACTGGCACTCAACCGGTCCGCCATCTATCAACAGATCCTACACCGCTACCACAATTGGAAGGTCAGGCCATGATCCTTCCACGAAGTAGACCTGTGCTCCGGCTGATCTAGCGAACAGCCGGCTAGCACAAGCTCTCGGCCATTTGGGAGGGGCCTTTCATCATCAGCAAGGTCCTGGGCAATGACTCCTACTACCTCATCGATGCACAAAAGCCCAGGGCACGCAAGAGGGATGATTCTGGAAAAGAGACGAAGCGCCCATGGAACACGAATCTTCTCCGACGATTTTACAGTTGATGTAGTGTATGTACCATGCCACCTTTTGTATTAAGCAAATACAACAGGCCCCCCTAGGCGCACTCGGGGGCTACCTTTTTATCTATATGATAAAGCTTCTCCTATGAATGTATTATTTCATTCTTTTGCCCTGCACCAGGTCCGATCAGTGGCCCGGGGGCTCGCCGCCTTGACCTAAGTTGGCACCACTTGAAGTTGGCTAAGTAGTGTGCCAACAGCTAAGCCCTCTCTTTGCCTTAGCTACAGCTCATAGCGCGACTGTCCAGCTGGCAAGAGCTAAAGGCCGGAAACCCTTTCCACACAAAAAAACGACTAAGGAAGAACGTCGATTTGTGCCAGACGGCACCTTGCCTCAACTGCCCAGCTGCTCAGCAGCCGGTCGGCTGGCTTCTCACTTAACTCGCTACGCTCTAGGTGGCTGAAGTAACTTGCCTATTCTAAATGACCAAGTCCCTGACCCGGCCACAAACCGAAGTGCGGCTGTCCGGCTGGCAGGGCGGCAGCCAACAGAAGGTGGCAAGAGAAAAAGCCAAATAGAACAAAGGCAAAACCAAGCCAGAACCCGGCAGAAGCACAAGCATGTGTGAGAATAAGATTATTTACATGGCAAAAGGCTCGAGGCCAGCATTCAACAGAGTTTGAAATACAACCCCAGCGGGTGGAATTGCGCATAATTAACTTGTTTGTTCAAAGCACAAGACAGAGAAAATCTAAGGACAAAGGGCCACCTAGGCTAAGGGCGCCGCGGGCGGCGTGGACAGGTCGACGGTAGCGGAGTCGCCAGCTGGTGGAGCGTCCGACTGTCGGGTCTCGGCCTGGTCGTCGGCGGCGGCGGTGGACGTAGTCTCCCACGGCTCGCTGCTGGAGGCCCGATCGGTTACAGTCTGGTTGGTCGCTCCAACATTCGGTGTGACATCCTCACCTTCCTCGTCCTCGTCCTCTTCGCCCTCTTCACTGGAGGTGAGCTCCTCCGCCGAGTCCTTCCCCTCCTCAGGGTTCTGCCCGAACCAGGAGGGCGGCACCTTAGCGCCGTCTTCGTCCCGCTCCGGAATGAAGACAACGGTGTCTGCGTACTCGGCCAGGGTCGTCGCGCGTTTGACGAGCTCATTGCGCACCACCTCTAGCTCGAGTCCGGCCTCCTGGCGGAAGGTGGCCAGCTGGGCCAACATCACGTCCGGGTACCAGGACTTGACGAACTCCAGCGCTGTCCGAGCGCCTGCCCGAGCCGCGGCGCCCTTCTAGGCCTCGAACCGCTCGGTTGCTGCCTCCAGCTAGTCGACAGTCCGACTGGGAGTGCGAGGAACTTGAGCATCCAGCTAGAGCCTCGCCAGGATCTGCGACCCGACGCGCTGAAGACGACGGAGAAGATGGTGCGCTGTCTCAAGACGCATCATGATGGCCATGAGCTACTCACCCAAAGTCTGGGGCGCATTCGGCGGAATGTCTGCACCCGTCCACCTTCGCTGATCGTGTCGTGTCTCAATGGCCAGGCAGATGGCAACGGAGCGACCGGGGAGAAATTTTTTCCAGAAGAATACCAAGGCTTTAGAAGCCAGCTCCTGCAGCAGTTGGACCCTAAGCAACAAATGATTTACCTTCAACCATGTCCTTGATCACCCCGTAGCCGTCCGACATCAACTTCTCCCTCTCGACCCAGTCCGAGCACTCAGTCTCGAACTCGGCGTTGGGAGTGCCTCACCGTCTTTTAGTTGCCGGATATCCGCCCTGTGTTTCTCCGCCTGGTCCGCCAGCTCCTTCTCCAGCCGGTCGCACTCCTTGGTGGTCTGGCTATGCTCCTACTCCTTGGCATGGAGCTCAGTCTCGAGCTCGCCCACGTGCGTCTGCAGCTGAGCGGCGGCCTCTGCCAAAACAAGAAAGAAACGTCATCACAAGAAACAAGTAGTTGCCGGAAGATACGGCCCGACTGCTCAGCAGTCGGCCCGAATCTTGGGGGCTACACCCTGCGGGTGCGCTTGCGCGCCCCCGCTAAAGGACGGCCTACTTACCATGGCTCTGGTTCAGGTCAGCGGTCCGCTTGGCTAGCGCCTAGTTCTAAGAGTTGTAGGTAGCCGCACACAAGTTGTGGTAGTAATGCAACAACTGCAACAACAGCATCCGGAAGCACCCTTGAAGTTCCAGCCCGCCTGCTCAGCAGCCGGCCCGGAACTCGGGGGCTACACCCAGTGGGTGCGCTGGCGTGCCCCCACGGAAGTTTACAAAAATTCAAAGCAAGGTTGAGAGCATACCTTGACGGTCATCTGCATCGCCAGCAGCTCATTCCTGGACTTCACGAGGGTGGCACCATGGGCGTTGAACTGGTCCAGGATCTCCTTACCACGATGTTGAGGACGATCGAGCCAGCTCCCAACATCCAGTCAGGCGGAGCAGCACTTGTGGCTTCGGTGTCGGATGCCGACGAGCTCGCAGCCCCAACCTCCAGCGGCCTCGGCATTGATGCCGCCGGCGCTGGGCGCTAGTGCACTTTGGCGCGGGTCGTCACGGCCCGGCTGTTGGAAATATGCTCTAGAGGCAATAACAAATTAGTTATTATTATATTTCCTTGTTCATGATAATCGTTTATTATCCATGCTATTATTGTATTGATAGGAAACTCGGATACATGTGTGGATACATAGACAACACCATGTCCCTAGTAAGCCTCTAGTTGACTAGCTCGTTGATCAATAGATGGTTACGGTTTCCTGACCATGGACATTGGATGTCATTGATAACGGGATCACATCATTAGGAGAATGATGTGATGGACAAGACCCAATCCTAAGCCTAGCACAAAGATCGTGTAGTTCGTATGCTAAAGCTTTTCTAATGTCAAGTATCATTTCCTTAGACCATGAGATTGTGCAACTCCCGGATACCGAAGGAATACTTTGGGTGTGCCAAACGTCACAACGTAACTGGGTGGCTATAAAGGTACACTACAGGTATCTCCGAAAGTGTCTGTTGGGTTGGCACGAATCGAGACTGGGATTTGTCACTCCGTGTGATGGAGAGGTATCTCTGGGCCCACTCGGTAGGACATCATCATATGCGCAATGTGACCAAGGAGTTGATCACGGGATGATGTGTTACGGAACGAGTAAAGAGACTTGCCAGTAACGAGATTGAACAAGGTATCGAGATACCGACGATCGAATCTCGGGTAAGTACAATACCGCTGGACAAAGGGAATTGAATACGGGATTGATTGAATCCTCGACATCATGGTTCATCCGATGAGATCATCGTGGAACATGTGGGAGCCAACATGGGTATCCAGATCCCGCTGTTGGTTATTGGCCGGAGAGTTGTCTCGGTCATGTCTACATGTTTCCCGAACCCGTAGGGTCTACACACTTAAGGGTCGATGACGCTAGGGTTATAAGGGAAAGTATGTACGCGGTTACCGAATGTTGTTCGGAGTCCCAGATGAGATCCCGGATGTCGCGAGGAGTTCCTGAATGGTCCGTAGGTAAAGATTTTTATATATAGGAAGTACGGTTTTGGCCACCGGAAGTGTTCTGGGCATCACCGGTAGTGTACCGGACCACCGAAGGGGTCCGGGGGTCCACCGGGAGGGGCCACCAGCCCCGGAGGCTTGCGTGGGCCATAAGTGGAAAGGGACCAGCCCCTATGTGGGCTGGGGCGCCTCCCACCAAGGCCCAAGGCGCCCTCAAGAGGAGAGGGGGCAAACCCTAGACGCAGATGGGCCCTAAGGCCCACCCTAGGTGCGCCCCCCTCTCTCTCCCCTTGGCCGCCTCCCAGATGGGATCGGGGGGCTGCCGCCGCCCCTAGGGAGGGAACCCTAGGTGGGGGCGCAGCCCCTCCCCTTCCCCTATATATAGTTGAGGCCTAGGGCCTGCCCAACACATGATTTGATCTCCCTCTTGGCGCAGCCCTACCTCTCTCACTCCTCGTCTCACGTAGTGCTTGGCGAAGCCCTGCTGGAGTCCCGCGCTCCTCCACCACCACCACACCGTCGTGCTGCTGCTGGACGGAGTCTTTCCCAACCTCTCCCTCTCTCCTTGCTAGATCAAGGCATGGGAGACATCACTGGGCTGCATGTGTGTTGAACGCGGAGGTGCCGTCCGTTCGGCACTAGGATCATCGGTGATTTGGATCATGACGAGTACGACTCCATCAACCCCGTTCACTTGAACGCTCCCGCTTAGCGATCTACAAGGGTATGTAGATGCCCTATCCTTCCCTCGTTGCTAGATTACTCCATAGATTGATCTTGGTGTTGCGTAGAAAATTTTGAATTTCTGCTACGTTCCCCAACAGTGGCATCATGAGCTAGGTCTATGCGTAGTTTCTATGAACGAGTAGAACACAAAGTAGTTGTGGGCGTCGATTTTGTCAATTGACTTGTCGTTACTAGTCTTATCTTGATTCGGCGGCATTGTGGGATGAAGCGACCCAGTCCAACCTTACACGTACGCTTACGTGAGACCGGTTTCACCGACTGACATGCACTAGTTGCATAAGGTGGCTGGCGGGTGTCTGTCTCTCCCACTTTAGTCGGATCGGATTTGATGAACAGGGTCCTTATGAAGGGTAAATAGAAATTGGCAATTCACGTTGTGGTTTTGGCGTAGGTAAGAAACGTTCTTGCTAGAAACCTATAGCAGCCACGTAAAAACTTGCAACCACATTAGAGGACGTCTAACTTGTTTTTGCAGCATATGCCGTGTGAGGTGATATGGCCAAAAGGATGTGATGAATCATATATGTGATGTATGAGATTGATCATGTTCTTGTCATAGGATTCACGACTTGCATGTCGATGAGTATGACAACCGACAGGAGCCATAGGAGTTGTCTTAATTTAATTACGACCTGTGTGTCAACATAAACGTCATGTAATTACTTTACTTTATTGCTAACTGTTAGCTGTAGTAGTAGAAGTAATAGTTGGCGAGACAACTTCATGAAGACACGATGATGGAGATCATGGTGTCATGCCGGTGACGATGATGATCATGGAGCCCCGAAGATGGAGATCAAAAGGAGCAAAGTGATGATGGCCATATCATGTCACTATTTGATTGCATGTGATGCTTATCATGTTTTTACATCTTATTTGCTTAGAACGACGGTAGCTTAAATAAGATGATCCCTCACTAAAATTTCAAGAAAAGTGTTCTCCCTAACTGTTCACCATTGCGAAGGTTCGTCATTTCGAAGCACCACGTGATGATCGGGTGTGATAGATTCTTACGTTCGAATACAACGGGTGTTGACAAGCCTAGCATGTACAGACATGGCCTCGGAACACATGCGAAACACTTAGGTTAACTTGACGAGCCTAGCATGTACAGACATGGCCCCGGAACACAGAGGACTGGAAGGTCGAACATGAATCGTATAGAAGATGCGATCAACATAAGATGTTCATCGATGATGACTAGTCCGTCTCACGTGATGATCGGACACGACCTAGTTGATTCGGATCATGTATCACTTAGATGACTAGCGGGATGTCTATCTGAGTGGGAGTTCATTAAATAATCAGATGAACTCAATTATCTTGAACATAGTCAAAAGGACTTTGCAATTTGTGTCATAGCTTACGCTTAAGTTCTACTGTTTTAGATACGTTCCTAGAGAAAATTTAGCTGAAAGTTGATAGTAGCAATTATGCGGACTGGGTCCGTATACTGAGGATTGTCCTCATTGCTACGCAGAAGGATTATGTCCTTAATGCACCGCTCAGTGAGCTGAACCTCGAACGTTGGTTATGGATGTTGCGAACATCTGACATACGCGTTTTGATGACTACATGATAGTTCAGTGCGTAATGCTAAATGGTTTAGAATTGAGGCACCAAAGACGTTTTTGAAACATCGCAGAACATATGAGATGTTCCAAGGACTGATATTGGGATTTCAGGCTAGTGCCCGCGTCAAGAGGTATGAGACCTCTGACAAGTTTCCTAAGCCTGCAAACTAAGGAGAAAAGCTCAATCGTTGAGCATGTGCTCAGATTGTATGAGTACTACAATCGCTTGAATTGAGTGGGAGTTCATCTTCCAGATAAGATAGTGATGGTTCTCCAAAGTCACTGTCACCAAGCTACTAGAGCTTCGTGATGAACTATAACATATCAGGGATAGATATGATCTTGAGCTATTCGCGACACCGCGAAAGTAGAAATCAAAAGGGAGCATCAATTGTTGATGGTTAGTAAAACCACTAGTTTCAAAAAGGGCAATGGCAAGAAAGGGATACTTCATGAAACAACAAATCAGTTGCTGCTCTAGTGAAGAAACCCAAAGTTGAACCCAAGCCCGAGACTAAGTGCTTCTGTAATAAGGGGAACATTCACTGAAGTAGAACCACCCTAGATACTAGGTAGATGAGAAGGCAGGCAAGGTCAACAAAAGTATATTGGATATACATTACATCAATGTGTACTTTACTAGTATTCCTAGTAGCACCAGGGTATTGGATACCGGTTCGGTTGCTAAGTGTTAGTAACTCGAAATAAAAGGCTACGGAATAAACGGAGACTAGCTAAAGGTGAGATGACGATATGTGTTGGAAGTGTTTCCAAGGTTGATGTAATCAAATAGCGTACGCTCACTCTACCATCGAGATTGGTATTAAAACCTAAATAATTGTTATTTGGTGTTTGCGTTGGGCATAGACATGATTGGATTATGTTTATCGCAATACAGTTATTCATTTAAGGAGAATAATGGTTACTCTGTTTATTTGAATAATACCATCCCGATCGTAGTGATACACATGTTCATGCCAAAAGATATAAGATAGTAATGATAGCACCACATACTTGTGGCACTGCAATTTGAGTCATATTGGTATATATGCATGAAGAAACTCCATACAGATGGATCGTTTGGTCTCACTTGATTTTGAATCACTTGAGACATGCAAATCATACCACATGAGCAAGATGACTGGAAGGCCTCGTTTTCAGTAAGATGGAACAAGAAAGCAACTTGTTGGAAGTAATACATCTTGATGTGTGCAGTCCAATGAGTGCTGAGGCATGTAGTGGATATCGTTATGTTCTTACTTCACAGATGATTTGAGTAGATGCTGAGTATATTTACTTGATGAAACACGAGTCTGAATTATTGAAAGGTTCAAGTAATTTCAGAGTGAAGTTGAAGATCGTCGTGACAAGAGGATAAAATGTCTGTGATATGATCATAGAGATTTATATCTAAGTTACGAGTTTGGCACACACAATTAAGACATTGTGGAAATTGTACCACGACTAATACCGCTGGGAACACCATAGTGTGATGGTGTGTCCGAACATCATAACTGCACCCTATTGGATATGGTGCATACCATGATGTCTCTTATCGAATTACCACTATCGTTTATGGGTGAGGCATTAGAGACAACCGCATTCACTTTAAATAGGGAACCACACAAATCCATTGAGACGACACCGTATGAACTATGGTTTAGAGAAACCTAAGCTGTTGTTTCTTAAAAGTTTGGGGCTACGACGCTTATGTGAAAAGTTTCAAGCTGATAAGCTCGAACCCAAAGCGGATAAATGCATCTTCATAGGACACCCAAAACAGTTGGGTGTACCTCATGTCTCAGATCCGAAAGCAATAGGGATTGTTTCTGAAACCGGGTCCTTTCTCGAGGAAAAGTTTCTCTCGAAAGAATTGAGTGGGAGGATGGTTGAGACTTGATGAGGTTATTGAACCGTCACTTCAACTAGTGTGTAGCAGGGCACAGGAAGTTGTTCCTGTGGCACCTACACCAATTGAAGCGGAAGCTTATGATAGTGATCATGAAACTTCGGATCAAGTCACTACCAAACCACGTAGGACGACAAGGATGCATGCTATTTCAAAGTGGCACGTAATCCTGTCCTGGAAGTCATGTTGCTAGACAACAATGAACCTACGAGCTATGGAGAAGCGATGGTGGGCCCGGATTCCGAAAAATGGCTCGAGGCCATAAAATCCAAGAGAGGATCCATGTATGAAAACAAAGTGTAGACTTTGGAAGAACTACTTGATGGTCGTAAGGCTGTTAGGTACATATGGATTTCAAAAGGGAAGACGAACAATGATGGTAAGTGTCACCATTGAGAAAGCTCGACTTGTCGTTAAGATGTTTCCCGGCAAGTTCAAGGAGTTGACTACGATGAGACTTTCTCACTCGTAGCGATGCTAAAAGTGTGTTGGAATTATGTTAGCAGTTACTGCACTATTTATGAAATCTTGCAGATAGGATGTCAAAACATTGTTTCCTCGACGGTTTTCTTGAGGAAAGGTTGTATGTGATACAACCAGAAGGTTTTGTCAATCCTGAAAGATGCTAACAAGTATGCAAAGCTCCAGCAATCCTTCTAAGGACTGGAGTAAGCATCTCGGAATTGGAATGTACGCTTTGATGAGATGATCAAAGATTTTGGGTTTATACAAAGATTATGAGAAACTTGTATTTCCAAAGAAGTGAGTGGGAGCACTATATGATTTTTGATGAGTATATGTTGTGAACAAATGGTTGATCAGAAATGATGTAGAATTTCTGGAAAGCATATAGGGTTATTTGAAAAGTGTTTTTCAATGGAAAACCTGGATTAAGCTACTTGAACATTGAGCATCAAGATCTATAAGGATAGATCAAAATCGCTTAACAGTACTTTCAAACGAATACATACCATGACAAGATTTTGAAGGAGTTCAAAATAGATTGGCAAAGAAGGAGTTCTTGGCTGTGTGTCGGGGTAAATGACCACGGGTAGCCTAGCCAGCTCCCCTTGGCACTTCAGAAAAAATTACGAGCCGATCCGACCTCCAAGAAACCAAGACGTGGGGCCGCCTTCCCCCTGCCGACTAGGTCTTAGGCCGATTGTCGGAAGGCGGCCCGGCCTTAACCCTCATGAAGAAAGCCGCAGGAGGGCCGGCTCCGAGAAGCCGGCCACGAGAAGGCCGACTCCAAGAAGCCGGCTCCCACGACGCGGTCAAGATCGTACCCTCGAGGCCCGCATCCACATGATGGCGATGGGATGGGGCGTGGCTACAGTAAAGCCTGCCACCCCCGAAACCCGGAGCACGCTTGGCACATTGCGTCGTACGGGGTAGCCCTGACCCGTCCGGCGCGGCACTGTTGCCATGATGACTATGGCGCCATCCACGGCGGGCTGTCAGCGCGGCCCACGGGCGGTGGGCCCCTTTGGGCAGAGAGACATCTGAAGGCGGCCAGGCCTCCCCCAGTCGGCCCAAGACATGGCCGGCTTTCCCAAGCCGGCTTGCTCCTTCCCTCGAAGGAGGCGCCCCATTAAGAAGACAAGACGACATGAGGCTACAGCGATCGCCCGCCAGGTGGCGGCGTTGTAGCCACACTTACCTCAATAAAGCCCTCGTCATCAGGATTGAGGCAACAGTAATCGGCCGCCGACAGGGCCCTAGGCAGTAGGGCCTGCCTGTCGACCAAGATGCCGACAGCCGGCGGGCCCCAGCAGCAAGCGCAGAAGCCGGCGAGCGTAGACACTGACGGCTGGGACCCGCGCCCAGCCAGATTACCATTGTACCCCCGGGGGGTAGGCCTATATAAACCCCCCGGGGCACCCATGCAAAGGGTTGATCTCATCTAGGTTTTACTACACATAGAGAGAAGAGGAGAGCTGGCCTGGCCCTTCTTCTTCCTCTCGCCAAACAGCTCGAGGAGCACCTTGTAGTTACTTGTTCATTGAGTGATCATGCGGAGACCCCGCAGAGCAGCAGTAGGGGTGTTATCTCCACGGAGAGCCCCGAAGCTGGGTAAAATCCGCCGGCGTGCATGTCTTCGCCTAATCCCGCTTCCAGGCATCGGCGACGTCTTACTGGCTCCCACACAGATAAGCCACCCGTTGGCATATGTCGCACCAACCACCCGACACTATGTTATAAGGTATGAGTGTTGAGTAGGACTCAAGACTTGACCACGGCAGAATAGAGAGAAAGGACGAAGGTCGTCCCCTATGCTTTAGTCATAGGCTCTAGAGTATGCTATGTTGTGTACCACACCTGAAGTGTGCCAAGCCATGAGTTAGTCAAGGGGTACAAGTGTGATCTAGGAATGGATCATAGGACAACGGTCAAGATTATCCTTAGAAACTAGTGGACTAAGGAATTTTCTTGATTATGGAGGTTGAGGGAGTCCTGGATTAGGGGGTGTTCGGGTAGCCGGACTATACCTTCAGCCGGACACCTGTACTATGAAGATACAAGATTGAAGACTTCGTCCCGTGTCCGGATGGGACTTTCCTTGGCATGGAAGGCAAGCTAGGCGATGCGGATACTCAAGATCTCCTACCATTTGTAACCGACTCCGTGTAACCCTAACCCTATCCGGTGTCTATATAAACCGGAGGGTTGTAGTCCGTAGGACGAATCATCTTCATACACAATCATACCATAGGCTAGCTTATAGGGTTTAGCCTTCTTGATCTTGTGGTAGATCTACTCTTGTACTACCTATATCATCAATATTAATCAAGCAGGAGTAGGGTATTACCTCCATCGAGAGGGCCCAAACCTGGGTAAAAACATCGTGTCCCTTGTCTCCTGTTACCATCCGGCCTTGACGCACAGTTCGGGACCCCCTACCCGAGATCCGCCGGTTTTGACACCGACATTGGTGCTTTGATTGAGAGTTCCTCTGTGTCGTTGCCTTTAGGCCTGATGGCTCCTCCGATCATCAACAACGATGAGGTCTAGGGTGAGACTTTTCTCCCCGGACAGATCTTCGTTTTCGGTGGCTTCGCTCTGCGGGCCAATTCGCTTGGTCATCTGGAGCAGATCGAAAGTGCGCCCCTGGCCATCAAGTCAGGTTTGGAAGCTTAAACTACACGACTGATATCCGCGGAGACTTGATCTTTGATGGGTTCAAGCCATAGCCAAGCGCGCCGCACTACCTCGAGGGGCATGATCTAGCTCTGGCTCCGAACAGTGTCCTGGAGGCCGCATACGCACCGGTTCCGACCCTTAACTCGGAGCCCATTGCGCCAAGCGAGGATGAACGGTTGGACGTCACCTTGGGGGCTACGATCTCAAAGGCGATCGAGCCGAATGCCAGCCCTGCACTCCGCGTGACCCGTGACCCCGAGGGTCCGGACTCGTCCCCGGACTCCGAACCCCCCGTGACCCTGCCAGTCGAACCCGATTGGGCGCCGATAATGGAGTTCACCGCTGCGGACATCTTTCAGCACTCTCCTTTTGGCGACATCCTGAATTCTCTCAAGTCTCTCTCTTTATCAGGAGAGCCCTGGCCGGACTACGGTCAGCGAGGATGGGATACGGACGATGAAGAAATTCAAAGCCCACCCACCACCCACTTGGTAGCCACTGTCGACGATTTAACCGACATGCTTGACTTCGGCTCCGATGACTTCGACGGTATGGACGACGAGGTAGGAGACGAATAGGAACCAGCACCTGTAGGGCGCTGGACGACCACCTCGTCATGTGACATATATATGGTGGATACTCCAAAAGATGGAGATGGCGATGGAACAGCGGGGGATGACACCTCCAAGAAATAGCCAAAGCGCCGGCGTCAGCGGCGCCGCTCTAAATCCCGCCAAAGCAAAAACGGTGATTCCAGCACCGGAGATAATAGTACCCCGGATAGCACCGAAGAACACCCTCCCCAGCAAGATTCCGCTCAGGAAGATGGAGAAGCCAGCCCTCATGAGAGAGCAGCAGACCGAGAGGTTGAGGACGATAACTATATGCCTCCCTCCGAAGACGAGGCTAGCCTCGATGACGACGAATTCGTCGTACCATCAGACCCTGCCGAACAAGAGCGTTTCAAACGCAGGCTCTTAGCCACGGCGAACAGCCTCAAGAAAAAGCAGCAACAGCTTAGAGCTGATCAAGATCTGCTAGCTGATAGATGGGCTGAAGTCCTTGCGGCTGAAGAGTATGAACTCGAACGCCCCTCCAAGAGCTACCCAAAGCGAAGGCCGCTACCCCGATCAGAGGAGGAAGCGCCTACATCACCAGCGCACGACATGGCAGACCGGCCACCTCGCGACCGCGACAGAGAGGCCTCTCGGCCCTCCACACAAGCCATGCCCCGACGCCGCTCAACTAAGGCACGGGAAAACGCGCCAGACCTGCGAGATGTACTAGAGGATAAGGCAAGGCAAACAAGATCGATCTACGGATCGCGCAGGCGCCCTACGACACGTGACGATGATCTTCACTCTGGATACAACAAATCCGGTAGGGCCGAACACAACAGACATAGCTCCTCTGAGCTGCGTCGTGACATAGCCCAATACAGGGGCGCCGCACACCCACTATGCTTCATAGATGAAGTAATGGATCATAAAATCCCAAAGGGTTTCAAACCCGTAAACATCGAATCATACGATGGAACAACAGATCCGGCGGTATGGATCGAGGATTATCTCCTTCACATCCACATGCCACATGGCGATGATCTACACGCCATCAAATACCTCCCGCTCAAACTCAAAGGACCGGCCCAGCATTGGCTTAACAGCCTGCCAGCGGACTCAATCGGTTCTTGGGAGGAACTGGAAGCCGCATTCCTCGACAACTTACAGGGCACTTATGTGTGACCACCGGATGCCAACGACCTAAGCCACATAATTCAGCAGCCAGAGGAATCGGCCAGGCAATTCTGGACACGGTTCCTAACAAAGAAAAACCAGATAGTCGACTGTCCGGACGCAGAGGCCCTAGCAGCCTTCAAGCATAACATCCGCGACGAGTGGCTTGCCCGGCACCTGGGACAGGAAAAGCCAAAATCTATGTCAGCCGTCACGACACTCATGACCCGCTTTTGCGTGGGCGAAGATAGCTGGCTAGCTCACAGCAACAACTTATCAAAGAACCCTGGTATTCGGATACCAAGGACAAAAGTGGCAGGACACGTCGAAATAAGCAAAAGCGCCGCGTTAGCAGCGACAGCAATGAATATACGGCAGTCAACGCCGGATTCAGAGGCTATAAATCCGGTCAGCGGAAAAAGCCATTTAAAAAGAATACTCAGGGCCCGTCCAGTTTGGACCGAATACTCGACCGCTTGTGCCAGATCCATGGCACCCCCGAAAGGCTAGCCAATCACACTAACAGGGATTGTTGGGTGTTCAAGTAGGCAGGCAAGTTAAGAGCCGAAAACAAAGACAAGGGGCTACATAGCAACGAGGAGGAGGAGCCCAGGCCGCCGAACAACAATGGACAGAAGGGGTTTCCCCCACAAGTGCGGACGGTGAACATGATATACGCAACCCACATTCCCAAGAGGGAACGGAAGCGTGCGCTACGGGACGTATACACGATGGAGCCAGTCGCCCCAAAGTTCAACCCATGGTCCTCCTGCCCGATCACTTTTGATCGAAGGGACCACCCCACTAGCATCCGTCATGGCGGCTTTGCCGCATTGGTTCTCGACCCAATCATCGACGGCTTTCACCTCACAAGAGTCCTCATGGACGGCGGCAGTAGCCTGAACCTGCTTTACCAGGATACAGTGCGGAAAATGGGCATAGATCCCTCAAGGATTAAGCCCACAAAAACGACCTTTAAAGGCATTATACCAAGTGTAGAAGCCAACTGTACAGGCTCCGTAACACTTGATGTGGTCTTCGGATCTCCGGATAACTTCCGAAGCGAAGAGTTAATCTTCGACATAGTCCCGTTTCGCAGTGGCTTTCACGCCCTGCTCGGACGAACCGCATTCGCAAAGTTCAATGCGGTGCCGCACTACGCATATCTCAAGCTCAAGATGCCAGGCCCTCGAGGAATAATCACAGTCAACGGAAACACTGAACGCTCCCTTCGTACGGAGGAGCACACGGCGGCTCACGCAACGGAAGTACAAAGCAGCCTTTTTAGGCAACTCTCCAGTCCGGCCGTTAAAAAGCCAGACACTGCCAAGCGCGCCCGGAGTAACCTACAACAAAACCGCCTGGCACGTTCTGAGCAGGCGTAGCAATGCGGCCCCAACCCCAGCCATCGCGACATAGCGAAGCTAGTACCTCGCGTACATAATTACGCCCTTGAAATACCATGGGCACAGGGGAAGGGGCATAGTAACGGCATGCCCGAAATACGGCTTAGAGCATCACTAGTAGTGCCCCTAAACCCTCAAACCCACATAAATAACCGCTTTTTTGCAGGTTGCAACAAAAAAACGCAAAGACTAGAACCCCTAAACCCTCAAACCCTCAAAAAAAAGTAAGGGTCCAACCCTCAAACCCAATTTCGAACCGTAGAAGTGAGGGCTGGAGGGGGGCGCTCGACCCCAGCCCGCACTCCCTTCCCCCGTCGCGCGGGAGTGAAGTTTCCCTTCCCAACCTCCCGCCTCCCGGCCTCCCGCGCCGCCGGCCGTCGCCCTCCGCCAATCCGGCCGCCTCCCCCCGCCCGCCTCCCCTCGACGTCGTTGCCGTCCCGCCCCTGCGCCACGCTCCCCGCCGCCGGATCCGCCCTTCGCCGCCTCCCCTCGACGCCCCCAGTCGCCTCCCGCCCCGCGCCCCGGCCCCCGGCCGCCCTGCCCCGAGCCCCGACCCCGGCTTCCTGCGTCGCCGCCTCCCGCCCCGGCGTCCCGCCCCCCCCCCCCCCGGCCTCCCGTGCCGCCGCCCCCCGCCTCGGCCGCCCCGCCCCCGCCCCACCCCCAGTCGCCTCCCGCCCCCAGCCGCCTCCCGCCCTCCCAAAGGCTAGAGGCAGGTCGGCCTCCTCGAGCCGCCGCGCTGGATCCGCCCTTCGCGGCCTCCCCTCGACGTCGCCTGTCGCCCGCCCCCAACCCGCAGGTATGCTTCCTGTTCTTCCTTTTTGTTTTATTTTTTTACTTTTTGATTAATTGTTGGCACTCACAATTTATTGTTTGTTGTATTGTGTAGATGGAGGTGAACAACAACGACATGGACTCGTTGTCCGATTCGTCGGGTTGGTCATCATCCGACGATTCGGACATCGACGAGTTGTTGCAAGACGACGACGTCGAGATGATGAGCCTCCTCATCGATGTGCAATCCTTTGAAAACCGCGTGAGGCTGATGGATCAGAGGAGAGGGTCGAAGATGGGGTGAGTCACCATCTACCGGAACCGCGCTCTCGAACACGAGCATTTGATGGTTGGGGTTGAGGCAAAGACTAGAACCCTCAAATCCAACCCTTAAAGAAGTTTAAGGGTTGGGTTTGAGGGTTCTAGTCTTTGCCCCTGTTTTTCAACCCTTAAAAGTGTCAAAAAGTGGCACTTCTCAACCCTTAAAACTGCTACAGGGGTATAAGGGTTTAGGGGTTCTACTAGTAATGCTCTTAAAACGTACTAGGGGCTGCCGGATTCTTTTTTTACTTTCAGGACTCCACACTTTGGACGACCTGTTCGGCAATTCGACTGCCACACAAACGATGCAAGATCCAGGGAAGCAGACAAAGCTACGCCGCATTATGGAACTCCCAGGTGGTCTCTATTACGAGCGGTATATCTGTTTCGAATACAATTCCGCGGCCTGCCCCTGGTCAGGACATGTTAAATAATCTAATATCTTTTTGCTTATCGCACTACTTGTATCGTTCCGCTTTGATAAATAGCCTCTTTATAAACAATGCATAGCTTTTTGTCGATTTTTTGCATTATCCTCTTTTAATATATATGTTTATTAAATAACATGATCGCACCCGTACACCATGGTACGGCAAACACGCCAACGGCTTCAGTACCCTTCGATATGGTGTGAGAAGTGCGTACACTTTCACAAGTGCGTCACCCCGAACTTATAGCACTATATGCATCGGCTCCGAATCATGATTCGGGTCAATAGTTGGGTTTGCCCGGCTCCTATGTTTTGGTGCCTTACGTTCCACTATATCGGCTAAGGTAGCACTAGGAGAACCACTGCGATTGTGCCCCGGTTCAGCTGGGTTAAGCACCTCAGTGGAGAAAGCTAAAACTGACTGTCATGATAAGGCGAGAGACCGGTCGCTGTTCGAGAGGTTTTTCGAGTCCCTAAAGACTTATGCCGCTTCGAGCGAGGAGCTGGCTTTGTCCGGCCAAAGGCGTGGATAGCGCCCCGACTTCGGTCTTCCGAACTAGGGGCTTCGCCGAAATTTAAAATTATAAAGTTCTATGGCTAAGTGAGAGTGTTCAAGCATTATAGTCCGATTGACTCGTTCGTTGTGCTGAGCGCCTCCCTCAAAGGACCCAACCAAGGGAAAAAGAGCGCTCAGGTTTATCCCGAACACCCCAGCACTAGCGGCATGGGGGCAGAAGCCGACGACTGGCCATCTCTCAATTTTTGATAAACGGCCGCACAGAAAATAATATTTTAAATTCAATAAGCATTGCTTAGCGCATATGAACAAGTTTTCAACGCATAGGATAAACACGAGCGAGTTCATTCAAAAATTACATCTTTGGTACATTCATCGGCAATAAGGTGGGCACCTGCAAGAACATCCTTGTAGTAGTTCTCGGGCTTGCGATGCTCCTTCCCCTGCGGCGGCCCGTCCTTCACCAACTTCTCACCGTCAAGCTTACCCCAGTGCACCTTTGCACAAGCAAGGGCCCTCCGGGCACCTTCGATGCAGACGGAATGCTTGATGACCTCAAGCCTTGGACAGGCCTCCACCAGTCGCCGCACCAGCCCGAAGTAGCTCCCGGGCAGGGCCTCTCCGGGCCACAGCCGAACTATGAAGCCCTTCATGGCTTGTTCGGCCGCCTTGTGGAGCTCGACCAACTGTTTCAGCTGGTCGCTCAAGGGAACATGGTGTCCGGCCTTAGAATACTGAGACCAGAACACACTCTCCGTCGAGCTGCCCTCTTCAGCTCGGTAGAATGTGGCGGCGTCGGATACACTGCGGGGAAGATCTGCGAACGCCCCTGGAGAACTCCGGATTCGGGTAAGTGAGAAGTAGTTAACTTTTATATCTCTACTTTGCATTAGGAATGCCTTACCCGCTGCTATCTTTTTCATCTCCTCCAACTCTTGGAGGGCCTTTTGGGCTTCGGCCTTGGCACCCTTGGCGGTCTCAAGGGCCGACGCGAGCTTGGATGCTTGCGCCTTTGATTCAAGCTCCAAGCTCTCATGTTTTTTCATGAGAGCCTACAGCTCTTGCTGCACCTCGCCAACCTGAGACCCAAGTCTTTCTCCCTCGGTGCGCTCCTCGGCCGTTTTCTTTTCAGCCTCCGATAGCGCCTGCTTGAGGGTCGCCACCTCAGTTGTGGCCCCTACAATAAGAAGTACGATCCTGTTATTCTTTGCAATCACATCTCTCTATAGGAACCTTTTTCTGTAGGGTATTTCTTACCTTCCTTTTCTTCGAGCTGCCGTTTGGCAAGGACGAGCTCTTACTCGGTCCGCCCGAGGTCCTTTTTTAGGACATCCACCTGTGCAGTCAGTGCAGCGGTGGATAGCAGCGAAGCCTGCATATGCATATTGACTCTTTATTGTTAGACTCCTGCAAAAATTAATAGATCCTCTATTCGGCTTTTCTTTCCGAACGCCAAACAGAGCATCAGGGGCTACTGTCTATGCGGTAATATTTTGACATATTCTTACTTACCTCGAAGCCCGTCAGAAGGCTGGCGCAAGCTTTAGTCAGTCCGCTCTTGGCAGACTGAACCTTTTGGATCACCATACTCATAATAGTACGGTGCCCCTTGTCGATGGAGGTGCCGTCAAGCACCTCCAGCAGATGGTCCAGCAACTCCGGTTGGACGGAGATCGCTGGCTTAGAAGGCTTGCTCCTTTTGGAAGGAGTTCGCCTACCGTGGCTCGGAACTGTTGAAGATTCCGGCGCGGTGTCCGGCACAAAGCCGGACTTTGAGCCCTGGGGGGGGTCTTGTCCCCTTCACTCCTGGAGTCCGGGAGGTTGCCTTGCGGCTCCTCCAGGACCACCTCTTCCTGCCCCGGAGCTTGTCGCGACGCCACTTCGGCGTCATCCGTGGTGCGGGGGGAGACAGCGGGCGGAACAGAGTTCACGTCCGATGAGTCCAGGGAGCCGCCCGACGATTCGTTGTATTCGGCCTGGGGCGGGCTGCATATTCACATTCGACATTAAGGAAAGCTGCGCAACAAAGGAACATCATGAGTTACTGTGATGTCCGAACTTACGATTTCACCGGACGCTTGGCCCTGTTCGGCCACTCCTCCCCGCTCTCTTCGGCGTCATGGGAGTAGTCCGACGGAGGGGTATTCCTTTTCCTAGACCCCTCGGCCTCCCCTGAGGGGGCGGCCTTCTTCTTATCTTCTCCCTCCGCTGGGGGGGAGAGCTTTCTTCTTCCTCCTCCTCCTTTTCACGAGAGGAGGGCGTCTTGGACTCGTCAGATGACGAGTCCGACACCACCAAGTTACGGGCACTCTTTCGAGTCCCGGTGGTCTTCTTCTTCTTGACCTTCTTCTCCGGCACCACATAAGGTGCCGGAGCCAGCAGCTTCACTAGGAGAGCTGGGGCTGGGTCTTCGGGCAAGGGAGCCAGAGAGTTAATTGGTCCGGATATCTCCTGCCAAGCCTGTCAAAGGTAAGGGAGTTTAGATCCCGCATAGAGTTAATCTATGAAAAAGAGCTTAATAATCCTATCGAAGGCATAGATAGCTTACCTTGCTAGCATGACGCTGCGTGCTGTATCCGCGGTCCTCGGAAGCGGATGCGGGGGCCTCGGCGCCTTTGATTAGCACCTTCCAGACGTCTTCATACGACGTGTCGAAGAGCCTGAGGGTTCAGTGCTGCGCCGGGTTGAACTCCCACAAATTGAAATCCCGTTGTTGGCATGGGAGGATCAGACGAACGAGCATGACCTGGACTATATTGACAAGCCGGATTGGCTTGTTTACAGGGACTGGATGCAGGTCTTCAGTCCGGTCACCTCTTCCTCGTTGCCCCACGACAGGCCCATCTCTTTCCAGGACATAAGCCGCGTGGGGGGTCCGGATCTGAACTCGGGGGCTGCGACCCATTCCGGATCGCGTGGCTCGGTGATGTAAAACCACCCGACTTGCCACCCCTTTAGGGTCTCCACAAAGGAGCCCTCGAACCAGAGGACGTTTGCTATCTTGCCAGCCATAGCGCCTCTGCACTCCGCTTGGCTGCCGCGCACCACCTTGGGCTTGACGTTGAAGGTCTTGAGCCAAAGGCCTAAATGGCGGTGGACGCGGAGGAAGGCCTCACACACGACGATAAACGCCGAGATGTTGAGGATGAAGTTTGGGGCCAGATCGTGGAAATCCAGGCCATAGTAGAACATGAGTCCCCGGACAAATGGATGGAGTGGGAACCCAGTCCGCGGAGGAAGTGGGGAAGGAAAACTACCCTCTCATGGGGCCTTGGGGTGGGGAGAAGCTGCCCCTTCTCGGGAAGCCGGTGCGGGATGTCCTTGGAGAGGTATCCAGCCTTCCTTAGATTTTTTACTTGAACCTCCGTGACGGAGGAGACCATCCACTTGCCTCCCGCTCCGGACATTGCTGGAGAAGGTTGAGGTGGGAAGAGCGGGCTTGGGCGCTGGAGCTTGAGTGTGCAAGAGATGGATTGGCAAAGGAGGAAGAAGGAGTAGGTAAAAAGGTGGATCATTATCCCCTTATATGGGCGGATGTGGTTATGCGTCCCCACCTACCTAATAAAACTCGCTTGCCTCCCAAGCGCCATGGTAAATGGCGCGGTTGGGTTACCCACGTCCGTATTGATGAGAATCCCGTTAAAAGGGGCACACGATCTCTGCTTTGACAAGACGTACCAAGGAAACCGCCTCGCAAGACGTGCTTAGGGTGAAAAAGTAAAGACGATTCGTAAAAGGACTTGATCGTACTGTGATGACGCACTGCGGAATACATCAGCAGATTTGATTTGTGTTAATATTATTCTCTCTATGGCAATATGTGGAAACTTATTTTGCAGAGCCGGACACTATTCTTGGTGTCCACAATCTTCTATGGAGGACTTGGAGGAGGAACCCGCCTTGCAATGCCGAAGACAATCTGCATGCCGGACTCGTCGTCATTGAAGCCTGGTTCAGGGGTTACTGAGGGAGTCCTGGATTAGGGGGTGTTCGGGTAGCCGGACTATACCTTCAGCCAGACTCCTGGACTATGAAGATACAAGATTAAAAACTTCGTCCCGTGTCCGGATGGGACTTTCCTTGGCGTGGAAGGCAAGCTAGGCGATGCGGATACTCAAGATCTCCTACCATTGTAACCGACTCTGTGTAACCCTAACCCTATCCGGTGTCTATATAAACTGGAGGGTTGTAGTCCGTAGGACGAATCATCTTCATACACAATCATACCATAGGCTAGCTTCTAGGGTTTAGCCTTCTTGATCTTGTGGTAGATCTACTCTTGTACTACCTATATCATCAATATTAATCAAGCAGGAGTAGGGTATTACCTCCATCGAGAGGGCCCGAACCTGGGTAAAAACATCGTGTCCCTTGTCTCCTGTTACCATCCGGCCTTGACGCACAGTTCGGGACCCCCTACCCGAGATCCGTCGGTTTTGACACCAACAGAGGTGGTAAAAGAGTTTGTCATAAAGGGTTACGCCGATGCAATCTTTGACACTAATCTGGATGATTCTTAGTAATAAACCGGATTCGTATAGTAGAACAGTTATTTGGAATATCTCCAATTAGAGCGTGGTAGCTGCATCTACATGACGACATAGAGATTTGTAAAGCACACACGGATCTGAAAGGTTCAGACCCGTTGACTATAACATCGCTCACAAGCATAACATGATCAAACCCAGAACTATTTGGATGTTAGTCACATGGGGATGTGACCTTGAGTGTTAATCACATAGCAATGTGAACTGGATTATTGACTCTAGTGCAAGTGGGAGACTGTTAGAAATATGCTCTAGAGGCAATAACAAATTAGTTATTATTATATTTCCTTGTTCATGATAATCGTTTATTATCCATGCTATAATTGTATTGATAGGAAACTCAGATACATGTGTGGATACATAGACAACACCATGTCCCTAGTAAGCCTCTAGTTGACTAGCTCGTTGATCAATAGATGGTTACGGTTTCCTGACCATGGACATTGGATGTCATCGATAACGGGATCACATCATTAGGAGAATGATGTGATGGACAAGACCCAATCCTAAGCCTAGCACAAAGATCGTGTAGTTCGTATGCTAAAGCTTTTCTAATGTCAAGTATCATTTCCTTGGACAATGAGATTGTGCAACTCCCGGATACCGTAGGAATACTTTGGGTGTGCCAAAAGTCACAACGTAACTGGGTGGCTATAAAGGTTCACTATAGGTATCTCCGAAAGTGTTTGTTGGGTTGGCACGAATCGAGACTGGGATTTGTCACTCCGTGTGACAGAGAGGTATCTCTGGGCCCACTCGGTAAGACATCATCATATGCGCAATGTGACCAAGGAGTTGATCACGGGATGATTTGTTACGGAACGAGTAAAGAGACTTGCCGGTAATGAGATTGAACAAGGTATCGAGATACCGACGATCGAATCTCGGGTAAGTACAATACCGCTGGACAAAGGGAATTGAATACGAGATTGATTGAATCCTCGACATCATGGTTCATCCGATGAGATCATCGTGGAACATGTGGGAGCCAACATGGGTATCTAGATCCCGCTGTTGGTTATTGGCCGGAGAGTTGTCTCGGTCATGTCTACATGTCTCCCGAACCCGTAGGGTCTACACACTTAAGGTTCGATGACGCTAGGGTTATAAGGGAAAGTATGTACGCGGTCACCGAATGTTGTTCGGAGTCCCGGATGAGATCCCGAACGTCGCGAGGAGTTTCGGAATGGTCCGGAGGTAAAGATTTATATATATAGGAAGTATGGTTTTGGCCACCGGAAGTGTTCTGGGCATCACCGGTAGTGTACCGAGACCACCGGAGGGGTCCGGGGGTCCACCGGGAGGGGCCACCAGCCCCGGAGGCTTGCATGGGCCATAAGTGGAAAGGGACCAGCCCCTATGTGGGCTGGGGCGCCTCCCACCAAGGGCCAAGGCGCCCTCAAGAGGAGAGGGGGCAAACCCTACACGCAGATGGGCCCTAAGGCCCACCCTA
The DNA here is from genome assembly GCA_032464435.1 of Aegilops umbellulata. Classification (NCBI taxonomy): domain Eukaryota; kingdom Viridiplantae; phylum Streptophyta; class Magnoliopsida; order Poales; family Poaceae; genus Aegilops; species Aegilops umbellulata. Next base: position 391,997,007 of record CP136058.1, read on the forward strand.
GGTGCGCCCCCCTCTCTCTCCACTTGGCCGCCTCCCAGATGGGATGTGGGGGCTGCCGCCGCCCCTAGGGAGGGAACCCTAGGTGGGTCTGCTACTGGACGGAGTCTTCCCCAACCTCTCCCTCTCTCCTTGCTGGATCAAGGCATGGGAGACGTCACCGGGCTGCATGTGTGTTGAACGCGGAGGTGCCGTCCGTTCGGCACTAGGATCATCGGTGATTTGGATCATGACGAGTACGACTCCATCAACCCCGTTCACTTGAACGCTTCCGCTTAGCGATCTACAAGGGTATGTAGATGCACTCTCCTTCCCTCGTTGCTAGATTACTCCATAGGTTGATCTTGGTGTTGCGTAGAAAATTTTGAATTTCTGCTACGTTCCCCAACACCGGATGTCGTGGTTCTAACTCTGACAGTGATGTAGGGGGGTATGGATGGAGAGGCTAGATCTTAGCTATGGAAGAGTTGTATGCACACGATGTTTACGAGTTCAGGACCTTCGCCGAGGAAGTAACTGCCCTACGTCTCGGTGCCCGGAGGTGGTCGATTGGATTATAGGTGTGTGAATAACAGGGGTGCAAACCCTTGACACTAAGGAGGGGGTGGCTTATATAGAGTTCGCCAGGCCCCTCTAGCCCTCAGTAATGCAGGGTTTAAAGTACATTAAGATTGGGAGTTACTGGTAACGTCCCTAATAAAGTGCTATGATGACCATAAAAGCTGCTTAATGACCGACCGTTTGCGTGCGGAGTGACTTTAGATCTCCTGGCAGTTGTCACGACCGGTTTTCCGGGCATTAATTTCCAGAAAATGGCTGTTGTGCTCACCAGCCCCAGGATTACTGTTAGCTGATGAGGCACCAACTTGATACAGAAAATTCCAAGCAAGAGTACAAAATATGTAGTACAAGACCCTTGTGGCCTATGAGTACAACAAATGGTTTCTAGTGGTTGAGGGCGGAAGCGTTTTTGTGGATCACCACGGCTATGGGACTCCATTTCCCACGGGAACAGCTGACCAGGATAACTCCTATCTTCGCGAGGCTGCTATCACCGTTGCTTAGGTTACGAGGCTGTCGTCGCAACGCTCCTCTCCAAGCAATCAATCTGGCCAAGACAATAGCCAGGGACAAGCCAGTGAGTACTTTGAATGTACTCGCAAAATTAAGAACACAGGTATATTATAGCCACAGATAAACATGTTTCAAAATATTCTGTGATTACTCTGAACATTATGGAATAAGGTTCATGATGTATGCGAGTAAATATTTAAGGAATGCACGGGCAATCAAACAAGTAAATGAAATAATAAAATATGCCATAGTCGGGCGTCTGGGCGACACCACCTAAAGGGCTTTAAGAGAAATGCCTCAGTCGGGCGTCTGAGCGACACCACATAAAGGGCTTTAAAAGAAATGCCACAGTCGGGCGTCTTCGCGAAACCACATAAAGGGCTTTAAAAGAAATGCCACAGTCGGGCGTCTTAGCGACACCACATAAAGGGCTTTAAAAGAAATGCCACAGTCGGGCGTCTGAGCGACACCACATACAGGGCTTTAAAAGAAATAATCATAGTGAATATCTCAGAGGTAGAACCATCCCGGGGATAATCGACAATAATAATAATAATAATAACACTGGTTAGCCAATAATGATAATAATTCATGAATATCACAAGTCACAGGTAGTAATTCCAGTTCCTGTTAGACAATTTCACCTCCGAAGACCGACTCTAAGACCGACACTTGACCCATCCTAGACTGTAATCCTTAACCATGGACACGGCTATTCGAATAGGTTTAATCTCTGTAGAGGGTGTACTCTTTACCCACGAGTAACGGATTCCTTTAGTCCATCGGGACTAATTCCGTCTATGGTCTTTTAATTGAAAACACACCTGACTTGCACACACCAGCTTAACTTACCGGTGTCTGGAATCACCCACGACACCTGTCAAGCAAACTCTAAGTGGGGAGGCTACAACCTCGACGTAGCATGGGATCACAAAATTTATACCGCGCGCAAACTAGGGGAGCTACCCCCTTCGGCTACAACCGAAACACCCATGCCCCCGGACCAGGTGGCATGCCTACCGGATGCAGCCGGTATCTTCCACCATGGCCTCTCTGTACAGTGTGTGCCAAAACAAGGGTTAACAACTTACTGAACCATACCCTACTTACGGTAGGGACCTGTGGCAGTACGAAACAAGTATGGAGGTTACCGGAACAAGACTCGATCTACGGTCGACTCAGGAGGTAGTAATAATTCCTGCAAGATTATCATAACAATGCATATACTTCAACCAACAGATAGAAACAACACACGACATACCCCATCATGCCATACCGGACATGACCGTCTCAACGGAGGACTAGGGTCAGGACCGCGTCTACCCAAGATGGAGGCCTACCCAGCATTCCTTCCGGTATGCCTGAAAAGTGTATGGCGGTGATTTCCATCACAAAACATGTCAACTCCATGTGCATGAAATTCACTAATATGCACTTATGAATGGGATCTCATCCTCACATAAAATGACGCATGCACGTGCCGGGGTGGTGTTGTCTCCGAGTCAAACAACACACCCAAGAAAAATTACACCAGGGTTCAGAATGCTTGCCTTTAGGTCATGGAAAAGAAGGGTGCATCCAAAACATCTTGAAATCTTCCAAAATCCTATTTAAAGGAATATGTATGAATTAACACATACAATTAAAACAGCACAGAAAGTTGTTTGGAAAATTTTCAAATAAATCTTAAAATAAACTAGACAGAATTTAAGAGATGTAGGAAAAAGAATCAATTCATTTGGAGTTATATTTAAAGAGTTATAGTCAGTCAAAGTTCTGGTCAAATCTATTATTTAAATTAAAACAGAAAAGAAAACGTTTTAATTAAAAACGTACACGTCGAAAGCGTATTCCTGAAATGCGCTTCCACTTATCCAGCGTGGACTGCGCCTGGGTCGCTGACAGTGGGCCCGCCTGGCCCACCAGTCAGGTTTGACCAGTCCACCCCTCCTTCTTCCTCCTTCGTCCGAACGGTGGCGGGGCGACGGCGATCAACGCCGGCGAGCGGCTGCTCCCCGCGAGCTCCAGAGAGTCTGGATGGAACCGCAAGACTGGGGAGGTGCTCAAGGTGGTCGACGGGTCAGCGGGGGTGGAGGGAGTTGCCGACGGTGAGTTATGCGGCGGAGGAGGCCTCGGGTGCAAAGTGGTTTTGGGGCTGCGGTGGCTCCCGATCGAAATTGAGTAGGGGGAAAGGTTCACGGGAGGGAGAGGGTGTTCCTGGTGGAGAGAGTGGAGAGGGGGAGGCTCTGGTGGCGCCGCACTGGCCGGGGCAATGGCGGCGGCCGAACCGGCCGGACTCGGGGAAGAAGGCCTTCCCTCTCTCGTCTGCTGGCCAAGGCAGCACTAGAAGGATCATACGAGGTTGCTCTAGGTCTCGAGTGAGCTCCGGGGTCCTTATATAGGTGGTGGAGGTCGGTTCCGAGGCGGTCGGCGATAAGGATGACGGCGAACCGCCTCCCTGTAGTAATGGCGACGTGGCGACGACGAGCGCTAGCGGACAAGTGCACGGATGAGCACGCACTGCTCCAGGAGGCAGGTGGCGAGCGCTGGTGGCTTGGGCGGCGCTGAACGGCGCAGAGGCTGTCGGCCGACGCCGGCGTGCCGCCAAAAGAGCTCTGGCGGTGGCGCTGTAGGGTGCCAGGGCGGATGGCGTGTTGTGGCAAGGCGGGGAGTGCATGGCGAGGTTCTGTAGTGCGGGCCAAGGCAGGGGGTGCGACGCGGCGACTCGGTTGCGGGGCTGCAATTCGCGCGCTCTGGGCGCGCCCAGTGCACGCCCACCAGCTGCTCGGCAAAATGCCAGGGCGTGCTAGAGGTCCCGGTTGAGGCTGGGAATTAGCAGACCCAGGTTATGGCTTGCAAGGAGATCAATGGACAAGCTTGAGGGGTCAGAGGATCATGTTCACAATGCTAACAAAAATCCATGCCAGATCTGACCATGTACTCCAGGTGTTTGACAAAATGTCCAAGGCACCTAGTTAGTTCTTGGAGTGGCAAGAATCTCCAGATCAGTGTCTCTGAGGATGAAAGAGAGTGTGGTGAAGTTGGTTTGCAAAAAGGAGAAACTTGCTAGTGTAAGTTTTGCAAAACTACAGTTTTGATCAGAAAGAAAAGAGCAAGGTTGCAAGCACTTAGAGTCATCCAATGGGCCCAATCTCTTGAACTTAAGGGTTTTGCAGGGTTGACTACAAGCATGAGAAAGCGCAAGATCACTAGAGCAAGAATTAATAGGGTTGCAGTAGAAAACACAGGTCTGGTCCAGAATGAAAAAGAGGTTGGTTCACTCAAATCTTTCAAATAACATCACTGTTTTTTTGCATAAAGTTGAATCATATGATGCTACTAACATCTCATAACTTTGGTGGAGTCTAGAAGAAATATTTAAATGGGTTGTAGTGCAAACATGCCCACTGGACCAGAGAAGAAAACTAGGTGTGGAGCTCAATTTATTTCAAGAATAAAAGATATTTTTGCACAAAAGTGATTTAATAACATCACATGACTCCTCCAAATTTTGGTGGGATTTATGAGTTAATTTATCACATGGTTGTAGTTCAAAATATGGCCATATAGACAAGGGAAAACATTTTTCAAGAAAATAAAGACCAAGCAATTTAATTATGTAATAGGTTCTGCTAAAAGAAAAGTTTTTCTTGAGAGGTTTAAACAAGTTCAATCACATGTTTGAAAAGTTTTCACTTTGGGGGCGGGGGGGGGGGGGGAACTCCATAATAACCAAGTTCAAAATCAAAAGGAAGCTCAGAAAGTAAAAGTTTTAATTCCTGGCAAAATTATAATTAATAAAACATGGTCAAAATTTTTGGGTGTCACAGCAGTCGAGTGGTTGGTTCCGTGGTCGAGTGATAGCTCCATGGTCGAGTGTCTTGAATCCGTCGAGTGGGATACCTCCAAGTCGATTGAAAGGTGACTTGTTCTAGGGATGTCCTTGGGTAGGGCACTTAAGATAGAACCATGCCCCTACCCTAGGTACATAGCTTCATCATTAGCCCCCGAATGGATCGAGGTTTGAGTGGGGAAGGAGTTGGGAATCCTTCCGACTGGTTCTCTGTGCTATATGAGCGCCTTGTTTCGGATCAATTGTCACCGATGACATCTTCAACTTCTTTCAGTCGCCTTGATCCATTCTAGGACTCTTGTCGAGTGAATTTCTTTACTTGTGAAGTTCCGAGTGTTGGTGTGAAAAGGATCTTCTGTCTGACGAGTTGTTCTGTAGCCCGCGGATTTTGCGGGATTTGAATTTCGGGAAGTGCGCGGGACGGGAGCGGCCGCAGTAATCGGACGGGACAGGTCGGAACCTCCTCGATTCCCGTGCCACCTTTTTCGCCACGTACAGCGCGTGCGCCTGTTGCGGGATTTGACGGGATTGCCCGGGCCTACTAGTCAGTCACTCAGAAGCTACCTCTTATAAGCCACTGCATTGGAGCCCCCGAACAGTGCGCCTTCACTTTTCCCCCTCCCTCCACGAGATCCTCCGCCACCTCCGCTCCCACCTCCGTGCAGCAGGTTTGTTCGAGCTTCGCCGGCGATGATGGGGAAGGAAAAGACGTCGGCTCTGGAGCGCGCGAAGAAGGCGGCGGTGCAAGGGAAGGGGAAGAAGTCCGCTCGAGGCGGATCTTCCTCGAGGACTGCTCTGCCCAAGGATTGGATCCAGGGTGACTGGATGCCGTCGGTGATTCGGCAGGATGATCTCGATGATCTGGTCGAGGGGGGATTCATCCTCCACAAATCTGTGCGTCTTCCGGGGAAAGAAGTCGAACCCTAGCCTCTTGATGGTGAGTGCATCCTCCTCGCCACCCATATCGATCGCGGATTCTCTCTGCCTCCTCATCCTTTTTTCCGGAGCTTCTTGAACTTCTTCAGAGCACAGCTCCATCACTTTACTCCCAATTCTATTGTGTATCTTGCTGCTTTCGTTTCCTTGTGTGAAAACTTCTTGGTTTGTCGCCCCCATTGGGGACTCTTCAAGCACATCTTCACTTGTCGCTCTCAGTCGGTCAAGAAGGCCAAGTCGAGTGACGAGCGGACACAGGTGATCCAGCTGTGCGGGGGCCTGGCGATCCAGATGAGGGGAAAAAGTTCTTTTCCGTCTATCACTTTTCCCGAGTCGGTCCGTGGGTGGTAGTCGACCTGGTTTTACTGTAAAGACCAGGTGACCCCAGGACAGTCGACTGGGCTTCCTCCTTTCTCCTTGAACCAAGCACAAAAACCTGCCTCTTTTAAAGTGACGCCAGAGGAAAGGGCGGAAGTCAAGGTGCTGGTCGCTCGAGTGGTTCAGCTTGTTCATGATGGCGTGACTGGCATGGACTTGTTGGAGGTCTTCCTTCGGAGGCGCATCCAACCGCTTCAGGCTCGTGACCATCCGATGTGGATGTACTCGGGTCTTGATGACACCACTCGGATTTATCCGGAGGAGGCCACTGACAAGATGCTGGAAGGATGGCTGTCGAGTATCACGGGGAACAAGGACAACCCCCGAGGAGCCAGGAGGATTCCCCCACTCGACTATACATATGAAGTGGACAAGGTCTGGCCTTGCGTTTTCGACTGTAATCTTGCTTTTTGATTTGTTCTTACTGAATCAGTCGATAGACTTTTGTCTCGTTTGCTGTCCTTCAGGCTATTACTGAGATGTACTTGTTGGATAGTGGGTTCCGGCAGACCCTTAAGGTTCGAACTCTGGGGTGCGCGTGGAGATTCTGCCCTCTACCTCTCCGTCTCGCAAGGATCTAAACTACACAAAGAACAACACAGAAGACACAGAGTTTATACTGGTTCGGGCCACAGGTGTGGTGTAATACCCTACTCCAGTGTGGGTGGATGGATTGCCTCTTGGGCTGATGAAGATGAACAGTACAAGGGTGAATAGCCTCGCGAGGGCGTGTTCTAGCTGGGGCGATGAACTACTAGATGCTAGATGCCTTTCAGCTCTATGCCAGATGCCTCTACCTTGGGGGTGGCTAGTCCTATTTATAGGCAAAGGCCTTAGGCCTCTTCCCAAATATTGAGCGGGAAGGGCGCCAACAATTGACCAATTCGAAGGGGAACATACAGTACACTTATCCTGACCAAAGTTGGTCTTCGCCTGCCAAAGGCCCTGTGGTGACGCCGCTCTGGGCTCCACGATGAGCTCATTCCCACCGTTGGACTGGTCTTGGTTTCGTTGCACCGAAATGGATGCCTTTGCTTGATCCTCTCGCCTGCGCTTTCCCCCTTTGCACCGAAGAGGAAAGGGGAGGACACTGTGCGGTCTGGCGCCCACCTGGCACGCTTGGTCGTCATGGCTTCCGTCATGGGCACCTCGCGAGGTACCCTGCCTTGATATCTCCGCCTCCTCATGAGCCAACCTGAGGAGGCCGCGCCCGAGGAGGTGTTGCGTCGTCCTCCCCGCGAGGCTTGGCCCCTCGCGAGGGTCTTGAGTCTTGCGTTGATGAAGGTGGGCCGTACTGGGCCTCCATTCGAGCCACGCCGCGGGCCGCCGGCAGGCAAGTCTGGGGACCCCCGTTCCCAAAACGCCGACAGTAGCCCCCGGGCCCAAGGCGCACCCGGACTTGGCCGTGCCGAGAGGCGAAAGGGCGAGGGCGAAGCGCCGCGGGCACTAACAGCCTGCGGCCTCGAGCGCCGTGTGGCGGTTGATTGGACGTGGGCATCTCCGCTCCCCCACGACACCTTGACGATCGTGCGGATTGGAAAAGTCCCTGCATGCAAATCGTGTCATGATTACCTATGATCGTGGAGGCCGACGGTTGGCCTCCGCTGGCTACAAGTGCGGCACCGCGCGTGCCCTTCCAATCCATCTCTTCTTGTTTTCTCCTTCGTCTTGATTCTTGCTCCCTCTTGGCGCGATGGCCCCGGTTCGCCGGTTCTCTGCGGCGGAGAAGGGAAAAGCTCTCCAAGAAGTGCTAGACCCGCTCCCGCCAAAGAAGCGACTTGCCCCTCGCAGCCAAGACGAAGGAGATCTCCAGGTGGTATCAAGGCCTTGGTACGAGCGGCCTCCGCTGGGGTTTCCGCTTCCCTTGTCTGCCCACGCCGTGGGCCTCAAAGGGGGAGACGTCGATCCCAGCGGCAGGCGCCGTCGCCGCCGGGTCACGAAGGTGTTGGTCGTTCCGCCCGGAGTCCATGCCGAGGGCTCCTCCCGCGAGCTCGTGCTCCACGCCGCCATGCCTCCGCGAACTTGGATTCGCTTTCCTTCCTTCTTCGCCTCCGTATTCCCACAGGGAAGACTCCTGGAGTTGTGGCTGCAGCACGCCGAGTGCAGCACCCCCACGACCGAGGCAGAGGTCGCGATGCTCGCCTCGGGCGAGGTCTTCATGACTCGTGGCTGGGGCGAGATCGCTCGGGGCTGCAGAGCAAGGGGCGCCCACACGGTCCACCGGGAGTACGATGGCGCTTCGGTGATGTTCTTCAAGGTCTTCGACGCGAGCGGGCACCGACTTGAGTGCTGCCTCAGGAGAGGTGGCCAGGACCTCGTGATGGCGACGGCTAGGCCCACCAACCGTCCCCTGGACAGCTCTTGAAGCGGCTGAAGCGCCGGAAGATCCAGCGATCCCAACGAGGTCTTCGCGACTCCGGAGACGAGCGACGACAGCTACGAGCCCGCGAGCCAGCGCCGCTCCCGGAGCAGGGCGGGCTCGTTCGGCCGCCGCCGACTCTGATCTGGATGGGGTTGGCGCCGGTGCCTGATGGCCCACTGTTGATGATGGCGTCGTCTGCTGGGGCGCGTGTAGATAGCATCCCTTAGGATCCGTTTCCTGCAAGGAATCATACTGCGCCCCGTGGGGGCTTGTAAGATGTCTGTGATCCTTTCTGTAAATACGTGATTTTTGCTATGGAACCGTGCGGGTCGCTAATTCCATCGTAGCTTAGTCTTCCCTTTCGAACCTCGCGAGGGCTTGGCGCTCTGCGTCGACAGGTCCCAGTCCCAAGGCGGCGTCAGCCGTCGCTGGTATGCCAGGTCGCGATGCCGTGGTCAAGGCCAGGAGGTGAGCGACCCGGGGTCCGGTAAGAGCCCCTGAGTCGCGATGCTCAGGAGGTCCCCTTTGGCGCCCAAGCAGCCGTCGCTTGATGAGAAAGGGAAACGACGTCGCTGGTACGGAATTGCATTGGGTGCGGGGGTGGTGCCATGGTAGCCAGTGCCTGGATGGTGACTTATCTGGAGGATCAGGGGTCGTCCCCAGCGCATCGTCGGGTCCGTGGTGTAGTTAGAACGGAGTTCCTCGGCGTGGTCCTCGCGTGTCCCTTATCCCTCGCCTCTGCTCCCCTTTCTGCTCTACATCCTCGGGTCCCAGCCCTCGAGCTTGTCTCAGCCGTCGCTGGTATGCCAGGTCGCGATGCCGTGGTCAAGGCCAGAGGGTGAGGGCTGGAGAGCCGGTAAGAGCCCTAAATCGCGATGCTCAGGCACCCCCCTTTAACGCGCAAGCGGTTTCCGCGGGCGAGGGTGAAGAAGACTCCGTGAGGGCCTCGGTTAACGCAACTCCCTCCAAGGATCCTGCAGACTCATCATAGAGAGAAGAAGGGGCTGCCTTGACAGTCATTAGTCGACCGTTAGTCGCTTAAAAGCTCGCTGGTTGGGGTAGGTGAGGTGTATCTGGGCACCCGTGAGCCAGCGCGGGACTCACGAGGCCCTAGTTCTAGGCGGGTTGCGCCTGGCACTGGGCCGTGTCTTGAGATGTGTTCCTGCAGAATTTGGTTAGATGCCGGCACTCTACGTCCTCGGGTCCCGGCCCTCGAGCTTGTCTCAGCCGTCTCTGGTATGCCAGGTCGCGATGCCATGGACAGGGCCAGAGGGTGAGGGCTGGAGAGCCGGTAAGAGCCCTGAGTCGCGATGCTCAGGCACCCCCCCTTTAACGTGCAAGTGGTCGACATGGAGAAGAAAAGTTGTAGTGGACGATCATCAAGTGATCAAGCATGATAGGCGAATGCATAGTTCGAAATAAACGCAAGGGAGATACACGCCGCTAGGCCTAGCCCAAGCGGCTTGGGGATGATGCAGCCCGAGGGGCGCCCCCAACAAAGCAAGCTAACGATCGAAACTAAAAAGGGATACACGCCGCAGGGACGGACCCACGCGGCCTGGGAGTAATGCAGCCCTAAGAGGGCGCTCCCAGCTGGGAATGAAGCTTGAAAGATGTCACCTGAAGATGTCGACGACGAAATGGTGTTGGTGCGGCAGACTCAGTGGGCTGTGGGAGGAGATCCTCACGAGCCCCAAGGCCCTGGGGCCTCGGGAGGCTCCGGAGGCGCGGGTGGCTCCTCGCGAATCATCTCCATCTCCGCCAGGACTGCGGAGCGCCTGTCTTCCTGAGTCTCCATGATGCCCCTCATGAGGCGCTGGTACGCAGCGGCCACGCTCGGCAAGCCGTAGGGCATGCGAACATAGCTGTGGGGTGGACCTCCGCAACGCCCCACTTGTGAGGGCCAGAGGCGCTCTGTCGTGGCGACTTGATTGAGCCCTGGTACGTCGATGCAGACACGCAGCCCACCATCCTCGCCTGGATGGGGGCCACAGCCGGTAAGCGGCGACAACCTCTCATGATTCTCGACTCATGTAGTTCTTGAATGGCCTGGTTAACGAACTCCTGCTGGTCTGACTCTGCTTGCTTCGCTCCTTCTTGAGGGAAACGTGCGTCAAAGCACGCCTCCACGTGGTACCCAAGCGCCTCCCTCCTGACCCTGGCTAGTGAAGGAAATATGCCCTAGAGGCAATAATAAAGTTATTATTTATTTCCTTATTTCATGATAAATGTTTATTATTCATGCTAGAATTGTATTAACCGGAAACATAATACATGTGTTGTCGGGGGAAATCGACCTCCACGAGCACCTATGGGGACGGAGCCCCTTGTCGGTTCGGCGGGGGGCGGAGGTTGCACAAAGAGCAGATCGAGGCGACACACACACACACAACGATTTTACCCAGCTTCGGGCCGCACGATTTTACCCAGCTTCGGAGCGCAAGAAGCTACAGTAAGTTGGAGCTGGACGTAGACGAGGGTCTCCTGGGTGTCCTCTTTTCGGTCCTCTCCTCCCTCCCCCTCTACGTGCGCATGGGCCTCCTTTTATATGCTAAGGGGTTTCCCGCAGGTAGCGACGCAGGTGAGGGTAAAAATGGCAAGGAACTGTGCGAGCAGTGGCCGCACAGTGCTATCGCACCTAACTCTGACGGCGGGGGACAAAGGCATTAAATGCCCGTCTGGATCACCCGAACAGTGCCGAGGCGGACCGTTAGGGGCGCCTCCGCTGGCCACGGGGGCGACTCTGCCAACGTCGCATGCCACCGCGTGCCCCAGGTTGCGCGGCGCCCCGCCACGTGCCTCTGGGGAAGCTCCAGAGTGACGCGTGGGCAGGTGAGTTGGAGCGCATGCCTGAGGTGGTGGTTCGCCGCGGTGGTTGTCTTGCCGCACCTGAGAGCTTGCCGCTCGTCAGGCCTTGCCGGGGCGCGCGGCGCGCCGCGACGGGCTTCTCTTGGGGTGCCTTGGTTTGGCCGTCCCGGCGAGCTCCTCCCACCGGGGCCTTGGTGCTTTGGCTTAGTCGTCCCGGCAAGCTCCTCTTGCCGGGGCCTTGTCGCCTTGGCCCGGCAAGCTCCTCTTGCCGGACCTCGCCTTCTTGGCCCGGCAAGCTCCTCTTGCTGGGGCTTGGTCTTCTAGGCTCGATCACTTGGCTTTCGTCCGGCCCGGAAAGGGCCGTGGAGACTCTTGTCGCTCCCCTGGCAAGCCTTGCTGCGGGACGCTACTACTGCCCGTGCACAAGTTCGGGGTACTAAGGTAGCCCTACTTTAGTACACCGACAGGAGCCCCCGGGTCTGGGCCATACACGGTGCCGAGCGTTGTTGGGCCAGGCCCTAACAGTGCACGGGCACGCGTGGCCTGGGTTGCGCTGCTCCTTAACTCTGCGCCCGTCACGCCCTTCCCAAGTGACGCGCGCTTATCGCGGCGTCGTGGGGGGCGAGGCGTGCGAGGCGTGCGTGACGTGGGTGGCGTGCGCGGGGCCTGAGGCCCGCAGGCATGTGTCACGTCGGGCACGATTCCTTCATTTGGAAAGGCGAAACGTCCGCCCCCCCCCCCCCTTTATAAGCAGAGGGAACAGGGGCAGCTCGCCATTCCGCCGGTTGCTGTTCCTCGAAAATCTCCGTCACTTCCTCCTCGCTAGAGAAAGCAGCGATTCGCCCTCGCGGCCCCAGGCGCTGCCAACGCCGACAACTCCCCCTTCCCGTATCTGCCATGGCCCCGAAGAGCGACAAGGCGAAGGGGAAGGCCGTGAAGTCGGCCGAGGCGCTGCGGCTGGAAGCGTTTCGGAAGGAGACGGCGACGTTCCCCCCTCAGCTCGATGCGCTGAGGCTGAAGAACGGATACCGCCTCTTCTGGTCGACGGCGACGCGAGCGCATCCGCGCACGCGAGTTCTTCCCGCCATCGCCCAGAAGCTGTACCCGACCGGGTACCCTTTCTTCGCCGTGTTCTTCTATTGCGGGCTCTGCCCGCATTTTTCCGAGTTCTTCTGCGACATCATGCACACCTACAACCTCCACCTCCTTGATTTCACCCCCAACGCCGTTCTGACAATGGCGGTTTTCGCACACCTTTGCGAGAACTTTGTCGGAGTCCGCCCCAACATAGCCCTCTTCCGCCACTTCTTTACTCCTCGGGTGGAGAAAGGAGAGCCGCTGTCCGGCGGAGTCGCCTGGGTCTCCAGGACCGGCAAGAAAGAGGTCGACTTGGAGGGGGAACTCCATGGCAGATGGGAGGAGTGGAGGGACGAGTGGTGCCTGATCGTCGAGGAGAATCCACCGCCGTTCACCGCCGTGCGCCGAACTCCAGTGGTGCGCGGCCGTGACTGGAGCGACCTAGCCCCGGACGACGCCAAGCTGAAGATTGCCGTCACCCGAATCCTGCGCCTCAGGTGTGCCGGGCTCACCGTCGGCGCCGTTGGCGCGGATTTCCTTCGCCGGCGTATCGTCCCCCTGCAGGAGAGGGGGAAGCCGGCTTGGGAATTTCAAAACGCGGCGGACATCATGAGGCTGCGCCCGGGCCTTAACTACAACTTCACCGTTCTGGAGCTCGTCGGAGTGTTGAAGGAGCTGTTCAAGTACGACTCCGAGCACCCAGAATGGTTCAGGTTGCCGCCGGGCGTCGTCCCCCTGTGCAACAATTCGGCACTTAGCCGCATCCTCGCGATGATGCCGCTGTGCGACTCGCACGGGATCGACGCGACCTGGCAGGAGCCGGCGGACGACGTCGTGCAGGCTTTCTTCGACAACTTGGAGGAGGTGCCGGTCGACCCCGATGAGAAGAGGGGCCTCACGCGGGACACCACCCCCGAGGAGCTGGCCTACATCGCCTCCAGGATGGAGGAGGCAGCGGCCGCCGCGGCCGCGGGCGAGTCTGGCTTCACCCCGGCCGAAGCAGATGCGGCGGAGGCGGAGAGCCTCGCCGACCAAATGGAGTTTGCCGGCGCGGAGGAACCAGCCGAGCGCGGTGGCGCGGGCGAGCCCGCCCAGGACGTGAGCGGCTTGCCGGAGGTTGACGCGCCCTCCTCGCAGCTCCCGGGCAGCTCGTCGCAGGCGGAGCCCCCTTCCCAGGCGAGGAGGCGTCTCCGCAGGGCCGGAGAGGTGGTGCGGCAGGCCGACCAGCAACCGCAGCCCCGCGTGACACGCGCCTCCGAAGCAGCGGGAGCGGGGTCCTCACGGGCCATGGCTTCTGCTCCTGCCGCTCCCCGTACCGCGGCGGCAACGGGGGCGGGGTCGTCCACCGTCCCGGCCAAGCGGTCCCGGGAACCCACTCCCCTGTCTCCTCGCGCCTGGAGCAAGCCGGTTTTTGACTATTCCGCGCTTAGCTCCGACGACGAAGAGGAGGACGAAGAGTAAGTTCCTGGTAGAGCTTGTATCTTCTTGATTTCTGTTGCTTCGTCTTGTTTCGTAGCCCACTCATCCTCCCCGAAACCGTTCCCTTTCAGGAGCCTGGCCCAGAGGAGGGCGAAGAGGGCCAAGATCTAGCTGGTCGTCCTTGAGGGCGAATCTCCCCCGGCAACTGGGGAGGTGCCGGAGACGACCTTGCCGGACTTGGCAGCGGGTCTCCAGGGCAGCTCACAGCGCAGCCCCCAGGGTGAGCGCACGGCTAGTTCTTGCTGTTTGGCGCGCGCGTGAGATCCCCTTCTCTTTGTGGTTGACATGTGGCTGTTGTTGTCATTGTTGTTGTTGTTGTTGTTGTTGTTGGGTAGGAGCAGAGCAGCCCCAGCAGGCGACCACGGGGGGCACTCCTGCCGCGTCGTCTACGTCGACCACCCCGCCTAGGGAGAAATCTCCGGCAAGGGAGGAGCCCCCGGCAGGGGAGACCTCCCCGGCAAGGAAGGAGACCCCGGCAAGGGAGACCTCTCCGGCAAGGGAGGGATCTCCGGCGAGGGACGCGGCCAGCGATCCCACGGCAGCGGAGGCCGCGGCCACGGACCCTGCCACCGGTAAGCCCCCCTACACGGAAAACTTCCCCTGGCTATCTTTTCTTATGAGCCTTTTTGTCGGCTGCTCGGTTGACTCTTCTCCCCTCTTCCGGCCATCAGACCCGCCCACTGCGGACCCGATGGAGACCGAGGTCGTCGTCGGGGAGGGCGCACGCGGCGACGCCGATGACGTCGTCTTCATCGAGGAGGCGGACGGCACCGACGACCCCGCAGGCGGCGGGGAGGCCGAAGGCGCCAAGGCCGCCGCGGCGGCAGACGGCGAGGGGACCGGTGACCGTGCCGACGGCCCCGGGGAGGCAGGGGCGTCAAACACTCCGTCGTCCGGCGATCCCGCTGCTGCCACCGCATCGGGCCCCGAGGAGCCCCCGGCGGGTGCCTACCTGAAGGCCGGCGATGGCGTCTTCATCACGCTCCCCTGGGAGCCTAGCTCCAGGGCGCCGGTCGAGGGGGAGGCCTTGGACGGAGAAGTGCTTGCCTCCGTCGGGCTGACAATGGTCGACGCGCCAAGCACCAGCAGCGGCGAGCCCGAGGAGGAGCGGCTGCTCCGGAAGCTTGTGTCGCTCTACCGCGCCCGGCAGGCCATGGTGGAGCGCCAAGAGGCACTCGTCGCGAGGGCCGGCGCGGACATAGAGAGGCGTGCCGGGGAGCTCCGGGAGCTCAACCAGGTGGCTCTCCGGTCTTTGGCGGAGGAGCGGAGGCTGCTCAACGAGGCGCGGACGGCCTTTCTCCTCGAGAAGGCAGAGGCCGAAGAGCAGCAGAGGCTTGCCGCTGCGGGGCTATCCGCGCGGGAAAGCGAACTGGTGCAGCAGAAGGCCAGCCTCGCCAGCCACGAGGAGGAGGTTGCCGCGCGCGAGCAGGCGCTTGGCGGGCCCTGCAGAAAGCGCAGGACGCTGCCGCGGCCGCCGAGGTCGTCAAGGGGGAGCTGGAGACGAGGGTGGCGCAGCTTGTCAGCGACCTCAAGGCGAGCGGCGAAGAGCTTGCCGCGCTCAAACAGGAGCGCGAGAAAGGCGCTCACACCCTTGGCGAGCTGCAGGGCCGCTTCGCCGAGAAGATCCGGGAGCTCGACGCCGCCAAGGATTCCAAGGCCGACCTCGAGCTGAAGCTGGACACCCTGGCCAAGGCGCTGGAGAGCGCCAAGGGGCAGGAAGCGACCTTGCGGAAGGAGGTTGCTGGCAACGAGGAGCTATTGAAGCGCGCCGCCGTTACCCAGAACGCCTTCCAGGAGACGGTGGAGCGGTGGACCGAAGGCCTCGTCGACATCGCCACCACCATCGACAAGGAGCTGAAGCTGCTGGGGATGGAGGGCCACGAGTACCCCTCCGGCGAGAACGTCTCGCCGAGCGTCAAGCTCACTTCCTTCTTCAAGGGCTTGGTGGGGGTGCTCCAGCATCTCCGGGAAACGATCTCGGAGCAGCTGGCCGAGGAGACGCGGGAAGCCGTCTCCGGGGCCCTCGAGAGGGTGCTGGTGAAGATCGTCTTCCGCAACCCCACCATCAGGCTTACCAACGTCCTTAGGCACCTGCCGGAAGACGCCGACCTGACGGAGATCAGGGCCCTCGTCACCCCCATTGTGGAAAGGGTGGCGGGGATCAGGAGGGTCGAGGGCGACCGCGCGGATTAGGCCGCCCACCTCTTTCTTTTCTTCCCTTGTCGCTGCTGAGCATGTCATAGAAACAGCTGATTAGAGCAGCGGCAAGTCATTTGGGAATATAACTTTTATCTTAGGCAGTTCATTGCGTTGTTATCTCCCTCGTTCGACTTTGTGCTTCGTACGTTCACGCCCTACGCTCCCAGGAACTTGTCGGCGCAAGCCTCCGCCTTGCCACGGGTGCCAAGTGCGGGACATCAGCAACCCGCTGGCGGTGCCTCCACCGGCAAGAAACCTTGCCACGGCTGGCACAACTCACTTACAATGTTGAGAAGGCTCAGGGCGAGGTAAGCATTGCGACTGCAGTCGCAGCACACTTAAGCTGCCGAGCAAGCTCGAAACAAAGTAAGGACGCCACTCTGGATGTAGCACACTTAAGTCATTGAGCGGACTCGAAACGAAATAAGGGCGCAACCAGCCACGAGCCGGCCCCTCCGCGCACAGGTTTCCCATACGAAGCTCGGCCGTTCGAGGAAGATAACTTAAGGATAAAAAGGAGCTTAATTGCTCAAACTTTGGCAACTTAGCTTTTCTATTGTTTGCAGTCCGGCAAGGCGCAGCTTCCTCGGGCGACGCCCAGCCTATCCTATCATCCCCCCTTCTCGAGGTAAGGGAATAACGAGGGCTCGGGGCTTCACGACCTGCCATCGCTTGCCGGAGTCGAGTGCTGCACAATCGTGTCAAATAATGCATGCGCAAAGCGGAGAGGCGCGAAATCGACAAGATGTGCGGGGCACATAAGCTATGCTTGGGATCTGTGCCCGTCTCTGTACCAAGGATTACATGCAACTGCGGCAAGACTTGGACAGAGAGGATGGCCTACGGAACGGGTTCCGACTGCCGCGCTGGCAAGGTCCCTCCCACGGTCGGCGTCGACTCGTTTGGATCTTGGCGGCCTGGGCGCGCCGAAGAACGAGGTCGCCTTTCCCGCAACTTCCGGCGCTAACTTCTGCGGCTACGGGAGCGGCGCAGAGTTTGCTGGAGGCGAGAAACTCGCTCAGCGGCCGGAAGGCGGTCCTCCTCAAGGAGCAGCTGCTCTTGCCCGGGCTCTGCGTGAGTGGGTACTCGAGGAGGGCCGTGCACGAGTCCGTGAGGAGGAATGCCTCCGCTCCGCGGGTTGGAGCGGAAAGGTACCTGGCCATACCTGAGCTTACCTGTGGTCGCCAAATCAGGTTCGCACAACCTCGACGCAGCCCCCTACCTGGCGCGCCAAGGATGTCGGGGGAAATCGGCCTCCACGAGCACCTATGGGGACGGAGCCCCTTGTCGGTTAGGCGGGGGGCGGAGGTTGCACAAAGAGCAAATCGAGGCGACACACACACAACGATTTTACCCAGCTTCGGGCCGCACGGATGCGTAAAACCCTACTGCTGCTTGTCTGGTTGATTCGAGTTCTTGCTCTGGAGCGCAAGAAGCTACAGTAAGTTGGAGCTGGACGTAGACGAGGGTCTACTGGGTGTCCTCTTTTCGGTCCTCTCCTCCCTCCCCCTCTACGTGCGCATGGGCCTCCTTTTATATGCTAAGGGGTTTCCCACAGGTAGCGACGCAGGTGAGGGTAAAAATGGCAAGGAACTGTGCGAGCAGTGGCCTCACAGTGCTATCGCACCTAACTCTGACGGCGGGGGACAAAGGCATTAAATGCCCGTTTGGATCGCCCGAACAGTGCCGAGGCGGACCGTTAGGGGCGCCTTCGCTGGCCACGGGGGCGACTCTGCCAACGTCGCATGCCACCGCGCGCCCCAGGTTGCGCGGCGCCCCGCCACGTGCCTCTGGGGAAGCTCCAGAGTGACGCGTGGGTAGGTGAGCTAGAGCGCATGCCTGAGGTGGTGGTTCGCCGCGGCAAGTGGCTTGCCGCGGTGGTTGTCTTGTCGTACCTGAGAGCTTGCCGCTCGTCAGGCCTTGCCGGGGCGCGCGGCGCGCCGCAGCGGGCTTCTCTTGGGGTGCCTTGGTTTGGCCGTCCCGGCGAGCTCCTCCCGCCGGGGCCTTGGTGCTTCGGCTTAGTCGTCCCGGCAAGCTCCTCTTGCCGGAGCCTTATCGCCTTGGCCCGGCAAGCTCCTCTTGCCGGACCTCGCCTTCTTGGCCCGGCAAGCTCCTCTTGCCGGGGCTTGGTCTTCTAGGCTCGATCACTTGGCCTTCGTCCGGCCCAGAAAGGGCCGTGGAGACTCTTGTCGCTCCCCTGGCAAGCCTTGCCGCGGGACGCTACTACTGCCCGTCCACAAGTTCGGGGTACTAAGGTACCCCTACTTTAGTACACCGACATGTGTGAATACATAGACAAACAGAGTGTCACTAGTATGCCTCTACTTGACTAGCTCATTAATCAAAGATGGTTATGTTTCCTGACCATAGACAAATAGTTGTTATTTGATTAACGGGATCACATCATTAGTTGAATGATCTGATTGACATGACCCATTTCATTAGCTTAGCACCCGATCGTTTAGTATGTTGCTATTGCTTTCTTCATGACTTATACATGTTCCTATGACTATGAGATTATGCAACTCCCGTTTACCGGAGGAACACTTTGTGTGCTACCAAACGTCACAACGTAACTGGGTGATTATAAAGGAGCTCTACAGGTATCTCCAAAGGTACATGTTGGTTTGGCGTATTTCGAGATTAGGATTTGTCACTCCGATTGTCAGAGAGGTATCTCTAGGCCCTCTCGGTAATGCACATCACTTAAGCCTTGCAAGCATTGCAACTAATAAGTTAGTTGCAAGATGATGTATCACGGAACGAGTAAAGAGACTTGCCGATAACGAGATTGAACTAGGTATTGAGATACCGACGATCGAATCTCGGGCAAGTAACATACAGATGACAAAGGGAACAACGTATGTTGTTATGCGGTCTGACCGATAAAGATCTTCGTAGAATATGTAGGAGCCAATATGGGCATCCAGGTCCCGCTATTGGTTATTGACCGGAGACGTGTCTCGGTCATGTCTACATTGTTCTCGAACCGTAGGGTCCGCACGGTTAAGGTTTCGATGAGAGTTATATTATGAGTTTATGAGTTTTGATGTACCGAAGGAGTTCGAAGTCCCGGATGAGATCGGGGACATGATGAGGAGTCTCGAAATGGTCGAGACGTAAAGATCGATATATTGGATGACTATATTCGGACATCGGAAAGGTTCTGAGTGATTCGGGTATTTTCGGGAGTACCAGGGAGTTACGGGAATACGGGGAAGAAGTATATGGGCCTTATTGGTCTTTAGGGGAGAGGGAGAGGGAGGCCGTGCCCCCCCCATTGGCTAGTCCGAATTGGACTAGGGGGACGGGCGGCGCCCCCTCCTTCCTTCTCTTCCCTCTTCCCCTTCCTTATCTCCTACTCCTAATACATGGAAGGACTCCTAGTTGGACTAGGAAAGGGGGAATCCTACTCCCGGTGGGAGTAGGACTCCCCTAGGGCGCGCCATAGAGAGGGCCGGCCCTCCCCTCCTCCACTCCTTTATATACGGGGGCAGGGGGCACCCCATAGACACACAAGTTGATCTTCGTGATCGTTCCTTAGCCGTGTGCGGTGCCCCCCTCCACCATATTCCACCTCGGTCATATCGTTGTGGTGCTTAGGCGAAGCCCTGCGTCGGTAGAACATCATCATCGTCATCACGCCGTCGTGTTGACGAAACTCATCCCCGAAGCTTTGCTGGATCGGAGCCCGGGGAGCGTCATCGAGCTGAACGTGTGCTAAGAACTCGGAGGTGCCGGAGTAACGGTGCTTGGATCGGTTGGACCGGGAAGACGTACGACTACCTCCTCTACGTTGCGTCAACGCTTCCGCTTCGGTCTACGAGGGTACGTAGACAACACTCTCCCCTCTTGTTGCTATGCATCACCATGATCTTGCGTGTGCGTAGGAAATTTTTTGAAATTACTACGTTCCACAACAGTGGTATCAGAGCCAGGTTTTTATGGTTTGATGTTATTTGCACGAGTAGAACACAAGTGAGTTGTGGGCGATATAAGTCATACTGCCTACTAGCATGTCATACTTTGGTTCGGCGGTATTGTTGGATGAAGCGGCCTGGACCGACATTACGCGTACGCTTACACGAGACTGGTTCTACCGCCGTGCTTTGCACACAGGTGGCTGGCGGGTGTCAGTTTCTCCAACTTTAGTTGAACCGAGTATGGTTACGCCCGGTCCTTGCGAAGGTTAAAACGGAGTCTATTTGACAAACTATCGTTGTGGTATTGATGCGTACGTGAGATTAATTCTTGCTTAAGCCCGTAGCAGCCACGTAAAACTTGCAACAAACAAAGTAGAGGACGTCTAACTTGTTTTTGCAGGGCATGTTGTGATGTGATATGGTCAAGACATGATGCTAAATTTTATTGTATGAGATGATCATGTTTTGTAACCGAGTTATTGAAGGAAATATGCCCTAGAGGCAATAATAAAGTTATTATTTATTTCCTTATATCATGATAAATGTTTATTATTCATGCTAGAATTGTATTAACTGGAAACATAATACATGTGTGAATACATAAACAAGCAGAGTGTCACTAGTATGCCTCTACTTGACTAGCTCATTAATCAAAGATGGTTATGTTTCCTGGCCATGAACAAAGAGTTGTTATTTGATTAACGAGATCACATCATTAGTTGAATGATCTGATTGACATGACCCATTCCATTAGCATAGCACCCGATCGTTTAAGTATGTTGCTATTGCTTTTATCCATGACTTATACATGTTCCTTTAACTATGAGATTATGCAACTCCCGTTTACCGTAGGAACACTTTGTGTGCTACCAAACGTCACAACGTAACTGGGTGATTATAAAGGTGCTCTACAGGTGTCTCCGAAGGTACATGTTGGGTTGGCGTATTTCGAGATTAGGATTTGTCACTCCAATTGTCGGAGAGGTATCTCAGGGCCTTCTCGGTAATACACATCACATAAGCCTTGCAAGCATTGCAACCAATGAGTTAGTTGCGAGATGATGTATTACGGAACGAGAAAAGAGACTTGCCGGTAACGAGATTGAACTAGGTATTGGATACCGACGATCGAATCTCGGGCAAGTAACATACCGATGACAAAGGGAACAAACGTATGTTGTTATGCGGTCTGACCGATAAAGATCTTCGTAGAATATGTAGGAGCCAATATGGGCATCCAGGTCCCGCTATTGGTTATTGACTGGAGACATGTCTCGGTCATGTCTACATTGTTCTCGAACCCGTAGGGTCCGCACGCTTAAGGTTTCGATGACAGTTATATTATGAGTTTATGAGTTTTGATGTACCGAAGGAGTTCGGAGTCCCGGATGAGATCGGGGACGTGACGAGGAGTCTCGAAATGGTCGAGATATAAAGAATTATATATTGGAAGCCTATGTTTGGACATCGGATGCATTCCGGGTGAAATCAGGATTTTACCGGAATACCGGGAGGGTTACCGGAACCCCCCGGGAGCATAATGGGCCAACATGGGCCTTGGAGGAAAGGTGAGAGGGCAGCCCTAGGGGCTGCGCGCCTCCCCCCCCTTCCCTAGTCCTATTAGGACAAGGAGAAGTGGGGCGCCCCCTCTCTCTCTCTCTCTCCCTTGAAGAAACCTAGTCCAACTAGGATTGGGGGGGGAATCCTACTCCCAGAGGGAGTAGGACTCCTCCTGCGCCTCCCTCCTTTGGCCGGCCAGCCTCCCCCCCTTCATCCTTTATATACGGGGGCAGGGGACACCCAAATACACACAAGTTGATCTACGGATCGTTCCTTAGCCGTGTGCGGTGCCCCCTTCCACCAAATTCCACCTCGATCATATCGTTGCAGTGCTTAGGCGAAGCCCTGCGCCGGTAACACATCAAGATCGTCACCACGCCGTCGTGCTGACGGAACTCTTCCCCGACGCTTTGCTGGATCGGAGCCCGGGGATCGTCATCGAGCTGAACGTGTGCAGAACTCGGAGGTGCCGTACGTTCGGTGCTTAGATCGGTTGGATCGCGAGGAGAACGTACGACTACTTCCTCTACGTACGACTACTTCCTCTACGTTGTGTCAACGCTTCCGCTTCGGTCTACGAGGGTACGTAGACAAATACTCTCCCCTCTCGTTGCTATGCATCACCATGATCTTGCGTGTGCGTAGGAAAATTTTTGAAATTTACTGCGTTCCCCAACAGTGGCATCCGAGCCTAGGTTTTATGGTTGATGTTATTTGCACGAGTAGAACACAAGTGAGTTGTGGACGATACAAGTCATACTGCCTACCAGCATGTCATACTTTGGTTCAGCGGTATTGTTGGATGAGACGATCCGGACCAACCTTACGCGTACGCTTACGCGAGACCGGTTCCCTCGACGTGCTTTGCACAGAGATGGCTTGCGGAAGACTGTCTCTCCAACTTTAGTTGAACCGAGTGTGGCTACGCCCGGTCCTTGAGAAGGTTAAAACGGAGTCTATTTGACAAACTATCGTTGTGGTTTTGATGCGTAGGTAAGATGAGTTCTTGCTTAAAGCCCGTAGCAGCCACGTAAAACTTGCAACAACAAAGTAGAGAACGTCTAACTTGTTTTTGCAGGGCATGTTGTGATGTGATATGGTCAAGACGTGATGCTAAATTTTATTGTATGAGATGATCATGTTTTGTAACCGAGTTATCGGCAACTGGCAGGAGCCATATGGTTGTCGCTTTATTGTATGCAATGCAATCGCGATGTAATGCTTTACTTTATTGCTAAACGGTAGTGATAGTCGTAGAAGCATAAGATTAGCGAGACGACAACGATGCTGCGATGAAGATCAAGGTGTCGCGCCGGTGACGATGGTGATCATGACGGTGCTTCGAAGATGGAGATCACAAGCACAAGATGATGATGGCCATATCATATCACTTATAATGATTGCATGTGATGTTTATCCTTTTATGCATCTTATCTTGCTTTGATTGACGGTAGCATTATAAGATGATCTCTCACTAAATTATCAAGAAGTGTTCTCCCTGAGCATGCACCGTTGCGAAAGTTCTTCGTGCTGAGACACCACGTGATGATCGGGTGTGATAGGCTCTACGTTCAAATACAACGGGTGCAAAACAGTTGCACACGCGGAATACTCAGGTTTAACTTGACGAGCCTAGCATATACAGATATGGCCTCGGAACACAGAGACCGAAAGGTCGAGCGTGAATCATATAGTAGATATGATCAACATAGTGATGTTCACCATTGAAACTACTCCATCTCACGTGATGATCGGACATGGTTTAGTTGATTTGGATCACGTGATCACTTAGAGGATTAGAGGGATGTCTATCTAAGTGGGAGTTCTTAAGTAATATGATTAATTGAACTTTAATTTATCATGAACTTAGTACCTGATAGTATCTTGCTTGTCTATGTTGTGTAGATAGATGGCTCGTGCTGTTGTTCCGTTGAATTTTAATGCGTTCCTTGAGAAAGCAAAGGTGAAAGATGATGGTAGCAATTACACGGACTGGGTCCGTAACTTGAGGATTATCCTCATTGCTGCACAGAAGAATTACGTCCTGGAAGCACCGCTGGGTGCCAGGCCTGGTGCAAGAGCTACGCCAGATGTTATGAACGTCTGGCAAAGCAAAGCTGATGACTACTCTATAGTTCAGTGTGCCATGCTTTACGGCTTAGAACCGGGACTTCAACGATGTTTTGAACACCATGGAGCATATGAGATGTTCCAGGAGTTGAAGTTAATATTTCAAGCAAATGCCCGGATTGAGAGATATGAAGTCTCCAATAAGTTCTATAGCTGTAAAATGGAGGAGAATGGTTCTGTCAGTGAGCATATACTCAGAATGTCTGGGTATAACAATCACTTGATTCAACTGGGAGTTAATCTTCCGGATGATTGCGTCATTGACAGAATTCTCCAATCACTGCCACCAAGCTACAAGAGCTTCGTGATGAACTATAATATGCAAGGGATGACCAAAACTATGCCCGAGCTCTTCGCGATGCTAAAAGCCGCGGAGGTAGAAATCAAAAAGGAGCATCAAGTGTTGATGGTTAACAAAACCACTAGTTTCAAGAAAAAGGGCAAAGGGAAGAAAAAGGGGAACTTCAAAAAGAACAGCAAGCAAGTTGCTGCTCAAGAGAAGAAACCCAAGTCTGGACCTAAGCCTGAAACTGAGTGCTTCTATTGCAAGCAGACTGGTCACTGGAAGCGGAACTGCCCCAAGTATTTGGCGGATAAGAAGGATGGCAAGGTTAACAAAGGTATATGTGATATACATGTTATTGATGTGTACCTTACTAATTCTCGCAGTAGCACCTGGGTATTTGATACTGGTTCTGTTGCTAATATTTGCAACTCAAAACAGGGGCTACGGATTAAGCGAAGATTGGCTAAGGACGAGGTGACGATGCGCGTGGGAAATGGTTCCAAAGTCGATGTGATCGCGGTCGGCACGCTACCTCTACATCTACCTTCGGGATTAATATTAGATCTAAATAATTGTTATTTAGTACCAGCGTTGAGCATGAACATTATATCTGGATCTTGTTTGATGCGAGACGGTTATTCATTTAAATCAGAGAATAATGGTTGTTCTATTTATATGAGTAATATCTTTTATGGTCATGCGCCATTAAAGAGTGGTTTGTTCTTACTTAATCTCGATAGTAGTAACACACATATTCATAATGTTGAAACCAAAAGATGCAGAGTTAATAATGATAGTGCAACTTATTTGTGGCACTGCCGTTTAGGTCATATCGGTGTAAAACGCATGAAGAAACTCCATACTGATGGACTTTTGGAGTCACTTGATTATGAATCACTTGGCACTTGCGAACCGTGCCTTATGGGCAAGATGACTAAAACACCGTTCTCCGGTACTGTGGAGAGAGCAACAGATTTATTGGAAATCATACATACCGATGTATGTGGTCCAATGAATGTTGAGGCTCGTGGCGGATATCGTTATTTTCTTACCTTCACTGATGATTTAAGCAGATATGGGTATATCTACTTAATGAAACACAAGTCTGAAACATTTGAAAAGTTCAAAGAATTTCAGAGTGAAGTGGAAAATCATCGTAACAAGAAAATAAAGTTTCTACGATCTGATCGTGGAGGAGAATATTTGAGTTACGAGTTTGGTCTACATTTGAAACAATGCGGAATAGTTTCGCAACTCACGCCACCCGGAACACCACAACGTAATGGTGTGTCCGAACGTCGTAATCGTACTTTACTGGATATGGTGCGATCTATGATGTCTCTTACCGATTTACCGCTATCTTTTTGGGGTTATGCTCTAGAGACGGCCGCATTCACGTTAAATAGGGCACCATCAAAATCCGTTGAGACGACACCTTATGAACTGTGGTTTGGCAAGAAACCAAAGTTGTCATTTCTTAAAGTTTGGGGCTGCGATGCTTATGTGAAAAAGCTTCAACCTGATAAGCTCGGACCCAAATCGGAAAAATGTGTCTTCATAGGATACCCAAAGGAGACTATTGGGTATACCTTCTATCACAGATCCGAAGGCAAAATTTTTGTTGCTAAAGTCGGAAACTTTCTAGAGAAGGAGTTTTTCTCGAAAGAAGTGAGTGGGAGGAAAGTAGAACTTGATGAGATAACAGTATCTACTCCCTTATTGAGAAGTAGTACATCACAGAAATCTGTTTCTGTGACACCTACATCAAATAGGGAAGAAGCTAATGATAATGATCATGAAACTTCAGATCAAGTTTCTACTGAACTTCGTAGATCAACCAGAGTAAGATCCGCACCAGAGTGGTACGGTAATCCTATTTTGGAAGTCATGTTACTAGACCATGGTGAACCTACGAACTATGAAGAAGCGATGGTGAGCCCAGATTCCGCAAAGTGGCTTGAGGCCATGAAATCTGAGATGGGATCCATGTATGAAAACAAAGTGTGGACTTTGGTTGACTTGCCCAATGATCGGCAAGCAATTGAGAATAAATGGATTTTTAAGAAGAAGACTGACGCTGATGGTAATGTTACTGTCTATAAAGCTCGACTTGTTGCAAAGGGTTTTCGACAAGTTCAAGGAATTGACTACGATGAGACTTTCTCACCCGTAGCGATGCTTAAGTCTGTCCGAATCATGTTAGCAATTGCCGCATTTTATGATTATGAAATTTGGCAAATGGATGTCAAAACTGCATTCCTGAATGGATTTCTGGAAGAAGAGTTGTATATGATGCAACCAGAAGGTTTTGTCGATCCGAAGGGAGCTAACAAAGTGTGCAAGCTCCAGCGATCCATTTATGGACTGGTGCAAGCTTCTCGGAGTTGGAATAAACGCTTTGATAGTGTGATCAAAGCATATGGATTTATACAGACTTTTGGAGAAGCCTGTATTTACAAGAAAGTGAGTGGGAGCTCTGTAGCATTTCTGATATTATATGTGGATGACATATTGCTGATCGGAAATAATATAGAATTTCTGGATAGCATAAAGGGATACTTGAATAAGAGTTTTTCAATGAAAGACCTCGGTGAAGCTGCTTATATATTGGGCATTAAGATCTATAGAGATAGATCAAAACGCTTAATAGGACTTTCACAAAGCACATACCTTGACAAAGTTTTGAAAAAGTTCAAAATGGATCAGGCAAAGAAAGGGTTCTTGCCTGTGGCACAAGGTGTGAAGTTGAGTAAGACTCAATGCCCGACCACCGCAGAAGATAGAGAGGAAATGAAAATTGTTCCCTATGCTTCAGCCATAGGCTCTATCATGTATGCAATGCTGTGTACCAGACCTGATGTGTGCCTTGCTGTGAGTTTAGCAGGAAGGTACCAAAGTAATCCAGGAATGGATCACTAGACAGCGGTCAAGAACATCCTTAAGTACTTAAGAAGGACTAAGGATATGATTCTCATTTATGGAGGTGACAAAGAGCTCGCCGTAAACGGTTATGTCGATGCAAGTTTTGACACTGATCCGGACGATTCTAAATCGCAAACCGGATACGTATTTACATTAAACGGTGGAGCTGTCAGTTGGTGCAGTTCAAAACAAAGCGTCGTGGCGGGATCTACATGTGAAGCTGAGTACATAGCCGCTTCGGAAGCAGCTAATGAAGGAGTCTGGATGAAAGAGTTCATATCCGATCTAGGTGTTGTACCTAGCGTATCGGGTCCAATGAAAATCTTTTGTGACAATACTGGTGCAATTGCCTTGGCAAAGGAATCCAGATTTCACAAAAGAACCAAACACATCAAGAGACGCTTCAACTCCATCCGGGATTTGGTCCAGGTGGGAGACATAGAGATATGCAAGATACATACGGAGCTGAATATTGCAGACCCGTTGACTAAGCCTCTTCCACGAGCAAAACATGATCAGCACCGAGACTCCATGGGTGTTAGAATCATTACTTTGTAATCTAGATTATTGACTCTAGTGCAAGTGGGAGACTGAAGGAAATATGCCCTAGAGGCAATAATAAAGTTATTATTTATTTCCTTATATCATGATAAATGTTTATTATTCATGCTAGAATTGTATTAACTGGAAACATAATACATGTGTGAATACATAAACAAGCAGAGTGTCACTAGTATGCCTCTACTTGACTAGCTCATTAATCAAAGATGGTTATGTTTCCTGGCCATGAACAAAGAGTTGTTATTTGATTAACGAGATCACATCATTAGTTGAATGATCTGATTGACATGACCCATTCCATTAGCATAGCACCCGATCGTTTAAGTATGTTGCTATTGCTTTTATCCATGACTTATACATGTTCCTTTAACTATGAGATTATGCAACTCCCGTTTACCGTAGGAACACTTTGTGTGCTACCAAACGTCACAACGTAACTGGGTGATTATAAAGGTGCTCTACAGGTGTCTCCGAAGGTACATGTTGGGTTGGCGTATTTCGAGATTAGGATTTGTCACTCCAATTGTCGGAGAGGTATCTCAGGGCCTTCTCGGTAATACACATCACATAAGCCTTGCAAGCATTGCAACCAATGAGTTAGTTGCGAGATGATGTATTACGGAACGAGAAAAGAGACTTGACGGTAACGAGATTGAACTAGGTATTGGATACCGACGATCGAATCTCGGGCAAGTAACATACCGATGACAAAGGGAACAAACGTATGTTGTTATGCGGTCTGACCGATAAAGATCTTCGTAGAATATGTAGGAGCCAATATGGGCATCCAGGTCCCGCTATTGGTTATTGACTGGAGACATGTCTCGGTCATGTCTACATTGTTCTCGAACCCGTAGGGTCCGCACGCTTAAGGTTTCGATGACAGTTATATTATGAGTTTATGAGTTTTGATGTACCGAAGGAGTTCGGAGTCCCGGATGAGATCGGGGACGTGACGAGGAGTCTCGAAATGGTCGAGATATAAAGAATTATATATTGGAAGCCTATGTTTGGACATCGGATGCATTCCGGGTGAAATCAGGATTTTACCGGAATACCGGGAGGGTTACCGGAACCCCCCGGGAGCATAATGGGCCAACATGGGCCTTGGAGGAAAGGTGAGAGGGCAGCCCTAGGGGCTGCGCGCCTCCCCCCCCTTCCCTAGTCCTATTAGGACAAGGAGAAGTGGGGCGCCCCCTCTCTCTCTCTCTCTCCCTTGAAGAAACCTAGTCCAACTAGGATTGGGGGGGAATCCTACTCCCAGAGGGAGTAGGACTCCTCCTGCGCCTCCCTCCTTTGGCCGGCCAGCCTCCCCCCCTTCATCCTTTATATACGGGGGCAGGGGACACCCAAATACACACAAGTTGATCTACGGATCGTTCCTTAGCCGTGTGCGGTGCCCCCTTCCACCAAATTCCACCTCGATCATATCGTTGCAGTGCTTAGGCGAAGCCCTGCGCCGGTAACACATCAAGATCGTCACCACGCCGTCGTGCTGACGGAACTCTTCCCCGACGCTTTGCTGGATCGGAGCCCGGGGATCGTCATCGAGCTGAACGTGTGCAGAACTCGGAGGTGCCGTACGTTCGGTGCTTAGATCGGTTGGATCGCGAGGAGAACGTACGACTACTTCCTCTACGTACGACTACTTCCTCTACGTTGTGTCAACGCTTCCGCTTCGGTCTACGAGGGTACGTAGACAAATACTCTCCCCTCTCGTTGCTATGCATCACCATGATCTTGCGTGTGCGTAGGAAAATTTTTGAAATTTACTGCGTTCCCCAACAGTTATCGGCAACTTGCAGGAGCCATATGGTTGTCGCTTTATTGTATGCAATGCAATCGCCCTGTAATGCTTTACTTTATCACTAAGCGGTAGCGATAGTCGTAGTAGCATAAGATTGGCGAGACGACAACGATGCTACGATGGAGATCAAGGTGTCGCGCCGGTGACGATGGTGATCATGACGGTGCTTCAGAGATGGAGATCACAAGCACGAAGATGATGATGGCCATATCATATCACTTATATTGATTGCATGTGATGTTTATCTTTTTATGCATCTTATCTTGCTTTGATTGACGGTAGCATTATAAGATGATCTCTCACTAAATTATCAAGAAGTGTTCTCCCTGAGTATGCACCGTTGCCAAAGTTCGTCGTGCCCAGACACCACGTGATGATCGGGTGTGATAAGCTCTACGTCCATCTACAACGGGTGCAAGCCAGTTTTGCACACGCAGAATACTCGGGTTATACTTGACGAGCCTAGCATATGCAGATATGGCCTCGGAACACAGAGACCGAAAGGTCGAGCGTGAATCATATAGTAGATATGATCAACATAATGATGTTCACCATTGAAGACTAATCCATTTCACGTGATGATCGGTTATGGTTTAGTTGATTTGGATCACGTGATCACTTAGAAGATTAGAGGGATGTCTTTCTAAGTGGGAGTTCTTAAGTAATATGATTAATTGAACTTTAATTTATCATGAACTTAGTCCTGGTAGGATTAGCATATCTATGTTGTAGATCAATAGCTCGCGTTGTTGCTTTCATATGTTTATTTTTATATGTTCCAAGAGAAAATTGTGTTGAAAAAAGTTAGTAGCAATGATGCGGATTGGATCCGTATTCCGAGGTTTATCCTCATTGCTGCACAGAAGAATTATGTCCTTGATGCACCGCTAGGTGACGGACCTATTGCAGGAGCAGATGCAGACGTTATGAACATTTGGCTAGCTCAATATGATGACTACTTAATAGTTTAAGTGCACCATGCTTAACGGCTTAGAATCGGGACTTCAAAGACGTTTTGAACTTCATGGACCATATGAGATGTTCCAGGAGTTGAAGTTAATATTTCAAGCAAATACCCGAGTTGAGAGATATGAAATCTCCAACAAGTTCTATAGCTAAAAGATGGAGGAGAATCGCTCAACTAGTGAGCATGTGCTCAGATTGTCTGGGTACTACAATCGCTTGAATCAAGTGGGAGTTAATCTCCTAGATAAAATAGTGATTAACAGAATTCTCTAGTCACCATCACCAAGTTAGTAGAACTTCGTGATGAATATGCAAGGGATAACGGAAACAATTCCCAAGCTCTTCATGATGCTGAAATCGACGAAGGTAGAAATCAAGAAAAACATCAAGTGTTGACGGTTAACAAGACCACTAGTTTCAAGAAAAGGGCAAAGGGAAGAAGGGGAACTTCAAGAAGAACGGCAAGCAAGTTGCTGCTCAAGTGAAGAAGCCCAAGTCTGGACCTAAGCCTGAGACTGAGTGTGTTTACTGCAAAGGGACTGGTCACTGGAAGCGGAACTGCCCCAAGTATTTGGCGGATAAGAAGGATGGCAAAGTGAACAAAGGTATATTTGATATACAGATTATTGATGTGTATTTTACTAGTGTTCATAGCAACCCCTCGGTATTTGATACTGGTTCAGTTGCTAAGAGTAGTAACTCGAAACGGGAGTTGCAGAATGAACAAAGACTATTTAAGAGTGAAGTGATGATGTGTGTTGGAAGTGGTTCCAAGATTGATATGATCATCATCGCACACTCACTATACTTTTGGGATTAGTGTTGAACCTAAATAAGTGTTATTTGGTATTTGCGTTGAGCATGAATATGATTTGATCATGTTTATTGCAATACGGTTATTCATTTAAATTAGAGAACAATTGTTGTTCTGCTTACGTGAATGGAACCTTCAGTGGTCATACACCCAATGAAAATAGTTCGTTGGATCTCGATCGTAGTGATACACATATTCATAATATTGAAGCCAAAAGATGCAAAGTTAATAATGATAGTGCAACTTATTTGTGGCACTGCCGTTTAGGTCATATTGGTGTAAAGCGCATGAAGAAACTCCATGCTGATGGGATTTTGGAATCACTTGATTATGAATCACTTGATGCTTGCGTACCATGCCTTATGGGCAAGATGACTAAAACTCCGTTCTCCGGAACAATGGAGCGAGAAACTGACTTGTTGGAAATAATGCATACTGATGTATGCGATCCGATGAGTGTTAAGGCTCGCGGCGGGTATCATTATTTTCTGACCTTCACATATGATTTGAGCAGATATGAGTATATCTACTTAATGAAACACTAGTCTGAAACATTTGAAAATTTCAAAGAATTTCAGAGTGAAGTAGAGAATCATCGTAACAAAAATAGAAGTTTCTACGATATGATCGCAGAGGTAAAATATTTGAGTTACGAGTTTGGCCTTCAATTAAAACAATGTGGAATAGTTTCACAAACTCATGCCACCTGGAACACCACAGCATAATGGTGTGTCTAAACGTCATAACCGTACTTTATTGGATATAGTGCAATCTATGATGTTTCTTACCGATTTACCACTATCGTTTTGGGGTTATGCATTAGAGACAGCTGCATTCACGTTAAATAGGGCACCATCTAAATCCGTTGAGATGACACTATATGAACTGTGGTTTAGCAAGAAACCAAAGTTGTCGTTTCTTAAAGTTTGGGGTTGTGATGCTTATGTGAAAAGTTTCATCCTGATAAGCTCAAACCCAAATCGGAGAAATATGTCTTCATAGGATACCCAAAGGAGACAGTTGGGTACACCTTCTATCACAGATCCGAAGGCAACACATTCGTTGCTGAGAATGGATACTTTCCAGAGAAGGAGTTTCTCTCGAAAGAAGTGAGTGGGAGGAAAGTAGAAAGACTTGATAAGGTAATTGTACCATCTCCCTTATTGGAAAGTAGTTCATCACAGAAATCTGTTCTTGTGACTTCTACACCAATTAGTGAGGAAGCTAATGATGATGATCATGTAACTTTAGATCAAGTTACTACCGAATCTCGTAGGTAAACCAGAGTGAGATCCGCACCATAGTAGTACGGTAATCCTGTTCTGGAAGTCATGTTACTAGACCATGACGAACTTGTGAACTATGAGGAAGCGATGATGAGCCCAGATTCCGCAAAATGGTTTGAGGCCATGAAATCTGAGATATGATCCATGTATGAGAACAAAGTATGGACTTTGATGGATTTGCCCGTTGATCGGCAAGCCATAGAAAATAAATGGATCGTCAAGAGGAAGACGGACGATGATAGTAGTATTACTATCTACAAAGCTAGAATTGTCGCAAAAGGTTTTCGACAAGCTCAAGGTGTTGACTACGATGAGAGTTTCTCACTCGTATCTATACTTAAATCTGTCCGAATCATGTTAGCAATTACCGCATTTTATGAAATCCGGCAAATGGATAAACAAAACTGCATTCCTTAATGGATTTATTAAAGAAGAGTTGTATACGATGCAACTAGAAGGTTTTATCGATCCTAAAGGTGTTAACAAAATATGCAAGCTCCAGCGATCCATCTATGAACTGGTGCAAGCATCTCGGAGTTGGAATACACGCTTTGATAAATTGATCAAAGCATATAGTTTTATACAGACTTACGGTGAAGCCTGTATTTACAAGAAAGTGAGTGGGAGCACTACAGCATTTCTGATAAGTATATGTAAATGACATATTGTTGATCGGAAATAATGTAGAATTATTCTGCAAAGCATAAAGGAGTATTTGAAAGGAGGTTTTCGAAGAAGGACCTCAGTGAAGCTGCTTACATATTAAGCATCAAGATCTATAGAGATAGATCAAGACGCTTGATAAATTTTCAATGAATACATACCTTGACAAGATTTTGAAGTAGTTCAATATAGAACAGTCAAAGAAAGAAGTTCTTGCCTGTGTTACAAGGTGTGAAATTGAGTAAGACTCAAAACCCGACCACGGCAGAAGATAGAAAGAGAATGAAAGTCATTCCCTATGCCTTGGCCATAGGTTCTATAAAGTATGCCATGCTGTGTACCAGATCTATTGTATATCCTACACTGTGTTTAGCAAGGGAGTACAATAGTGATCTAGATGTAGATCACTGGACAACAGTCAAAATTATCCTTAGTGAAATAAGGATATGTTTCTCGATTATGGACGTGACAAAAAGGTTCGTCGTAAAAGGTTACATCGATACAAGTTTTGACACTAATCTAGATGACTCTAAGTCTCAATCTAGATACATATTAAAGGTGGGAGCAATTAGCTAAAGTAGCTCCGTGCAGAGCATTGTAGACATAGAAAGTTGCAAAATACATACGGATCTGAATTTTGGCAGACCCGTTGACTAAGCTTCTCTCACAAGCAAAACATGATCACACCTTAGTACTCTTTGGGTGTTAATCACATAGAGATGTGAACATGATGATATGAACTATGGGTGTTAATCACATGATGATGTGAACTATTGATGTTAAATCACATGACGATGTGATCTAGATTATTGACTCTAGTGCAAGTGGGAGACTGCAGGAAATATGCCCTAGAGGCAATAATAAAGTTATTATTTATTTCCTTATTTCATGATAAATGTTTATTATTCATGCTAGAATTGTATTAACAGGAAACATAATACATGTGTGAATACATAGACAAACAGAGTGTCACTAGCATGCCTCTACTTGACTAGCTCGTTAATCAAAGATGGTTATGTTACCTGACCATAGACAAAGAGTTGTTATTTGATTAACGGGATCACATCATTAGTTGAATGATCTGATTGACATGACCCATTTCATTAGCTTAGCACCCGATCGTTTAGTATGTTGCTATTGCTTTCTTCATGACTTATACATGTTCCTATGACTATGAGATTATGCAACTCCCGTTTACCGGAGGAACACTTTGCGTGCTACCAAAGGTCACAACGTAACTGGGTGATTATAAAGGAGCTCTACAGGTGTCTCCAAAGGTACATGTTGCGTTGGCGTATTTCGAGATTAGGATTTGTCACTCCGATTGTCAGAGAGGTATCTCTGGGCCCTCTCGGTAATGCACATCACTTAAGCCTTGCAAGCATTGCAACTAATGAGTTAGTTGCAAGATGATGTATCACGGAACGAGTAAAGAGACTTGCCGGTAACGAGATTGAACTAGGTACTGAGATACCGACGATCGAATCTCGGGCAAGTAACATAGCGATGACAAAGGGAACAACGTATGTTGTTATGCGGTCTGACCGATAAAGATCTTCGTAGAATATGTAGGAGCCAATATGGGCATCCAAGTCCCGCTATTGGTTATTGACCGGAGACGTGTCTCGGTCATGTCTACATTGTTCTCGAATCGTAGGGTCCGCACGCTTAAGGTTTCGATGACAGTTATATTATGAGTTTATGATTTTTGATGTACCGAAGGAGTTTGGAGTCCCGGATGAGATCGGGGACATGACGAGGAGTCTCGAAATGGTCGAGACGTAAAGATCAATATATTGGACGACTATATTCGGACATCGGAAAGGTTCTGAGTGATTCGGGTATTTTCGGGAGTACCGGGGAGTTACGAGAATACGGGGAAGAAGTATATGGGCCTTATTGGGCTTTAGGGGAGATGGAGAGGCAGGCCGCGCCCCCCCCCCCCCATTGGCTAGTCCGAATTGGACTAGGGGGAGGGGCGGCGCCCCCTCCTTCCTTCTCTTCCCTCTTCCCCTTCCTTATATCCTACTCCTAATACATGGAAGGACTCCTAGTTGGACTAGGAAAGGGGGAATCCTACTCCCGGTGGGAGTAGGACTCCCCTAGGGTGCGCCATAGAGAGGGCCGGCTCTCCCCTCCTCCACTCCTTTATATACGGGGGCAGGGGGCACCCCATAGACACACAAGTTGATCTTCGTGATCGTTCCTTAGCCGTGTGCGGTGCCCCCCTCCACCATATTCCACCTCGGTCATATCGTTGCGGTGCTTAGGCGAAGCCCTGTGTCGGTAGAACATCATCATCGTCATCACGCCGTCGTGCTGACGAAACTCATCCCCGAAGCTTTGCTGGATCGGAGCCCGGGGAGCGTCATCGAGCTGAACGTGTGCTAAGAACACGGAGGTGCGGAGTAACGGTGCTTGGATCGGTTGGACCAGGAAGACGTACGACTACTTCCTCTACGTTGCGTCAACGCTTCTGCTTCGGTCTACGAGGGTACGTAGACAACACTCTCCCCTCTCGTTGCTATGCATCACCATGATCTTGCGTGTGGGTAGGAATTTTTTTGAAATTACTACGTTCCCCAACAGCTAGGTCGGTGGCCCTCAAGGTGAGAGCCCCCGAGCCCTGCCTGAGGAGGGCACCGGGCGCGCTTTCCTATGCGATGGAAGGAGGGTCCCCCTGGGCAGGCTCGGGCCCTGAGGGCCCTGCCTCTTGAAGGGCAAAGCCTGACGAAGTCTTCTTCTTCTTGGGCGTGGTCTCGGGAAGCCTCCTGCTCCCGCGGTCTGGGTCTTCTAGCGACGCGGCCTGAAAGGCTCGCTCCAGGGAACACACTGCATCCCTCTCTTTACATGGCACCGTGATGACGCCGCCGCTCCCTGGCATCTTGAGGACGTTGTAGCCGTGGTGAGTTACGGCCATGAATTTGGCCAGCGCTGGGTACCCGAGGATGGCGTTGTACGGCAGGCGGATGTGAGCAATGTCAAAGTCGATGAGCTCGGTGCGGTAGTTGCTGCGGGTCCGGAAGGTGACAGGGAGGCGGACCTGCCCGATCGGGATTGTGGAACCGTCGATGACTCCGGAGAAAGGCTTGGTTGGCTGAAGCTAGTCATAGGGCACTTGGAGGTTGTTGAATGTTTCCACGGACAGGACGTTGAGCCCTGCTCCACCATCGATGAGGGTCCTGGTGACCAGTACGTTGCTGATGATTGGGGAGTAAAGCATCAGGAGGACCCCGGCTGTGGCCGCGCAGTTGAGCTGATCTGCTGAGCTGAACGTGACGGCGCACGCCGACCACTTGAGGGGGCGCATTCCTTCGAGCTTGGGGAGGACTGCATTGACTTCACGGGCAAACTGCTTGAAGATGCGTTGGGAGGCTGGGGCTTGAGCTCCGCCTAGGATGCAGGCGATCGCGCGCGGCTCTTGGAAGCCCCCAGCCCCCTCGTCTTGATGGCGGTCTTCGTTCCTCCTTGGCTGAGGTGGCAGCGGAGGGAGGCCTGTGCTGCCATGAGGGCGGTCCTCACGAGGCTGATCCCTCCAGTCCCCCTCGCGAGGCAGGTCCCGCCAGCGGTCCTCGCAAGGTTGGTCGCGCCACCCCTGGCGCGGGCCGCGATCTTCCCAGCGCCCAGGGTTTCTTCCTCCTCCTCGGCCGTAGCCCCGGTCAGCGCGGTCAGGGCGACGGCCGATCCTTCCTTCTCTCACAGCGCGGAGTTCTTGACATTCGTTGGTGTTGTGGGTGTGGAGGTCGTGGTACACACAGTACCGGCTGCCCCTGGAGGATTCGGGCAGATCTTTGCCCCGCTTGGTGTCCGGTTCTGCCGCGAGTATGGTAGCCCCCTTGCGCTTCACGTCCTTGGCCTTGGGCTTCTTCTCTTCTGGGTCTGCGGCAGGCAGCTCGAGGAGGGAAAGACGTCCCTCCTCAGCCCTGGCGCACTTGGTCGCCAAGTTGAACAGCTCCAGGGAGGTGCAGAGGTCTTCATGCATCGCCAGCTCCTCCTTCATCTTAACGTCGCGCACGCCATCGGAGAAGGCTGAGATGATGGCTTCCTCGGACACCTTGGGGATCTTGAGGCACGCACTGTTGAAGTGCTGGATGTACTTTTGCAGGGTCTCCCCAGGTTGCTGCTTGATGCGGCGCATGTCGCTCACGGCGGGCGGCCGGTCGCGAGTACCTTGGAAGTTGGCGATGAAGCGGGTGCGCATCTGCTCCCAGGAGGAGATCGTGCCTGGACCGAGATTCAGGAGCCAGGTGCGAGCTCCTTCCTTCAGCGCCATGGGGAACCAGTTCACCATGACCTTTTCATCCCTGCTGGCAGCTTCGATGCCCAGCTCGTAGAGCTGGAGGAACTCTGCGGGATCGGTCGTGCCGCCGTAGCGGGGAGGCAGGTCCGGCTTGAACTTGTCGGGCCACGCGACGCTACACAGCTCGGTGGTGTAGGCGCGGCAGCCCGCGGTGGCCACGGGAGGCTTTGGTTGAGGGAGAGCTTGGCCTTGCGGGCCCCCTTGCGCTGCAGCTGGGAGCAGCGCGGGGTCTTGACATGCCGGAGCTGGAGCAGGGTCGCGGCGAGCCGGAGCAGGGAGCGCTCGGGCAGCCTCTCGCGGTCGAGGGACTTCTTGGCAGCTCCGTTCTTGCTGGGCTGGCGCCTGACGGAGCGGGTTCCGCCCAGGGGCCATGCGCCTTGGAGCCATGGAGTCTTCTTGGAGCGGAGGTGGCTGGTACGCCCCCGGAGCTTCATTGCCCGCGTGGGGCGGGGTGCGGCGCAGCGGAGCGGACGGTGCAGGAGAGCCCCGTGCGGCACGGACGAGCTCGGCGACGCGGTCGAGCCACTCTTCGTAGACGTCGTCGACGGGACGGTAGCGCAGGAGCTCGTTTGCTGCGATGAGTGCAGCTCGAGCCTCCAAGGGCGCGCGGAGCGCGTGGGAAGAAGAGCCAGCTGGCGTGAGTGACGGAGTAGCGGTGCGGCCGTCTCGCCGCACGGACGGGTGCTGAGACGACGCTTGCTGCTCGTTCCCCACCGGGCCGGTGGCGGCGTTGACGGCAGGCGACGGGGAACGACGAGGGCGCCCACCGACGGGAGCTGTCTGGGCGATGTGGGAAGCGATGGCGGCCCGGCGCTCGGCACGGGCCCGATGAGCGTCAGACATGGATGCGACGGTCGGAGGAGAACGGAGCGGTGGAAGACAGATTCCGGCGCACCCCTACCTGGCGCGCCAAATGTCGGATCGTGTGTTCCGGCAGACCCTTAAGGTTCGAACTCTGGGGTGTGCGCAGAGATTCTGCCCTCTACCTCTCCGTCTCGCAAGGATCTAAACTACACGAAGAACAACACAGAAGACACAGAGTTTATACTGGTTCGGGCCACCGGTGTGGTGTAATACCCTACTCCAGTGTGGGTGGATGGATTGCCTCTTGGGCTGATGAAGATGAACAGTACAAGGGTGAACAGCCTCGCGAGGGCGTGTTCTAGCTGGGACGATGAACTGCTAGATGCTAGATGCCTTTCAGCTCTATGCCAGATGCCTCTACCTTGGGGGTGGCAAGTCCTATTTATAGGCAAAGGCCTTGGGCCTCTTCCCAAATATTGAGCGGGAAGGGCGCCAACAATTGGCCAATTCGAAGGGGAACATACAGTACACTTATCCTGACCAAAGTTGGTCTTCGCCTGCCAAAGGCCCTGTGGTGACACCGCTCTGGGCTCCACGATGAGCTCATTCCCACCGTTGGACTGGTCTTGGTCTCGTTGCACCGAAATGGATGCCTTTTCTTGATCCTCTCGCCTGCGCTTGCCCCCTTTGCGTCGAAGAGGAAAGGGGAGGACACTGTGTGGTCTGGCGCCCGCCTGGCACCCTTGGTCGTGATGGCTTGTGTCATGGGCACCTCGCGAGGTACCCTGCCTTGATATCTCCGCCTCCTCATGAGCCAACCTGAGGAGGCCGCGCCCGAGGAGGTGTTGCGTCGTCCTCCCGCGAGGCTTGGCCCCTCGCGAGGGTCTTGAGTCTTGCGTTGATGAAGGTGGGCCGTACTGGGCCTCCATTCGTGCCACGCCGCGGGCCACAGGCAGGCAAGTCTGGGGACCCCCGTTCCTAGAACGCCGACAGTACTTGATGCCCAATGGAGCGCAGGAGCAGGCCAAGGAAGGGGAGGCGAGTGGAGGCAAATTTTGAGACAAGAAATAAGAGTGGGAATCTGACGGCGAAGGAGAGGGGGATGACGACGATGACTCTAGTGAAGAGGAGGAGGAAGAAGTCGAACATCCCCGGTCGGAAAGGCGATCCAAGCTTACACACGACCCTGCGCGGGAACGTGGTAAGGCGACTGTCCCTGTTGGGCAGTCGTCGAAGCGCCCTCGGACCACTTCTCCAGCGCGGACTGAAAAAACTCCCAAGCATCCACGCGCGACGCCGTCCAAGCCACCCAAGGCCTTGCCCAAGATGAAGATGACTGTCCCGACCATTTTTGGGTAAAAGTTGCACTTGTTTTCCTTTATTGAACGTGACGAGCTCTTGGTCGACTCATTGGGTAAGCTGACTGACTTTCGAAACTTGCAGTGTTGCTACCTCTGAGATATCCGCCAAGGACGATGATCAAGAGATGGAAGATGCTGTTACTTCCAACCCCGGTACGATTGCTGACGCTCTGCTTTTAATCGACTAACGATTTCTCATAACTCTAGTCGACTGAATTTTTTTGTAGCTCCTCCTCATGTCATTGACCTCCCTGACGACGACGACGAAGTGCCGCTGAGGGCGAGAAGGAACAGGAGGGTGCCGGCGGGCAAGACCCCACAAACTACTCCGGCGCCTGAGGCCATAGTTCGTGAGGGTGGTGATACCACTCAGGCTTCTATGACCTTCGCTGAGCCTCTAACGAGTGTCCGGCCTTCAACGTCGACTGCAGATCCGCCTTCGCTTTTCACCACACACCACGTCCCTGAGGACCAAGTGGGTGCTGCTAAAGAAGCTATACGCCAGGCGGGGACCATGATGGAGCAAGTGAAGGTGGTTCGGGAAGCCAGCCAGGCAGCTTATGACGCGAGTTCAGCTCTCCAGAGTAACGTCCAGGTCAATCGATCGCCGCTTGTTTTGTTAGGATATGATATCTGAAGAATCTCTTTTCCGAAGATCCTTAGACCTGTACACCCAGTGGGTGTGTCGATCAACCTTCTTGGTCGAGTGGGGGCATGCTAAGTGCACCCACTGGGTGTAGTCCCTGAGACTACGGTGGACTGCTGGCAGTCGACTGTAGTCTTTATGTTGTGTTGCTTTAGTTGAACTACTTCACTCGGTCTGGTCTGGCCATGTCGAGTGGAACTATACATGGTCGACTGCGGGCAGTCGATTTTTTTTTTTGGTCGAACCAGTGGGGGCACGCTGAGTGCACCCACTGGGTGTAGTCCCCGAGACTGCGGTCGAATGTTTTGATTCGGTTGTAGTCTTAGAAACGCCACTATTGTCTCTTGGTTACTCGGAAGCAACCTATCTTTGACGTTTGTCGACTGGTTTTTCGCAGAAATCCTGTGACCTTGTGGCTCGCTTCACCGAGTTGGAGAACCAACAGATCCAGCTCAACCTTGACCTGAAGCTTGCTCAGGCGAACTTGCAGAAGGCAAGAGACGAGGCGAAAGGTATGGCTGGTGAGCTTTTCATTGTCCTTTCTTTATGGCCTTTATTGGTGTTGATCTCACTTGTCGTTCCATAGACAAACTGGAAGAAGCTCTGAAGAAGAAGGATCGTGACCTCGCCGAAGCACAGAAGGAAGCTTTGAACAAGACCAAGCTTGCTGAGGAAAAACTGACTTCAGTCGAAACTCTTGAAAATGAGAACTCCAGACTCAATACTGCTCTTGATGCGGCTAACCAAGAAGTCAGCCGCCTGAAAAATGACAAAATAGCTCTGGGTGACAAGGCCAGTGAACTGGTGGGGAAGAAGAACGATCTGGAGGCTTATCTCGGGGGACTCGCCCCGAAGCTGTTCGTCATGCTTGAGGGTAACAAATTTTCACCTCACTGGCTTGTTGTCACTAAGCTCATGCAGGATCGTTGTCTTATCTTTGACTTGTGTTTACAGAATTCTGCCAGAACTTCGAGGAGGAGACCAGTCAAGTTGAGAGAGATTTGGATCCCATCAACTCCCCAGTGAAAGATGAAGCTGCTATGAACGTGCTTCGACTGGAGTCTCGTGTTGCAAGTGTGGTTGATTATCTGGCCCGACTGAAGGTTGCGGTGTCGCGGATCGACACGTCGCTCTGGCCCAGGATGACGCTTTCGAATGACCTTGAGTCTCTGATGACTCGACTGAATGACGTTCCTGGTCGAGTGACGGAATGGAAGAAATCCTCCGCAAGGTGTGGTGCTGATGTCGCTCTGTCCCTGGTCCACGTCCATTGCAAGGAGGCGCGAGAGGAAAAGCTGGTTGCTATCCAAGTTGCTAATACCAGGAAGCACAACTTTCAAGACTTCATGGAGACTTTCATCGCTGAGGCCACTCGTATTGCAGACGGAATCGACTTGGACGAGTTCATCGCCCCTTCCAGTCCTTTGCCAGAGGAATAAAAACTTTTAATGCTTCACTTTAAATTTGCCTCGGAATGCCGAGTGGATTTTGTAACCGTTAAACTCTGTCGAGCTCAGGGCTCGAGTACTTTGATCTGCGGTCCGGGACCCTTCGGATCTTATCCGAACTTGATCTATCGTTGAATATCTTCATGGATTAACTGTCGAGTGGAACTTGATCTTCACTCGAAATAACTTCGTATTTGTGGTACAGCTCCGAAGGAGAAGGTAACAGTCGATTCGCACTTTGTCGTCCTTGCGGATTGGGATGTGTTCTGTACTTAGGCGAGCACTGGGCTGCAGCTAAGCCTCCGAGTGGGAGGTTTTCTCTCCACTCGATAGGATTTTTAAACACTTAGGCGAGCACTAGGCCGCAGCTAAGCCCCGGGGTGGGAGGTTTGCTCACCACTCAGTAGGTTTTTTAAACACGTAGGCGAGCACTGGGCTGCAGCTAAGCCTCCGAGTGGGAGGTTTGCTCACCACTTGGTAGGATTTTTTCAAACTTAGGCGAGTACTGGACTGCAGCTAAGCCTCCGAGTGGGAGGTCTGCTCACCACTCGGTAGGATTTTTAAACGCTTAGGCGAGCACTAGGCTGCAGCTAAGCCCCTGAGTGGGAGTCTGGCTCACCACTCGGTAGGATTTTTAAACACTTAGGCGAGCACTGGGCTGCAGCTAAGCCCCCGAGTGGGAGTCTGGCTCACCACTCGGTAGGATTTTTAAACACTTAGGCGAGCACTGGGCTGCCGCTAAGCCCCCGAGTGGGAGTCTGGCTCACCACTCGGTAGGATTTTTAAACACTTAGGCGAGCACTGGGCTGCAGCTAAGCCCCCGAGTGGGAGTCTGGCTCACCACTCGGTAGGATTTTTAAACACTTAGGCGAGCACTGGGCTGCAGCTAAGCCCCCGAGTGGGAGTCTGGCTCACCACTCTGTAGGATTTTTAAACACTTAGGCGAGCACTGGGTTGCAGCTAAGCCCCCGAGTGGGAGTCTGGCTCACCACTTGGTAGGATTTTTAAACACTTAGGTGAGCACTGGGCTGCAGCTGAGCCCCCGAGTGGGAGTCTGGCTCACCACTCGGTAGGATTTTTAAACACTTAGGCGAGCACTGGGCTGCAGCTAAGCCCCCGAGTGGGAGTCTGGCTCACCACTCGGTAGGAATTTTTTTTGTTAACGAACTTAGGCGAAGCACATTCACAGCTAAGTCACCCACTGGGGGATTTCATACGCAAACAAAAGTGACAGCAATTATATGAGAAATTGAGACACTCTTGTCTTTGGTAAAAATGAACTACATAAGTTTTTCTTATTACATCTCATCCGAGTGAGAATTCAAGTGTAAAAGGGGCGGAGCAGTTCCGCATTCCAAGCTCGTGGTTCGTCGATCTGGCGATCGACATTGTAAAGTTGATACGCTCCATTGTGGAGAACTCTGGTGACGATGAAGGGGCCTTCCCAAGTAGGAGCGAGCTTGTGTGGTTTCTGTTGATCCACTCAGAGGACCAAATCTCCTTCTTGGAAGGCTCGACTCTTCACATTCTTGGCATGGAATCGACGCAAGTCTTGCTGATAAATGGTCGATCAGATCATAGCCATTTCTCTTTCTTCTTCTAGGAGGTCGACTGCGTCTTGCCAGGCTTGTTCTGCTTCATCTTCGGTATAAAGCTCGACTCGGGTGCATTGTGAAGTAGATCACTCGGCAGGACTGCTTCGGCTCCGTATACCCGAAAGAACAGAGTTCTCCCAGTCGACCGGTTCGGGGTGGTCCTCAATCCCCACAGAACTGACGGAAGCTCGTCGACCCAATCGCCTGCTGCATGCTTGAGATCATGCATCAGCCGAGGCTTTAGTCCTTTGAGAATCAGACCATTTGCTCTTTTTGCTTGTCCATTCGACTGGGGGTGGGTGACCGATGCGTAGTCGACTTGTGTGCCTTGAGAGGCGCAAAAGGCTCTCAACTTGTCTGAATCAAAGTTTGACCCATTGTCAGTGATGATGCTATGCGGGACTCCATATCTGAATGTTAACTCTCTGATGAAACTGGTAGCAGTGCAAGCATCAAGATTCTTGATAGGTTTAGCTTCGATCCATTTGGTAAACTTGTCAACTGCCACAAGCACATGTGTGAAGCCGCTCCTTCCTGTTCTCAACGGACCAACCATGTCCAGTCCCCAAACAGCGAAGGGCTAGACGAGTGGAATGGTCTTCA
Organism: Aegilops umbellulata; assembly: GCA_032464435.1. Classification (NCBI taxonomy): domain Eukaryota; kingdom Viridiplantae; phylum Streptophyta; class Magnoliopsida; order Poales; family Poaceae; genus Aegilops; species Aegilops umbellulata. The sequence continues at coordinate 392,040,845 of CP136058.1, forward strand.
GGGCTGATGCAGGTTTGTGTGACATGTTGGAGTAGAACTGACACCCTTCACACTTGTCGACTATCTCTTTTGCCATTTCATTAGCTCTTGGCCAGTAAAGTCCCGCTCGGTATGCTTTAGCCACAATGGTCCGAGAGGACGCATGATGACCACAGGTCCCCGAGTGGATATCATCGAGGATTATCTGACCTTCTTCTGGTGTTATACACTTCTGACTGATTCCAGTTGCGCTTTCTCTATACAACTGTACCTTTATGACTGTGAAGGCTTTGGATCGACGGACGACCTCTCGCGCCTCTTCTTCGTTCTCCGGGAGTTCTTTCCTCAGGATATACGCGATGTACGGTATTGTCCAGTCGGGGGTGATTGTCAGGACTTCCATGATTAGGTCGACCACTGCTGGAATTTCGACTTCAGTCGGATCTGAGGCACTCTTTGGCTGCGGGACTTCCTCTGTGAACGGATCCTCCTGAACTGAAGGTGAGTGGATGTGTTCCAGAAACACATTGCTGGGAATGGTCTCTCTCTTGGAACCTATCTTTGCCAAATCATCAGCTGCTTGATTTTTCAGTCGAGGTATGTGGTGAAGCTCTAACCCCTCGAATTTCTTTTCTAGCTTCCTCACTGCATTGCAATAACCAGTCATAGCTGGGCTCCTGACGTCCCACTCCTTCATCACCTGATTAACCACCAAGTCTGAGTCGCCATAGACCATGAGGCGACGGACGCCGAGTGAAATGGCCATGCGTAACCCATACAAAAGTGCTTCGTATTCTGCTTCGTTATTGGAGGAATTGAAGTATATCTGGAGAACATATCTGAGCTTATCTCCTCAAGGGGAAACCAATACTACCCTGTCATCGGAACCATTCAGCATCTTAGATCCATCGAAGAACATGGTCCAGTGGTTCGAGTGAACTTGAGTCGGCAGTTGATGTTCAATCCACTCGGCGACGAAATCTGCAATTGCTTGAGACTTGATAGCCTTCTTTGTCTCAAACTTGATATCTAGGGGAAGGAGTTCAATCGCCCATTATGCCACTCGACCAGTTGCATCTCTGTTGTGAAGAATCTCTGATAGTGGGGCGTCGCTGACGACTGTAATGGTGTGGTCAGAGAAGTAATGTGCAACCTTCTTCGTGGTCATATAAATCCCATATACGAGCTTCTGGTAATGAGGATATCTTTGCTTTGAAGGAGTCAAAACTTCAGAAACATAGTATACTGGGCGCTGAACTTTGAAGGCCTTTCCTTCTTCTTCCCGCTCGACCGTAAGTACTGTACTGACAACTTGTCCCGTGGCTACAATGTAAAGCAGCAAAGGCTCTTCGCTGATTGGGGCAGCAAGCACCGGCTGGGTGGAGAGCAGGGCTTTGAGCTCTGCAAACGCTGCATCAGCTTCTGGAGTCCACTCGAACTTGTCTGACTTCTTCATCAGTCGATAAAGAGGCAATGCCTTTTCACCGAGCCGAGAAATGAATCGACTTAAAGCGGCCAAGCAACCTATAAGCTTTTGGACATCGTGCACGCGCACAGGACGCTTCATCCGAAGGATAGTTCCAACCTTTTTGGGATTGGCGTCGATTCCTCGTTCGGAAACGAGAAAACCGAGTAACTTTCCACCTGGAACTCCGAATGTGCACTTTGATGGATTGAGCTTGATATCGTACCTCCTGAGGTTGGCAAAGGTTTCAGCAAGGTCAGTCAGCAGGTCGGAACCCTTCTGTGACTTAACCACAATGTCATCCATGTATGCCTCCACATTCCGACTGATCTGAGTAAGCAAACACTTATGAATCATTCTCATGAACGTGGCTCCGTCATTCTTTAGGCCGAAGGGCATGATGAAAGCTGTTTTGATCTCATCGGGCCCGTACAGACGGATCTGATGGTACCCTGAATAGGCGTCCAGAAAAGACAAACGCTCACACCCCGCAGTCGAGTCGACTATCTGATCGATGCAGGGGAGAGGGAAATGATCTTTCGGGCAGGCCCGATTGATATGTTTAAAGTCAATGCACATGCGGAGAGACTTGTCCTTCTTTGGGACCATGACAACATTGGCGAGCCACTCGGAGTGGTAAATTTCTCGGATGAACTCTGCTGCTAAGAGACGAGCCACCTCCTCGCCAATGGCCTTCCTCTTCTGAACGGCGGACCGTCGAAGATGTTCTTTCACAGGCTTAAATTTTGGGTCGACTCATAGATGGTGCTCAGCCAGCCCCCTGGGAACTCCAGGCATGTCAGAAGGTTTCCATGCGAAGATGTCCCAGTTCTCACGGAGGAACTGGATGAGCGCTTCTTCCTATTTGGAGTCGAGCATTATTGAGATGTGAGTCGGAGCAGCAATTGGATCGGTCGGGTGAATGTGAACTGGCTTCGTTTCACCTGACGACTGGAAAGCTGACTCTGAAGCAGGCTTCTTGGCCCGTAGCAATTCACTCGGATCTGCAGTCTTCTGATACTCTTGCAGCTCGACCACTGCCATCTGAGCGTCAGCAATCTTTGAGCCTTTCTAAAAAAACTCTTCTGCTTTCTTCCGATTGCCTGTAACAGTGATCACACCTTTGGGACCAGGCATGTTCAATTTGAGATACACATAACATGGTCGAGCCATGAAGCATGCATAAGCTGGCCTGCCCAAAATGGCGTGATAAGCACTTTGGAAATCCACAACTTCGAATGTCAACTTTTCCTTGCGGTAATTCTTGGAGTCACCAAAAACCACATCAAGAGCAATTTGGCCGAGTGACTCAGCTTTCTTCCCAGGAATGACTCCATGGAAACTCATGTTACTGGTACTGAGTCTAGACATCGGAATGCCCATCCCTTTCAATGTTTCTGCATACAGTATGTTCAAACCACTGCCACCATCCATCAGGACTTTAGTCAGTCGAGTGCCTTCGACAACTGGGTCGACCACCAAAGCTTGCCTCCCAGGGGTGGCAATGTGCGTAGGGTGATCCGACTGGTCGAATGTGATGGCAGTCTGAGACCACTTCAGATAACTAGGCGTTGCCGGAGCAACCATATTCACCTCACGGTTAATGACTTTCAGTCGACTTTTGCTTTCAACATCAGCAAAAATCATCAAGGTGGAATTGACCTGGGGGTATCCATCGTCACTATCTTCCTTGTCCTCAACTTTGTCCGACTCATTTTCCTTATCTTTGGACTGTTTGCCCTGAAACTGCTGGATCAGGAGCCGACACTGTCGAGTGGTATACTTTGGGTAAATGAGTTTACCCTCTTCATCCTTCTTGGTGTGGATGTGACACGGCAGATCCAAAACATCATTTCCATCTTGGTCCTTAACTTTCTTGGGGTTCCAAGGCCCCTTGGGTTTTCCCTTGAATTTTCCCTGGGTTACGGCCAGGGCCTCCCCAGGAGCGGCTGGCTCGGCCTTCCGCTTTTGTTTCCGACTGGAATTTCCTCCGGTTTCCTGGGCGACTGCCTTTTGCTTGCCACTCCGGAGTCGATCCTCATCTTCACCATTAGCGTATTTGGTGGCGATTTCCATCATCCGATTGAGAGACATCTCTCCGGTTCGACCGAACTTCAGATACAATTCTCTGTACTTAACGCCTTCTTTAAAGGCACAAACTGCTTGATGATCTGGTACATTTTCCACTCTGTGATGCAATGTGATCCACCTCTGGATGTAATCCCTCAGAGTTTCATTCGGTTTCTGCACGCAAGACCGCAATTCAGTGAGACCTGCAGGTCGCTTGCATGTTCCTTCAAATGTTGTGACAAACACTCGGGGAGAGATCCTCCCAAGTGTAGATGCTGCTGGGTGTTAACTGATTCAGCCACGCTCTAGCTGAGCCCTCTAACATGAGAGGTAGGTGCTTCATAGCTACCTCATCATTGCCACCGCCAATCTGGACAGCCACTCAGTAATCTTCGAGCCAAGTGTCGGGCTTAGACTCACCGGTGAACTTACTAACTCCAGTCGCCAACCTGAAGTTGGGAGGAATCACAGCGGCTCTGATGGCTCGACTGAAACACTCTGGCCCTGAAACATGTACTCTGCTATTGGTAGGCGCATCTTTGTCGTGGCCTTCTCGGTGAGCTCTATTCCTGTCGACCAAACTTTGAATGAGAATGGATCTCGCATCAAAGCCTGGATCTCTGGGGTCGACTGGAATTCTCCGCCCAACACTATGAGGGCGCCTGTCATCTTGCTGTCGAGGCGCATATGATCCGCTCCTTGGGGGAGGGGTTGGCACTCGACGTCGATCATCACGATCGAATCAGTGATCATACTTCTCATTCCTTCTGTACTGATCATGCCGGTCCCCACGTCCCTCATGCCTCGGGGGCGATCTTGGGCTGTGAGCCGACTGGACTGTATCCGCTGCAACGGATCGACTATGGATCTTATTCCGCGACTGAGAAACAGCAAAATTCTGGTTTCCCGCTGCCCGGAGCAATGCTCTGATCTGCAACAAGCCCCTACCAGCCTCTGACTAGGAGGGCTGAATCGACTCTGCTATTCGAGCCGCAGCCGCCAAATTCTGAACCGGAGTTCGATATACCTGCGTAGGCGGGAAGAGCTAACGCTGACTGGATTCAGGAGCCCGTTGACGCGCTCGCTCGTCGAGTGCTCGCTGGAGGTTCTACAGTCGAGTGCGCTCGGCCAATTTAGCCAAGCACGCATCCTCCAAGGCCCGGACCTCGGGGGTTTCTCCAACTATAGGAGTGTGGAGTGCATCCATGTTTCGGCGGCGAAGCTCCTCCCGTTGCACTGACGTAAGATGCTCAGGGAGATACTCATCATGGGGATGCGACGGGTCACCCCCACCCGCGCCTTCGTCGGTGCGGCAAAAACCGGGAGGACTGCGTGACCCGTCGATCACCAGAACCTCCGCCACTGGGTCGCTGCTGCCGCATTCGGATGCGGTCTCTACGGAGCCAGTCGAACAGGCCGTAGAGGGATTCATCGGGCTCGATCGCCACGACTTGTGGGGTGGCCGACTCGCGTGCCACCGCATGTCTCACCCACCTCTAAAGCCTCGACCGACCGGAGCGCTTGCGCCGGTGGGAGACAGGGCGGGAAGACGTCACTGGAGCCGACCAATACTGGGTCGACGGCTGCCGCAGGAGTACACCACGGACGCACGCGCGAAAATGTGTCGCCCCGCGGACGGGGAGCGCATCAACGTCGAGTGGGGCCTCCTGAAGCCAAGCAGAGTCGTCGGCGATGAACGTGAGCGCGCCAAGACGAATCTCCCGGCCCTCCACCAAAGCTCCGCCCGAAACCATGATCAAAGAGAACGGAAAAAATCGCAACTTCTCCAATTAGGCGCTAAGACTCCTAGCCCCATGGTGGGCGCCAACTGTCGTGGTTCTAACTCTGACAGTGATGTAGGGGGGTATGGATGGAGAGGCTAGATCTTATCTATGGAAGAGTTGTATGCACACGATGTTTACGAGTTCAGGCCCTTCGCTGAGGAAGTAACAGCCCTACGTCTCGGTGCCCGGAGGCGGTCGATTGGATTATAGGTGTGTGAATAACAGGGGTGCGAACCCTTGACACTGAGGAGGGGGGTGGCTTATATAGAGTTCGCCAGGCCCCTCCAGCCCTCAGTAATGCAGGGTTTAAAGTACATTAAGATTGGGAGTTACTGGTAGCGTCCCTAATAAAGTGCTATGATGACCATAAAAGCTGCTTAATGACCAACCGTTTGCATGCGGAGTGACTTTAGATCTCCTGGCAGTCGAGTGGTTGGTTCCGTGGTCGAGTGATAGCTCCATGGTCGAGTGTCTTGAATCCGTCGAGTGGGATACCTCCAAGTCGATTGAAAGGTGACTTGTTCTAGGGATGTCCTTGGGCAGGGCACTTAAGACAGAGCCATGCCCCTACCCTAGGTACATAGCTTCATCATCGGCTGCCCCGCTCACCAGCATCCGGCGCTCGCGAAGGCATGTCCGCCTCCAAGACGACAGGGTTGGTTCCACCCCGCTCCAGGGCCGTCAGGTCGGTTCCAGCACCTCCTATAGGCGTCTGACTCTCCACCACCGGTGGCTCCGACTACTGCGGGCCGGTGGCTTCCGGGACTCTGTCATGGGTCGGCTCGTCCGCCTGCGCCCTGGCGGCGGTGTCCGCATGTTCCTTGGCCATCGTGTCGGTGTGAGCCTTGGCCGCTGCATCGGCCTCCGCCCGCACCACGTCTGCCGACTCCGCCTCCGCCCGAGCCGCGGCGTCCCGCTCCTGCTGCACCTCCCACGCATTCCTCTCCATCGCCTCTTGAAGGGCGGCGGCCGGGTCCATGCGGCGGGCGTCTTCGGGGCCGCCTACCGCCCCAATCACCGAGGCAGACGGGACCTGTGCCACATAAAGCGGAGCCCTGCGCAACATGGCAAGCGAAACTAAGAAGAAAAGCAAACGCAAGACAGAAACCCACAAGAGAATAAAAGCCAAGACAAAAATGATCAAGACGAAAAGCAGCCAATGCACTTACGTGGACACCATCGGACGCTGATTCGGGGTCCTTTTGATGGCGGCCGCCTTCGCGGCTTCTTGCCGCTTGGTCGCGGTGACCGTGGACTTGGCCTTCTTGGATGGCCGACTGCCGAACATCCCCAAGTCATCACAGTGCTTCGACGTGCTGGGTGCTCCAGTCGGAGCCCCGCCGTCGAAAAGCTGGCCCCCGCCCTATCGGCGCCTTATGGGCGGCGTTGTTCATCGTCATCCTCATCTTCGTCCGGCCAGTCCCGGACATCGCCGCCTCCTCCGGCGATGTCGTCCTCCTCCAATGCGGCCGCCCCCAGCTCGAGGTCGCCCACATCACTCACCTCTCGCTCCGGCATCCATTGATGGCTAGGAGCCGGTGCGGCAACTGCCACCTGGCCAGCAAAGCGCTGCACCACATTCAGGTGGTTAGGATGGATGAAGAGAACAACATAAGCAAAATAAGGAGACCACACACTAACCGCATGGGGCGGCACTACAAAAAAAGACACATCCGTGACATTTTGGGTCGAACGAATTTTTTTCTGTCATACTTATGACATTTCTATGAGGATAATTGTGACAAAACCTAGTATCATCATAGATGTGGTGGGGTCCTACTTCTATGACAAAAAATCATGGCAGAAAATGGGCTTTCCATCCTGGGCGAGCCGGAGACACAGCTGCATGACATTCTTTGGGCCGTCCATGACGGAAAAAACCATGCTAGAAGCGAGGGCGAGGAAAATATCGAGGGAGTTCCCGGTTACGGTGGGTGGTCGTCGCTGAGCGATGTGCGTTTCTCTAGTACGTACGCGCGTGTGTGCGAGGCGTTGGGCTCTAACTGAACCCGAGCGAGGCATTGCGCTCTAACTGAACCCGCAAAATTGCATTGCAGGCTACGCGTTACTGAACCCGAGCGATCGATCGTTCCCTTGCTGTTAACTGAACCTGAGTGATTCATTCGCTACTGCTGCTAACTAAAGTCGATCGATGCTGCCTCTAGATGAACAGTGAGCATTGTTGGGGGGTTGGATGAACAGTTCCTGGTGGGGGTTGGATGAACAGGATCCCATGGTAGTAGAGGTCGTTGCCGCTGGATGAACAGTGCCCCGGTCGATCGACCTGGTGGATGAACAGGACCCCATGGAGGGCTGGATGAACAGGACCCCGTGGAGGGCTGGTTGAACAGTAGACGGTGGAGGTTTGGTTGAACAGTAGCCGGTGGAGGGCTAGATGAACAGTAGCCCGTGGAAGGTGGTCGAAGAGGACCCCGTGAAGAGGGCTGCTTGAACAGTGGCCGGTGGAGGAGCGGTGGAGGCTGGATGAACAAGAGCCCGTGGATAAACAGTCGCAGGTGGAGGTTGGAGGAGGTCGACGGTGGATGAACAGGAGCACGTGGAGACAGTCGACGGTGGATGGACAGTAGCCCGTGGAGGCAGTCGATGGTGGAGATGAACAATATCCCATGGAGTCTCGTTTTGCGGTACGCCACACCCCTCCCGATGAACAGGACCCCCGCTTCAATCGTAGCGCTCCAACACAAGTCCGTTTCCTCCGTTTTGCAGTACGCCACACCCCTCTCGATCAATGGGACCCTGTTTCAACCGTAGGAGGTTTGTTAATTCCATTTTGCGGTACGCCAGACCCCTCCCGATGAACAGGATCCCATTTCGACCGTGGCCGGTCGAACACAAGGCCGTCACCTCCGTTCTGCAGTACGCCAGGCCTCATTTCCATCGGGTGTTCCGTCCAAGCCGGTTGGCTCCCAATGAACACGACGACGCATTCCGTTCCGACCCAGCCGATTGCCTCCCCATGATCACGACGACGGTGCAGCTTCTCCGTTCTGACCCAGCCATGTACACGAGCCCTGGCTGTACATATGCGCGAGTAGGCATTCGAGACCCCGCCCGTATGTACGTATGTGGCTGTATTAACTTTCTTGCACCCTGGCCGTTGTACGTACATGTACATGCTACGTGTGTGCCTCTACTACGACACGTGCCCTTCCTTATAGGCCACGGTTCATCGCTGCAGCCTGCAGACATATCGATCGTATGTACGTACACGTTCACGACCAGAATGACAATGCTACGTACGCTTCGACTAGTTGGGTCCCGACTGTCAGGAATTTCCTTGCGTACGAAGATGTAGCTGGTGGGTCCTAGCAGTCAGGGGGGCGAATCATTTTTTTGCCCGTAATATGGACGCACTTCCTTGCGTGCGAAGATGTAGCTGGTGGGTCCTACCAGCCAGGGGGAAACGTTTTTTCGCTAAATACGGTGGCCCATCTGGTGGGTCCCTGCAATCAGGTGGAGGAATCATTATTTTTCTTTTAATAAGGAGGCACTTCCTTGCTGCGGCCGTGGACCCAGCTATCAGTCTCTCCACGTACAGTACTCTTTCGATGGAAATCGGTCGTTGACCACATTAACCACGCCGCGCCAAGAGCACCAAGGCGGTGGACGACGGCGAGGCCTAGGAAGGGGACGATGCGGAGTCGGGGAAGATGCGGCAGTGGATGCCCACGTGGAGAGGAGTACGAGGGTTCACTGGTTCTGCTGCGGTGTGAGGCTGTCGTCGCCGCTGGGTGGTGAGGCCTCCGCGGCAGCACAGCCGGCCACAGGAGGCAGGAGCAGGCGGCACGACCGGCGCTGCTTTGGGCGGCTCGAGCAAGAAGACTAGAGGTTGAAGAAGCACTACGGCCGTTGGATGGACATCGTTCGGTCACTGGAGCTAGAATCGTTCATATTGACTAAGTTGATAAAGCCCTCCGTCCCCATAAACTTAGTAGGCCCACATGTCAGCCTCCCACTAAGCTGGGTCCCAGCTAGCAGGGGAGTATTCATTTTTCGTGCATAATAAGGAGGCACTTCCTTGCGTGCGAAGATATAGCTGGTGGGTCCGACCTGTCAGTGAGGGGAACTTTTTTTGTGAAATATAGAGGACCTTTCGGTGGGTCCCAGATGTAAGGTGGACGAATCATTATTTTGCGCGTAATAAGGAGGCATTCCTTGTGTGCGGCCATGGACCCAACTGTCAGCCTCTCCACGTAAAGTCCACGTCTGATGGATGTCATTCATTGACCACGTTGACCACGGCGCGCCGAGATGAGCACTAGGGCGGTGGACGATGGCGAGGCCTATGAAGGGAATGACGCGAAGCCGGGTAAGACGCGGTAGTGGATGCCCACGCAGAGAGGAGTACGAGGGTTCACTGGTTCAGCTGCGGTGTGAGCCTGTCGTCGCCATAGGGCCTGGCCAGCGGTGGGAGTATTAGGGGGCGGTGAGGCCTCAACGGCAGTACAGCCAGCCACTGGAGGCAGGAGCAAGCGGTCTCGCCGGCGCTGGTTTGGGTGGGTGGTGCAAGAAAAGCAGCGATTGAAGAAACAGAAGGACCGTTCGATTCAAATCCAACGATCACTGCTGTTAGAATCGTTTGTTGACTAAGTTGACAAATCCGTGCATACACGTCAACTTAGTAGGCCCACAGGTCAGCCTCTGAACCGGTGTTCCCCAGATGTCAGTGGGAGGAATCATTTTTTTCGCGTAATAAGGAGGCAATTGATTGCGCGCGGCCAGGCCAGGAGAGGGAGTAGGGTGGGACGGCGAAGCCTGCGCGGCATGACAGCGGGCCACAATAGGAGGGAGCAGGCACTCCCGCCGACGCTGGTTTAGGCGGCTGGACCAGGAAGATCAGAGATTGAAGAAGCATATCGGCCGTTGGATGGACATCCAACAATCACTGCTGCTAGAATCGTGTGTTGACTGACAAACCCTTGCATAAACAAGTCAGCCTCGAAATTTATGGCGTGTATAGCCCTTTTGCTATTATTTTATAACTTTTACTCATTTTCTAGTTTATATGGAATTTATTGCAGCCCATTTTCCATTTTTAGAATTGCTGCCCATTTTCTGGTCAGTACCAGGGTTAAAAAATTGAACTAACAATGTGCAAAATTTTGAAAATTCGCAATTTTTTGCTGGGGAACAAAATATTCTTAATCCAAAAATTATTAGCCATACTAAAACAAATTTAAAAATAAATTAGTACTATGTCATGTTAAAATCCAATGAAATATAAAATAACAGTGAAGAAAAGAACAAAAAAAGAAAGTAATTTGCCCATTTACTTTTAACAGATATTGACCAAACTCTTTCGCCAGGCTGGAATGCATCGCTCCTCGTCTTGAAAGATTTGCAGACCAGTAAGTCGGAGAAAACAAATACGCCTAGCTTGGGTATTCTTCAAAAAGAAATAGTGGCCTACCTATTTTCCAAAGAAAAAACTGCTAGGCTTGTCATGTTGTTAGACGGGCCACGGAGACCGCACAACCCAGTTTATGGCCTGCTCCTCTGAACAAATCCTCAAAAAATTTGTGCAATTCTGTCGTTAATTGACTATAGTTGAAAATGATGTGGGTCCATGATATCAGCAGGGCGGATTAGAGTAAAAAAACAAGGGGTGCATCTGAGTAGTAAAAGAGGCGCTTTGCTTGTGTTCGGGAGTGGACCTGGTGGGTCTGTACTGTCATACTCACATCTACAGTCCTCTCCCGGTTCACTATGTTGACAGGGCCGGACGGCGGCGCCGCGGTGAGCACACCAAGGCGGAGGATAAAGTGTTGTCGCCAATGCGCTGGGCTGGGTTGGACATTCTTATTGAAAAATAAAAATGGACCAGAACTATTTACAACGTTGACTATGATTTGCATGGGTCAGCTAGTTGCAGGAAGAAAATGGTGGGAGAAAGAAGACTGGTCGCTATCTTTGCCTAAGAATTATATCGACTGAATGTAACGACACTATCATAGGAAAAAATATCCTCCTGTTAAATCGTGAATATAAAGAATTGGCGCGTGAGCATTTAGCTTTATTTATTTATTTATTTACTTATTTATGTTTAGGGGACCATGAGCAAGTACCTGGGCCGGATTCATGTGAGAGCCTCCCTTCTAGTTAATTATGGGCTCCTCTATTGGGCCTTCATCAGTGGGTTGCATGTTATCAACAAGTGGAAAATGTGTTCCTATGAAAAATAGTATCCGCTACGTATGGTACGGGGCACTAAAGGATCGAACCATGCAACGACTTCCAAAACATTGTGTTTGTGGTTCTAACAACACATTTATTCAACCAACACACGAAATATACTACTAATTGTACATTGAAAACAGCAGCAGCAGCAACCAGGGCCGAGGGTGCAACAGAAGCAGTAAGCAGGCCAGAAGAGTAAAGACGCAGCTCTCTCTTCCAAACCAAACATCAGCCATCATAACAAAAGGGCTACCAAAAAAGAACAAGTGTATGCATCAAACTAAATAAAGATCCTACTACACCAAGTGTACGCATCTAACTAACTGGCTCAGTTAGACGTTACTATTTATTAAGCTGTGGAGATTGGCTGACGGCTTGAACCAGATGGGTGCCTGACGGGGGAAACTCCAGCCAGCAGGTCGAAGTCTGATACTTGCGACCCTCTCTCCTACTTTGGACCGCAGAGCGTGGCAGCACATATCAGGGTATGGTGCATGCAGAGACACATGGTACGCTGTGGACACACAGTTTTGCCTGATGAACGAAACTACGCTGCCATCATGATCCTTGTTGTTGGTTATCTCCTGGTTAATCAGATAATTCAGTTCGAGAACAGAGAGCATGTACCAAGGCTACTTACCAGCCTCCAGTCAAAAATTCCTAAAGGCCCAAAGAAGCTGGGATCCTGCTCAAACACCTTGAAGTGACTGTGATTGTATTCCGTGAAACAACACGTCTGGTACGTGCGAACGATCGTTAATTGTTCGCCGTCGTCTGATCGAGCCAGGAACAACCTGCAACTGCCATGCCACTTTTCTTTGAAAGGTTCTGGGATTAGGAAGGGTAGGGACACCAGGCGGCCTACAACATCATATCAAGTTGGAGTCAAATAAAAAAGGGCTCTTAATGTAGTCAATCTTAAGAACAACATGTTATGAGCATGAATATTTTTCAGTAAATGTTGACAGTAATATAAGCAAGCCATCATGATATCATAGGAAAGTAACATACTATTGTAACAGCCATTTGCAGCGATGACTGGAGTAGGCCAGCAATATGTCCAGCCATAGGAGTAGTCGACAGCGTAAATGAAGCCCTTGTGTTCAATGGCATCAGAGAACCATGGAGGATGTATGATCCTGCGATGGACGTGCAGATTTATCCACTTACCGTAGTGACCTATCAGATAGGCGAGACCGCGGTTGAAGAACGCAATTAGCCTGAAGTCTTTATAATTCGCAGATCTTGTGGGCACTTGGCAGATTACAACCTTGAGCAAATCAAACTTGGTATGATGTTGGCTACTGTAAGATTCCGAGTATTCTGGGCCGCGGTGCCAAAGCAGTGCAGTGTTAATCAAAGGAAGGGGGATCAATCGTTGGGTGTAGACCTCCACGAGCATCTAGCTGCCGCCACCGTCGACGAGCACCATCCAAGACGTGTTCATGACGACCCAGTACATACCGTTAATGTAGTTGAGGGTGACGGGGATCGGATCGCAGTCAAGAGGGTTGATGCTCGCCACCCTACAATCATTATGCTGCGTGACACGCTATTTCTGAAGACCAGGCGGCATCAGCAAGCAAGGAGCTGGCTTAAAACTCTCCGGCCTGAGGGCTTTGAGTAAACGGTATAGCCTCGACGAGCACGCGAGGAGCGGCATGGCACTGAGATTGTCCATACGCGATGCAATGAGCTTGATTACCTCTGTGGGGAGTGAATTCCAGCCACTCTTTCGGCGCACGCTGCTCGGATCTACCATTGTTAGTGCTTGGGTTTCGGAAGAGGGGGTAGGCGCCTTAGCGGGGATGGAAGATTGGACGATTATGTGCAGACAAGGATGGAGAAGCGAATATGTACTGCAGGAAGTGGATAGGTGATGATGACTACAGCATGCCGCTTGACTTACGAGACACATACCAGCAGCGTAGGGTCATATCGATGCCAGACAACTTGCTTCAGTGATCATAGTACTGGTACTCCCTACAGTACCTACTACTATGCCCTAACTTGCTTGACTAGAGTAGTAGTGGAGCAGGACTCTGCTCTACTACTAGCACCGAAGGATTAGTATATTCTAATCTAAAATAGTTACAAACTTCAATGCAGGTAATGTACACTGTACTGACAGTGGAACCCACAGAGTACTTAGAATACAAGATTAAGGATGCAATTAACTTTTTATAGAGGGAGAATCATACACGCAATTAACTCAAATGGATTGGGCGTGACTCTATCATTCTCCAATGGCAACCGGCAAATTTCCTCCCGCGGGCCGGAGTAGGTTTCTCGATTTGCATGTGGGTTTAACGGGGGGTTTGATGGAGGCGAGGAGGCATGTTCAGCCGGGCGTGCAACGGGTGGCGCAGTATTATTCGATTTGATAGCTACTAGTATATTATAATAAATTAAGAAGAGTAGTAGAGATAGAGATAAGAGTAGAGATAGAGACTAGGGAGGAGCACCATCTACTGCTTCGCGTGCTACTCCTGCGCTCCATTCGGCCGCTGCAACCTCCCCTACAACCACTCCCTCCTGCACTCCATTCGGCGGGCGCTGTTGAAATTTGGGGATGGCACTCTGGCGACTGCTGGCAGCGATGACTTCACCGACAACGACTTCTTTCCCGACCTCGGCAACCTCTTCCTCAACGACATGGGCGACAACCTCAACGCCAACGGTGCTGCTCCCGTTGCACCGTATGCGTTTCTGTCCTTCCTGTTCGAAATCATGGTACAATTCATGTTTATAGTCTGTGTCCTAGATTTGATCTGTTCATCTACTATGTTAGTCCACATGATTAGTTTAATCTCTGTTATAGCCGTCATGATTTATTTTGTGCTTATTCAGACTAAATCTCGTAGTAACTTGCTCATATATTCAACTAGCGCACCGTCCCCTACAGCCACTCCTGTTTCATGGACGGCCTGGTCGATGCCTCCAAGGAGCCCTTCGTCTACTGCTATGAGTGCCCGATGCCGCTTTGGGGCTCGCCGGCGGACCTCGTGCATCACCTCACGCAGTTGTTCATCTATCACTACTGGCCCTTGGCGGAGAACATCAAGTACGAGACATGCTACATGTTCACCATGCCGGAGTCGCTGGAGGATCACCGCCGCCTGCTAGTCTCGGAGGAGGACGGCAGCGTATTCTTCTTGATCGTGGGCACCGGCGAGGCCCGCGCAGGCCGCCGCCCCGTCTCTGTAGTGTGCGTCAGGGGCGACGCCTCTGACGCTGACACTGACACAAGTCGATGTACGGGTGCGTGCTCACCGTTGCTACCCCTTTGAGTTACATGGGCGGCGACACTGGCTACAGGAAGCTGACTAGGACTATGCCGAGCTGGGACCTTCCGCCGATGTGGACATGGAAGACGTATGGTATGACCCCCCCCCCCCCAACATGGTGCACGGGGACTCCAAGGAGGTTCACTTGGACATATGCATTACCAAGTTAAATGTCGAATTAGTCTTCGCTCAATGTAATCCGCTGTCTAAGCATGTGGAGACTTCCATGCATGATCTTGCTCCATTGGAGTATCGCGCATGAATAAAAGTGTATCCATTTATGGTTTACTCTAGAATCTTCCATGTATGAAATTTTTACTGCAGTACTAGTGAAAGATTTATGATGAACCATTTCTTACATCTCCTCTGCCCACTTCCAAGTCATCCTGATTTAATCCCTCCGTCTAGGTGTATAAGGGCATGGTTAATACTTAATATTATAGCCAACTGTTGACTGTAAGAAAGTGCCATCTCATCTGTAGCCAACATGTATAACAATCAATACTCAAAACTAATTCTTAAAGATCATTTCTTGCAAAGCACAATAAGTGTTATTTCTTCACAAGTTTTGGATGCAGGTTGAACAGTTGAACGCTTTTGTTTGCAAAAGATACTTTTTTATCTATTTCACCTGGATGTTTGTGAGCTCTAGATATGAAATAATATCCAAAGAAACCTATCGATACCCGTTACACATGAGATGACCCCCACATCCTTTGTCAAAATAAACAACTCCCCGATCAATGCATTTCACTGTTCCGTGCAATGCACAGGCACCTTACTATAGATTAGTACGACCAAAAATTGAACAAAGATTATATATAGTACGATAAATGCTGATGCATGTCACCTAAAATTATATCATTGAAAACTATGTTCAAATACGAATGCAACGATATAGTTTTGTTGACATGCACTAACATTATGTCAGTTAAATATTCAGTCAAATTCAATGGGGGAGTAATAAACCACGACCGATGTAGTACTAGTCTAGAGGGCGGCACTACACGCGAGTCTCACCCCCCTCATCGCGCGGCAGTAAAGTTGTCATAACACAAAACCCAACCACTCCCAGTAATAAGTGGCCTGGTAAAATAAACGGACAAGCAACCATCACATCCCTCCATCTTTTTCGCATTTCATCTCTCTGCATTTACTTTCTCTGGTTCATCTCGCACACTCGATCCCTAGATACTACTCCTAGTATCCCTAGCTACCACTCCTAGGACCAGTTCTTTTGGCGGCTTAAAAAATAAGTCGTCTCTTCCCCAGCTTTTCCCATAAGACTAGTCAAAGTGGAGAGTAACATTAAGGTGCCTCACTCATTTATTTGGGCTTCTAAACTACTACTAGTACCTCCGTCCTGGTTTATTCGTCACGATTGTAATTTGTGCTAAATTTTGACCAAAGATTTCACTGATAAAATGTTAGTGCATGTGACATATGCACGTACTTACAAAATGCATACGGATACACAAGGTTTCATAACTTTTCCTTTTACATACTTAATTAAGGACGCTAATAATTCCCGAATGTTCAGGATTTATCATTTGCATCCCAAAACTAATGAGATCGCCTTATGAAACTAAATTATATTCCTAATAAAAGCCACGACGCTCGCAGGAGCGCTTGCGGCGCGCCAGGAGTGCCCTGGTGCGCGGCCGTTTCCTAGCGCGCCGACACAACGCCTCTTCCTCGGCCTCGCAACTCGCGAGGTGCTGATTGGCGCCTTGCCGGCGGGCGAGCGCGATCTCAACGGTGTGGTGATTCGGCGCCAACAGGTACTCCTCCTCGCTGGAAGCGTGCACCCGGTCCACTTACCGCCAAGCGTAGATGAGGCGCTTGGACCCGACTGCACTCAGGGCTTTGGCACGGGCGTCCTCTGCCACCCTCACGACCCTCGCACAAACCTTCTGCCAAAGAGCCAATTGCCTAACTCTCTCGGACGCGACATAGGCCTGCCAGGCAGCTTGCCCCGCGGCACGCTTCTCTTCCTCGGCCTTCTTCTCCGCCTCTATTTTGGCGTGCTCTGCCGGAGGCAGAGCCTCCCACAAGGCGACATCCATTTCTTTCCAAAGCTCCTCAAGGATGGGGGGCTCGGCGGGTGGCGCGGCGTTCTCCTCATAGTGGGGAGCCGATGCATCGTCCAACGCGCGTGCTAGCGAGATTGGGAACGCCGACGCGTCCACCTTGATGTGTCGTGGCGAGGAGTGGAACGCCGACGCGTCCTCCTCGACTAGTGGTGGCGAGGAACGGAACAGCAACGCGTCCTCCTCGACTAGTGGCGGTGAGGAACGTAACGACGACGTGTGACCGTCCGCGCGGTGCAGCGAGGGGCGCCTAGGGCTTCGGAGGGGGATGCCATGGTGGTCGATGTGAGAGGGAGGGGAAGGAGATAGCGATGAACATGAGCGTTCTTCCGAATGCCGTGGGAGGCGCCATATTTATAGCGAGCAATGGCACACCTACGTCATATATGGACTGAGCTTCACTGACTGAACTGCAGGTCTAGTTGAGTCACTGACATGTGGGCCAGATGCCTGTTGGGCCCACATGTCAGTGACCCAATGCACCTACAGTTAAGTAACTGAAGCAGCCATGTGGGCATATTTGTTGGAGCAAATTACAAGTGAGGGAAGGGGTGGAAATATTGCTGGTCATAACGGATTGGACGAGTGCAGAGGAGGGGAGTCATGCATGCAGATTTATTCCGCACAGGGTGGAGTGTGGGACTGCTGGAGGGAGAAGGACAGTCAAGTAGGCGTTCAGATTTCAAGGTGCACTAAATTATTGCATGTGATGATTAAGGCAAGCCATAGTGGTGGTAATGTGGTACTCCCTCGTTTCCGGTTTATAGGGCTTAATTTGAAAATCTCTTCAACCAAGGTAGATGATGAATGGTGGAATTAATTCCATAGCTTCCAAAAGTACTTAATTAGTACTCTCATTTTTCTCAAATTTTTGTGTAAACCGATGCATTAATTACACCACATGCATGCATGACCACTCCTATAAAAATCTCAGTTGGTGGTGATGGTATGTTTGCCTCTGGATAATGTGAGCCGTTTGATCTACTTGGAACAAACGACTGAGACGTGTGTGCATAGAGACATGGCCTTGCCACCGGAGGTACTGTATAGCAGATATTTACCCACCTCTGCCACTATAATATACGGAACTACTCATTCCAGCCTCATTTCCTTTCTGGTTCATCTCCTTGCATTATTGCCGGCGGCGGCGAAGGTTCCTGAAGATGGAGTCCAGACTCTAGAAACCACTACAAAAGCCTATTCCACCGCCTCTATCTTGGTAAGAGTAGATGAAATTTTTGAATCGAGCCCTTTAAACTACTCCCTCCTTTCCGGTTTATAGGGCTCAATTCAAAAATCTCACCAACCAAGGTAGATGGTGAGTGGTGGAATACTTTTTGTAGTTTGCAACAACACCCAATTATTGCTCTTGTTTTCCTTAAAAAATTATGTTTACCAATGCATTAATTGCAATGCATGCATGCATAAAGTACATGCATTGGTCAATTTTCTCTTAATACTTGCATGCAATGATTTAATGCACCTTAGAATCTGAAATTATGATGGGGGAACAACCAAATTGAACCTTATAAAATAAAAAAACTAAAATTTTGAGATAAGCCCTATAAACCGGAAATGAGGGAGTAGAAGGGAGGTAGCGGTACTCTAATAGTTAACCTTGTTGTGATGACTAGATAGGACATGGCACGCACCTGGACGAAGGAACTAGTCTGCATTGTGCATTTAAGTTTTGTCTGAAGTCAATGTACCTCTACTTTGACCAAACTTATAGAAAAATGCACATCAACACTCACAATGTCAAATCAATATTTTTATACTCATTATAAAATGTAATTTTTATACTCATTAAAACCAGTATTGTAGATATTGATATTTTTAGTGTAAATTTGGTCAAAATATTTGCAAACGGTTGACGAAAGTAAAAGGACCAGAGGGAGTATTGTTGGGGAACGTTGCAGAAAATTAAAATTTTTCCTACGGTTTCACCAAGATCCATCTATGAGTTCATCTAAGCAACGAGTCATGGGAGACAGATTGCATCTACATACCACTTTGTAGATCGCGAGCGGAAGCGTTCAACGAACGGGGATGAGGTAGTCGTACACGATGTTATCCAAATCACCGGAGATCCTAGTACCGAACGGACGGCACCTCCGCGTTCAACACACGTATGGTCAGCGTAACGTCTCCTTCTTCTTGATCCAGCAAGGAAAAGGAGAGGTTGGGGAAGATGGCTCCAGCAGCAGCACGAGGGCGTGGTGATGGTGGAGCTACAGTACTCCGGCAGGGCTTTGCCGAGCTCTACGGAGGAGGAGGAGGTGTTGGAGAGGGAGAGGGAGGCGCCAAGAGCCAGGGGTGCGGCTGCCCCCTCCCCCCCCCCTTATATAGGAGTGCCAAGGAGGGGCGCCAGCCCTAGGAGATCCAATCTCCTTGGGGCGGCGGCCAAGGGGAGGTTTCCCTCCCCCCCAAGGCACCTAGGAGGTGCCTTCCCCTTGTGGGACTCCTTCCCTTTGAAACCCTAGGCGCATGGGCCTCTTGGGGCTGGTTCCCCTTGGCCCATGTAGGCCAAGGCGCACCCCCTAGAGCCCATGTGGCCCCTCAAGGCAGGTGGCCCCACCCGGTGGACCCCCCGGGACCCTCCGGTGGTCCCGGTACAATACCGATAACCCCGAAACTTGTCCCGATGACCAAAACAGCACTTCCTATATATCATTCTTTACCTCCGGACCATTCCGAAACTCCTCGTGATGTCCGGGATCTCATCCGGGACTCCGAACAACATTCGGGTTACTGCATATACATATCTTCACAACCCTAGCATCACCGAACCTTAAGTGTGTAGACCCTACGGGTTTGGGAGACATGCGGACATGACCGAGACGGCTCTCGGGCAATAACCAACAGCGGGATCTGGATACCCATGTTGGCTCCCACATGCTCCACGATGATCTCATCGGATGAACCACGATGTCGAGGATTCAATTAATCCCGTATACGATTCCCTCTGTCAATCGGTATTTTACTTGCCCGAGATTCGATCGTCGGTATCCCTATACCTCGTTCAATCTCGTTACCAGCAAGTCACTTTACTCGTACCGTAATGCATGATCCCGTGATCAAACACTTTGATCACATTGAGCTCATTATGATGATGCATTACCGAGAGGGCCCGGTGATACCTCTCCGTCAAGCGGAGTGACAAATCCCAGTCTCGATCCGTGTCAACCCAACAGACACTTTCGGAGATACCCGTAGTATACCTTTATAGTCACCCAGTTACGTTGTGACGTTTGGCACACCCAAAGCACTCCTACGGTGTCCGGGAGTTACAGGATCTCATGGTCTAAGGAAAGGATACTTGACATTGGAAAACACTAGCAAACGAACTATGCGATCTTATGCTATGTTTAGGATTGGGTCTCGTCCATCACATCATTCTCCTAATGATGTGATCACGTTATCATTGACATCCAATGCCCATAGTCAGGAAACCATGACTATCTATTGATCAACGAGCTAGTCAACTAGAGGCTTACTAGGGACATGTTGTTGTCTGTTATTCACACATGTATTACGATTTCCGGATAACACAATTATAGCACGAATAAAGACAATTATCATAAATAAGGAAATATAATAATAATGCTTTTATTATTGCCTCTAGGGCATATTTCCAACAGTCTCCCACTTGCACTAGAGTCAATAATCTATTTACATTGTGATGAATCGAACACCCATAGAGTTCTGGTGCTGATCATGTTTTGCCTTAGGGAGAGGTTTAGTCAACGGATCTGCGACATTCAGATCTGTGTGCACTTTACAAATTTCTATGTCTCCATCTTGAACATTTTCACGAATGGAGTTGAAGCGACGCTTGATGTGCCTGGTCTTCTTGTGAAACCTGGGCTCCTTGGCAAGTGCAATAGCTCCAGTGTTGTCACAGAAGAGTTTGATTCGCCCCGACGCATTGGGTATGACTCCGAGGTCGATGATGAACTCCTTCACCCAAATTGCTTCATGTGCTGCCTCAGAGGCTGCCATGTATTCCGCTTCACATGTAGATCCCGCCACGACGCTTTGCTTGCAACTGCACCAGCTTACTGCCCCACCATTCAAAATATACACGTATCTGGTTTGTGACTTAGAGTCATCCAGATCTGTGTCGAAGCTAGCGTCGACGTAACCCTTTATGATGAGCTCTTCGTCACCTCCATAAACGAGAAACATTTCCTTAGTCCTTTTCAGGTACTTCAGGATATTCTTGACCGCTGTCCAGTGTTCCTTGCCGGGATTACTTTGGTACCTTCCTACCAAACTTACGGCAAGGTTTACATCAGGTCTGGTACACAGCATGGCATACATAATAGACCCTATGGCCGAGGCATAGGGGATGACACTCATCTCTTCTATATCTTCGGCCGTGGTCGGACATTGAGCTGAGCTCAATTTCACACCTTGTAACACAGGTAAGAACCCCTTCTTAGATTGATACATATTGAACTTCTTCAATATCTTATCAAGGTATGTGCTTTGTGAAAGACCTATGAGGCGTCTTGATCTATCTCTATATATCTTGATGCCTAATATATAAGCAGCTTCTCCAAGGTCCTTCATTGAAAAACTCTTATTCAAGTAGGCCTTAATGTTGTCCAAGAGTTCTATATCATTTCCCATCAAAAGTATGTCATCTACATATAGTATGAGAAATGCTACAGAGCTCCCACTCACTTTCTTGTAAACGCAGGCTTCTCCATAAGTCTGCGTAAACCCAAACGCTTTGATCATCTCATCAAAGCGAATGTTCCAACTCCGAGATGCTTGCACCTGCCCATAAATCGAGCGTTGGAGCTTGCACACCTTGTCAGCATTCTTAGGATCGACAAAACCTTCCGGCTGCATCATATACAATTCTTCCTTAAGGAAACCATTAAGGAATGCCGTTTTGACGTCCATTTGCCATATTTCATAATCATAGAATGTGGCAATTGCTAACATGATTCGGACGGACTTCAGCTTCGCTACCGGTGAGAAAGTCTCATCGTAGTCAATTCCTTGAACTTGTCGATAACCCTTAGCGACAAGCCGAGCTTTATAGATGGTCACATTACCATCCGCGTATGTCTTATTCTTAAAGATCCATTTATTTTCTATGGCTCGCCGCTCAACGGGCAAGTCAGTCAAAGTCCATACTTCCTTTTCATACATGGATCCTATCTCGGATTTCATGGCTTCTAGCCATTTGTCGGAATCCGGGCCCGCCATTGCTTCCTCATAGTTCGAAGGTTCACCGTTGTCTAACAACATGATTTCCAAGACAGGGTTGCCGTACCACTCTAGTGCGGAACGTGTCCTTGTGGATCTTCGAATTTCAATAGGAGCTTGATTAGAAGTATCTTGATCATCATCATTAATTTCCTCTCTAGTCGGTGCAGGCACCTCAGGAACGTTTCTTTGAGTTTTGCCATTTTCCGGTTCAAGAGGTAACACTTCATCAAGTTCTACTTTCCTCCCACTTACTTCTTTCGAGAGAAACTCTTTCTCTAGAAAGGATCCATTCTTGGCAACAAAGATCTTGCCTTCGGATCTGAGGTAGAAGGTATACCCAATAGTTTCTTTAGGGTATCCTATGAAGACGCATTTTTCCGACTTGGGTTCGAGCTTTTCAGGTTGAAGTTTCTTGACATAAGCATCGCATCCCCAAACTTTTATAAACGACAGCTTAGGTTTCTTCCCAAACCATAATTCAGACGGTGTCATCTCAACGGATTTCGACGGAGCCCTACTTAAAGTGAATGCTGCAGTCTCTAAAGCATAGCCCCAAAAAGATAGTGGTAAATCGGTAAGAGACATCATAGATCGCACCATATCTAATAGAGTGCGATTACGATGTTCGGACACACCATTACGCTGAGGTGTTCCAGGCGGCGTGAGTTGTGAAACTATTCCACATTTTCTTAAGTGTGTGCCAAATTCGTGACTCAAGTATTCTCCTCCACGATCTGATCGTAGAAACTTGATCTTTCTATCACGTTGATTTTCAACCTCACTCTAAAATTCTTTGAACTTTTCAAAGGTCTCAGACTTGTGTTTCATTAAGTAGATATACCCATATCTACTCAAGTCATCAGTGAGGGTGAGAACATAACAATAGCCACCGCGAGCCTCAACACTCATTGGACCGCACACATCGGTATGTATGATTTCCAATAAGAATAAACCATTAACCATCGGAGCATGACCATAAAACATATCTCTCATATAAATAGAACAACCATTATTCTCGGATTTAAATGAGTAGCCATCTCGAATTAAACGAGATCTAGACACAATGTTCATGCTCAAACTTGGCACTAAATAACAATTATTGAGGTTTAAAACTAATCCCGTAGGTAAATGTAGAGGTAGCGTGCCGACGGCGATCACATCGACCTTGGAACCATTCCCGACGCGCATCGTCACCTCGTCCTTCGCCAGTCTCTGTTTATTCCGCAGCTCCTGTTTTGAGTTACAAATGTGAGCAACTGCACCGGTATCAAATACCCAAGAGCTACTACGAGTACTGGTAAGGTACACATCAATTACATGTATATCACATATACCTTTTGTTTTGCCGGCCTTCTTGTCCGCTAAGTATTTGGGGCAGTTCCGCTTCCAGTGACCACTTCCCTTGCAATAAAAACACTCAGTCTCGGGCTTGGGTCCATTCTTTGGCTTCTTCCCAGGAACTTGCTTACCGGGCGCGGCAACTTCCTTGCCGTCCTTCTTGAAGTTCTTTTTACCCTTGCCCTTCTTGAACTTAGTGGTTTTATTCACCATCAACACTTGATGTTCCTTCTTGATTTCTACCTCTGCTGATTTCAGCATAGCATATACCTCAGGAATGGTCTTTACCATCCCCTGCATGTTGTAGTTCATCACAAAGCTCTTGTAGCTAGGTGGAAGCGACTGGAGGATTCTGTCAATGACCGCTTCATCCGGGAGATTAACTTCCAGTTGAGTCAAGCGGTTGTGCAACCCAGACATCTTGAGTATGTGTTCACTGACAGAGCTATTTTCCTCCATCTTACAGCTAAAGAATTTGTCGGAGACTTCATATCTCTCGACCCGGGCATGAGCTTGGAAAACCATTTGCAGCTCTTCGAACATCTCATATGCTCCATGTCTCTCAAAACGCTTTTGGAGCCCCGGCTCTAAGCTGTAAAGCATGCCGCACTGAACGAGGGAGTAATCATTGGAACGTGACTGCCAAGCGTTCATAACGTCTTGTTCTGCAGGGAGAACAGGTGCGTCACCCAGCGGTGCTCGTAGGACATAATCTTTCTTGGCAGCTATGAGGATGATCCTCAGGTTCCGGACCCAGTCCGTATAGTTGCTGCCATCGTCTTTCAGCTTGGTTTTCTCTAGGAACGCGTTGAAGTTGAGGACTACGTTGGCCATTTGATCTACAAGACATATTGTAAATATTTTAGACTAAGTTCATGATAATAAAGTTCATCTTAATCAAATTATTTAATGAACTCCCACTTAGATAGACATCCCTCTTCTAGTCATCTAAGTATTACATGATCCAAGTCAACTAGGCCGTGTCCGATCATCACGTGAGACGGACTAGTCAACATTGGTGAACATCTTCATGTTGATCGTATCTTCTATACGACTCATGCTCGACCTTTCGGTCTTCTGTGTTCCGAGGCCATGTCTGTACATGCTAGGCTCGTCAAGTCAACCTAAGTGTTTGCATGTGTAAATCTGTCTTACACCCGTTGTATGTGAACGTTAGAATCTATCACACCCAATCATCACGTGGTGCTTCGAAACAACGAACTGTCGCAACGGTGCATAGTTAGGGGGAACACTTCTTGAAATTATTATGAGGGATCATCTTATTTACTACCGTCGTTCTAAGTAAACAAGATGCAAAACATGATAAACATCACATGCAGTCAAATAATAAACGTGACATGATATGGCCAATATCACATAGCTCCTTTAATCTCCATCTTGGGGCTCCATGATCATCTTGTCACCGGCTTGACACCATGATCTCCATCATCATGATCTCCATCATCGTGTCTCCATGAAGTTGCTCGCCACTTATTACTTCTACTACTATGGCTAACGCGTTTAGCAATAAAGTAAAGTAATTTACATGGCGTTTCTCAATGACACGCAGGTCATACAAAAAATAAAGACAACTCCTATGGCTCCTGCCGATTGTCATACTCATCGACATGCAAGTCGTGATTACTATTACAATAGCATGAACATCTCATACATCACATATAGATCATTCATCATTCATCACAACTTTGGCCATATCATATCACAAAGCACTTGCTGCAAAAACAAGTTAGACGTCCTCTAATTGTTGTTGCAAGTTTTACATGGCTGAATTAGGGTTCTAGCAAGAACGTTTTCTTACCTACGTGAAAGCCACAACGTGATTTGTCAACTTCTATTTACCCTTCATAAGGACCCTTTTCATTGAATCCGCTCCAACTAAAGTGGGAGAGACAGACACCCGCCAGCCACCTTATGCAACTAGTGCATGTTAGTCGGTGGAACCGGTCTCACGTAAGAGTACGTGTAAGGTTGGTCCGGGCCGCTTCATCCCACAATACCGCTGAAGCAAGATAAGACTAGTAGCGGCAAGAAAGTTGACAACATCTACGCCCACAAAAAATTGTGTTCTACTCGTGCAATAGAGAACTACGCATAGACCTAGCTCATGATGCCACTGTTGGGGAACGTTGCAGAAAATTAAAAATTTTCCTACGGTTTCACCAAGATCCATCTATGAGTTCATCTAAGCAACGAGTCATGGGAGAGATATTGCATCTACATACCACTTTGTAGATCGCGAGCGGAAGCGTTCAACGAATGGGGATGAGGTAGTCGTACACGACGTGATCCAAATCACCGGAGATCCTAGTACTGAACGGACGGCACCTCCGCGTTCAACACACGTACGGTCAGCGTAACGTCTCCTTCTTCTTGATCCAGCAAGGCAAAGGAGAGGTTGGGAAGATGGCTCCAGCAGCAGCACGACGGCGTGGTGATGGTGGAGCTACAGTACTCCGGCAGGGCTTCGCCGAGCTCTACGGAGGAGGAGGAGGTGTTGGAGAGGGAGAGGGAGGCGCCAAGAGCCAGGGGTGCGGATGCCCCCTCCCCCCCTTTTATATTGGAGTGCCAAGGGGGGGCGCCGGCCCTAGGAGATCCAATCTCCTTGGGGCGGCGGCCAAGGGGAGGTTTCCCTCCCCCCCAAGGCACCTAGGAGGTGCCTTCCCCTTGTGGGACTCCTTCCCTTTGAAACCCTAGGCACATGGGCCTCTTGGGGATGGTTCCCCTTGGCCCATGTAGGCCAAGGCGCACCCCCTAGAGCCCATGTGGCCCCCCGAGGCAGGTGGCCCCACCCGGTGGACCCCCCGGGACCCTCCGTGGTCCCGGTACAATACCGATAACCCCGAAACTTGTCCCGATGACCAAAACAGCACTTCCTATATATATATCATTCTTTACCTCCAGACCATTCCGAAACTCCTCGTGACGTCCGGGATCTCATCCGGGACTCCGAACAACATTCGGGTTACTGCATATACATATCTTCACAACCCTAGCGTCACCGAACCTTAAGTGTGTAGACCCTACGGGTTCGGGAGACATGCGGACATGACCGAGACGGCTCTCGGGCAATAACCAACAGCGGGATCTGGATACCCATGTTGGCTCCCACATGCTCCACGATGATCTCATCGGATGAACCACGATGTCAAGGATTCAATTAATCCCGTATACGATTCCCTCTGTCAATCGGTATTTTACTTGCCCGAGATTCGATCGCCGGTATCCCTATACCTCGTTCAATCTCGTTACCGGCAAGTCACTTTACTCGTACCGTAATGCATGATCCCGTGATCCAACACTTTGATCACATTGAGCTCATTATGATGATGCATTACCGAGAGGGCCCGGTGATACCTCTCCGTCAAGCGGAGTGACAAATCCCAGTCTCGATCCGTGTCAACCCAACAGACACTTTCGGAGATACCCATAGTATACCTTTATAGTCACCCAGTTACGTTGTGACGTTTGGCACACCCAAAGCACTCCTGCGGTGTCCGGGAGTTACACGATCTCATGGTCTAAGGAAAGGATACTTGACATTGGAAAACACTAGCAAACGAACTATGCGATCTTATGCTATGTTTAGGATTGGGTCTCGTCCATCACATCATTCTCCTAATGATGTGATCTCGTTATCATTGACATCCAATGCCCATAGTTAGGAAACCATGACTATCTATTGATCAACGAGCTAGTCAACTAGAGGCTTACTAGGGACATGTTGTTGTCTGTTATTCACACATGTATTACGATTTCCGGATAACACAATTATAGCACGAATAAAGACAATTATCATTAATAAGGAAATATAATAATGATGCTTTTATTATTGCCTCTAGGGCATATTTCCAACAAGTATCATGCATGCGGAGTAGGCAAAAAAATTGCTCATTTATAGCCGGTCGAAGTCTCAAAGGGCGCGACCGCGCGAGGGCGGCAAAGGTCGTGGGAGGCGCGACGGTTGAGGGAATTAAGTGAAGTTACATCCACACGCCGGCATGGCGTGCGAACAGGCAGAAGCTATACCGTCAGGCCTACGATGTGAGTCTAGTAGACATGACATCTAGTGGGCCCCGCATAGTACTCGAGAACTCTTTGGGGGCTTGCAGCCGTTTATCCACCGGGCAAGCTAACAACCCCATGCCGTTCGCATGCCCTACTCATCCCTGTCTTCTACCTTACAATAGTTCGCTCCCAGTCGTCCCGTCCTTTCACATTACACCAGTTCAACTTCTCCTAACCCTCCTCCAAAATCCATGGACTACCAAATCTCCATGGGCGCCGCTGAGTACCAGGTTAGAGCCATCACCGGCGATGAGTTCATCGTCATCTACACCCGTGGATCCGCGACGGTGAAAGGATGCCTTGCTCGCTTCAGAAGCATGTTCGAAAAATCAAAGGATGAGTGGGTCGCTGGGCTAGATGTTGAGTACACCACAGTCCTGGAAAGCGAGAAGATTCTAAAGGAGGCAAAGAAGAAGAAGCCCGCCGTGATCCAAGCTTGCGTACATAACGTGTGCTTGGTCTACCACATATGCCATGTCGACGTTGAGTGCCAGGATTTTAAGAACTTCCTCAAGGACGAAAGAGTGAAATTCGTTACTCTAGACTTTAGGAACGACAGGGATGTCCTGGGTCGGATAGGCCTTGTTGTAGGCCAGCGCTTCGATCTCCAGAAGGCAAGCCTGGTGTCCTCCTCTCAGCCTTCAATGCTTACCCTGGCAATAGCCATGATTGATCCTTCATACGCTAAACTGAAGAAACCTCACCACGAGTTTCATCATGCATGGGAGTCGAAGACAATAGATGAAGATCACATCCTATACGCAGCAATGGATGCCTACCTTTGTTTAAATATCTACAAGGGTTGGATGAAGAAGAAGAGCCCAGTGTCCGGTTCAAGCAAAGAAGCGGCGGCGAAGAGGAAGAGGAAGAGGGACGAGTACGAAGTCGAGGACGTGGACTCGGACTCCGAGTAAGGTGGCAGTGTCGTCGCTCATGCTGGTTCTACAATAGTGTCAAACGGACTAGTTACTTAGTTTTGTTTTAGGGGTGTGTTGTGCTAAGCCCATAGCAGAACTATGTTTATGTTCTTTCTCGTTATTTTAACTCTTTAGTACATATAGTAGTACTAGCTAGTATTATGTCTTACTACTGTTCTTCTTGCATTTGGTACTACTGCTCGTATCTTCGTGTTCCTATTGTACTTGATACGTTCGTACTAGTAGTATAATTTCGGTCAGTCGATTTGTGAAATAAGTTTGACGGAGCGAAGGAAGAAGACGGCAGAGAAGCTACCCCAGTCTATATTAGGGTGGCAGGGTGCCCGTGATCTATCTTATGAGTGTTGGGTGTGGAATGCAGTTCGCCGGAAAAAATGGATCTTGCCCGGGGTTAAACGGATGGCGGGGGTGGGGGAGCGTGGCGGTTGCAGGCGGTTCAGGGGAGGGCGGGGCGGCGGCGGTAGGCGGTTAGGCATGTGACGGGCTGAGAAGATGAATAGTGCATCAATTTCGGAGGTTAAAGAAGCCCTTCTAGCCATCCATGTTGCATCCAACGGCTCACAAGAGTCGACTGTCCCAAATTGCTCCTTCAGATTGCAGGATCCATGTGGCATTAAAGGTCTCGAAGGTAGATTCCGCGTCCGCACCTAGTTTGCTGGCTCGGCGTGGGCGTGACCGGCTTTCGTCGCGACAGCCACCATGCGCGCCTCCTCCGCACGGGCGGAGACGACAATGACACGCTAGTTCCTCCTCGCCGGCGTGCTGGAGCACGTGCTCGTCCTCCTCTTCGTACGCTGCATGCATAGACGCGACTCGACATATTGATATAGGGATGGTGGCGGCACAACGGTGATGGGCGAGAAATGGTTGGCCGGAGCAGGCGGGCGCCGGCATGCACAAAGGCGGCGGCGGCATATTGATGAGTGCACATATGGGAGCTTAGTTTAGTTTTATATAGGGCTGATCAAACTTAAAAGAAAAATGTACTAGTACACGTAAACATTAGACTGAGGCAGCGCTTATATTAGTTACCACAGCAACGATACGGAATCCTGTGCAAGCGCGTGAACTGCGGCCGCGCGCTCGATCGAACGGTGCATCACCGTGTCGCGCTCGAAGGACACCCACCGAACCTTTTTGTGTGTGTGAAAACAATCCCCGAATATTACTCAACTTTTTTTCCTGGAAAAGTTCTTGAAGCTAAAATATTTCCATATATTTGAATTTAGCTCCAGTTTGTGTTTATTTGGATTTGGATGTTTTAGGTGTGCCCTAGTTTTTTTAATACTAATTTTGTGTGTGTCACTGAGAGAGAACGTATGTATGTGTCCATATGTGTGTTGTGGCGAAAGGGCAATGTGGAGACAGTGTGCGTGTGATAGAGACATAGAGAGGTGTGACTGTGCAAATGATCATGCATGAGTGAGACATAGACAGATGCAGATACTTTGTGTATACATGAGACAACGGTCTTCTATTTGTACTTGTGTGAGTGTGTGTGTGTGTGTGTGTGTGTGAGAGAGAGAGAGAGAGGAGCATCCATAACACAACAACCATCTCTCTCGATTTGTCCGTCCCTCGCACGATCATATGTAACACATGCATCAACGCACACATTTTGACACCCTCACCCGGCCCCTGCCCACCTCAAGGCCCGCACATCGCTCTCTATCTTGCACGCACAATCTCTTCATGAAAACCCTATTTAGAATGTAGCTTTCTATCACATACACACACATTTTCTCTCCATAGGTTTGATTTCTCTCAATACCTCACACACCGCACACCGCGCACACACACACCCCCTCCCCCGAGCACACAATTCATCCCCATCCAAGGCTATATGGCGACCACTCTCGCTTGTGCTTCTCTGCACCCCAGCGTGCACAACACCTCAACCTTCAAACAGGGCATCTAGGAGATCGAAGACAGCGACCACACTACACTAGAGAATGCGGGGCCATGTGGAAGTAGGATGATGTGACAACGGTTGATTGACTCCTCCCCCCCTCTCTCTCTCCAGCACAAAATTACTAATCACTCTCTCTCCCACACAAAATTATCAATCCCTCAACCCACGAGATCCTTCCCCTCTTGCCCATGTTTTTCCAGTTCTCTCATCAAACCTGATGTCTCTTCTCCTTCCACGTCTACAGAATTTGGATGCACACACATCTCACGTATATTACATGTCTCCACCTATCTCACAGACCTAACTTCTTCCTCTCTTTCTCTCTCTCTCTCTCTCTCTCTCTCTCTCTCTTGTTAGGTTCGTCTCCTAGTGTCTTGTCCACATACACACAATCTTTACCGCCCTATCTGCTCCATATCTTCGCAAGCTCTCTCTACATGTTTCATTCACACATTGGGATGTGTTCAAAATGTTGCTTTTATAATGGATGATGTAGAGTTATGGTTGGTTTTGTTGCATCCTATAAAGTAATAACTATGAAATGCATTTAGATTCTCATTTGATTGGGATTATGTGAGTTTGAGCATATAGTGAAGTACTATAAACCTCGTATACATCTTGGAATTCAACAATGATTGTAACTATTGAATTGTATAGACCATTACATTCGAAGTCAGCAGCCTAATATATTTATTTCACAATTACAACAAATGATTAATTCACTGCAAACTAAGAAAACAAATGTGTACTCCCTCCGTTTTTATTTAAGTCCGCGTATTAGCATTGGTCAAAGTTAAGTTTTGTATACTCTCAGAAAGTTTATAACAAAAATTATTAACATATACAATAACGAATAAATACCATTAGATTCATTATTGAATGTACTTTTACATCATACATATTTGTTATGGTAAATGTTTATGTTTTTCTATCAACTTGGTCAAACTTTAGGAAGTTTGACTTCGGTCAAACCTAATATGCAGAGTTAATAAAATCGGAGGGAGTACTAGTAGTTACTAGTACTACTCGCTAGTTGCTTATCCCAATCACCCAACACGCCACACGGGGAGTTCAATGTCACAAAATTTTGAGGTCGGAAAGAAAATCTCCCGTGACCCCGATTCGAGCTGTGCGAAGTTACCATCATAACCTTCGGAATAGCTCTACGGATTATGCTTGGTAGGGGCCTATTTTCGTAACTTCAGGTTCACCCTACCCAGCCAACCCCACCCTGGAAGCCAGAGTAGTACACCTGAATACTCCCCATTTTCTATCCCCACACCAAAATAGACTTCTCCACGGCACCGCAGCCTTCGTGCTCCTCCCCTTCTCCATCGGCGCACTCGTCCACCGCAGCTCATCTGCCTCATCGACGACCTCGTACACCACACTGGAACCGGTCCACCATCATCGTCGTACATGGAGCCTCTTCCTCGGCACCGTCTTCCACGGTCTCGGATCTGCTTCCTCGAAGCCGACGCCAAGCGCAGAAGCACCACCATCGTGGACAATGAACTGACTCCCGTTGCCCACCATGATGCACAGAGGCCGCCGTGACCATCGTTCTCCTCCTCAATTGGTAATGTGTGCAGTTCCAATTTTGTTCATACCTACCCATCAAATTTCCTGGTTGCTATTTTCCCCGTAAAAGTAATTGGTTATAGCCTCCATTGTCCAACAGAATATCAGCTTGTAATTGTGCGTCGCTCCTGTATCGCGCTATGCTTGGGTAGGTTCTTCATCTGAGTAGTGTGGCAAATGATGGAAAGCTTTTTAGAACTAGCAAGATGCCCATGCGTTGCACGGAACATCAAGAGGCATTTGTATGAGTAGTTTATCTTGTAGGAGAAAAGGGTGAACGAGGGAAGGCCTTATCTACAAATCTGGAGAGGGGTGCGGGTATCTCTTTGCAAAATTGTCATAGTTTGCTTTCTATCCATCAGATATAGATCGGACGGTCTATATTGCAGGATGGCAGGCACACCATCATCACCAACTCGGTTTTTTATAAGAGTAGAGAGTAGAGAAAAGAAAAGAAAGTAGGAAAAAAAGTATAGAGTAGAGTAGTAGAGATAAATATTAAATATAAAATAAATATAACAGTAGAGAAGAGAGTAGAGATAAATATTAAATATAAAATAAATATAATAGTAGAGAAGAGAGTAGAGATAGCAGGGAAGTCAGGAAAAGATCGCGCGCGCGCGGGAAAAAGCGGTCGGGCGCGCACTAGTTTTGGCACGCGGCGTCCGGCGTGATTTATAAAATCCAACGCCCTCCCACCGCTCTGTGCCCTGCCACCGCTCTCTCCCCGCTCTGTACCTCGCCACCGCTCTCTCCCTGCTTTGTGCCTCGCCACCGCTCTCTCCCCGCTCTTTCTCGCCTCGCCGCCGCCGCGCCACCATGCCGCCGCGTCGCCGGGAAACTTGGGGATACCGCGGCGTCCGCGCGCGCCCCTCCTGCGGCTTCTCCGCCGAGATCCGGTTCCGCGGGATGCGCCTCGGCCTTGGCAATTTCGACACCGCCAACGAGGCCGCCCGAGCATACGACACGGCGGCGTGGCGCCTCTGGTGGCCTCATAGAACATTGAACTTCCCCAACGTGATGACGTGGGAGCGGGCGCAGGAGCTCGCGCCTCTGCCATAGCTTATCACCGACAAGGATAGTTGCGACAACCGGAGACGGGAGCACAGTCTCGGCTTCACCGAGATGGATGAGGAAGCCATGGCGCTGTGGCGCCAATGCTTCCCGTAGGACATCATCAATGAGTGCGAGTTCTATGCGCAAAGGAGGGCGGAGAGGGAGAAGAGGAGGGTGGAGCGAGCCGCCTATCGCGAGGACAAGCGTACGTGAAAAGCTGACGCTCAATTCAACATGAGGCTAGGAGCAGTGTCGCCCTGGGAATCCGACGATGATCGGTATCTTCACGCCTACATTGAGACGTCGGAGGAGGACAACACCGAGGAGGAGTCGGACGACGAGGAGTAGTTGAACTATCTATTTCTTATCTATCTATGCTATATCTATGCTGAGAACTATTTATGCCTCTACTCTCTATTCTCTACTCTCTATCTCTGCATCTCGATCTCAGCACTGTAAACACTTTTTAAAGCGTCACGCATTGCGCTTCTGTTGGAGATGCTCTAACATGACAAGCGAGTGCTTTAATGTTGCCCACAAGATGCGTGAGTATTACTAGTATATTTTTCTTGCCATGTTGAGATTTTAATACCACGAGTGCAAACATGCAAAGGAGCAATGAAGACCAGACACGGGATATTGGAGACATCTTCAAGGAGCGTGACAAGTTAAAGAGGAGCTGCACCGAACCTGTAAAACAAGCTTTGGTAAGTAACACCCTTTCAATTACTTTCGTTTAGCCTTGTGTTCTTCAATGTGTATATGTTGTAGTTTCCTGTTTCTCTTAGCCTCGTGTTCTTCGATGTGTAATAAGAAGAGTCTTAATTGTCCTAGTGCTTTCGTTTTTAGCTTGATGTAGGAAGTGGGTGTTCTCACCTTGTAGTCTGTTTTATATTTTTTCCTTTTGAATTCACTTCTCCGAGTCATGTTTATCTGGCTTCTACTAAATGGATCTGGGTTGCTCTGAATATTGTTCTAAAAATAAGTTACTTCATGTCAGGATGCAGTTCCTACGAGGACGGAAGTATGTTGAACCTCAAGAAAATGTTTCCAAAATGAGGTTGGATTACACACAAGGTGCCAGTTCCCTAATGATGCTGGATTACACACAAGGTGCAAATTCCCAGATGATGCTGGATTACGCACAAGACAGGTGGAGTCGTCAATTGTTCGTGTCCTCGTGGCTCTAGTAAAGGCTGAAAAGAGCGTGCAGCCGCCCTTGAGAATGTAGCTGAGTTCCTGAAGAAGCGAAAAGAGCAATCAGATGCTCTCTTCACCCAAGCCAAAGAAGAGATGAAAGAAGCCAAAAATAAGCTAGCAGAGGCAGAGCAGGCTAGGCGTCTCCTGCTATCTAAAACTGTTGTCGGCACAAATTTTCCTTCATAATAGTTAGGTTCAAATGTTTATCCAGTCAGCATGCCTGTTGTGATGTCCGTGCATCTACTGATGTGGCACAAAATAAAAAAATTCGGGTCATGTAGTAACAGCAATTACTTTCCAAACAATAACAGACGAAGCATTGGACATGGTATAGTTCACGCGCAAGCCCAACATTCCAAGTTCAACTTCCACATCAAACTCATGTTCATAGATATCTGCACATTCATAGATAATTTCCACAACCATGATTCACTTCAAAGTCAAAAGAATGTGAGGAGAGTTATAAATAAAGAATCGCCTCTAGTTCCTACTACCAGTGCGAACACAACAAGTCAAGACCATGCGTAATTAATTATATTTTGGTCATTGTTTGCCTAATTGAGAATAACTTTTGGAAGCAGGTATAATTTCTAATGCCGGCCACGGCTGGGGTCCGCGATGTTTTGAGCCAAACCAGGCAACACACCGGGTGTCTATGTCAGCGACGTGGTGGTCGTAGCATTTGTGGGTTCAGAGCGGCGGCGGCTCCCGTGGTCTACTATTCCTCGGTGTCGGCGATGGCCGCAAACGTGTTGGCCACCTCCGCCAGCATGTCGCGGTTCCACCAACGTTTGCGTCGGATGGCGCGACCAACCACGGTGCACTGGACGCCATGGTCCCCCGTGTGCCGGCTTGCAGCAACTGGCCACCCCTCTGCGAGCAGTCTTGGAGCATCGAGTTGATGCACCAGGGGCCAGCTTGGAGCGGCGGCTTGCTCCTCTGCTTGCCCACCTGCAGCCTCGCCCATCATACTGACGGCGTGGGGCGGGGAGGGAGGTGGGGCAGCGAGTTGCCTGGCTTGTCGGGGCACCTAGCTGGCTTTTATGCCGGAGAACTCGTCTTCCTACTCACCATATGCTATGGAGAGTGTGGAGAAAATGGTGCAAGGAGGATATGGGTAGCAGCGGTGTGGTGCGGTTCTTGCCAGGCGTCTGGCCTTGTTTAAATAGCGAGCGGATGAGAGGAGCCAGCCGACGTTGTGTTCTAAAATGCCAGCTGGCTCGTGGAAGGACGTGTTGCCGGCACACGCGCGGATTCAATGGAGGCAGGCGGGGCAGTCTGAAGCCGGTTGCATGTGGTGAGGAGGCGTGTTCAGCCTGGCCTGCAGCGAGTGGGGCCCTCTTTGCCGGCGCACCGATTCAATGCCTGCGCTATAAGAGGTTGCGTCCGTGTCAGAGCAATCACTACATCCAGTCCTTTTTTGTTTGGGTATAACAAAATCTCATTTTTCTTTCACATTTTACAAGTAAAAATCATGGAAAAGCTTTGACCCAAAATACGACGGGGACTAGTAAACCAGGACGGAGGTAGTAGTTTTTTTTATCAAAGAAGGGTTTCCCCCTTCCGATTCTCATTACTGAAAACCAACATCTAAACCATAGTATTTGCCCTAGAACTACTCGGTTCAACATCTCGCAACATAAACCCATACAACCATACGCCAAGGAGGTAGTTGTTATGAATTCCATTTTTGCTCCATACCAATCATTCTAAAAACTACTTAAGTACTTATAACACGCCCTTGAAAATCAGAACTCTCACCCCGCTAAAAAATGATATTTTGAACGTGGCTACTCGATCTGTGGCAACTGGCGAGCCACCGCCTCCAGGTCATGCACCTATGGTCCCGACCATCAACTCCTACGGATCAAATTATCACGCGAGCTGACTATTCCTACAAAGGTGCGCTCCACCACATACCCGGTACCCGCACATGAAGCAATCGTGCACCTAGGGTTTTAGGGTTTATTTGTTAATGGTGCCTTTACGTAACTATCATGTGTGCGAGACATCGAGAGACCGACTACGTGCGTGCGCCTCTTCTCTTCGTATATGTACTCCACCGTTTTTCTGGTGTCCAAAAAGTTATACAATAGTAATAACTACTAGCAATGTGCCAATGTGTTGCCACACGATCAAAGTAGATTAATACATATTCATCGATTTAATAGAAAAAAGAGTCTAGTTTTGAAATGCGTGTATCACTAAAAATATCTTATGTTTCACTCGGTTTTGATGAGATAAGGGAGGAATGTTGTTGGTTTCAAGATTCGAGAAGTGGTATATCTCTAATTTCTATTCTTACTAGCAAGATGCCCATGCATTGCACGGAACATCAAAATCTTGTTGGAGAAAAGGATGAACGAGGGAAGGCCTTATCTGCAAATGTGGAGACGAGTGCGGGTAAATTGCCATAGTTTCCCTCCTATCCGTTAGATATAGATCCCTCCTATAATATAGGCCGTGATGATGGTGTGCCTGCCATCCTACAATATAGGCCGTCCGATCTATATCTAACGGATAGGAAGGAAACTATGGAAATTTTGCAAAAGGGTACCCACACACCTCTCCACATTTGCAAATAAGGCCTTCCCTCGTTCATCCTTTTCTCTCACAAGATAAACTAGTCATACAAATACATCTTGATGTTACGTGCAACGCACGGGCATCTTGCTAGTTTATTAGAGATAAAAAACAGAGTTGGTGATGATGGTGTGCCTGCCATCCTGCAATAGAGGCCTCCCGATTTATATCTGACGGATAGGAAGGGAACTATGGCAATTTTGCAAAAAGATACCCAGACCCCTCTCCACATTTGCAAATAAGGCCTTCCCTCGTTCATCCTTTTCCCCACAAGATAAACTACTCATACAAATGCATAGTGATGTTCTGTGCAACGCATGGGCATCTTGCTAGTTGTTGCAAAAAGCTCATATGTGTGTGTGTATGTGTTGTGTGTGAGAGAGAGAGAGCGAGAGAGGAGGAGGACAGAGTGCATGTGTGACAAAGACACAAAGAGTGTGTTGCGAGAGGTATCATCTTAAAATGAGGCGATAGTGTGTGTGTGCACGATCGAGAGGGCGTGCCTCAAGAAGGGACGAAAAATCTACATAGACACAAGGAGCGCGAGAGAGACATGTACGCGATAGTGGAAGCACGAGTGTGTGGGTGTATAAACCTATATGGAGGCTAGTCAATCAATGATGTGAGAGAAATACGAGTCGGAGGTGCGAAAGCGAGAGTTTTGTGTGTGAGAGGGAGAGACGATAGTCGGGAAGGGGAGTGGAGGCAGGAGCTGTGTGTGTGTGATAGAGAGAGAGCGGGGTGGAGTTTGTCTGATCAGTAAACAAATGAATAATGTCAGTTTATAACTGGGATGGAGACGGAAAGGAGACCGCAACAAATGTTGTGTCTGCAGGAGTAATTTTAGTGGTATGAGTCATATCTAGAGACATATAGGGTGTGTGAGAGAACCCCATGGAGAGAAAGACAAAGTGAAAGACGAGTGAGACTGTGTGTGTGGCAGTGAAAAAGAAAGCTTAGGTACCTAGTGATACCAGAGAACGGTAGAGATGTGAGAGATAATGAAAACCGTGTAATGTATATGATAGGGAGAGTGTGAAACTTCTCAAGGGAGACATCGAGAGACCATGTTTGCAAAGATAGGAGAAACATGAAGTGGGCGTGCGGGTGAGCTGGAGAAAAGAGAATGATAGGTACATGAAGGAGCATGCCAGAGAGATGGGCGTGAAAGGAGTCAACATAAAAGGGATTCAGATATTTGAATTCGAGATGATGATACATGTAATTCATACTTGAACCAAAATTAATCTATCAAACATGCATACCCATATGAATTCACGCGCATCTATGTTACTTAATATGTAGATATTACTGATCCATACATTTTAGTAGAACATAATTTGGTTTAATTTTTTTTGAATTCAACCTTATTATTTTGAGATCATTGTATTTGTAAATAATATTATATATATGTAAAGGAGCAGAATTCTTTGTTGTGCTTTTGAAAGTGTATATAAAAAATGATGTATATAGAATTTTATTCCAATCGCAAATGGATTCTGCCCGAACAAAAATAGAATACAAACTGGATTCGAATTGAGTTGGCATGGTAAACGTGCACTCTTGCTCTGCAAAAATTTGAACGAAGTGGGGAAAGTCGCAGAAACCGCCCGAAACCAAAATCTGCGAGCTGGAAATTACTGCCTATCCCTGACACGCAAAGCCTATCGGCTCGATTTCTATAGGTTTCGATAGGGGTAGGATTGTAATTTCACTCAAACGTGACATAACCGCCTCTCACCCAGATTCATACATGATGGGTGCCAAAACACAGTGTCTCCTCGGCCGAAATCGACTCCCTCCCCAATTCATACATGGTGGGTGCCAAAAACAAACTCTCGTCGGCAAATATTCGGTGTATGCGAGATTACCGTCCTATCCCCAACCGACTAATATTGCTGTGATGTAGGAAATTTTAAATGGGGGCTAAGTTTGTAAATTTCCTCGCATTTGGGACAAGCGCGCCCTGAAGACATGGTTCCCCCTTCCTCTCTCCCTCCATTTCCCAAATCGTACTCCGTGGGCGCCAAAATAGCCTCTCCACCCCAGCCTCCTCCGTCTGCCACCCCATCCACCGCCGTCCTCCTCCACCATGCTGGAGCTGATACCTCGACGTTGTCGTCCATTACAAGAGATCGACCTCTCTCATCCGCGGCTTCGGACCGGGATCCTTGCATCCCGTCCTCTTGCTTCATCCCTGTTGTCGTCCACCTTGCTGGCGCTGCTCCTACGACCGTCTCGTCCACCGCGCCCCGCCGCCACCGTCTACCCTCCTAGATCTTCTTCCACACCGTCGACAGCCATCGCTATCGCAACACTGTCAAATTCTCAGCAGATGCATACACGGCGCCGCACCAGAGGCAGTACTCTTTCGTATCTGCTCAACTTATTTATCGTAGCAAGAAAATAGATCGGCACTGCTTTACTCTGATTTCTTGTCCATCACTTACTTGCTAGTTGAAAGCAAACATTGGTTGAGAAGTTGCCTTTGTCCAGTTTGCACCTTCAGATCCGCCATGGCATGCTCAACATTATACTCGCAATGCTTATGGTTTTCCCCTTCTATATTCCACACTAGTTAAATGATAATAGACTAAATTTCAAAATTGGGTCAGTCGATTTTTGAGAGCTCGCCGGAGTTCGTCGGTGCGAAGGAAGGGGCTCGGGTGGGGACGATGGTTGTGGGGGCGGTAGTGGGGCCTCGCCGAACGAAGAAAACTCGACGCGGGTGGGGGTGGGGGCGGGGGTGGCGGAGGAACACGGGCGATGGGGGCCGGTGGTTCGGCCGGCGGCCCGTGCAGTGTTCTGCATGGGAAGAATCAGAGACAAGGAAGAAGAAGGGTTAGGAGACATAGGATCTTCATCCAACCGCCTGAAATGGTCGACTGACCCAAATGACAAAAGTCACGCGACTTGTACGCATACATGCCTTTATATTCAGTACCATCATCGTACCTGCTTAGCACTGCTCCTGAATCCATCAAGCTAAACGACGTGCCACTCATAATTCCAAACTTGTTGCTCAAATACGAATCTGATATGATGCTGATATTACTAAAACAGATAACGTTTAATTGGTCAGCTAATGTTCCTATACTTTCAAAAAGCACGTGCACCACAGATAGAGAGACAGCAGGGAGTTGCATTCTTAATGCACTCTAGTTCATCATGTGTGGGCACTGCGCAACGAACATTTTATTATCCAAAATCTGCTTGCTCTTCTTTAGCATGTTCCTCTTCCGTTCTTCTTTAAGAAGTACTCTCTCCATTCCTAAATACAAGTCTTTGTATAGATTCCACCATGGACTACATATGGAGCAAAGTGAGTGAATCTACACCCTAAAATGTATCTGTATACATCTATATGTGATCCATAGTGGAAATCTCTACAAAGACTTATATTTTGGAATGGAGGTGTCGGTGTACAAAAAGAGGGGTACACTTTTTGTACCCCTATAACTGTGCATGGGCAGTCTGAGCCACGGGCACCACCACACTGAGCAAGGCAAGGGAGGCGAGCCAAGGTAAGACCGAAGCTCGAGAGAAGCAGAACGACGCCAAGACCAAGACCACAAGGAGCAAAGGGGACGGAGCGGACCCCCCCGGCAAGATCCTTGCCGGGAGGCGGTTTTAGCAAACCTGGCAAGACCCTTGCCGTGGCAGCTCGCCCCACACCTACGGAGCGGGTCACCCTTGAGTCCACTGCCCCCATGGGGCAAGGATTCGGGAGGCATCCCCGTGGTGGCATGCAGATCTTTGTGAAGGCATTCAAGATCAGATACACACTTTAGAAGATGGTGATCCTTGGTGGGATCCCAGCCAAGGAGGACCACAAGGCCCCCGGCAAGAGCCTTGCCAGGGATGGCAGCAGGCGCCACGGCAAGGCCCTTGCCATGAGCACCCGTAGGGCCACCATCAGGCCCACGCCAATCAGACCTCCACCACCGTTCGCATGTTGCTGCCGACCCAACAAGCTAGGCAGGCACCTGCGTGGCAGCATGCGGATCTTCGTGAAGACACGCCACTGCGCCACCTCAGCTGCCTGCGTGCCTACATGGCACCGCGGGCACCGCTGGCCAGGGCGCGTGTCGACGCGAGAGGGAGCAGCGGCGGACGAGACAGGGCTCCCCCCGTCCCCGATAAAGCAAAGACACCTAAGCAAGACGCATTAAATGCGCTTTGTCATGTAATGCGAGGGATAACCTTGCATCACTGTACCCTTTCCACCTCCTGTGTGCTATTGTGGCAACCCCTTTCCCTATAAAAGGAGACCCAAGGCAACCAGGAGGGGGATTCGGCTTTTTGGAGCTCCTCACGCCCTATAGCTAGCTCAAGAACACAGATATACAATCCACCAAAGCAGGAGTAGGGTTTTACGCATCCTCGCGGCCCGAACCTGGGTAAAGGAACCGTGTGCTATCTGTTTGATCCGCTCTTCTCACGACCCCACGCCCCGCAACCGTAGTAGGGATTCTTGTGATCCCATAGGTGTCGTTCCCACCAATATATTTGGCGCGCCAGGTAGGGGGCGCAGTTGTGAGAATCGGCTTTAGCAGTTAGTTCGACGCTTCTTCATCGTCATGGCACCCAAGAAGAAGACGACGGTGGCGGTTGGCCCGTCGGAAGCCGGGCATCCCATCCCGACGCGGGCGAGCAGCGGACCGGTCGCAGAAAGGACCCGTGGCACCGTTTGCGAACACCAACACCGTCCCAGAAGCCGGAGTTTGGGAGGCGGCATTGTTCGTGCGCCTGGTAATGGGCCGCATGCCGCCAAATCCAAAGACGGAGCCGGGCCCTCCGCGGGTGGCGCGGGGCCTTCCAGGATCGCTGCCGCCCCGCCCGAGGGCAACGCGAGGGCTTCCAAGACTCCCACGCCGGCGCCGACGGCGCGTTCCTCTCAAGCGGCGTGCGACGAACGGCGTAATCACACCGAAGACCCCGGGCGTCGCCGCGGGAAGAGCCCCGAGCGCCACACCCGGGATGTAGAAGACCTGCCCGCTCGTCAAGGCGCTGGTGAAGATGGCATGCGACCGCGGGGTCGTGATAGAGCTCCTTCTGACATGGTCAGAAGTTGAAGCGCATCGCGATCCGTGCAGGTTTCGCTGCCACCGACGCCAGCAGAAGCCCTGGCGCGCGCGCAGTTGCTCCTCGATTTTCCTCCCACTACGGGGAAACTCGATGAATGGAGGGCCACTATCCGAAGCCTTGTTGCGGTGGCCAACAAAGAGGAACCGAGTCAGGCGGAACCCCCGGGTCGACGCTCCGACGGAGTCCCGTGTACCAGTGGCAGGAAAGCCGGCGGCGCCGCGACCACGGTGCAC
This sequence comes from Aegilops umbellulata, assembly GCA_032464435.1. NCBI lineage: Eukaryota > Viridiplantae > Streptophyta > Magnoliopsida > Poales > Poaceae > Aegilops > Aegilops umbellulata. The sequence goes on from CP136058.1 coordinate 392,082,959, forward strand.
TCGCCTCCTCCTTGCCCAGTACCACGGATGCCAGCCCGTCGCAACGTTACGGGCGACGAAATCTCCATAGCATCGTCCGACCCGCGGACCCAGTGTGACCAGCGCCAGGTCCTTCGGGATCGAGAACATGAAGACGCTCGAACCACTATCGAGCGCCGGCGCGGAGCACACCACCAGTCAGACAGGCGAGCAGGGCTTGTTGTCAACCACCCGGCACCGGAGAGCCCTGGAGGCCTACCTTACGAGGTAGGTTGTCTGGCTTTTACCCGTGAGCTGCGGCAGTTCCAGTGGCCCACTCAACGCACCTTCAAACCTGACGTGGGCGAAAAGTACGGCGGCAAGACCCACCCGTCCGAGTTCCTCAGCATCTACACCATCGCGATGTAGGCTGCCGGAGCCCGCGACGATAAGGTGCTTGTGAACTTTCCATTGGCTCTTAAACCCAACGCCATGTCATGGTTGATGCACTTGCCGGTAGACTCTATTTCCTCCTGGTCGGATTTGTGCCATGAGTTCGTGGGCGCCTTCACTGGAGGTCACCAAGCTCATGGCCAAGCAAGTGACCTGCACGTCATTCCCCAGAAGGGAGGCGAGAGTCTCCGCAAGTACATACAAAGGTTCAACTGGATACAGTACAACATCCCTGATGTTCACCCTGCCGCCATCATCAACACGTTCCATCAGAACGTGCGTAACCACAAGATGCGCGAAGAGCGGGCAATGAACAAGGTGAAAGATGTGGCAGAACTCTATGTTCTTGCTGACAGATGTGCCCGAGCTAAAGAGGGAAGGAAGTACCCCGGCGAAGATGCCGGTGTGGAAACCGACTCCTCAGATGAGGATACTGCCGCTCCGGCGAAGAAAGGCCGGCGCCGCAACAGGAAGCGCAAAGGTAAAGCCGTGCTTGCCGTCGAGGGATCTGATGACACCGGCTCCACCAAGAAAACCAAGGCAGATGACCTCGGCAAGGAAATTGCCGGATGTGTCGCCTGCCGGGCCTTGGCGGCTGCCGAGAAGCCAGGAAACTCCGACAAGCGATACTACAAGATCCATCGCACCAAAGGCCATGCTCTCCCAGACTGCCGACAGGTTGAGCTCCTCGCTGAGAAGCAGAGGGCTCAATATGAGAGGCGGGACAAGGAGAAGGGCCAAGACGGTGCTGAAGGGTCCGGCAAGAAGCGTGACGGCCAGGTGGGCCGTCGCGGCAAGGATAAACAACAGGAGAGGCCCGCCCGGGGCCATGACAGAAAGCCATAAGATGACGATCACGAAGAGGACGACGAATCCGGCGACCAAGAGTTTCAGAAAGCTACAGAGGCCATGTGCGTCGACGGCGGTGCCTCGCTGCATACTTCTCACTTCCGGCTTAAACAGTGGGTACGAGAGATTACAGCGGCAGAGCCGTCGTTTGATGCCCAAAGGCCCTGAAGTGGTCCAGCACACCTATCATTTTTGACACTGAGGATCACCCTGATCGCACTACTGCGGTTGGGTGCTTGCCGTTGTTGGTTTCACCAACAATACGCAACCTCAAGGTGATGAAGATGCTAGTCGATGGTGGGGCCGGTCTGAACTTGATCTCGCCTGCCGTGATTGAGAAACTGCAGATTCCTGATGGAGACCTCGAAGAGACGGGCACGTTTCAGGGGGTCAACCCGGGAACAAGCCAACCCAAGGGAAAGGTCATGCTGCCCGTGACTTTTGGAAGCAACCTGAACTACAGGACGGAGAGGATCGTGTTTGATGTTGCCAAGATCCCCTTGCCCTACAACGGGATCCTTGGCCGCCCAGCGCTAGCCAAGTTCATGGCGGCGTCACACTACGCCTACAACACCCTGAAGATGCCAGGACCTGTGACGATCATCACCATCCCCTCCGATAAGAAAGATGCGCTGATTTGCGCTGACCAACTATACCAGCAAGCAGTTGCAGCAGCTGCCGCCACTAGGGCACTTGCTCCTGCCGCTGGGACCCCGGGAGGGAAGAAGAAGAAGACCGGTGGGACCTCGGACACCCACTCCGGCAAGCGCACCTCTTCGGAGTGTAGCGCTGCCGTCGAGGACATGCCAGAGAGCACCATCGGCGGAAACAAGAAGCCCAGGGCCGTACCGCCGGGAACCAAGAAGGTTTCTGTCAATGAGGACGGCACGGGAGGAGCTTTCACCATAAGCTCCACCCTTGACGACAAATAGGAAGACGCGCTCATCTCCTTCCTGCGGGCGAATGTCGATGTGTTTGCATGGCAAGCTTCCGACATCCCCGGCGTTCCCAGGGAGGTGATTGAGCACCACCTTGTTGTCTGTCCTCATGCGCGGCCCGTCAAGCAGAAGGTCAGAAAGCAAGCTTTGGAACGACAAGAGTTCATCACAGAAGAGATCCGGAAACTGGAAGCAGCGGGTTTGGTAAGAGGAGTGCTCCATCTAAGGATGGCAATGGGTCGGGTATGGATCGGGTTGAACAATATCAAATCCATATACATATCCATGAAGACAGTCTTTGCTCGCCCATGAAAAAATCCATGGGTGAAAAATTGTGTCCATGTCCAAATCCGATGGATATCCATATCCACTGGATATCCATTGGGTCCTCTCGAGACATATAAATAGGACTTAACACAATATTAACATAAACTCTTCCATTCTTCACCTTGTGGCAGGCTAGGCTTCACTTATGGTAAATCAACATCCAGTAACAACCAAAGATCATTTAGTATTTTTCTAACAGATGAGAATGACGAGTCATTTAAGAAGAAGGTAAAAATAAGGGAAGGGGTGTTGGAGTATGTTACGGAGGGGATTGACTATCAACTTATAAAAGTTATGATGGGGATTGTGTAATTTATTATGCATGTTTCAGATAAAATAGTGTAAAATTAAAGTGGGACATGTGAACGTGGGGCAGGGGTAGCAGATTTTTTCCCATTAAGTCATATTATCGGGTCGGGTTTGGGTATATCCATGGGTACAAGTTTATATCCATGCCCTACCCACGAACAATCGGGTCGGGTTTGGGTGCCGCCCATGGACACAAAAGCATATCCAAACCCTATCCATTCGGGTTGGATATCCATGGATAAAATTGCCATCCTTAGCTCCATCCAACATGGTTGGCCAATCCGGTCGTAGTGCGCAAGGCAAATGGGAAGTGGAGACTGTGTATTGATTACACATATATCAATAAGGGTTGTCCTAAAGACCCCTTCCCGTTGCCGCGCATCGACTAGATTGTTGACTCCACGGTTGGGTGTGATCTGTTGTCATTCCTCGACGCCTACTCCGGCTACCACCAGATCTTCATGACAAGAGAAGACGAAGAGAAAACAACATTCATCACCCTATGTGGTACGTATTGTTTTGTGCGGATGCCTTTCAGGTTGAAGAGTGCTGGTTCAACGTTTGCAAGGGCGGTCCAGATTGGTTTTGAACCCCAGCTCCATAGAAATATGGAAGCTTATATGGATGACATAGTGGTCAAAACCAAGGACAGGGCAACCCTCATACCAGATTTGCAAGAAACATTTGCAAACCTGGGCAAGATCAATCTCAAGCTAAACTCTGAGAAGTGCGTCTTTGGCATCCCCTCCGGCAAGCTTCTCGGGTTCTTTGTGTCACAGCATGGGATAGAGGCCAATCCGGACAAGATCAAAGCTATAGAGCAGACTGAAGCACCCAAGCAAATCAAGGATGTGCGTCGGCTTGCTGGTTGTGTCGCCGCCATGGGCAGGTTCATTTCCAAGTCTGCCGAGCGCGCCCTTCCCTTTTTCAAGATCTTGAAAAAGGCGGGACCGATGGAGTGGACGCCAGAAGTCGAAGCAGCATTGCAAGATTTGAAGAAGTACCTCTCCTCCGCGCCAATACTAGTTGCGCCTAGGCCACAGGAGCCATTGCTGCTATAACTGGCGGCAACGAACCAGGTGGTCAGCGCCGCACTAGTGGCGCAGAGAGAGGTTGACGACGGGGTAATGGCAGCAACAGAGCCCGACACCACCGATTCAGAGACGACTGTAACACCCACGATGCGGCTGTCGGATTCTGGGGTTCCGGCAGACCCTTAAGGTTCGAACTCTGGGTTGCACGCGGAGATCGAGCCTTCTACCTCGCCGTCTTGCAAGGATCTAAACTACTGCAAGAACAACACAAGAGACACATGGTTTATACTGGTTCGGGCCACCATTGTGGTGTAATACCCTACTCCAGTGTGGTGGGTGGATTGCCTCTTGGGCTGATGAGGAAGAACAATACAAGGAAGAACAGCCTCGCGAGGGCCTATTCTTGGCTAGGGGATGAACTGCTAGGGGGAGTTCGATCGCCCTTCTCTTTCTCTCTCTCTCCCTCTCTCTCTCTCTCTCTCTCTCTCTCTCTCTCTAGACGCTGGATTCCGTCTCTTCTGGTTTCTTGGTACTCTATCCGATGCCTCTACCCTGGGGGTGGCTAGCCCTATTTATAGGCAAAGGCCCTGGGCCTCTTCCCAAATATTGAGCGGGAAGGGCGCCAACAATTGGCCAATTTGAAGGGGAACATCTGGTACACTTATCCTGACTAAAGTTGGTCCTCGCCTGCCAAAGGCCCTGTGGTGACGCCGTCCTGGGCTCCATGGTGACCTCCTTCACACCGTTGGACTGGTCTTGGCCTCGTTGCACCGAAATGGGTGCCTTTGCTTGATCCTCTCGCCTGCGCTTGCCCCCTTTGCACCAAAGAGGAAAGGGAGACGCTGCGCGGGCTGGCGCCCGCCTGGCACCCTTGGTCGTCATGGCTTGCGTCATGGGCACCTCGTGAGGTACCCGCCTTGATCTCTCCGCCTCCTCGCGAGCCAGCCTAAGGAGGCCGTGCTTGAGGAAGCGCCGTGTCGTCCGCCTGTGACACCCCAAAAATTTGGCCTTGTTTTAGTGAATTAAAATTTTGTCAGGAATTAAAACTTTGAATTTCTGAGCTCCATTTTGATTTTTAATCATTTTCTTCCCTGTTGTGATGAGTTTTTCCCAAGGAGAAAACTTTTCAAATATGTTATTGGACTTATTTGATCTCTCAAGAGAAACTTTTCCTTATTTAATATAACTAATTAAATAATTAAGTTGCTTGATCTTTACTTTCTTGAAAATGGTTTTTCAAGGTTAAATGACCATATTTGAACTACAACCATTTGATAAATTCACTTAAAATTCCCACAAAAATTTGGAGATGTCATGTGATGTTATTAAATAACTTTTGTGCAAAAACATCTTTATTTCATGAAATATTTTGAGCTCTACACCCTTTTTTCTTCTCTGGTCCAGTGGGCAATTTTGCACTACAACCCATTTAAATATTTTCTTCTAGCCTCCACCAAAATTATGGGATGTTGGTAATAGCCTGTGATTCAATTTTATGCAAAAACCTGGTGTTGTTCTTTGAAAATTTTGAGTGAATCAGCATCATCTTCATTCTGGTCCAGCCCTCTGATTTCTACTGCAACCCTATTTATTTTTGCTCCAGTGACCTTGTGCTTTCACCTGCTTGTAGACCACCCTACCAAACCCCTAAGTCCAGGAGCATGCACCCTTTGGATCATTTTTGGTTCATGAAATGATGCCATTTATTCCCTGTCCAGAATTGAAGTTCAGCAAAACTTGCACTAACAAGTTGCTGCATTTGACAAACTAACCTCACCATTCTCTCTTTCATCTAAAGAGACTTCCATCTGGAGTTTTTGACCACTCCAAGACTTGCCTAAGTGCCCTTGACATTTTGTCAAACACCTTATGGGCATGATCTGTTTTGGCATGAATTTTTGGTTTGCACTGTGAACTTGATCCCCTGACCAAACCAGCTTGTTCACTGATCTCCTTGCAAGCCCAAACCTAGACCTGCTAACCCCCAGCTCCAACCGAGCCACCTAGCATGCCATGGCATTTCGCCGAGCATCTGGTGGGCGTGCGCTGAGCGCGCCCAGAGCGCGCAAATTGCAGCCGCGCACACGAGCCGCCGCGTCGCGCCCCTGTCTTGGCCCACACGGCAGCACCTCGCCACGCACTCCCCGCCTCGCCACAACACGCCATCCCACCCTGGCGCCCTACAGCGCCACCGCCAGAGCACTTTTGGCGGCACGCCGGCGTCGGCAGTGCGCCTCTGCCATGAGCAGCGCCGCCCAAGCCTCTCCCGCTCGCCACCTGGCCCCTGGGAACAGCGCAAGCCTATCCCTTCGCTCGTCGGCTAGCTCCCGTCATCGCCACGTCGCCATTGCTACAGAGAGGCGGTTTGCCGTCATCCTTATCACCGGCCGCCTCGAAACCGACCTCCACCGCGTATATAAGGACCCCGGAGCTCAATCGAGACCGGGAGCAACCTCATATGATCCTCCTAGTGCTGCCTTGGCCAGCAGTCGAGAGAGGGAAGCCCTTCTTCCCCGAGTCCGGCCGGTTCGGCCGCCGCCAAGTTCCGGCCGATTTCGTCGCCACCAGTGCCTCTCCCTCTCCATTCTCTCCACCAAGAGCTCTCCCTCCCTCTCGTGAGTGCAACCCCACGCTCGATTTTGGTCAGAGACCACCGCAGCCCCAAACTCACTATCCACCCGAAGCCTCCTCCGCCGCGAAGCTCGCCGCCGGCAGCTCCCTCCGTCCCCACCGGCGTGGCGACCACCCGGAGGACCGCACTGGAGTGGCGGATCCATCCCCGCCCTCGGGGCCCCGTGAGGAGCCGCCAGTCGCCGACGATGATCGCCGGAGCCCCGCCTCCACTTGGAACAGAGGAAGAAGAGGGAGGAAGGAATAGTCAAACCTGACTAGTGGGCCCCCTGGACCCACTATCAGTGACACACCGTGGCATCCACGTGTTTTAAGTGAAGACGTAATCCACCCCAGAGTTTTGGAGAGAGGATAGGAGACTTGCAAGAATCTTGGAGTGCACCTTGCCTTTCCACACCATTAAGGCAAGCATTCTGAACCTCGGAAAAATATTGCGATGTGATAGCTGACACGTTTTTAAATCCCCGCTTATTTCGGGGTATTATTATTTCATGTGCTATGATCTTTTGCATGGATGCATAATGATGTTTTCCTTGCTGTTGGATATGAACACATTTGTGATGATAATCATACCCATGTGCCCTACATGCATGCCGGAGAGGGATCCGGGAAAGACTCTGCCTTGGGTAGGCATGAGCTTGTCACCGGTCCCTGTCGGAACGGTCATAACCGGTATGGCATGGTGAGTTATATTGGGTGTTGATTTATTGGTTAGAAATAATTTGTGTTACCCGTGTCATGCAGGAACTCATAAACCTCCTGAGTCGACCACAGATCGAGTCTTGTTCCAGTAAAAACCCCTACTTGCCTGGTACTACCACTTGTCCCTGCCACAGGCAGGGTACGGTTCAGTAAGTCGTCAACCCCTTCCAAGCACACACCGTACAGAGAGGCTATGGTGGAAGATGCTGCATGTAGCCGGTAGGCAGGCCACCTGGTCCGGGGGCATGGGTGTTTCCGGTTGGGACCGAGAGGGGAGGCCACCCCTTAGAGCGCGCGATATAAGTTTGATCCCATGCTACGCGAGGTTGTAGCCTCCCCACTTAGAGTTTGCTTGACAGGTGTCGTGGGTGATTCCAGGCACCGATGAGTTAAGCTGGTGTGTGCAAGTTAGGTGTGTTTTCAACTAAAAGGCCGTAGACGGAATTAGCCCTAGTGGACTAAAGGAATCTGTTACTTGTGTGTATAGAGTACACCCTCTGCAGAGATTAAACCTTTTCGTATAGCCGTGTCCTTGGTTAAGGAATACAGCCTGGGATGGGTCAAGTGTCGGTCTTAGAGTCGGTCTCCGGAGGAGAAACTATTATACCCGAACTGAAACCACGTTTTGAGACAGGTGGTAATTATGATTATTGTTTTATGGACTAACCCGTATATTGTTGGTATTATCGAATATCCCTGAGACGGTTCTACCTCCCGGATATTCACTATGGTATTTCTTTTAAAGCCCTTTCTGTGGTGTCGCTAAGACGCCCGACTGTGGTATTTCTTTTAAAGCCCTTTTTGTGGTGTCGCTAAGACGCCCGACTGTGGTATTTCTTTTAAAGCCCTTTCTGTGGTGTCGCTAAGACGCCCGACTGTGGTATTTCTTTTAAAGCCCTTTTTGTGGTGTCGCTGAGACGCCCGACTGTGGTATTTCTTTTAAAGCCCTTTCTGTGATGTCGCTAAGACGCCCGACTGTGGCATTTCTTTCAAAGCCCTTTATGTGGTGTCGCTAAGACGCCCAACTGTGGCATGCTTGTTGATTATTTCATAAATATTAATACTGCTATGTTATTACTTATTCATAAATAACATGTTTGCACGCATCAGAGTTTTATTTATCTTTTGTGGACTAACGACATGAGCATAAAATATTTTCAGCATATCATTGTGATATTATACCTATGTTCATAATGTTTGCCAGTACATTCAAAGTACTCACTGGCTTGTCCCTGGCTATTGTCTTGGCCAGATTGTTTGCTTGGAGAGGAGCGTTGCGAAGACAGCCCCGTTACTTAAGCAGCGGTGATAGCAGCCTCGCGAAGATAGGAGTTAACCTGGTCAGCTGTTCCCGTGGGAAATGGAGTCCCATAGACCGTGGTGATCCACAAACCGCTTCCGCCCTCAACCACTAGAAACCATTTGTTGTACTCATAGGCCACAATGGTCTTGTACTACATATTTTGTACTCTTGCTTGGAATTTCTGTATCAAGTTGATGCCTCATCAGCTAACAGTAATCCTGGGGCTGATGAGCTCGACGGCCATTTTCTGGAAATCAGTGTCCGGAAAATCCGGTCGTGACACCGCCTCGCGAGGCTTGGCCCCTCGGGAGGGTCTTGAGCCTTGTGCTTATGAAGATGGGCCACGCTGGGCCCCCATTTGAGCCACGCCGCAGGCCGCAGGCAGGCAAGTCTGGGGACCCCCGTTCCAGGAACGCCGACAGTAGCCCCCAGGCCCAAGGCGCGCACGGACTTGGCCGTGCCGAGAGGCGAAAGGGCAAGGGCGAAGCGCCGCGGGCCCTAACAGCCTGCAGCCTTGGGCGCCGCGTGGCGGTTGATTGGACGTGGGTGCTTTTGCAACTGCGCAGGATACTAAAGGCGTGGCATCTGCTCGGGTTTTTTTCTTCTCCTTCTTCATCTGCTGCCCAGATCCCCTTTCTTGCGCTTCTTCTCCCTTCCTCCAAGCTTCCAGATCTGCTCCACCCGCTTGACCCAGGTAGCCATGGAGCCTCGCCGGACCTCGGCCGAAGCTTGGTTCTCGCCTGCTTTGGATTCGCCCAACGTGTCGAATGCGAGCCTCGCCCTACTGCACCGGATGGCTGCGGCGCAGGGCATTGACGGGGCGCAGATGTTCAAGGTCGGCTCCGATGCCCTTGAAGGTCAAGGGAGCACCTTCTATCCTTTCTTCGTGAGCTCCATTACAGCTGGCCTGGTGCCTCCTTTCTCTGAGTTCTTCTTCGCCGTCCTCCGCCATTACACCTTGCAAGCTTTGCATCTCCACCCCAACTCCGTCCTTCTCCTGGCGATCTTCGCCTACTAATGCGAGGCGCATGTGGGGGTGCAGCCTTCAGTGGCCTTGTTGCGCCACTACTTCTACCTCCGGACCTCCAAAGGTTCTCCTTCTGCGTGCGCGGGCTTCGTCGTGTGCGGCAGCTCCATGGCCATCTCGAATCCAGGGAAGAGGATCAAGAGCTTCCGGAGCAAGTGGGTATTGGTTGACGCCGGGTGCGTCGACCCTCGGTTGGCCCTTCCCACGGAGCCGGCCGTGAGCTCGGAAGACTGATGTCGGGCGGAGCTCACGGATCCCCGCGCGAAGTCGATGCTGGCGAAGATGGACGCCGATCTGAAGCCAGCCAACATGGCGACGACGAAGCTGACCGGGGCGTCGTTGCTGAGGGAGTTCCTGGAGAACCAGCTGGCTCCGCTTCGGCAGTACTCTCCCCCGATGTGGAGGCCTCACCCGAGCCCCGCAGCCGTGGGCGAAGAGGACGTGACCGCGGTTCTCCAGTCCCTGGTCGGGGGCGAGGCAGCAAGGCCGGAGGGCGCGCCTTCGCCCCTGTTCCTCCGTGACGATTGGGAGCAAGCGGTGGAGTCCATGCCCGTCTTCAACGGGGACGGGCTCGTGCCCGTGGTGGCTCCCGAGGATCTGGTGAACGTGTCTTCCGGCGACTCCAGCGGAGATGGGGGCGAGGAGGAGCAGGAGGCAGGTCCCGACTCCGAGGCGACTGACGGAGAGTCCAGGGCTCCCCCGCTCCAGCGCAAGTCCCGCGCTCTCCGCCTTTCGCTGAGCGATGATGATGATGATGGCGACGTGCTGGGCAGCGGGAGCTCGCCCCCGGTCCCGAAGAAGGGCAGGACCGGGTTGATTCCCCGCGGGTCCGCCCTGACTTCAGGGCGAACTGCTGACGCGCCTTCTGCTTCCGAGGTTGACCCCTCCAGCCGGCTCTCCGGCTTCAAGTTTGACAGGAGACCGCTGGAGCTTTCTGGCGATGACCTGTAAGTGCTTGATCCTTGATTCCTGGTTTCTTGTTCCGCTGACGAGGCTTGACGATTACTTCTCCTGAGCAGGCTGGCGCCCGCGGCGAAGAAGCTGAAGGGAGCTCCTGAGGCCCCTGCTGCGACGACACCTCCACCTGCAGGGGAGGGCGACCGCGACGCGCGGGCTTCTCCTGCCCATTCGCCCTTGCGGGGCTTGGCTGATCTGGCTGGGGCTGCAGCCCCCATGGCTCGGTCGACCCCAGAGGTGCCCTTGCCTGGTGCTGCTGCTACGGCTGGGGAGGCACAGCGGACTCCGTCTCGGGATACTGCAGCCTCGCCGCCGCTACCTTCTCCTCCCGTTCCGCCGGCTGCTGGTTCCGCGACTCCTCCTGCTGCCTTGAAGCGCACTGATGCTTCTCCGCCTTCTTCTTCCATCCTGGAGCGAGCTGTTGCTGGACTGGACCGGCTTGTTGGGGAACGTAGTAATTTCAAAAAAATTCCTACGCATACGCAAGATCATGGTGATGCATAGCAACAAGAGGGGAGAGTGTTGTCTATGTACCCTCGTAGACTGAAGCGGAAGCGTTGACGCAACATAGTGGAAGTAGTCGTACGTCTTCCCGATCCGACCGATCCAAGCACCGTTACTCCGGCACCTCCGAGTTCTTAGCACACGTTCAGCTCGATGACGCTCCCCGGGCTCCGATCCAGCAAAGCTTCGGGGATGAGTTCCGTCAGCACGACGGCGTGACGACGATGATGATGTTCTACTGACGCAGGGCTTCGCCTAAGCACTGCAACGATATGACCGAGGTGGAATATGGTGGAGGGGGCACCGCACACGGCTAAGGAACGATCACGAAGATCAACTTGTGTCTTCTAGGGTGCCCCCCGCCCCCGTATATAAAGGAGGGGAGGGAAGGGCGCGGCCGGCCCCCAAGGGGTGTGCCAGGAGGAGATCTACTCCCACCGGGAGTAGGACTCCTCTCCCTTGCCTTGTAGGAGAAGGAAGGAGAGAGGGGAAAGGAAAAAGGGGGGCGCCGCCCCCCCCCCTTCCTTGTTCTATTCGGACTAGGGGGAGGGGGCACGCGGCCTGCCATGGCCGCCCCTCCTCTTTTCTCTTAAGGCCCATATGGGCCCATTAACCCCCGAGGGGGTTCCGGTAACCCCCCGGTACTCCAGTAAAATGCCGATTTCACTCGGAACCATTCCGATGTCCAAATATAGGCTTCCAATATATCGATCTTTATGTCTCGACCATTTCGAGACTCCTCTTCATGTCTGTGATCACATCCGGGACTCCGAACTAACTTCGGTACATCAAAATGCATAAACTCATAATAACTGTCATCATAACTTTAAGCGTGCGGACCCTACGGTTCGAGAACAATGTAGACATGACCGAGACACGTCTCCGGTCAATAACCAATAGCGGGACCTGGATGCCCATATTGGCTCCTACATATTCTACGAAGATCTTTATTGGTCAGACCGCATAACAATATACGTTGTTCCCTTTGTCATCGGTATGTTACTTGCCCGAGATTCGATCGTCGGTATCCAATACCTAGTTCAATCTCATTGCCGGCAAGTCTCTTTACTCGTTCCGTAATACATCATCTCACAACTAACTTATTAGTTGTAATGCTTGCAAGGCTTATGTGATGTGCATTACCGAGAGGGCCCAGAGATACCTCTCCGACTATCGGAGTGACAAATCCTAATCTCGAAATACGCCAACCCAACAAGTACCTTTGGAGACACCTGTAGAGCACCTTTATAATCACTCAGTTACGTTGTGACGTTTGGTAGCACACAAAGTGTTCCTCCGATAAACGGGAGTTGCATAATCTCATAGTCATAGGAACATGTATAAGTCATGAAGAAAGCAATAGCAACATACTAAACGATCGGGTGCTAAGCTAATGGAATGGGTCATGTCAATCAGATCATTCAACTAATGATGTGACCTCGTTAATCAAATAACAACTCTTTGTTCATGGTTAGGAAACATAACCATCTTTGATTAACGAGCTAGTCAAGTAGAGGCATACTAGTGACATTCTGTTTGTTTATATATTCACACATGTATTATGTTTCCGGCTAATACAATTCTAGCATGAATAATAAACATTTATCATGATATATTAGGAAATATATATATATATATATAATAACTTTATTATTGCCTCTAGGGCATGTTTCCTTCACGGCTGCGGCAGGATCTTCTAGGCGCCAACCCTCGCCTGGTGGCCGGGCGCCTGGAGCTGGCCTCGGGGTGGATTCGCTCCGACGCCTCGATCCGGACAGCACTGGTTCAGGCCTCGACGGCCTGTGATGAGGAGAGGGAGGCTACCCTCGAGGCGAAGGCTGCCCGTGACGCAGCCCTGGGAGAGGCGGTTGGCATCCGCGGCCGCTGCAAGGAGCTGGAGGATGAGTTGCAAGGCCTGTGTGGTCAGCTTGCAGAGGAGACCCGCCTTCGCCAAGAGCAGGAGAAGGGGGTGAAGGCTCACGAGGTGGCGCTCGAGGACCAGGAGGCGAATCTCAAGAAGCGCCGCAGCCACCTAGGTGCGTTGAAGAAGGAGCTGGAGACGACGAAGGCCGAGCTGGACGCCAAGGCCCGGGTCCTTGCCGAGGATCGCGTGGCCTTCGCGGACATAGAGAAGGATGCCCGCGCTTCACTGAAGACACTTTACGAGAGTGGCCTGGATAGCCCGCTGGCTGGCGACGGGGACGGCCCCGCCAAACTGCATCCCTTCTTGGTGAAGGCTCTTGGAGATGTCGCCCTCGAACTCGCCCCCACGGTTGAAGCCGAGGCGCATGTCCTGTCTTCCACCGCACTGACGTGGGTCTTCGCCCATGTCTACCTCCGCGACCCCAGCGCCGACCTTGACAGCCTGCTGGAGCCGGTGAGCGGCGAGGGCGCCGCTGCTGCTGTCGAGGCCGTGAAGGGGCGCAGAGGCGCTGCTAGGGAAGTTCCGGGCCTTCAGCACCAAGCCGAAGCGAGGCGCTGCCGGCTCTACTACCCTACAAGGTGAAGCCACTCCACGCGACTCCGCTGCCGACAAGTGACTCCGCTATCGTTCCTGTCCTTCTTTCGATTCCTGCACATGCGCGACGCCTCGAGGAGGCATTTAAATTTGCGTTTGGTACCAAGGCGACAGTATGGGTTGTAATATTCACTTTTAAGTTCCTTGAATTTTATGTTCCTCTTCCCTACTTGCTTATACTCTACGCCGGCAGAGCCCGGCCACGTGCATGCCTCACCCAGCATCAGCCCGACCGGAAACCAGGATGGGACCAAAGGAATGAGGGGCCACGTGACAAGTTAGGCTCCTGAGTCGCGATGCTCAGGAGTCCCCCTTAGCGCACGAACAACAAGTAGGGAAGCGCGATGTAGGTGTGTTTCCGTTCTACGTCTGCAGAGCCCGACCCCGCGCGTACCTCACCCAGCATAGCCTTTCGGAACTAAGGAGTGAGGGGCTACGGAGCCAGTTAGGCTCCTGAGTCGCGATGCTCAGGAGTCCCCCTTGACGCGCAAACGGCCTTCGTACCTTGGCTCCGCTCGGGGAGAGACGCGCGACGAACCAGGCCCGAGGATCCTGGCTGGGGCGTATAGCTGGGCGTGACCCAGTCGTAGCCCCCATGCCCAGCCCCCTCGAGCGGCGCTCTCGGGGGTAGGCGTTGCGATGAGGCCAGCCACTGATCTCGGGGCTCCCTGAGGTTAACGCGGCCCGGAGGCCACCCTCAGTTGTTTATCAACAGCGCGGAGCATAGCGCTTCCATATGTGTATGTGCATAGCCGCTCCTCAGCAGTGTCGTCAGCCAGCGCGGAGCATGGTGCTTCCACTGGTACGTGGGAGGGGGCTCCCCTCCGAGAGGAGCCCCCGGGGCGTGTACAGCCCCGCCCTGACACGTGGCTGGCACGGTAGAGCTAGGTGAGATGTATCTGGGCACCCGTGAGCCAGCGCGGGACTCACGAGGCCCTACCTCTAGGCGGGTTGCGCCTGGCACTGAGTCGTATCTTGAGATGTGTTCCTGCAAAATCTGGTTAGATGCCGGCACTCTACGTCCTCGGGTCCCGGCCCTCGAGCTTGTCTCAGCCATCGCTGGTATGCCAGGTCGCGATGCCGTGGACAAGGCCAGAGGGTGAGGGCTGGAGAGCCAGTAAGAGCCCTGAGTCGCGATGCTCAGGCACCCCCCCCCCTTTAATGTGCAAGTGGTCGACATGAAGAAGAAAAGGCGCCGCGGACGGCATCGAGCAATCAAGCATGATGCATGATTGGAAATAAACGCGGAAGGGATACATGCCGCTGGGCCTAGCCCGAGTGTCCTGTGGATGATGCAGCCCGAGGGGCGCCCCCAGCAAAGCAAGCTAGCGACTGAAAAGATAAAAGGGATACATGCCACAGGGACGGACCCATGCGGCCTGGGAATGACGCAACCCTGGGAGGGCGCTCCCAGCTGGGAATGAAACTTGAAAGATGTCACCTGAAGATCTCGTCGGGGCAGTGGCGTTGGTGCAGCAGATTCGGTGGGCTGCAGAAGCCGATCCTCATGAGCCCCCAGGCCCAGGGGCCTCGGGAGGCTCCGGAGGCACTGGTGGCTCCTCGTGAGCAGCCTCCATCTCCGCCAGGGCTGTGGAACGCCTGTCTTCTTGCGCCCCCAAGATGCTCCTCATGATGCGCTGGTACGCCGCATCCATGCTCGGCAGGCCATAAGGCATGCGAACATAGCTGTGGGGTGGTCCTCCGCAGCGCCCCACTTGTGAGGGCCAGAGGCGCTCCGCCGTGGCGATCTGATTGAGCCCTGGTACGTCGACGTAGACGCGCAGCCCACCATCCTCGCCTGGATGGGGAGCCACAGCTGGTGGGCGACGGCAGCCTCTCATGATCCTTGACTCCTGTAGTTCTTGAATGGCCCTGTTAACAAACTCCTGCTGGTCTGACCTTCTTTCCCTGGCTTCCTTTCGGGGGAAACGTGCCTCGAAGCACGCCTCCACATGGTGCCCCAGCGCCTCCCTCGTGACCGTGGCGAGGTCGGTGGCCCTCCAGGTGAGAGCCCCCGAGCCCTGCCTGAGGAGGGCGCCGGGCACGCTTTCCTATGCGGTTGAAGGAGGGTCCCCCTGGGCAGACGCGGGCCTCGAAGGGCCTGCCTCCTGAGGGGCTGAGCCTGATGTTGTCTTCTTCTTCTTGGGGGTGGTCTCAGGAATCCTCCTGCTTCCGCGGTCTGGGTCTTCTAGTGACGCGGCCTGAAAGGCTCGCTCGAGGGCACACACTGCGTCCTTCTCTTGGCATGGCACCGTGATGACGCCGCCGCTTCCTGGCATCTTGAGGACGTTGTAGCCGTGGTGAGTCACGGCCATGAACTTAGCCAGCGTCGGGTACCCGAGGATGGCGTTGTATGGCAGGCGGATGTGGGCGACGTCAAAGTCGATTAGCTCGGTGCGGTAGTTGTCGTATGTGTCGAAGGTGACTGGGAGGCGGACCTGACCGATCGGGACTGTGGAACCGTCGGTGACTCCGGAGAAGGGCTTGGTTGGCTGAAGCTGGTCATAGGGCACTTGGAGGCTGTTGCATGTTTCCACGGACAAGACATTGAGCCCTGCCCCTCCGTCGATGAGGGTCCTGGTGACCAGAACGTTGCTGACGACTGGGGAACAAAGCATTGGGAGGACTCCGGTTGTGGCAGTGCACTTGAGCTGGTCTGCTAAGCTGAACGTGATGGTGCAGGCCGACCACCTGAGGGGACGCGTTGCTTCGAGCTTGGGGAGAACTGCATTCACTTCGCGAGCAAACTGCTTGAAGATACGTTGAGAGGCTGGGGCTTGAGCTCCGCCCAGGATGCAGGCGATGGCGCGAGGCTCCTAGAAGCCCCCAGCCCCCTCGTCTTGGTGGCGGTCTTCATTCCTTCTTGGCTGAGGCGGCAACGGCGGCAGGCCTGGGTTGCCATGAGGGCGATCCTCACGAGGCTGATCCCTCCAGTCCCCCTCGCGAGGCGGGTCTCGCCAGCGGTCCTCGCAAGGTTGGTCATGCCAGCCCTAACGTGGGCCACGATCTTCCCAGCGTCCCGGGTTCCTTCCTCCTCCTCGGTCGTAGCCCCAGTCAGCACGGTCAGGGCGTCGGCCGACTCTTCCTTCTCGCACGGCGCGGAGTTCTTGGCATTCATTGGTGTTGTGGGTGTGGAGGTCGTGGTACACATAGTACCGGCTGCCCCTGGAGGATTCAGGCAGATCCTTGCCCCGCTTGGTGTCCGGTTCTGCCGCGAGCACGGCAGCCCCCTTGCGCTTCACGTCCTTGGCCTTGGGCTTCTTCTCTTCTGGGTCTGCGGCAGGCAGCTCGAGGAGGGAGAGGCGTCCCTCCTCAGCTCTGGCGCACTTGGTCGCCAGGTTGAACAGCTCCAGGGAGGTGCAGAGGTCTTCATGCATCGCCAACTCCTCCTTCATCTTAACGTCGCACACGCCATCGTAGAAGGCCGAAATGATGGCTTCTTCGGACACCCGGGGGATCTTGAGGCGCGCACTGTTGAAGCGCTGGATGTACTTTTGCAGGGTCTCCCCAGGTTGCTGCTTGATGCGGCGCATGTCGCTCACGGCGGGAGGCCGGTCGCGGGTACCTTGGAAGTTGGCGATGAAGCGAGTACGCATCTGGTCCCAGGAGGAGATCGTGCCTGGGGCCAGGTTCAGGAGCCAAGTGCGAGCACCTTCCTTCAGCGCCATGGGGAACCAGTTCACCATGACCTTTTCGTCCCTGCTGGCAGCTTTGATTCCCAGCTCGTAGAGCTGGAGGAACTCTGTGGGATCAGTTGTGCCGTCGTAGCGAGGAGGCAGGTCCGGCTTGAACTTGCCGGGCCACGTGACGCTACGCAGCTCGGGGGTGTAGGCGCGGCAGCCAGCGGTGGCCGCGGGAGGTTTTGGTTGAGGGAGAGCTTGGCCTTGTGGGTCCCCTTGCGCCGCAGCTGGGAGCAGCGCGGGGTCTTGACGTGCCGGAGCTGGAGCGGGGTCTCGGCGAGCCGGGGCTGGGAGCGCCCGGGCGGCCTCTTGGGGTCGCGGGACTTCTTGGTAGCTCCGTTCCTGCCGGGCCGGCGCATGATGGAGCGGGTTCCGCCCAGGAGCTGCGCGCCTTGGGGCCATGGCATCTTCTTGGAAAGGAGGCGGCTAGAATGCTCCCGGGGCTTCATTGCCCATGCGAGGCGGAGTACGGCGGAGCGGTGCGGAAGGCGCGGGAGAGCCCCCTGCGACGCGGACGAGCTCGGCGACGCGGTCGAGCCACTCCTCGTAGACGTCATCGACGGGGCGGTAGCTCAGGAGCTCATTCGCCGCGATGAGCGCAGCCCGAGCCTCCAAAGGCGCGCGAAGCACGTGCGACGAAGAACCGGCCGGGGTGAGCGACGGAGTGGCGGTGCGGCCATCCCGTCGTACGGACGGGTGCTGAGAGGATGCTTGCTGCTCGTTCCCTGCCGGGCCGGTGGCGGCGTTGACGGCGGGCGACGGGGAACGACGAGGACGCCCACCGACAGGGGCCGTCTGGACGGCGCGGGAAGCGATGGCGGCCCGGCGCTCGGCGCGGGCCCGACGAGCGTCAGACATGGACGCGACGGTCGGAGGAGAGCGGAGCGGTGGAAGACGGACTCCGGCGCACCCCTACCTGGCGCGCCAAATGTCGGATTCTGGGGTTCCGGCAGACCCTTAAGGTTCGAACTCTGGGGTGCGCGCGGAGATCGAGCCTTCTACCTCTCCGTCTCGCAAGGATCTAAACTACTTCAAGAACAACACAAGAGACACAGGGTTTATACTGGTTCGGGCCACCATTGTGGTGTAATACCCTACTCCAGTGTGGTGGGTGGATTGCCACTTGGGCTGATGAGGAACAACAATACAAGGAAGAACAGCCTCGCGAGGGCCTGTTCTTGGCTAGGGGATGAACTGCTAGGGGGAGTTCGATCGCCCTTCTCTTTCTCTCTCTCTCTCTCTCTCTAGACACTGGATTCCGTCTCTTCTGGTTTCTTGGTACTCTATCCGATGCCTCTACCCTGGGGGTGGCTAGCCCTATTTATAGGCAAAGGCCCTGGGCCTCTTCCCAAATATTGAGCGGGAAGGGCGCCAACAATTGGCCAATTTGAAGGGGAACATTTGGTACACTTATCCTGACTAAAGTCGGTCCTCGCCTGCCAAAGGCCCTGTGGTGACGCCGTCCTGGGCTCCATGGTGACCTCCTTCACACCGTTGGACTGGTCTTGGCCTCGTTGCACCGAAATGGGTGCCTTTGCTTGATCCTCTCGCCTGCGCTTGCCCCCTTTGCACCAAAGAGGAAAGGGAGACGCTGCGCGGGCTGGCGCCCGCCTGGCACCCTTGGTCGTCATGGCTTGCGTCATGGGCACCTCGTGAGGTACCCGCCTTGATCTCTCCGCCTCCTCGCGAGCCAGCCTAAGGAGGCCGTGCTTGAGGAAGCGTCGTGTCGTCCGCCTCGCGAGGCTTGGCCCCTCGCGAGGGTCTTGAGCCTTGTGCTGATGAAGATGGGCCACGCTGGGCCCCCATTTGAGCCACGCCGCAGGCCGCAGGCAGACAAGTCTGGGGACCCCCGTTCCCAGAACGCCGACAGCGGCTATATCTCTCACGTGTCGAGGCACGACTTAGAGGCATAACCGCATTGTAGGTTTTGTCGCGAGAAGGGTCATCTTCACACAATCCCATGTACTGAACAAGAATGGGGTAAAGAGTTGGCTTACAATCGCCACTTCACACAAAACATAGATTAAACATACATCATTCAGAGTACACACATAGTCCGACGACGGACAAACAAATGGAAAGGAAGATAACCCAACTGCTAGATCCCCGATCGTCCCAACTGGGCTCCACTACTGATCATCTGGAAACAAAACATAGTAACGAACAAGGTCCTCGCCGAAGCATCACCTGCACTGGCATCATCGGCACCTGCAACTGTTTTGGTAGAATCTGTGAGTCACGAGGAATCAGCAATCTCACACCCGCGAGATCAAGACTATTTAAGCTTATAGGAGGGATGAAGTAATGAGGTGGAGCTGCAGCAAGCGCTAAGCATATATGGTGGCTAACATACACAAATGAGATCGAGAAGAGAGGCAAAGCACGGTCGTGAAGCTAGAAGTGATCAAGAAGTGATCCTGAAACTACTTACACACAACCATAACACAAGAACCGTGTTCACTTCCCGGACTCCGCCGAAAAGAGACCATCACGGCTACGCACGCGGTTGATGTATTTTTAATTAAGTCAAGTGTCAAGTTCTCTACAATCGGACATTAACAAATTCCCATCTGCCCATAACCGCGGGCACGGCTTTCAAAAGATAATACCCTGCAGGGGTGTCCCAACTTAGCCCATTATAAGCTCTCACGGTCAACGAAGGATATTCCTTCTAGCGGGAAGACACGATCAGTCTCGGAATCCCGGCTACAAGACATTTCGGCAATGGTAAAACAAGACCAGCAAAGTCGCCCGATTGTGCCGACAAATCCCGATAGGAGCTGCACATATCTTGTTCTCAGGGCACATCCGGATGAGACATCCTACGAGTAAAACCAAGCCTCAAGTTTCCCCGAGGTGGCCCCGCAGTCTACTCAGTTTGGACCAGCACTCAGAGAAGCACTGGCCCGGGGGGGTTAAAATAAAGATGACGCTTGAGTATGCAGAACCCAAGGGAAAAAGGCTTAGGTGGCAAATGGTAAAACCAAGGTTGGGCCTTGCTGGAGGAGTCTTATTCAAAGCGAACTGTCAAGGGGGTCCCATAAATCACCCAACTGTGTAAGGAACGCAAAATCAAGGAACATAATACCGATATGACGGAAACTAGGGCGGCAAGAGTGGAACAAAACACCAGGCATAAGGCCGAGCCTTCCACCCTTTACCAAGTATATAGATGTGTTAATTAAATAAGAGATATTGTGATATCCCAACATAAACATGTTCCAATATGGAGCAATTTTCAACTTCACCTGCAACTAACAACGCTATAAGAGGGGTTGAGCAAAACGGTAACTTAGCCAAACAACGGTTTGCTAGGAAAGGATGGTTAGAGGCTTGACATGGCAATATGGGAGGCATGATATAGCAAGTGGTGGGTATCGCAGCTTAGCAAAAGAGCGAGCAACTAGCAAGCAAAGATAGAAGTGATTTCGAGGGTATGGTCATCTTGCCTGAGATCCCGCAAGGAAGAAGAACGATTCCATGAAGAAGACAAACGGACGTAGTCGAACGAATCCTCACAAACACGACGTTATCGGAACTAACCCGAAGAAGCAACACCGGAAAGAAGCAAACAACATGGTGAACAACCATCACATAAACATGGCATGATGCACAATCAAGCATGATGCATGTCCGATTTAAATGAGGCATGGCATGGCAAAATGCAACAAGCAATACTACAAGTTAAGTGGAGCTCAATATGCAACGAGTTGCATATTGACAAAACACCACATTCAAGTTATTTAGTTCGCTCTCGGTTATGTACCCAACAATATTAAATGTTGATTAACATGGCAAGATATGAAACATAACAAAACTAACTATTTAGGCAAGTTTAAATGAGGCCGGAACAACAAACAACAAGTCCGGAAAAATCCTCATATGCATATTATGAATTTGGTACTGTTCTGCCCTAAACACAATTTTAATGTTGTTAAACAGCAAAATAAAGTGCACCAAGTTAAACTAGGCATTTTTTCACCCCATTTACAAATAAAGTTTATTAAAGTCGGAGCTACGGTTAATTAGTTATTATGTGCATGATGTTTGAGGGTTTTTTTGTAAAACTGCAGTCTCTGGATAAATAGCAAAATCGCTGAATCGGGAAAAAAAACATGATCGGGCTGAATCTGGCTGGGCCAACAGGAGCTGGGGCGCTGAAGGCTCACCATGGGCCTTGGCCCAATTGGAGGGGAGGCTGCAGGAGGGGCGCGCTGGGCCTTGGAGGGCACGGAGGCGCGGTCAACGCTTCGGACTAAACCGGGCGAGGCGCTGCTGCTCTCGTTTCTGAAGAAACAGAAGCAGCAGCAGGAGCATGGCAATGGAGAAGACGACTGCAGGGGCGCGATGCAGAGGCAGGGGACCCGCGGGCGCGGCAGATCCGGGTAGACCGAGGGTTGGGGAGGCGGTTCCCGGCAACGAGGAACTCCGGCGGTGGCACTGCTCGATGGAGCGAAGCAGGCAGCAGCGGGATCGTGCAGGCGAAGCAGAGGACGGCGGCGGACTTGGCGCGAGCTCCAGGCGACGAGGTGTGATGCAGGGGAGGCAGACGAGGCGGACTTGGCGATGCAGGGGAAAACAGAGGCCGGCGGGAGAGGTTCAAGGCGGCAGCGTCGACGGGGAAGCACGAGTGTCCATGGCCGGGGTTGGAGCTCATGTGCGAAGAGAACATGAGGAAGCGATGGCGCTTAGAGAAAAGGGAAGGAATAGAAGGGTGCAGGGAGGAAGGAGGCGGTACGGGCCTGTGGGATGTAGCGCGGCGCGGCGGCGTGGGTCGACGTTCTCCTGGACGGCTGGATCGAGGGGGCTTGGCGACGTGGATGCCGGAGTTGGGGTCCTTGGCCGCGGGGTGTGGAAGGAGGAGCTCGTGCTCTTGGTTTCTGCTCAGGAAGCGCGAAGCAGAGGAGGCCGGTGCCTCGCGGGCTGTGCGGGGACGAGGAGGCGTCGGGGTGCCCTGCTGGTTGGTGGGATGGATCGATGGCGAGAAGTGGCTGGCACTGGTAGGCTCCGATTGAATCGGGAGGAATCCCAAGGAGGAAGGAGGTTGGTCGGGTGTCTCAAATGGATGGTCGGGTGGCTCAAATGGATCGGGCAAGATCCCGAGGATGGAGGAAACAGTGGGCGGCGGCGGGGGGGGAGGATTTGATGGATTAGACGGCTAGGGAAAAGAATTCTATGAGACCAGGTCTCGCGAGTTAGCAGGTGAGACCCATTCCTATGGATGCCACGTGGCATTCACAAATCACAAAGTGTCTACCCCACCCCCACCTGAAATCAGGGGGGAGAGATTAGATGCTTTAAGATTTGTGAATACCATATGTCATCCATCAAGATGGGTCTCACCTGGAAATTATGAGACCTGGTCTCATATAATTTTTTTCTGACAGCTAGGTCTAGGTTAGACTGTTTATATAGCAAGAGGATTTTTGGTTAGGGCTATTCCGTCCGTCCGATCGTAATCGGGCGGTCAAGAAAGAATAGCTTAGGGAGTCCAATTAATAAAACGGAGATATTTTGTAGATATTTGGGGATGATCCGGACCCAACGGTAACGATAGTCTGGGTCAGGTCAAGGGGAGTTTCGGACACGGGCGAGTGGTCGATGCGCTGTACAAAGAGACTTCGGTTTAGGCAAGAGGGGAAAACGAAGAACAAGGTTGGTCTCAGAACGGTCAACAAACCAAGGGGAACGCGGCAACTACGAGCGGATGCAAGTTTAAAAAAACAATGACGGCAACGAGTGCCGATGCAATGTGGATGATGACATGCTGAATGCAGCAAACAAAATAAAACACACGGCAAACATGAAATATATGAAAGTCTTCTGAAGCGTCGGTCTCGGGGCGTCACAACGACACAGCCAGTTGAAGTGTTGCCGAAGAAGAAAATGATGCAGCACCCGGTCTACTTTGTTTGTTCCCTCCTGCAGGGGGCTAGATCAAGGTACTCCGACGTGCAGAAACTGCTCTTCTGCCTTCTTATGGCCTCGAGGAAGCTGCGTCATTACTTCCAGGCACACGAGATCACTGTCGTCACTCGCCTCCCTCTGCAACGGATATTGCACAATCCAGATGCAATGGGAAGAATTGTGGAATGGGCACTGGAGCTGTCCAGCTTTGGCCTCAAGTTTGAAAGTACTTCGATGATTCAGAGCCGAGTCCTGGTGGAGTTCATTGCAAAATGGACCGCAACGCCTGACGAAGAAGCCCAAGAGACTGCTTTCCCCAGCAAGGAGGAAAGTTGTGCTTGGATCATGTACTTTGATGGAGCTTTCTCCTTACAAGGCGCCGGGGCTGGCGTACTGCTTGTCGCGCCCACCGGAGAGCACCTCAAGTACGTGATCCAGATGCACTTCCCCAGGCAGATGTCAACAAACAATACGGCAGAGTATGAAGGGCTGCTTGCCGGTCTTAGGATCGCGGCGGACCTCGGAATCAAGAAACTCATCGTCAGGGGTGACTCGCAGCTTGTCGTCAAGCAAGTCAACAAGGATTACCAGAGCCCGTTGATGAAGGCCTACGTCGATGAAGTGAGAAAGCTGGAAGAGCGTTTCGACGGTATACAGGTTGAACACGTTCCCCGAGCGGAGAACGATATCGTCGATTACCTGTCAAAATGCGCTGCCCTCAAGCTACCAGTGGAACCAGGTACCTTTGTGCTTCAGCTAACTCAGCAATCCGTTGATCCATCAACAGAGCAGAACAAGAGAGGAAATCAGGGCCCGGCAAGTACTTTCCCGCCGAGCTCCCCGGAGCCGCCGGCAAGGATGTTGCCGGGGACACTGAGCCCGCCACGGGACGGCTAGCTCCGGCGGAGCGTCAAGCTCTTGCCGTCGATACAGCCGCTCCTATGGCGGAGGAAATGCCTTTAGTCCTCGCCGTCGAGCCCCAGGCTCCAGCGTGGGCACAGCATACCGTCTGATTCCTCCAAACAGGGGAACTTCATGAGGAGCAGGAAGAAGCGGAAAAAGTAGTCATCGCTCTACCATGTACCAGTTCGTCGATGACGTCATGTACAGGAAGAGGCCGAACGGTGTTAAATTGAAGTGTATCCCTCGAGAGGAAGGATTGGAGCTGTTGGCGGAGATACACGGAGGCATATGTGGATCCCACATTGGGTCAAGGGCCCTTTCCGGCAAGGCATTTCGGCAAGGCTTCTTCTGGCCCACCGCCCTCCAGGATGCGACAACACTAGTCACCAGGTGTGAAGCATGTCAGTTCCATTCAAAGAAGCTTCATCAGCCAGCTCAAGCCCTTCAAACCATTCCTCTCTCCTGGCCCTTCTCAGTATGGGGGCTCGACATACTGGGCCCTTTCCCCCGCGCTGTCGGGGGCTTTGAGTACTTGTACGTTGCAATCGACAAGTTCACAAAGTGGCCGGAGGTGGAGGCAGTAAGGAAGGTCACAGCTCAATCAGCCGTCAAGTTCTTCAAGGAACTAGTGTGCCATTTTGGCATACCCAACAGGGTTATCACCGACAACGGCACACAGTTCACAAGCCACACCTTCATGCAATATACCCAAGACCTCGGCAGCAAAGTCTGTTTCGCTTCCGTTGCTCACCCACGGAGCAATGGTCAAGCCGAGAGGGAAAATGCTGAAGTACTGCGAGGCTTAAGGACCGAGACCTTTGACAAGCTGCACAAGAGCGGAAGGCGCTGGATTGATGAGTTGCTGACGGTTCTTTGGTCGATCAGGACGACGCCGAATCGAGCCACCGGCCAGACACCCTTTGCCCTGGTATACGGGGCAGAAGCAGTTCTCCCCACTGAACTCATATACGGGTCACCTCGAGTGCTCGCTTATGATGAGCTTGAGCAAGAGCAACTGCGGCAAGATGACGCAATGTTCCTTGAGGAAGATCGTCTTCGGGCGACTGTGAGAGCAGCATGCTACCAGCAAGCCTTGCGCCGCTACCATAGCCGCAAGGTCCATGCCCGAAGCCTTGAGGAAGGCGACCTTGTCCTTCGGCGCATTCAATCGGCCAAGAATTCCAACAAGTTGACGCCAAAGTGGGAAGGCCCTTATCGGGTAATACGAGTCACCAGGCCCGGCGCAGTCCGCCTGGAGACCGAAGATGCCGTTCCGGTGAGTAACTCCTGGAACATTGAGCATCTTCGCAAGTTTTACCCATGAGGCACGGCTTGTAGGGCCCCCCCGGCAAGCCACCTTTTGTACAAGCATTGCCGATGATGCATGTAACCCTTGGTACAAAGCCAGGCGTAGACCCTGAGCATAAATAAATGAAGCGCTGGCGCCCTAAGTTATAGCATGCATGCTAGGTCGAGTCTCATCCTTGGTTAGGGTTGATAGTGCTTAGTGGCGACTAACCCCTAGCTTAGAGCTCGAGTGTGCGTCTCTTTGCCGTTCTTTTGTCTTCCTTGGTTCGCAGGACTCGCAGATATCCTTGCCGGATCACTTGAGGACGAAAAGGAGAAGAGGGACAGACCAGCATCTAGACCTCGGCAAGCCAGTACTGCTGGGGGCTGCAAGAGCAAAGATTTACCCACGGCAACCCAGAGTCGCCGGGGGCTACAGCTTCAGATAAGTTCTTCATCCCTTATCATGCATTCCCTTATGGACTGAGGTATGTGAAACCTCGTTTCTCCCTAAAGCTACCGTGCTCCCCTAACTCTAGGCCCTAGGGCTTGTTCCTGGGGCCAGGATTGGTCGTAGTCGCGGCAGCGAAAGGATGAAACGAGGAGCCTGAACCCGCCTCATCCCTGCCTCCGCCAAAGGCGTGAGAAAGGTCGAGCGAAGTGGGGAGACGGCAAGGCCTGTTGCCGGGCAAGGAAATGTTTATCCTAGAGATATCAAGGATTTACTCCTTGACGTGGGTTCTACCCGCAAACAAATGACCCGGCAAGCATCCCTTTTTCATTAAAAACATTCCACTCAGGTATAGTCCATAGGGAATGAAAAACATGAATGATGGGATTACAAGTTTTAAATACACCCAAGGCCCGAAGGCTTACAAACTAAAAAGAGATAAGGTGCCCGTAATCCCTTTCTTGTCCCTCTCCCCAGGAGTCAGGTCAAGGAGGCGAAAAGGGCAAAAGGGGCGCCTAGACGAGCTATGGGTGGCAGAAGACACCAAGAGAACATCTCGGTGGCCGTCCGAAGGCTGGATGGTCATGGCGGCGCCGAAGTAGAGCTCGAAGATGAGGCGGCAGGACGTCAGCACGCGTCGAAGGCGTCGGTGCCCGCGTACTCCGAGTTGACGGCCTTGCCGCCTGCCCTCTTCCTCTTCCGCAGCCTCCCAACGTCAGCCGCCCAAGGAGACGACCCCGAGAAGTTCAGGGAGCCGGCGACACGGATGATGGGGTCGCCGGTGCCGCACGGAGCGGCGCCCGACACCTAGTCGGACCCGTCATCCTGCCGCCTGCTACCCTCGTCATCGCTGCCGCTGTCCTCCTCATCACTCCCGCTCGAGGAGGAGTCATCGCTCTCAGAAGAGCTCTCCACGCAGCACCTTGCACGGGTCCCGAAGAGCCCGAAGACCTTGACGGAGAGGAGGCCGCCCTCCATTAGCTTGAAATGGAGAGTGAGCCCCTCCGTCAAGCGGTGGATATGAGCGAACGTCTTCCATCCCCGACGAAGATACATCACATGGGGGGCTGGGAAGTCGACGCGAACCCGCGTGCCGCTGATCCCACAGCCCCTCATGTGCAGCCGCAATGACTCCGGCGGATCCAGCTCCATCTCCCGCGCGAATGGAGTCGGGAGACGAAGGCGACGGCGAGGCGGCCGGCGCAGCCTGATGAAGAACTCGCAAGGGTCATCCCCAACATGGCCCTCCATGGGAGGAGGAACTACTGGCGGAGGCAAGGCCAACGCGCCGCCCCGTCCTCCTCTTCCCCGAGCGCCTCGGCCTCGCACACGGCCTCGCCCCCTCCCCCTTCCCCTCGCGGCTGGCTGTGCCACCGCAGGTGCAAGAGAAGGAGGGACGCATTGTCGAGCGGCGACCCTCGCCGCCACCGTTGAAGGACCAGGATTCCCTCTCTCCATGGCGGATGGAAGGGGGAGCAGAAGCTAAAGGAAGGAGGAGATGAAAGAATGCGGGACGCCATCCCCCCTCCTGCTCTTTATAAAGGAACGGGGTGGGGGCTCAGCCGCCCCGCTCAACCAATCAAGACGCGGAAGGCGCAGGGAACTGGGACCGACCCGCTGCCCCAGCCCGCGGCGGCCCGGTTTCCCGCCTCCACCGCTCGCCACCCCAAGCGCATGAGAGCTGCGTGGCAGGCGTGCAGAACCGAGGCGATGGATGAGGCGACCTCTCCCCACCCATGATCGTGGGGAGTGGACGCCTTGAAGACCACGGCTCGGCATCGTTCAGTAAATGGGCCGCGTCCCCACGCCTCCCTCCGCTTACGGGGAAGGCGCGAACCGCCCCCTTTACTACGACGTGACGCATGCGTGCAGAGCTCAGCCCCACGCATGCCGCCCACGTCACACACGCCTTCCCATGCTGCGCCACACGTGGAAAGCGTGGGAGGCGCAGCGCGCGAAGAGACTTACCGCGGTAAAAACCGCCCCGCCTGCCCGCGCACCGTTTTTGGGCCTAGCCCAACGACGCGATTGCGCTTACGTGTGGCCCAGGCCTGGGGGCTCCTGTCGGTGTACAAAAAGAGGGGTACACTTTTTGTACCCCTATAACTGTGCACAGGCAGTCTGAGCCACGGGCACCACCACACTGAGCAAGGCAAGGGAGGTGAGCCAAGGTAAGACTGAAGCTCGAGAGAAGCAGAACGACGCCAAGACAAAGACCACAAGGAGCAAAGGGGACGAAGCGGACCCCCCGGCAAGATCCTTGCCGGGAGGCGGTTTTAGGAAACCCGGCAAGACCCTTGCCATGGCAGCTCGCCCCACACCTACGGAGTGGGTCACCCTTGAGTCCACTGCCCCCATGGGGCAAGGATTCGGGAGGCATCCCCGTGGTGGCATGCAGATCTTTGTGAAGGCATTCAAGATCAGATACACACTTTAGAAGATGATGATCATTGGCGGGATCCCAGCTAAGGAGGACCACAAGGCCCCCGGCAAGAGCCTTGCCGGGGATGACAGCAGGCGCCACGGCAAGACCCTTGTCGGGGCCCCGGCAAGACCCTTGCCGGGGCCATGGCAAGGCCCTTGCCAAGAGCACCCGTAGGGCCACCATCAGGCCCACACCAATCAGACCTCCACCGTCGTTCGCATGCAGCTGCCAACCCAACCAGCTGGGCAGGCACCTGCGTGGCGGCATGCGGATCTTCGTGAAAACCCACCACTACGCCACCTCAGCTGCCTGCCTG
Source organism: Aegilops umbellulata (assembly GCA_032464435.1). Classification (NCBI taxonomy): domain Eukaryota; kingdom Viridiplantae; phylum Streptophyta; class Magnoliopsida; order Poales; family Poaceae; genus Aegilops; species Aegilops umbellulata. Next base: position 392,111,438 of record CP136058.1, read on the forward strand.
CCTACATGGCACCGCGGGCACCACTGGCCAGGGCGCGTGTCAACGCGAGAGGGAGCGGCGACGGATGAGACAGGGCTCCCCCCCCCCCCCCCCCCGTCCCCGATAAAGCAAAGACACCTAAGCAAGACGCATTAAATGCGCCTTGTCATGTAATGTGAGGGATAACCTCGCATCACTGTACCCTTTCCACCTCCTGTGTGCCACTGTGGCAACCCCTTTCCCTATAAAAGGAGGCCCAAGGCAACCAGGAGGGGGATTCGGCTTTTTGGAGCTCCTCACGCCCCATAGCTAGCTCAAGAACGCAGATATACAATCCACCAAAGCAGGAGTAGGGTTTTACGCATCCTCGCGGCCTGAACCTGGTTAAAGGAATCGTGTGCTATCTGTTTGATCCACTCTTCTCATGACCCCGCGCCCCGCAACCGTAGTAGGGATTCTTGTGATCCCATAGGTGTCGTTCCCACCGACAGGAGGGAGTATGATAGTAGTACAGTATGTTCCCTGTAGTGAAGATGAGCAGGGACATTTGCAGTGTAGAGGTCTATATGGTCGGTTGTGATGGACACTTTGAACTCTTCGGGGCTCTTTGATTCGTAGGATTTTGTAAACATAGGAATAGGATTTGTAGTGGCCTGCCCACTTGAATCCTACAAGATTAGCAAGGAAATGCGGGGAGCTGTGTCGCCTTTGAGAGTTACACTGATATTAACAGTACCGCACCTTCAGTTGAAGAGAGCTGGTATCCGAAGCCTTTCTAGCCATACCGGCAATACTAGCACATATGTTCCAGCAAGTTCCACTTTGCTGATTTTACTTCTGATGCTTATGTTTTTCCCGTTATATCTACACTATGATCTGTGTAGCTGCTATGTGTCGCACTAGCAGCAGTCCACTCTTGAAGCTAAACAACACACCATAAGTCCAAAGCTTACTTCTTCAAATACGAATTGTGATATGATACTGATATTAGTTAACGGACACACATTTAATTGGTCAGGTAATGCTCCCACTTTATTTTCCAAATGCATGTGGCCACATATAGAGAGACATCATGGAATTGCATTTCTTTGGGCGCTGTGATTCATCATGAGTGGGCAACCAACATTGTATGCAATGCAGCGGAAACTCAAGAATATGCTTCCTCTTCTGTTCTTTAACATGTTCCTCTTTTGTTATTTTGTATTTAGTACGTACAGTATGTTCCTTGTCCGGAAGGAGAGCAGGGACATTTGCAGTCAACAGCTGATAGAGTTGGCCTGTAATCGATAGGCTTTCAATTAGTAGCGGCAATACAACACCGTATTTTCCAGCCAGTTCCACTTTCCTGATTTATATATCGTGGTTATGGTGTACCCCATTTATGTACACTATGATCTTCCTAGTTGTTGTGTGCTCTTGTTATCATGGTTTGGCAATAAACTCTCTATACAGTATATTATTAACCTATCATCTGCCAACTATCCGTACTTCTGGAACCTATTTTTTGTGTACTTGTGCCAGATTATATTAATGCACGCACCGTATTACAGCACACATGAGCTCTCTCATCAGAATCCAATGATAGCACACAAGGGTTTACAGGGGCGCCCCTATATTAGAATATCTGCATTACAAAGATAATCTCACTACTATTTATGTTTTCATGGTTCTCAGATATTATACGTAATTATAGTGAATATCAGAATCTGCGCATCAGAAGAATATTGTGGAACACAGCAACGACTTACAAAATTGGCACCAAGGCATTGAGTGCCATTCTGGATGCAATGAGACTCATACGCTCCCCACTATAGATTCTTGTTTAGAATATGATCCTAATGACTATTCTAACCTCGAGGAGTCAAAGGAAGATGGCATGTCTTGTTCACCCATCAAGGTGCCTGTTCTAATTTGGCATGGTTTTATTGATTGCGCATATCTTGCATATGTTGTCTTACATTTCTTCTACTTTGTTGCACCACCATGTGCTTAGTTTACTCATCATATATGTCAAGATGTCATGCCCATCCATTATCAATACATATTCCATCTGTCATCATACCATGTTTTTTCACTCAAATGTTGTTCTTGTGCATTAGACATCAAAAAGGAAGAGGGTGATTGCCGAACCTGAAGGAGCACCAGCAAAGTCCTTGAAAAACGTGGTGGTGCCGGAGAAATCAAACAGCACCCTATTTATATTGGATGTACAACTAGTGACACAAAACGTAGGACCGACTCCAGCAGATAGTACCCATACTTCACTGGCCACACCACTAGCCCCACCACACAGGACCTCCACTCCAGCCAAAGGTATGCCAATTTCGGTTGTCATAGCACCAGCCGTACCACAGAAAAATCTCACTCCAGCAAAAAGTACAACAAGTCCACCGTCCGAAGACCTATCCCAACTACAGAGACGGCCAATTCCTGCAGATTGGAACCCCATTCTAGTTATTCCCAGTTTTAAAGATAATGCTTTGAATGTTGTTAGGGACTACGTGCATATATTCCCATCATGGGAAGATTATAGTGAAGACAAACACCATTTTCACATCTTCCTGTCCCACTTACGTGTAAGTGCTATTGTTCATGGTGATTATTTTCCTGTTTTCTGCTGATTGAACACGTCAATGATTTACATTACATTGTTGTAAGTAGGCGAGGGTCAATCTGGATAGTCATGACGAGCAAAGCTTGCTTGCGCTTTTCAAGGAAGCATTGCAGCAGTATCGGTGTTACCTGAGAAAATTACACTTTGATGGCAAGTCTATAAACAAATTTCCGGTGAAGTCTCCTGTGCTAAACTTAGAAGACATTGAATGGAAAAACCTTGTTATGCACTGGTCTCATTCCCAGGATGAGGTACTGTCTATGATATCACATGACAATTTGAACTTCTACTTTTTCGCATGTGCCTTATGGATCTTTTTTGCAGGAAATCAGCTTGAAGAAGAATTCCGATTTGAAAAGAACGACATGATATTGCAAATATGTTGCCCGCTGCTTTGCTCTTGTTAGTACATGTTGTCCTGTATCACTGTACTTGCATTCATACCTGGTTCATTATATGACAGCAGTATGCATGATAGCTTGCTTATCAATTGTTCGCTCCAAATTATCTGATCTATATGAATGGTTACATTAGTGTAGAATAGATCCAATGCCAATTAATTTTTTTAGCTCTGCATTGTTCTTGTAAGTACCTGTTGTCCTTTATCAGTGTACTTATATTGACACGTAGTTGTTCATGTACCATCACTCTGTAGCTTATTTTCCTTTGCCCTCCATTTTCTATGCATCAGATCTATATTTACTCTTACCATAAGGTTGGATAATACCGATGGTCCTGAAGAAGTTTATCTCTGCATTGCTCTTGGCTGTACCTTTTTCCTGTATCGCTGTACTTACATTTATAGCTACTTGGTCATGTAGCACCACTCTTCATCTTATATTAAATATTCTCCATTTTTTCTTATATTATCACATCTATATTTACTCTTAACAAAATGTACAATAAAGGCAATGCTTATGAAGAAGATTTTGTGGTAAACTTCTTGAATTGCCCCCCCCCCCCCCATCAGCATGGACAAGGGCATTACAGAGACTGTCTTCACCAATAATGTAAATTTTTCCTTCTCAAGCCTTCAAACTTTGTTGTGTATATTTGGTTAGGCATGACTACAACAGTTGTTTATTTTTTGTGTTTTCATCAAATTGCATGCTTAAAGTTTATTATGTAGTTCATAAACAAAAGTTTGTCCTTCTCAATTTAAGTTTTCAGTTGTACAACCAAGTTCCTTCTTCATACCATGTAAATTAAACTATACAGAGCAAGTGATCTTCTTTTGCACCATGTATGCTTCTGTTCTTGATCCGTAATCCAGTGGTGTGGTGAACCTACCCACTACAACACAATGTCATATTCTGCAATGTCTTAACTATGAACAATGTCATATCATTCTACCATTATTTAAACCGTCTCTTTATTTGCCAATCTGAAATGGGATAAATTGACAACACACTAACCATTGATACTTATGAGTTCTTGATCTGTAATCCAGTGGTGTCGTGAAGCTATCAACTCCTTCACAATGTCATTTCCTGCCATGTCTTAACCTGAACAATACCATATTGTGTTAATGCTATTTTAAACTGTGTCACTTTGTTCGTCAGTAAGAAATGTGATGAATTGTCAGCACTGATAATTAATTATATGTGCAAAACATGTCATCTGTCTGTTTGTTTATCTTTCAAAGTGAGGATGCAGTTTCATCAACTTGCTCAGCTGTTTGCGCTACAACTCCCGAGCAGGGCTAACCTTTCTTGAATTCTATTGAAGTGCTATCGGTTTTGTATATTATTTTGTCGGCGTGTTTATTTGCACTGGTGGCGATCTTTGATGCACAGTGTATGTAATTTGCTGTCTGCTTGTGCTTTATTATCATAGTGGCGAACTTTGATGCCCAGTGAATGTAATATGTTGTAATTTATTTATTGTATAGTCTAGGCTTTTTCTTATTCACGATGCTGCAGTTATTTTACTGTATATATCCTGTCTTCGCAGTAAACCGGCCAAACCATAAAATTATGGTACATAATCGGGCCGTCATGCAAATCACTACATAATCAATCTGTTAACAGGCCTAAATTTAAACTGGCCCACTAGTAGATTTGAGCCTCTAATAGGCTAAGTAAACTGCTGGCCCTATTTTCCGCAAGAAAACTCAATGGGCTTTTAGGAGGCTGAAAAGTAGGTTGGGCCTGAAACATGCCGAACAGCTCATGGGCCAGCAGCAGGCCGAAATAGACCCTGACCCATAATTGTGCCAACCACATCACGGGCCGTTAACAGGCCAAAATTGTCTCGGTCCTTGTTTGGCCCAATCATATTATCGGCTGTGAGCAGGCCAGATGCAAACCGGGCCATAGTTAGAACCCAACTATATGACGGGCTTTTAACAGGCCGAAATAAATATAGGGCCAAAATATTAAATAGGTCGAAACTAATATCAGGCTGAATTACTAAATGGGCCTTTAGCAAGTGGGCCCAAAAGCATAGCGTCCAGTTGACGGGCGGAATCTGATATGGGCCATAATTTAGCCTAAAGCCTCTTAAAGGGTCGAAACTGATCTGGGCCGTAATTTGGCCCAGAACGTGGTAGGCTTTTAACGGGCTGGATCTCATATGGGCCTTTATTGGGCCCGGAACATGGCAGGCTGTTAATGGACCAGATCAATTATGGGCCAGCATTTGGCCCAAAACATGGCAGCCTGTTAACGGGTCGGCTCATTAGTGTCCTTGAACGCTTGTGGGCCTTTAGCTGGGCCGGCTCCATTATGGTCGGCGAAATCTCGTGGGCCTTTAGTTGGGCCAGCCCATTATGGTCGGTGAAATCTCGTGGGCCTTTAGTTGGGCCGGCACATTATGGTCGGTGAAATCTCGTGGGCCTTTAGTTGGGCTGGCCCATCTAATCTTTATGGGCCACTTTTGGGCCGGCCCACGTGTCAACATATCATAGGTGCATCTCGCCCGTTGGATGAGTGACACCTATGCTGACGCGGAGCTGACATGTGGTTCTGTCGGCCAATGAGAATTTTACACGCGAAAAATCATCATTGATCGTGGCTATTAATAGGTTATCGGATCCAAAACCGGACCCGGTAGCTTCACGGCGAGCTGTTACGGTGGATGCCACGTGTCGGCCACCCTTGACGAAAGCACTTCCATGACGCGGCATTTATCGTCATCGAAGTGAACACTTCCGTGATGATAATTTTGGTAATGTCATGGAACACTTCTACGACAGCACAGGTATGACTATCTTGATTCTATCATAAAATCATCATGGAGTAGATGGAAAGTGCGGCTTGCCACACCCCGCACCCCTGTCGGGTGCGGACACGTATAACCTGACACGGTAGGTCACGCTTCAAAATCGATAGGTTGACATGTTAAGAAACTACATAGATAACATAACTCTGTCCAATACATGGCATCCAGGCAGTGCAATCTGTTACAGCAAAGGCTTAGCAGCATTTTGATTCCAAAAGTAAACCAACAATATGAGTCGTCACAAATCAAATATGGTAGTTCAGCAATTATTTAGACAAAGGGATTCATACAATTAATAGTAGTTGGCAGAGATTGTGAAGTGAAGTAGCTAGCTAGCATCAAAGTCCCAGTAGTCTCTCGGTGGAAACAGGTTCCCACTCCGGTTCACTTGGATGTGGTGCTACTCATCAATCTCCACTATATCAGAGGTGCATCTATACTTTTTTTTCCAATAAAGAGGTGCCTCTATACATATACCACAAATAACCATGATCCTAATACCTGGTCAAGGCATACAAATCCATAGAAAATTAGCCCTCAAACTTTATGTAGCTCAAGTACATCTTGATGTAAGTTCCCAACTGAAATAGGCCATGAGAGGGTCCTCTTGCAACTCGACCTGTACGTACAATAAGATGACATCATTGATTTGATATACTGGAAAATGAAGATATAATGTACGATACTGACAATATGGTGACAAGTTATGACAACCCCGCTTATTAGTTTACATGAGCACAAACCCATGCACCAAAGCTTGCAGTGAGGCGATAATAATTAGGTTTAAACAGAATATGATGTTCCTTGCATACAAATTAGTAGCGATTTCAAAATTGCATATTAAAGTTTGAAATTAAATAAAATGCCAAAAATATAGACGCATATTTATGAATCTTAGTTACACTACAAGAAATATGTCAACTTGTGACCTTGACTATTGGTCACTGAAAGGTCATTGTTTTTCATTTGCGACCTTTTTTGACCAAAAACAGAAGGTCAAAAGCTGGCGGTCGTAAACTGAAATTAACGACCTTCTCTGTGAGAAGGTCGTGGACGTTTACGACCAAAATATGCCTATTGTTTTGTTTTGGTCACTAGCAACCTCCCCAGGCCACGTAGGCATCTAGCGTGGCAAGCTCATGTGGCACAAGATTCAGCCCGGTCCAATTCGGTTTTCTACATGGGCCTAGCCCAACAATTCAGCCTTTCTTTATTATTATTCCTACGAATTCTGTTGGGCTACATGGGCCAAGCCCAATAGTTCAGCCTTTTTATCTCTGGGCTTTGGCCTTTTACAGTCTATTGATTATATATTTTTGGAAAATATATATTGGAGCTGGTCCCACTAGTCATGTTAATCTCATATATTGATCCCACACATAAGAAAGTTACGAACTATTCACATTATTTCATAAGTGGGTTGCACTGGTCAGGTTCCCATCTCACACACAATCAAATCACATTCATAATCAAATATTCCAAACAAGAGAACATGTGAAACTCGTCAAATGACACTAGATTAGTGTACTACAATTTCTGGAGACTATTACAACCTAGGTATACCAGCTATTACAATATTACAGTCAAATAGAACAGACAACTCTTTGTTGAGTAGCACTTCATGGCTTCGCGCTTTTCTTCACGTCTTCGCACTTCCAACTTTCTTAGGCCTGGAGCTCCTATAAAAGAGGAACCAAGTAAAGAAGTTACGCGCAGCTATATTTGCTACAGATCAGCTATCAACTCGATATTTATGTACACCATACAGAAATTGTTTCCAGTCAGAACAAGTTCACTTAATACTCAACTCCTTTATTTGTGTCCATTTAGTGCAAGTCCATTATCCATGCATATAAACTTTTGCTCCCAGCCAGCACCTACCCAACTAAGTACAAGTCAGGAGGCCACTACTATTAAACCAACTCAAGTGAGAGAGCCAGCAAACTAGGTGGGATATTTCCTTATCACTAAAATTAAAAATTTGGGCACACCAAAAATTGATTGTGTGTCATAAGATGATCCTGAGAGTGCAGCACCATGTTACCATCTCTAAAGCTCATTAGCCAGCAGCAAAAATTGTGTAACATATGTATAACCATTGCAAACAACCTTAGCAGAATAAGAAGAACAAAATTTCATGTAAAATCTTGGTATAACTAGTAGATTATCCCCTAATAGAAGCTAATTAGGCTCCAATACACAAGGCATAGCAAGCACAGACTAAATAAGCCACGGCCATGAAACAGAGCATGGTATTACAGCAGCTCAGAGATGGAGCTAGAGGTAGGAGAAAGACTCATCGGAGAGGAGGTTGTAGTCGAAGCCGCACACAGGCGCCGCCACCACCATCACCCTCTAGAGGAGACGTTGCCGCTTCATCGATGGACTCATCTGGTACAAGGAGATCATCAAAATGCATCACACTCATGATCATCAAAACGCAGCAGCAGGAGCAAATACAAGTTAGGCCACCATGAACAGGGGCACTAGGTAATCCAGTAGCAATGTCATATATAGGTAATAATAGTAGGACCTTAGATAATTAGTTTTTGTTCTTACTGACACACAAGTTGACAGAATGTACTCAATATATTCTAATAAAAAGGTTTGGGAGCAGAGGGAGAAGAACCTGGAAGATAGCACCGCAGAGTTACCCTCTAAGAAGTGAAGGTAAGGAGAAGAACCTGGAAGTACTGGATGAGATATCAACTACTGCTACTACTAAAGCATGTGCAAGATGTTAGTTAACACCATCATAACCAGTTGAACCTAGCACCTAATCATCGATCAACCACCAAACAGTATGAAGCAAAAGCAAAAGCAAACAAAATTGGATGAGGTGAATTGCCGAATAATACAGCCATAACATTACTGTCACCAAGATTCATAGTCCACCGAGTCATTCAATAAGTGACATAATAATCATGCCATGGTGATGTTAACACCAGGACATGACATAAAACAGAGCTTATTACAAAGGGAAATAACTGAACCTGGACATGGACACATGAGACAAATCAAGCAACAGTAATGATCTAACTTTCACAAGCACATCTGTTCTCAAGAAGAATTCACAAAGACCATCATAAACAATAACATATGGAAAGGCAGCGCTAGAGGAAAGGCGGTTGTTAGTATACTGCATGGCGTTAGGTGTAAGCTGCCCATGTGTACAGAAACAAGAACATATGGATCAATAGGCATTAGCAGCAGCAGAAATTGACCCTAGCTGATTGTCTTTCACATACCCAGTAACAAAATAATATGTGCATTCGACAACACTAACAGTCAGTCCAGAATATGATTCACAAAAAAGAAAAGAGCAATCTGTCCAAAAAATCACTTGCTAGATTAGGAAGCAAGTGACTATAGTGGGGGAGGAGCAGACCCCTCCTGCCCCTCCCCCACAAGCAGAACAGGTCTGTCGGCTGGGCACACCCCTACTCCTCCGCCTCCTCGAGCAGGAGACCCCCTTCCCCTACAGCTTCTTGGTGCGCCGCATCACTAGTCACCTCCTCATGCAAGAAGTACACAATAAAAAGACAGGCGGTCAGTGAGGTACATTTTCACAGCAACAGAAGCTTAAAATTAACAGAAATACACACATCAAATTAAGTCACTAAGATACTTAAGTCCACCACATGGTGTAGAATTCTATGGTGGTATGTAATTGCAACTCATGAACCAAAAGAGGAATAACATCATCACCAAGAGTTTCTGATGATAAGCATAGCTCCCTACAAAAAAGAACTAAGGGCATGGATCATCTTCCACTTGAGAAGCTGGCTGGAGGAGAAAAGGATGATTAGATGTGAATATGGATATAAGTGCTCACATCAGTAGTTCTAATCCATGGTAGCAATACATAGACCAACAACACATGTTTCGTCCCATGATACTACAGTTGCGGTGTCATTACAAGCAGTGGCGGAGCTACAAGGAAAAAATTGCGCTGGCCAAGCTATTGAAGAGCACACAAAAATTTAAATTGTATTAGTGTGCAGCGACTTGGGAGACAAATTCATCAATTAGATTGTATTAACTTGGTGCACTTGCATTCAGTCATCAACACCCACGGGGCATTCTGAAACAAAACCGCTCTACTACAGTTGTGGTTCCAATTGAGGTGTGCCCTATGGTGTTATACATAAGACAAACAAACTAATTAGGGTTCAGCAGCAAGCAGTTGCACAGATGCATCACTCCTTGTCCCTCTCCCTTCAGATACAGCGGTGATTGTTGAAAACAAAAAAGCAGTCCATCTGAACCCGACGACGGCATACAAAGTGCGGGGGGGGAAGCAATGTAGGGGATGGAGCAGGGGGAGTACTGGCCCACGCCGTGAGGACGGAGGCGATGGAGGTGCCGATGGTAAAGAAGACGCGGTGGCTCTCGAACACTTCCTGCACGCACGCACCACGGGGGGATCAAAACCAGATCACGAGAGGGCACCGGGGATGAGGTTTGATTTGATATAGGCAGGGCGGGGCTGACCTTGGTGGAGAAGAAGGTGTCGCGGATGGCCGCCCAGGAGTTCGTCGCCCGCCGCCGGACGTTGGGCAGCGACAGCACCACGTCGACGACCACCGCCTCCACCGCCGTTAGCAGCAGCGGCAGCCTCTACAGATCGGACATGAAACAAACCAAGGAGGAATCAGAGGGAGGCAGAGAAGACAAGGGAGGGATTCATTCACACCCACCCACCCAACCAAGAGAAGGGGGTCGAAGATCCGCGGTCGCCATGGCCAGAGAAGGGCGTCGTGGAGTTCGCCGGCGGCGAGGGACACCACAGCAGGACACTCCTTTGGGTGCGCGTGCGGATCCGCCCCTCCCCCTCCCCACCCATCCGTCAATCTGAAGAGGGACGGAGGGAGGTCGCCGGTGGTGATGGGGTTTCGCCGGTGGGGGTTGCCGACGGCGGGATTTGGAGAGGAATCGAGAGGGAGGTGGAGCTCGAGTTGATCTCCGGCCAGGAAGGGGAGGTGGCGCTGGCAGTGGAGTGGTCGGGGTCGGCGGCGGCGGGTCGTGGGGAGAGGAGTGGTGTGAGGGGTGGGGGAAGAGGGGTGGTGGTGCGCGGGCGCGGGCGGCGGGGTCGGATCTGAATCGGGAGGGATGGGATCGGCGGGGTGGCGGCGGCGATGTGGGAGACGAGGGGGAGCGCGTGAGGTGGGTGACGGATCTCGAGCGCTAGGGTTCGTGGGGTGAGAGGGTGAGGGATTTTTCTTTTTTCTTTTTCTTTTTTTAGAAAAAGAGGGGGAAGGGTGAGGGAGAAAGGGCTGCTGTCGGATCTGAGAGCATCCGACGGCGTTTGAGCACGATCTGCGTGACATGTCCATGGACCAATCAGAAACCTAGTACAAGTTATGACCTTCTCAATTGGTCGTAATCGACTAAAAATAAGGTGTTGAACCGAATTTTTTCAAAAAAAGTGTTGAATCATATAAACAGTTTTTTGATATGAGAAATTCAAAAAAAAAACATTCTCATTGTGTCACCAAATGTGACATAGTTTTTAGGAAAACTAACAAACTTGGAATTGGAATAAGACAAATATCTTTAAAAAGTGTTTTGAGAAATGAGTTCTAGGAAAAAAATCTTTTTCTATTTTCGAAGTGACAAAATTCTTTTTTTGTGAAGAATCTACCAAATATTTGTTTGAAAATGGCACCACACCATTTTCCAAAACTATAAGAGTGCATTTTATGTACAGTGGACCAAATCTTAACATGTAAAATGCTTTCGATCCACTTCTCATCAAAAAGACAAATTATGTTTCAAAAAAGAATCTACGTTAACATTCATGGCATAGTTTGTTCAAATGATCTCATGTTGTGCACAAGGGTGCATATTGGAATGGCAAACAATGTTGCCTAAGGAAGTTTTCATTTTCTTTGGATGAAAAAACCATTTTCCATTTTTCAAGTGCCCAAAAGGAGGGTTTTTTGTGAAGGACCTCCAAAATAATTGTTGCAAAATTGGACCAAATCATTTTTCTAAAATACCAGGACATATTTAATGCACAATTGACAAAATGGTTGGGGTGTAAAAAGTTTTGATCCACCTCTCGTGAAAAAGACAAATTTCCGCCGATTCAGTTGGAAACGGGTCAAATTTGAACTGCAGCTGCCTCATAGTTTGCTATTTATTTTTTCCAAAAATCATTTCTAGGTACATAAGTACCTATTTAATCAGAGAAACGCCAAAAAAATCCAAGATTCAACCACTAACTAGGAACGGTCATTCCCGCCGTTTTGACCGCATTTTGAAACGGGCATAAAAAATTCAAAAAAATAAAAAATTGGGAAACCTTCGCATTGTGTCATTATATGTGGCCAAGTTCCCAGGAAAAATAACAAACTTGTAATACGGCAATTCTTTTAAAAAAGTGTTCTCAGAAACGAGCTATCACGTGTGGAGATCAATGGCTTTCAAGCCAAATGATCAATCTTATGGCCACATTCATGGCATAGTTTGTTCAAATGATCTCATATTGTGCACAAGGGTGCATATTGGAATGGCAAACAATGTTGCCTAAGGAATTTTTCATTTTCTTTGGACGAAAAAACCATTTTCCATTTTTCGAGTGCCCAAAAGGAGGTTTTTTTGTGAAGGACCTCCAAAATAATTGTTGCAAAATTGGACCTAATCATTTTTCTAAAATACTAGGACATATTTAATGCACAATTGATAAAATGGTTGGGTGCAAAAAGTTTTGATCCACCTCTCGTGAAAAAGACAAATTTCCGCCGATTCAGTTGGAAGCGGGTCAAATTTGAACTGCAGCTGCCTCATAGTTTGTTATTTATTTTTTCCAAAAATCATTTCTAGGTACATAAGTACCTATTTAATCAGAGAAACGCCAAAAAAATTCCAAGATTCAACCACTAACTAGGAACGGTCATTCCCGCCGTTTTGACAGCATTTTGAAACGGGCATAAAAAATTCAAAAAAAATAAAAAATTGGGAAACCTTCACATTGTGTCATTATATGTGGCCAAGTTCCCAGGAAAAATAACAAACTTGTAATACGGCAATTGTTTTAAAAAAGTGTTCTAAAAAACGAGCTATCACGTGTGGAGATCAATGGCTTTCAAGCCAAATGATCAATCTTATGGCCACATTCATGGCATAGTTTGTTCAAATGATCTCATATTGTGCACAAGGGTGCATATTGGAATGGCAAACAATGTTTCCTAAGGAATTTTTCATTTTCTTTGGACGAAAAAACCATTTTCCATTTTTCGAGTGCCCAAAAGGAGGTTTTTTTGTGAAGGACCTCCAAAATAATTGTTGAAAAATTGGACCTAATCATTTTTCTAAAATACTAGGACATATTTAATGCATAATTGATAAAATGGTTGGGTGTAAAAAGTTTTGATCCACCTCTCGTGAAAAAGATAAATTTCCGCCGATTCAGTTGGAAGCGGGTCAAATTTGAACTGCAGCAGCCTCATAGTTTGCTATTTATTTTTTACAAAAATCATTTCTACTTACATAAGTACCTATTTAATCATAAATACATGGTTTGGTGGCGATACGTCGAGGTTTGGACGGTGGCCGAGGGCTCCAACTCTAGAGCGCGTAAACTCGCATGCCCGCCACGTGGTCACCACGTGACCGTGGCGTTGCCATGTGTTCTGGGCGGCCTAAGCATGTCTAGTGGGTTGGGCACTCCCCAGGTAGGTGCTAGGAAGAAAATTACAACACAAGATTCTCACGAGGAGACTGATCGATGCTCAAATATGAATTAGCAGCCAAGTGTTTGATTAGCGGTACAGGAAATGTACATGGCTAATGGGCATGTGTTTTGGCTGAGGATGATCAGTTACTAAGAATACCGTCTTCACAAATTTTCAGCTCAAAAGGAGGAGCCTTGGTGGTACTTGCTTTGCAAACTACCACACTGGACATAAATACGAATGTTGAAGCTCGGCTCAAAATAATGAATGGATTGAGCTGGCATTTGGTGGAGGATGGTTATTTGGGCATAGGAAAGCACTGTAGAAAATGGATACTATTTGGACATGTCAAAGTGGTACTTCCTTCACAAACTGTTGTTGTGAACAGAATAGGAAAATGAAAAATTTTGAATTATTTTTGAACTAGGCAAGTAAGTTTTTACATATTTGACAAAGATATGACCCAAAGAATTTATGAGATTTTTTGGGAATGACAGAAATATAGGTTGCTTCATAACCTAGGGCAAAAACTACCACATGGACATGACACATAGGCAAAACTGATGAGATGGCGCCTAGTCATCGCAACCCACAACAATTTACAAGGCTATGACCATCTATATTGGTCGTTAACAACTAGAAATAAGGCAGCGGACTAGCGTTGTTTGCTTTATGACCATTTCGTGTAAGGAAATTACGACCTTTCTGACCAAAATGGTCGCAATGCTTTAGGGTTTGGAGCCCCCCGAACAGCTTTTGACCAATTGGTCTGAAATGTTCATAGATCTATGACCATTTCTTCCAGGGTCACTGACAGAAGGTCACTAGTTGACATATTTCTTGTAGTGTTATTTGATTGGGAAGATAGTCGGGACAAATGACATTCGTATCAAGCTTAACAACAAACGATACTATTTCCCATATTTGTTCGTCAGAGATATAGGTATTCAAACCAAAATGCGTAAAAGAGGCGAGCCGACAAAAAAACCAGCATACTTAAAAAAAATGTTTGTCAAGAATAAAATTGGTTGCTCCTTGCCCAATTGGGACATATGAATATCAACTATTAGTAGGAAAGAGGTTAAGCGGTCACAAGTCCAGGCTACTTGTGTTTACTCATACTCACATGATGGCTCTGAAGCTTTGGCAGTTTTTGTGTAGTTACTAAAAGGCTGGAAGCTACAACTTCTAGGACATTAATGGTACCTGCATTGAAAAAAATATGCAGACAGTAAACCAAGTGATGAAATCAAGGTGTATCTCATGCTGATTATACTAATAAAAATATATAATTTATTGAACTTGCTTGAGCTTGTGTTTGGAATAGCATCAAGAGTTTACTATGTCTAGGCTACAGAGAAATGCATGTAGAAATGCTAGAAACTTACTGAGAACAAAAAAGTGATGTACACACTGAATTTAGACCAGGTACATGGTAAGACCAAGCTATAATTTTGATGGTACACTATCATTCTAAGTATCAATTTTGAAACACACTATCATCAACCTACATGCTATTTTTTCTAATACATGTTAAATTTATTAACATATGACCAAGGGCATCTTTAAGGCTCCTTGCAGCAAATGAGACCATGTATGATCAGAAATATGCCATAACAGCCAGAACATGATCGATTTGAAAGACATCATAATCCTTCAGGGGAAAGACATCATAATCTTTCAAAATAAAACAAAATAAACTCTTGCACGATCTCTTGAGGGGAAAGGCTGTCTTGAGTACTCCCATAGCCATGCTAAGAGGGCCGCCTATTTAACAAAACCAACAATATTTCGGAGAACACTAACTTTTCAAAGCCATTGTAGTAGATAAAATTTAGGGAGAATCTTAGATTTACTATAAAAAACTGAATAATAATGTATTCTATGGCCTCGAACACCACCATAGATCAAAATACAACTACCACAATGACTTACTATTGCCTTGTACCAGACTGGATTTGTTGACATCTTCTAGGAATAATATTTTGACAGCATATACTTTCCATGTCCCTGTTTGAGATCTACAGAAATGAAAGCATTCTTGTTAAGCAAAACTTAGAATTCTGAAAAATTGCATAATGTTGACGGTAAATGGGATTATCACTTGTTGTTATCACATGAACACTGTAATTGTACTGATTCGAACTACTAATTTATTTCTCTTGCTCATATTATTTATCCTGCTATACATGGGATCTTTTAGTGATGAATATTAAGATAAATACGGTTCCATACATGGTTTTCGCCATTGCAGCAACCTCTAATAACATGTTTTATTACATCAAGCATGATAACATAATCGGATGAAATTACAGTACTCGGTTTTCAGTAATATTTTGGAAAACAATTATATTTATTTATAGTGCACCCAAGATTCTTGCAATAAGTTAAATATATCCCAACTAATTTATTCTATGCGTAGTGTGCAAGATGTATTCAATGTTGTAATATTGTACACATATTAAAGGAAGAGAAAAGATTACCGATGTATATACACCATAACTGACCTTTAGGAGTTAGTTTCAGAATCTTTTTCACGATGACACCAATGACGTACCATAATAGCTTAAAATCCTGATAGATGTATAAAGATCATGTACATTAGATGTATAAGAACTACTCGATTAGTAAATTTTTCTCTGAGTGTGTTATAAGATAAGCGCATCATCACACTACAAGAGATCGGGCCTACTATGACGAGTTAAAAAATGTCATCGAATACCTAATAACGTCACAAATTACCCCTCGGTGACATTTTATGGGCGTCACGAGCATCGTCACGGATTCCCCGTCACAGATTACTCCTAGTGACGGCGCACGCGCAAAAACGTCATCGAAATTGGGACCTTCGGTGACGTTGTATAGAATGTCATCGACTTGCTATTTCCATGACGGTCAATTAATGTCACATGTTAGGAGAAAATATGCCATATTGTACCATATTCGGTGACGAGGCGATGTCACTAACTTTATGCCACATCAACACCCGAGCAGCTATCCCACTACTAGTGCCACTACTTTTATTATGGATGAAGATGACGTCATTAAAATATATGTACTTTCTCTTGAATCTAAATTACGATGAAAATACGTATTTAATTCACATCACATCACATCAGATTATATAAAAATTTAAAGAAAAAAATCACATCATAAATTTATATGAAAGTTAAATCATATTATATATGAAATTGTCTCAGCCAAATCATTCTGTAAACAAAAATGACAGTAAAAAACTGACTCAAGTTTGACACAGACAATAGACAAGATGGAAACTAATATTAACTAAAGACCACATATGTTCTCCTGATGATTCCAATGTAAGGATGGCATTCATGAACCATCTGGTTTTGACTGGGACTGCTGAGTTGCTTGCTGAGTTGCTTGAGCCCTCAAGAGAAAATCAAGCAGATTATCCGTCTCCTTTTGCTTCTTTGCCCAGGCTTCATTCTTCTCTTGCTGGCTCTTCTTTAGAGCTTCCAATTCTTCTTGCTGCTTCTTTTGTATCTCTTCAAATGCTCTCTCTTGTGCTTCAAGTCTTGCGGCTAACTCCTCCCGATGCCTATAAATGACAAAACAGAACAACATTGCATCATAATGAGATTAAAACTGATAAGATAACAATGGTACAAGGGTACCAATTTGAAATAGAGAAGTACATTGTTAAATGGCAAGGCAAGCATGCTCATGGGCCAATGAAACAGTAAACCCAAGAATAACTTATAATGTTTTAAAATATGCAAAACCAACAGCTTGATTACAGGAAGCATCACCAAAAGGATATCAAGTCAACAACCCAGGTGAAAAGAAGCACTCCTTAGTTGAACTTTCGTTCACTGCAATGTGCACATAGAAGCAAGCAAAAAGAAACAACAAGAACAGAAAGGGAAATAAGATAATTACCTGTCATTTGCATCTCTTGCCTCTCTATCCTTCTGTTTAATTCTTTCTTCTAAAACTCGGATCTGGGCTGATGAAGTAGAGCTCCCAGACCTCCCGGATCTTGATGCATACCCCATGCTGGAAAGGAAGGTGCTATGGGCGCTTTCGTCCTTTAGAACTTCAGCCACAATTGATGTATCAGATACTGGCTGCTCACCTTCTGATTGTGTTTTCCTTTTCTTTTCCATCGCATTCTGTAGTATAAATAAAAACATTGATGCTAAGGCAAAGTTCATATGCTGGATTCACTTGATCAATATGAGAATCTATTTCAAGTCAGACACAAGAGGAAGTAATTTTACATGAGCTAGAAGTGCCGGCTCGCTCATGCTACCAGTCTTGCTGTTTGTATGGGTGTCTTTGAAAAACTCAATGGGACTTGGTTCCTGATTATTGTACTTGTCTTTTTTCTACAAGATATATGAAATTGTAACATTACTACTACATATATATTGGCCAGATGCAATAGACATAGGACTACAAGTAAGATATTTGGAATTCTTACAAGTTTGCTGAAATAGGCAACATAAGACATAGATCCAGTCTTTTGGTGATGCTTGACAGCTTCTCGGTTTTCCTTATTCATTTGACATAATTGCTACATAAAGAAAATTAATATAAGTATTTACATATGTTACAGTAGATGTGAGTGCAAAAACTATTGTTGGTCGCATATCTTGTTACAAACCTTGTTTCTTTCATCAGACCATTTATTGACAAGGCTGGTCCAATTCTCATGAGTAATGTTTGCTGGCTTATTTGATAATGCTTCCTGAGCAGTATAACCATTGAAGTATTTCTTCTTTAGCCTGTAGCGTTGTTGTCGCACACCCTTCTGGATTACTTTCGTGCATACATCATTCCCAAACTTGTCATCCTTTTCCATCTCAAAGTTAAGCTGAAATAACAATCATATATAGGATATATCACTAAATTGACTATGCAACATGTGAACACGTGTATGAAAATTGAAGGAAACTATCCCACCGCAATATCTTTAATAGCATGGGGAATAACATGTTTGAGTGGGCTTTTGGCATAGTCCTTCCAGTGCGTAGCAACATGCATTCTGCTCCTGATGTGGATACCACACTCAGAAGAAAGCTTTGCTGCTTGGACTGGGTCTGTAGGTCTCACTTTCCCCGCTATAAAATCAATACGCATTTTCCTCCCTCCATTTCTGCTTGCATACTCCTGAAGCCCATGCCCCATGGTTGGTCTACGTCCACGACCTCTCCTTGACGGCCGTGGATCAGTTGGACCAGTGGAGCATGCTAATGCATCTACATTACAAGCTGGCAGATAAATTAGGAGGTTACAATTTCAAGTGGAAAATAGAAAGGGGTGAAGCGATGATGTCGCATATACCTTGGCCTTGTAATGTTATCATGTTATCTGATTGTTGAGATGTGCCTATCATGTCTTGAGAACCTTGTACCCCAGAATCAGCGTCAAGCGAGTTGCTATCCTTAGAAGTTAGGTGAGATGATGTGTTTGTTGGATTTGGTGCAGACTGTTCTTGATGGTTTGTAGCTTCAACTGACTCGGTTGTTGTGGTAGCTCTAGATCTTGTTATTCTTGAGGTAGCAGCTGCACTATTTTTGGATCTGACACGCTTTTTCGTTTTTGGCATGGTAGAACCTTCAGGTGCCTGGGTCAAACAAGTGAGTCAAACAAGGCAGGTAATCAACACTAACTTGTGCAATGTCAGCATAGTTTCAAATAGGAATGCGGTGAACAAAGATATCATCATCTATATTGACAGAAAATGTGAATAAATCTTTTGAGTCAACTATTTGTGATACTTATAGTGCACATCGACATACACATGATACAACCAAGGTGAAATTAAAGCCAGTGAATCCACATTGTACATATTATTTAAGATGTAAGTCTGCATGATATATTACCATTGCTTTGGACTTAGCAACATCGACCTCCTCTTCATCTATCAAATCCTCTTCCTCTCCATGGGCCTCCTCTTCAGCATCTGGTTCATACTCTGAGTCGCTGCGATCATCAGTACCTCGTGCATTTTGTGTCCGTTGCGCATTAGAGGCACTAGGGTATACAAGGCTACGAGCTAAGCTTTGTATGTCTTTAAGATGCTCCCGCTCTGCAGCCTTGCGTTCCGCAATCCTTGCATCCCTTTCCTTCAAATACGCCTCACCCTTGCGTTTCTGTTCCGCAAGGTATTCCCTGCTATGCATATCACTCTCCAGAACTGATGGCATAATTTTAGTAACTAAAGCTGGAAAAGATGACAGAGAGTGAACTTAATGAATTGCCAAAAGATCTACCAGCCTACATTATCAACACTAGATGACTGAAATCTGGTTAAACTTGTTTGGAGGAGTACTTGTAACGTACATGATTACATTAACTTATCTCTTGAAACTTGGCTTTCATTGCTAGTAGACAAAAAAAGGCTAGTTTGTGTAAAACAGTTTTAAACAAGCAGTTCTGCAAGTAGTTCATGTGTTCCTTTATACTCAAACTTGGACTTGATGCTTGTCTAATTTGAGATGGCAAAGACATTACTGTACGATGCTTTGGAGGGTTGCAGAACAGATCGAAATAAATAACATACTTAGAAATATGGAGCATCCAGAATTCAGTTAAACAAGAACAAGTGCAGACTCGGCCTTTATTCAGTTTCGTACAAGTGCAGACTCAGTCTTTATTCAGTTTTGAACAAGAAGAAGTGCAGACTTAGACTTTATCCAGAATTCGAAATAAAGAACATAAATGTGAACTCCATATGGTAATATATTGTATCAAGAACAAGTGCACACATTCAGTTCTGACGATCCTAAGTAAGGACTATTTATGGGGTAGCAGAACCACAAACAGGGAAGCCACATGGTCCTTAAATTACAGGAAATCTCACGACAACTGAATAAAGTCCGAGTAAATCTTACAGTGCTACTGGATTTGCCACATGGTCGTTGTATTCAGAGATGTAAATAAATCTCACGACCGCGTGTGCTTTTCTCCCCCAAATCCCTTCAATGGTGATCCCTTATGTCTAGAGCTTGCGGGATGAGGAGGGCGGGATGAGAAAATTACCGTCAGCCGGCGCCGGTCGCTGCAATCGGTGGGGAAAGAGAGCCGGGTGGGGCGGCCTCCTCCAATCCGATGTCGCTGGTTGATGCAGAGCTCGGCCGGTCGGGCGGCCTCCTCCAATCCGCCGTCGCTGGTCGCTGCAATCAGGCGAGGATAGAGCGGAGTGCTCGCGCGGGGATGGTTGTGTGGTGGATCCGAGCACAGCCGGCGGGCGGCCACCCCCAAACTGCCGGCACTGGTCGCCGCAGTCGTGGGATAAGAGAGTCGATTGAATCTGACCAAAAAATTCCGGGGTGGGCGGTGGCTTAAAGCGGTGCCTCCTCGCGGGCGAAACAGAGGGATATATTTTGCCTGGGTCTTTGACGGGTGGGGACACATGATGGATGCGGGAAAAAATAGAGGAGTGGAGGGAAAAGAGTACGTGGGTGGAGGGAAAATAGTTTTTTTGCGAGGAGATGGTTTATTTTCAGAAATTAATTTCCACTTACTATTATGTAATTCATTTAATTCGAAATAAGTAGCAAATGATTATTTGAAAAATAAATCTTACATGAAGATTATGATATGTGGTATTTTCAATGGTTTCTTGTGGAGAATTGTAAGTAAATACTCCCTTCGTCCGGAAATATTTGTCATCAAAAGGAATAAAAGAGAATGTATCTAGACGTATATTAGTTGTAGATACATCCCTTTTAATCCATTTTGGTGACAATTATTTTCGGACGGAGGGAGTATGTCGAAAGTTGTACAGAGGGGTCTTAAGTATGTGATCTGGAGTGTGTCTGTCCTCCGTGATTATTTGATTATTTGAAAAATAAATCTTACATGAAGATTATGATATGTGGTATTTTCAATGGTTTCTTGTGGAGAATTGTAAATAAATACTCCCTTCGTCCGAAAATATTTGTCATCAAAATGAATAAAAGAGAATGTATCTAGACGTATATTAGTTATAGATACACCCCTTTTTTAATCCATTTTGATGACAATTATTTTTGGACGGAGGGAGTATGTAGAAAGTTGTATAGAGGGGTCTTAAGTATGTGATCTGGAGTGCGTCTGTCCTCCCGTCGTCTCTCTTCCAAGAAAAGGCGGCCAGGGTTTCTACCTCACGTCGGCGGCGCCGCCGGTCTACCACGACTCCTGTGGCCTTAGGGTTATGGGTGCGCGGTGGATTTCGGCCCTTCCCGGCGGGAGAGCTCCGTTTTTAGGTGCTTCTTCAAGTTTTGTTACGATTCGTGTCTTGCCCAGGAAGACGAGACGGCGGTGACTCCGTGAAGATGGAACAAGGTTCTCCTCGCCTAGCCCCTGTCCCGGTGGTGCATCTAGCATCGTTGGAGGGCGCGTGGAGGTGTGTCTCCGGCGGATCTCGCGGGATTCGGTTGGGTGATTGTCTTTGGTGGATCTGCTTGGATCTGGTCTTTATTTATCTTTGTTGTGTGTCTTCAGGTTGGATCCTTTCGATCTACGCTTTTGTTCATCGGCGGCGGTTGTTATTCTGGTGCAATGGTCCTATGGGGACTTCGCACGATAACTCCCTGACTGTTTAGCACAACAAGTTGTGCCGGATTCCGACGAGGGAGGGGCGATGACGGCGCTAGGCCTTCGGCTCGCTTTACTGCTTCTAGTCGTCGCTAGGTGGTCTACAAATCTACACTGGGCCGATGACGAGCACGGTGGTATGGGTAGCACGCGACCACTGGTGGCCTAGGGACGAGCGCGACATCACAGATGAGCGACGCTCGCCGACGACATGACTTCTATGGGAAGACATAATCAATAACACATGTGGTTTAGATTTGATGCTAGCATAGTGACCAACTGGCGAGTTAGAGTAGGAAACGGGACTCGGACCGGCTCACGAGACTCGAGTCGCCGCCGTCTCCTATGCCCTACTCTTCCTCGATGGGGCCTGTGGCATACACGTCATCAGTGAATGTGAGGTCGATGATGCATCTGTCATGGTCGGAGCCCAACACCTCCACCAAGACACACTTACGGCAGCAGGGATTGCCGGTCACCCGTAGTGGTGCTGGAGAGTGCGACTCTGCCTCGCCGGTGTCTGCCGTGAGGGCTTGATATGGAGTTGTTGGTCAGCCTCGACGTTTGGATCCGATTTGCATCGTTCGATTGGATGACAATTTTGCGTCCACGTAGTAATCGGGCAGTCTGCCGGACGTTTGGCTGGGATATGGGTCCAGCTGCAAATGCTCTTACCAAATACAGATACTAAAAAAAGCTCACACTCAACTCGCTCCTTCTGCTCTTGTGTTTGGTTGCTAGCTATCACCTCGTCTCCTCCATGCCGTTGACCACAAAAAACAATCCCCAAATCAGCACCAAACAACCCGCTGCCGCACCTTGCCGCCGGTGGCTCCTACAAAGCGCCGTTTCGGCGGAGCGCCCTAGCCCCGCTGCTTCCTGCTCCGATGCACGGGCGCTTGCTTCGCCGCCGGCGGCTCCGCAACAGCGTGCTGTCTGAAGCACAGCGGCGGCCCCTTCCCCCGCTGCTCTTGAGGATGCACGCGGTGTACGGGAGGAGTCGGGATGGGTCGTGCGAGAGAAGGATCAGGTCCCGGTGGTTCTGCAAGATGCGCGTGCAAAGGGGAACCCGCGAGAATGTTGCAGGGTGAGTTCAGGTTCAGGCCTAGTCTTCTATATATTTCAGTAGGGTGGAACAGAGTAGATTTATTGGCCATGTAGTTGATTATTTGATCATCTGTTTACTATATACTAGTTTTTAATTACACATGAACACATGACTGTAAAGAAATCTCTCAGTCAAGGTCAGGCATATGACATCTAACTGTACTGTAGTAGCATGTATTCAGGTTCAGGCCTTTGTACCATTGCAGGCTGTAGCAAATGCAAAACAATGTTCACTAGTGCAGTTTTGCAAACATCTATCAGTTGGATGTCAAGTAAAGTTATCTAGTCAGGCATGTATGTGCCAAATCCGAACCATGGTATGTACTGTATTACGTGAACATGAACATGAAAAGAAGATAAAAGAGCTAAACTTTGGTAAAATACAAATATGCATTACACGATCTACTCATCATCACTTGAATGCTCATTCTCACTCAATGCGCCATCTTCCTGTCAATCATCATCAGTACCCATATCTTGTGTCGAACAACTGATCAATATCCTTCACAGTTGAAGTTGCCGAGGGCATTTCTTCCTGGTATGAACTGGTCATGTTTCCAAAGGGGTTGAATCCATCCGTGGCAATACCAAGCTTCATATTACAGGCATCCTTAGCAAACCAACTGAACTCACTATCAAAGTGCTCCCATGCTTCACCATGAGCAGGGTGTCTCATAACATTTGCCTCAGCAACCCTCTTCTCCTTATGCCACCTTGCATCCGCTGATTGTTCCTTTGACACAAATAATCTTTGAAGCCTTGGGATGATAGGAAAGTACCTAAGTACCCTGTGAGGTATCTTTTTCCTCCACACCTTGTCTTTCCATCTTGATGTCCCGCATTCAGGACAATGGCTCTTGTTGGCATGTTGGCCCCAAAACAATGCACAATCAAACTTGGAAACATGAACTGTCTCGTAACCCAGCCCGACTTCACTAAGAACATTCTTGGCTTCAGTGTATGATTTAGGTATATCAGCATGTGGAAACGCCACACTAATAAGCTCAACAAACTGATTAAATGCTCTACTTGTAATCCGGTTGTGTGATTTGATATGGAGGAGCTTAATAATGAACGGCAGCCGTGTGAAATCACTACATCCTTCATAAAGATCTTTCTTCGCTTCATCAATTAGCTTGGAAAAGAGGTTAGGCTTACCCTTGCCTTGCCTTCCAGACATGAACATATCATCTACCATATACGCAACATCACCTCCATCGCCAACATCACGGTCATCATCATCATCTGATTGATATGCAGCACCCTCTGTATTATCACCTTCATCATCACTCACCGCTTCACCATGAAAGTCCCACCTTGTATATGTAACAGACATACCATTGCATAATATGTGCTCCTCTACTTCAGCCTGGCTGAGGTGTTCCATATTCAAACAGTCCTTGCATGAGTACAATATGTCCTGATTTTCCCTGAAATTTTGGCGAACAAAACCCATAAACTCTTCAACACCTTTTATGTATGGTGGTGTGAAATGCATTCCTTGTATCCAGCTTCGATCCATTGCACTACAACAAAATAGTTTACTATTAGCAAATTATGCTTACACCGCATTGAAGAAAAATTTACTACTAACACAACTAGTGAACCCACTACTAAACTGAAACAACAAAACAGCCACAAATTTAACCCTTTCAAGATTGATGAAAACATCTACTCAGGCAATAAACTTAGTAAAACTAAACCTCCTTCACATTGTCTTTCCTAAGTACAGCATATATGCTTGGTTTCCAAAGGCCACGGACATATATATGCTCACTGTCATTGCAAAACCATGCATCTATCTATGCTATATACATCACAGTAACATTCGTACGCACAATACAATAGCAGAAGTAACAGTTCAATCGTTCACACAATTTACCTTGCAGGGGTCGGCTGGATCGATGCTTTGGGAGTTGGGGCCAAGCCGGGAGGACTGCCAAGTCCAAACTCTGCGTCTTCGTCAGGTGATGGATAGACAGCAAGCTCTGAGCACAGTTGGTGATGGGACGGTGGCCAGTTGGGGACAGGTTGGGGACGAGCCACGTT
This sequence comes from Aegilops umbellulata, assembly GCA_032464435.1. Classification (NCBI taxonomy): domain Eukaryota; kingdom Viridiplantae; phylum Streptophyta; class Magnoliopsida; order Poales; family Poaceae; genus Aegilops; species Aegilops umbellulata. The sequence continues at coordinate 392,136,638 of CP136058.1, forward strand.
GTCCCAGTCGTCGACGAGTAAATGTGATGCCTGTGGTGGAAGAGCAGAGGTAAGAGGGAGAGGCGCAGGCGCGGTGTGGTAGCCGGTGCGATATGATGGCAGATGGCTGGATGGATCCGCGTACGTGGTACAGGGGAGTGGATGCACTTACATGCCAGCCGGAACCGATCTGTGTCGTGCTTCAGCTATCGCCATCATGTTTCCCCCCTCCCCCCCCCCCCAAGCGCCGCCATAGAACCGAGAAGACGATCAGATCGAGTCACATATGCCCCGGGAAGAAATAACTAACCTACAGATATAGTCCGCCTAGGCGTATAGTCCAAGAAGATCATATCACAATTTGAATAGCGTTCGAACTCTTTCCTAGTGGCAACGTTGTTTGTGCAATCATGGTGGTTGCCGGTTCGAACTCCTGTACCAATTCTTTTTGCATCGACTCCTGTTTTAATTTTAAGTTTTTATAGATAGAACGAAACAACATGACCTCACCAGCGCCCCATTCAAGTTCTTTGCCCAGTCTGTTTACAGATAAGAATTAAAAAAAGTAAGATGCCATCGAATCTCCTATTTCTATTTTAACTTTGGAGATATAACGAAACAAAACTAGCTCACGAGCACCCAATTGAAGTTTTCAGCATAGACACCGTCGAACAAAAAATGTGCTAAAATTTATATTTTTAATGCCCAATTAAATTTTTTGTCAAGCCACTACCTATTTATATTAGAAAGAACAAAATAACCATCTAAAAAAAGAACAAAACAAGGTTTCCTTTTTTAAGAATATAATAGTCATAAGTATTTTCATGGCCACTACCTACTTATATTAGCTAGAACAAAATAATTACAACGCTCAATAGGCTTTGAAAAAATGATGGCGGGTCCAACTGCCAGAAGCAACGCATGGCTCCTACCTCTCAATAACCCGTGAACTAGCTATTGTGGGTCCCACTGCTAGATGCTACATGACAAAAAATGATCGTCACACGATTTGTAGTATTCGGTGACTAGCAAGTTCGTCATGCAAAATACCAAACCGTCACAGAAATTGGCAACCAGGTGTGCTGAAGGGCCGAGGCATTCTAGTGACGACTAACGTCACCGATTTGCGGTAATTGGTGACGCCACTGACGAGAACATCACACATTAGGCATTTCGGTGACGTTGTCCACCATCGTCACAAGGATTTTCGTCACAGTATGTCAATTTTGTTGTAGTGTCATTCCTTAATGTGGCATGTGCAAAAGGAACCGGAGAAGCAAGCATCACATTCACAAGTTACTCAACAACTAGTCGTGGCTAACAATCACATGACATTCCGGCAAAAACTAACAGATCCATCGACCAATTATTCAGTGCTTACATCGGAGCCTGGCTCACATACGTAAATGAAACCTTGAACAGGTGCACGATTAGGGATTTCTAAATAATATAGTTTTGCAGCTGTTTGTATGCTGTCTTCGGAACATACATGTGAATGTGATATGCATCGCTCTTAGTAGCTACCTCACAAGAAACAGTTAAGCTTTGTATAAAACAGGAAGATTTCATATATAATCTGGAGCATTTAATCACATATAAACCATGGAAAGAAATTAGTGAAATTCAAAACAATAAATTCAGGGATCACAGGAACTGTCAGCAACTGTAGTGACCAAAATCATCTAATACAAATAAACAGTGCAGAAAACCCTTGTTTATGTGAACCATACAGAATAGTTAGAGATGTATTGTGAAAGTAGAGAACAAATTATTGGCAATGGAGATTAGGGATTTGCCTGGAATCCTTACGTTGCAGAGAAGTGAGCGGGGCTGTCCGTTGAGCTGGTCAGGATCTCTTCGCACCCCTGTTGAACGCTGATGAGGCAGACAAACCATTGAAGACTCCCTGCCAAGTATGAATTTTGACTGGCCGAATGTGGTGGCATATAGATAATCACTTGAAAGGGGTTGGGACGGTTTACCTCTTGATTTGGGATGGAATGGTGAGGAAAGAAAGGAGAGTGGGGGAGACAAGAGAGACATAATTTTTTGCGAAAAAATGCAAATATTTCCCATCAACACTAAATAACAATTTTTGGATTAACATGTATTTACTATAAACGTGAAACAGAGCGGAAACACCTTAAAACTCTATGGTTGTAATAACCTGCCAAAATATAATAGGCAAGGCAAGTACTTGCATCTACATCATAAACTCTGGCTCAAAGTATGATAAAACTCATGATCGATCTACTCGATCAGATTGTCATCGTCATCAGGCAGTGGTTGTAGCCACAGGCTTAGTTTTGTGCCTGCACAAGTCGCATCAAAGGCAAATCAGCAATCCATTCATTTATTGAACCAGAACATTAAACCTAGAAGGCAAATATGATGGGAGGTCGCAGGAAAATGAAAGCAATGGGAAGGAAGACAATTACCAGCCAGCTCCCAGCTTCCTTGCAAGGTAAATGAAGGGCTTCTCAATGTTGTAGTTGCTCTTGGCTTTAACCTGCCTGTCCTTCACAGAAACCTTGTCACTGCAGAGGACAACAAAGATGTGCTCACACACCCTACAAGAATTAATATCCAGACATCAGAACTTCAAACCACAATTTCACATGCATTTAGTAGAGAGCAGATGATTGATTCAGAAGCAAACAAGCACAAGAGTTAATATGGCGCAAGGTGCCTGTCTAAAGCAGTGATCCAATGATCCAGCTTCTGATATATGAAGGAAGGATGTAATCCAAAACAAAGCATCAAAGCACAGTACAATGTATGATGAAGACTGGAAGATACAAAAGGACAATAAATTGGAACAATGCGTGACAAATTCAACAAAGGTCATTCTCACATAAAAGCATATGTATTGTGCATCATATGTACATAAATTGTAAAAAATATATAGAAACATTATTCTTGTCAGGAAATATCCCAAGCATCTTGCCTACAATTAAGATGAAGAGAGCTTACTTTTACAACTAAAAGATCAATGATAATTCAGCAAGAGTTCATTTTCTTGATATCTCACCACACACACTTGAGCTATTCCCTTCAACTCCATAAAATTACTAAACTTGATGATAGACAAAGAGGATACCTGGATTAGCCAATTGAGCTATTCCGACGGCCATTGGTAACCTTCTCATCTATAGAGAAACTACTGGTGTCGTGCTGGCTGCAACAACCTACCATGAATTAAGTGGATTTTATCAAAGGTGCAAATCATTGAACTACACACACAACACCAAATGGCTAGACAACAACTTAATCGAACAAATGGTGAGAAAAAAAGTGTATTCAAGATAGGTCACGGACAACCCATAAGGCTTTGGGATATTCAGTGTTTGTGTGACTACTCGGCTAATCAATATTGCAGCGCTAAACTCTGAATCATCGCAGCCCACAAGGCCCCTACTAATTAATATTCACTGACTCACAATGGTGAGAAAAAAAGTGTATTTAAGATAGGTCACAGACAACCCATAAGGCTTTGGGATATTCAATGTTTGTGTGACTACTCGGCTAATCAATATTGCCGCGCTAAACTCTGAATCATCGCAACCCACAAGGCCCCTACTAGTATATATTCACCAACTCACATATGTATCTCCGGCCAGACCGCCTTCATCAGCCACTCCCTAGGCAGTGGCCGTTCTAGCAGTGGCCCAATAAGAGCACGGCTTAGAAACAGCCAGGGTACTCCATGAGCGAATCCAGAAACATTTTAAGATGGGTTCAGCTACTATACATGTATGCGCATTAAATTTATATTATGAACTATTTTCCATACCGCACACAACAAATCTTGGTTGTATGTGAGTTTAGAATTGATTTGTGGATCCCATCACCTGAGTGTATAGACTCAATGTGCACTCAATCTTTTGTCGATCTGGTAGTTGCTCCTGCCGGCTGCCTCCGGTCGCTGAGGCCCTGCCTCTGTTCGACCCTTTGAGAGCCGAGCTTGTGACTTCTGGAATTGGAGGTGTCGCACAAGCGAGGAGGTGTTGGCAGCAGACTGCGTACAAGCCTATAGGCAGTAACTAACACGAGATAATCAATTTTGGGAAGAACATCGCGTCATCACACATCGGAACAACCGAAACGGGATTCGTTTGGCCTCCATGACATCCGTCGGTGCGTTCCAGGTCCTGCCATGTAACAATCGGGAGAGCCACCGCAGATCAGAAGCCCGGGCACAAAAATGTATCTGCGAGACAGGGAATGGCGAGGGCGGGCTGCGTTACCTGGGTGACGAGGAGGGAGCATAAGTGGAGCACCACGGGAAGCCATAGGTGCGTCCACATCAGGCCATCGCCGCCGCTCCTAATGGCTCAGCCGCCCTTCATGGCCGCGAGGGGCTGGCACAAGGGAGGCCTCCTTGCCGTTGGCGCCTGGTGCCCCTTCCTTCGATGGCGCGACAACACACTCATCCGGGAGGAGGAGGAGGAGGGGCGCAGAGGAGCAACCGCAGCGCTTCCCGATGGGTGGCAGCGAGTGGAGGCGAGGAAGAGAGGACACAGCACAAGTTGAGAAGGGGGGAGGGAGAGAGGGGCGGCTAGGGTTCACCCAATCCGTCGATGGCGCGAAGAATGATTGCAACAGCGACATGGAAGGCTGTCTCAGCAGGCCATGCTCCTCATGGTGATGCTGATGCAGGAGCTCGGCTCAGGAGCAGCTGCACGGAGCAACAGCGGCCACGGTGCTTCTCGACGGGTGGTGGTGCAAGGGAGGTGAGGAAGAGAGGCGAGAGCACGGGCTGAGAATGGGAGGGAGCGGCAGCGGTGGCGGCGGGGACGCAAGGGAGCGAGGGAGAGAAAGGAGTGAGACAAACCCTAGCCATCGCACAGGATTGGGGACGGGGGAACTAATCTGGATAAGGCACCTGGCACAGGGTTAAGTGAAATGTCGGAATTGCCCTCGGCGGCCACCGGAAATTATAGGCGGTGGCGCGGCTCCTGCCCACATAACAACCAGCACCGCCTAGATCCGACGGCCTATATCATTTCGTTTGAGATCCAACGGCCCAGATCGTTTCATCTACAGATCTGACGGACAAGATCGTTTTGGAAATGCAATCCGATGGCTGAAAATCCAAACGCACGGGGAGGCTCCATTTTATTTCGGACTCTAACAATGGTATGTACATGCATGACAGAAAACATGACCTACTGTGACAAACACATATCATCACGGAAGTGTCTTTTTTTTGTAGTGCGGGTTGGCGCGGTTGTACGGCGGCTTGCCGAATCTCCATTCGACCTTGTCAAGCTGGCTGTTGGAGAAATGGTTCATGTGTCGGACCACCTCGACGGTCGGCAGGTCCTTCGTCGACATGCGGCATGATGACCCACAAGTATAGGGGATCTATCATAGTCCTTTCGATAAGTAAGAGTGTCGAACCCAACGAGGAGCAGAAGGAAATGATAAGCGGTTTTCAGCAAGGTATTCTCTGAATAAGTGGTAACAGATAGTTTTGTGATAGGATAATTTGTAACGAGCAACAAATAACAAAAGTAAATAAAGTGCAGCAAGGTGGCCCAATCCTTTTTGTAGCAAAGGACAAGCCTGTACAAACTCTTATATAGAGAAAAGCGCTCCCGAGGACACATGGGAATTATCGTCAAGCTAGTTTTCATCACATTCATATGATTCGCGTTCGGTACTTTGATAATTTGATATGTGGGTGGACTGGTGCTTGGGTGTTGTTCTTACTTGAACAAGCATCCCACTTATGATTAACCTCTATTGCAAGCATCTGCAACTACAACAAAAGTATTAAGGTAAACCTAACCATAGCATGAAACATATGGATCCAAATCAGCCCCTTACGAAGCAACGCATAAACTAGGGTTTAAGCTTCTGTCACTCTAGCAACCCATCATCTACTTATTACTTCCCAATGCCCTCCTCTAGGCCCAAATAATGGTGAAGTGTTATGTAGTCGACGTTCACATAACACCACTAGAGGATAGACAACATACATCTCATCAAAATATCGAACGAATATCAAATTCACATGACTACTAATAGCAAGGCTTCTCCCATGTCCTCAGGAACAAACATAACTACTCACAAAGCATATTCATGTTCATAATCAGAGGGGTATTAATATGCATAAAGGATCTGAACATATGATCTTCCACCAAATAAACCAACTAGCATCAACTACAAGGAGTAATTAACACTACTAGCAACCTACTAGTACCAATCTCTGACTTGGACACAAGAATTGGATACAAGAGATGAACTAGGGTTTTGAGAGGAGATGGTGCTGGTGAAGATGTTGATGGAGATTGTCCTCTCCCGATGAGAGGAGCGTTGGTGATGATGATGGCGATGATTTCCCCCTCCCGAAGGGAAGTGTCCCCGGCAGAACAGCTCTGCCGGAGCCCTAGATTGGTTCCGCCAAGGTTCCGCCTCGCGGCGGCAGAGTCTCATCCCGAAAGGTTGCTTATGATTTTTCCCTGGATGAAAGACTTCACATAGCAGAAGATGGCCACCGGAGAGTCAACAGGGGGCCCACGAGGCAGGGGGCGCGCCCTGGGGGGTAGGGCGCGCCCCCCACTCTCATGGGCAGGTGGTGGCCCCCCTGACGTATTTCTTCTGCTCAGTATTTTTTATATATTCTGAAAATAACTTCCGTGAAGTTTCAGGACTTTTGGAGTTGTGCAAAATAGGTCTCTAATATTTTCTCCTTTTCCAGCCCAGAATTCCAGCTGCCGGCATTCTCCCTCCTTATGTAAACCTTGTAAAATAAGAGAGAATAGGCATAAGTATAGTGACATAATGTGTAATAACAGCCCATAATGCAATAAATATCGATATAAAAGCATGATGCAAAATGGACGTATCAACTCCCCCAAGCTTAGACCTCGCTTGTCCTCAAGCGGAAGCAGATAACATAAACATGTCCACATGTTTAGAGGTAGAGGTGTCGATAAAATAAAATACGGACATGAGGGCATCATGATTATTCTCATAACAGCAACATATATGGATATTGTCATATGATTTCTTATGCTCAAGTAATAATCTAATCACAATGCAAAAGTATGAACCAGAAACCTTATTGAGAACCAACAAACTATAATCTCGGTCATTCAAGCAATTGCAATTTATCATAACATCAGAAAGAGTCTATGTCAGAGCTCTCTAGCAAGTCCACATACTCAACTATCATTTAGTCTTTCATAATTGCTAACACTCACGCGATACTTGTGGTTACGTAGTTTTAATCGGACACAGAGAAAGATAGGGGCTTATAGTTTCGCCTCCCAACCTTTTACCTCAAGGGTAATGTCAACAATAATAACCCATGCTCCCCTATATATATATATATATATATATATATATATATATATATATATATATATATATATATATATATATATATATATATATATATATATCAGGGTCTTTCCAACACACTGTGCTTGCCAAAGGATAAAATGTAAAAAGGAAAGGTGAAGATCACCATGACTCTTGCATAAGGTAGAAGATAATAGTAGCAGATAGGCCCTTCGTAGAGGGAAGCATAGGTTGCCATGCGCTTTCAGGGTTGGATGTACAAAATCTTAATGCGAAAGAACGTCACTTTATATTGCCACTTGTGATATGAACCTTTATTATGCAGTCTGTCGCTTTTATTTCTTCCACATCACAAGATCGTATAAAGCTTATTTCCCCCACACCAATCAATCATACATATTTAGAGAGCAATTTTTATTGCTTGCACCGATGACAACTTACTTGAAGGATCTTACTCAATCCATAGGTAGATATGGTGGACTCTCATGGCAAAAACTGGCTTAAGGTTTTTGGAAGCACAAGTAGTATCTCTACTTGGTGCTAAGAATTTGTCTAGCATGAGGGGGAAAGGCAAGCTCAACATGTTGGATGATCCATGACAACATACTTTATCTCAGATATAAGAAAACATAACCCATTACGTTGTCTTCCTTGTCCAACATCAACTCTTTAGCATGTCATATTTTAATGAGTGCTCCCAATCATAAAAGATGTCTATGATAGTATATTTATAAACCCCTCTTTCTTTATTACTTCCTATTAATTACAACGATGAACAAAGCTATGTTTGCCAACTCCCAACAACTTTTAATCATCATACTCTTTCTATGTGAAGTCATTACTCTCAATAAGATCAATATGAACACTTTATTTCTTTTTATTATTTTCTCTTTTCTTCACTCAAGATCATAGCAAGATAATCAAGCCCTTGAATCAACACTAATCTTTATTATATATAGCTCACGGACTCGATTACATAGAGGGATCATAAAGCAAAAACTCAAGACTAGATCATGCCATAAACTTTATTGTACTAGATCAAGATACTACTAATAGGATCGAACTAAGAAAAATGGTAAAGAAGGAGTGTGATGGTGATACGATACCGGGGCACCTCCCCCAAGCTTGGCAGTTGCCAAGGGGAGTGCCCATGCCCATGTGATTATATCTCCTTCTTCGGGGATGGTGATGTGATATTCTTGGCGATAATGCCCCTTAGGATACGGTTCTCTTTCTCGAGCTTATTGAGTTGCTTCTTCAGATCCAGTATCTCCTTATGAAGCTTTCCTGTAACGGCTAAAGCTCCTTGCACCCAAGGGTGTTGCATAGCTGCGGGAGAACAAGTGACCCTCTTCTTCATATTTTCATAAGAAAGAAATTTAACATTGGAAGGGATAACCGAGTTTGGAATGGCTAAGCTCTATAGTTCTCCCATCGTGAACCCAGCTCGGAAGCAAGAAGTGACTTCTTGATCCTCCATTGCATCTATCCTCATCAGATCAGCCTCCATCTCTTCCTCCCTCGCTAGCCCAAAGTGGTCAACATCCCTGTTTGTCCTTGGTTCCGATGCCGGATGAGACACCTGGCTCTCCTCGACTGACTCTTGAGAAGACATCTTGCTCTAATCTGCAGTAGCAACAGCTCGAAACAAGAATAGAGAATATTTGCGTGATAAAGGAGATTATATAATGAATTTTTACCGACCAAAATACGTAATGTACAAGAAAACGGAGTCCGCAGAGCACACGAGGTGCCCACGAGGTAGGGGCGGGCCCAGTAGGGTAGGGCGCGCCCTCCACCCTCGTGGAGGCCTCGTGTCCTTCTCGGACTGCTTCTTATTTTTTCTATTTTTCTAAATATTCCAAAACGGAGAAATATTGCCATAAAAATTGTTTTGGAGTCGGTTTACTTACCGTACCACATACCTATTCCTTTTCGGAGTCTGAAACGTTTCGGAAAGTGTCCCTTATGTATTCCTCCGGGGTTACGGTTTTGAAAGTGCAACTATCCCTAGGTGGTTTTGGTAATTCATAACAACATATAGCTCATTGAGCTAATGATATTCCAAGATAACTATTTTAGGAAAGCTTAATGATTGGCATGGCATGAATGGTGAAAGTGGAACCCTCAAAATACTAAGGACAAAGGATTGGCTCAAGCTCAAAAGCTCAAGACTCTTCATTTTACATTTTAGTGATCCAAGATCACATTGAGTCCATAGGAAAAGCCAATACTATCAAGGAGGGATGAGGTGTTGCTTAATGAGCTCTTTGCCTTATGTGCTTAATGATATGCTCCAAAATCCTCAACTACTTTCCCATATCCACATATGACCTAAACCCTAAGCCAAACTAGGTCATACCGATTCTTTCTATCCGGCGCCACCGAGTCTTCATATGTCATAAGCCACTGCCAAAACCCTATCAATCGGTTCTACCGATAGGGATCTCGATCTCACCGAGATGGGATTGCAATCTCTCTGTTTCCTTTTCATAAATTTTCGGTCTCACCGAAAGAGCGGATCGGTCCCATCGAGATTGCAATGCAAACTCTCTCTTTCCCTTTTGTAACTTTTCGGTCTCACCGAAAGAGCAAATCGGTCCCACCGAGTTTGCCTGACCAACTCTCTGGTTAGCTAGTTACCAAATCGGTCTCATCGAGTTTGTGTAATCGGTCTCACCGAGATTACGTTATGCCCAAACCCTAACCATATCGGTCCTACCGAGATGCATGTCAGTCCCACCGAAAAACTCTAACGGTCACTAGGTTTACCTTTTCGGTCCGACCGAGTTTGTTGATTCGGTCCCACCGAGATTGGTAAATTGTGTGTAACGGTTGGATTTTAAGTGGAGGCTATATATACCCCTCCACCTCCTCTTCATTTGTGGAGAGAGCCATCAGAACACATCTACACTTCAAACTCATATGTTCTGAGAGAGAACCACCTACTCATGTGTTGAGACCAAGATATTCCATTCCTACCATATGAATCTTGATCTCTAGCCTTCCCCAAGTTGCTTTCCACTCAAATCTTCTTTCCACCAAATCCAAATTCTGTGAGAGAGAGTTGAGTGTTGGGGAGACTATCATTTGAAGCACAAGAGCAAGGAGTTCATCATCAACACACCATTTGTTACTTCTTGGAGAGTGGTGTCTCCTAGATTGGCTAGGTGTCACTTGGGAGCCTCCGACAAGATTGTGGAGTTGAACCAAGGAGTTTGTAAGGGCAAGGAGATCGCCTACTTCGTGAAGATCTACCGCTAGTGAGGCAAGTCCTTCGTGGGCGATGGCCATGGTGGGATAGACAAGGTTGCTTCTTCGTGGACCCTTCATGGGTGGAACCCTCCGTGGACTCGCGCAACCGTTACCCTTCGTGGGTTGAAGTCTCCACTAACGTGGATGTAGGATAGCACCACCTATCCGAACCACGGTAAAAACATCTGTGTCTCCAATAGCGTTTGAATTCTCCAAACCCTTCCCTTTACATTCTTGCAAGTTGCATGCTTTACTTTCTGCTGCCTATATACTCTTTGCATGCTTGCTTGAATTGTGTGATGATTGCTTGACTAGTCCTAAAGTTGCAAAAATCTGCCAAGAACTAAAATTGGGAAAAGGTTAAGTTTTTATTTGGTCAAGTAGTCTAATCACCCCCCCTCTAGACATACTTCTGATCCTACAGGTGGTATCAGAGCTTTGGTCTCCATTTGCTTTGATTTCCATAGCTTTTGGTGGTCATAGCCTTGGTTTCACAACCTAGGAGAGTATGACGTCTAGTGAGGGAATTATCACCATAGAGGTCCTTACTTTGATGGTACTAATTTTGCTAGTTGGAAGCATAAAATGAAAATGCATATTCTTGGACATAACCCAGCCGTTTGGGCTATTGTGTGTGTTGGCTTGCAAGGTGACTTCTTCGACGGGAAAGAACCAAACCGTGAAGCTACCGCGGATGAGTTGAAGATGCTACAATACAACGCTCAAGCTTGTGATATTCTCTTCAACGGATTGTGCCCCGGAGAATTCAACAAAATCAGCCGTCTTGAGAATGCAAAGGAAATTTGGGATACTTTGATTGATATGCACGAGGGTACCGACTCCGTCAAGGAATCCAAATTGGATGTGCTTCAAAGTCAACTTGACAAATTCAAAATGAAGGATGGTGAAGGTGTCGCTGAAATGTACTCTAGGCTTGCTCTCATCACAAATGAGATTGCCGGCTTAGGGAGTGAAGAGATGACCGACAGATTCATCATCAAGAAGATCCTAAGAGCCTTGGATGGAAAATATGATACCGTGTGCACATTGATCCAAATGATGCCCAATTACAAAGATCTCAAGCCAACGGAAGTCATTGGAAGAATTGTTGCTCATGATATGTCACTCAAGGATAAAGAGGAACTTCACAACAAATCAAGTGGTGCTTACAAAGCCTCATGTGAAGCCCCCACATCATCAAGTGAGAAACAAAACTTCAATGAAGAACTGAGCTTAATGGTGAAGAACTTCAACAAGTTCTACAAGAGTAGAAGCAAATATAGAAGCTCCAAGTCGAGGTCCTACAATGACAAAAGATCTTCTAGTCGAGAGCGAAACTGCTACAATTGTGGAAGACCCGGACACTATTCCAATGAGTGTACGGCTCCCTACAAAAGAAGAGAAGATTCTCCCAAAAGAAGAAGCAAAAGAGAGGAATCACCATCACGAGAGAGAAGGAGTAGAGATGATCGTTATGAACGAAGATACTCACGGAGAAGCAAGGATTCGGAAAGGAAGGAAAATCATCATGGAGCTACACAAAACGAAGACATCAAGCTCATGTTGGTGAATAGGTATCCGACTCCGACTCCGACAACCACTCTGAGAGAAGTTATCACTCCGACTCTGAATATACTCAAGATGAAGGTGTTGCCGGTCTAGAACTTGTGTCAACCAACTCCTACGACATATTTGATTCACCAAATGAAGGAATTGGAAGATGTTTCATGGCCAAAGGTCCTAAGGTAACTCATCCTGAGTATGTTGATTTTAATAGTGATGAAGATGACTTGTTAGGCGATGATGATTTACTTGTTGACAACTCTAGTGATGAATACTATGATGAAACGTCAATTAATCATGCTAAAATGAATGACAATGATAAGGAGAAAATTGAGGCTCTAACTAAAGAACTAAACACTCTTAAGTTAGCTCATGAAACTATCTTCGAAGATCATCGAGAACTTTTAAGGGCTCATGAGAAGTTACGCTTTGAAAAGCTCAATCTTGAGCAAGAGCATGAGTTCACAATAACAAGAACAAGAAACACTCTTACATTGCCAAACGTTTACTCTTATCCACTTACATGCCTCAAGTCAAGACCAATAACAAGAACAAGAAAGATTCTTCCTCTAGTAGTAACAATGACCATGTTAAATCCAATATTGTTGCTTCTAGTAGTTCTCTTGATTCCACTAATGATTCTCTTAGCCAAGTTACACTTGAGCAAGAAAATAGCATATTGAAGGAAATCATAGAGAAAGGAGTGTACAAAAGCCTTGCCGGAAGTAAGCAATTCGAGGAGATTGTACGCAAGCAAGGAAGGCACCGGAAGAATCAAGGTGTTGGTTTTGAACGAAAGTTCAATGCCAATGGAGTTGAGTGGGAAGAAGATCAATACCCCAAGACAAAGTTTGTTCCTCAACAAGAGAAGTATGACCCAACTTCTTTCAAGGGGACACAAACTCAAGATGATCTTCCACCACAAGACTACAAGCAAAAAGGCAAGGACAAGCTTCAAGAGGAAATAGATGCATTTGAAGAAGCTCCTAAGACCTTAGTCAAGTGGATTCCCAAGACTACTTCAAGTTCCACTTCATCAAGTACGACTACAACTCAAAGGATTCCCATCAAGATGGTGTGGATCCAAAAGAAGAAGAACTAGAGAGTTCTTGAGGGTGACTCCGCCAACAAACTTCACTCTTATCATTTTGGCAAGAACAAGTGCAATCAACTTCCACATATTGCACTAGTTCAAGGAGTCACAAACCCTCTTGTTGGTAAGTCAAGGGACAAGGTAACCTAAAAGCTTTCATAGACATCATCTTGTATGTGCATCACTCTATGTCTATGGATATACTTGCTTGTTCCTTGTGGGACTAACCCATGTAGGTATTGAAAGTGCAATTCACTCAAAAGGATAGCTCCAAGCGATCTACATCAACATTGAGCATCCACATCTTCAACATCTACATGAAGTCATCATCGACAAAACCCAAGGTTAGTTCATCCCTCTTCGGGGGGATATCACATCTAGGGGGAGCTTTACTCTAAGACTTGAGCTAAAGCGACTCTAATGATGTGAACACAACAATGCTTTATGTAAAAGTGGTAACCCCACTTGAGCTTAAACGATGAGTATGACCTATGATCAAATGTTCTCATTTGACTCCTAAGTCAATATACTCATATATAGATGACCTAGTCATCGCCAATTGCTTGATAGATGCTAGAATTGGATGTGCATGTTTTGTCACATATTTCAATTGCCGTTTTATTGTGTGAGCATGTTGGTTGCATATTTTACTCATTTGAGGACATCCACTTGTTGTTTTGATTGTTTGGCTTTATTTTTCATTTGCCAAGTGGATGGACAAGAATGCCTAAGAACCTCCTCTAGCTATCTATGCTTTTCTCGTCTCAAACTCTATTCATGCTACATCACAAAATTGATCAAGTCAGATTCGAACCACTCTGTGTGAGGAGCACTCGGAGTCCCTGATTCGTCATAGACTTAAACTTCCAAAACCTCTTTGTGATTCTCGGTCTGACCGATACCCCATTTTCGGTCTTACCGAGATCATTAAGTTGATCTATGTTTTCGATCTCGGTGCAACCGATTTGAACCATTCGGTCACACCGAGTTGCAATAACTGTACACAGTTTTGCATCTCGGTGCCACCGAGTTGTTCCACTCGGTCACACCGACAGGGTCGGGCTATATATAGACACGGGCAAAATTTTGGAAATTTCTCCGAACCTCTTCGCCCGCTCCATAGCTCGCTCTGCCGACGTGGTCTCCGGATCGTCTCCTCGCCGCCAGCAGCCTCCAGTCACTGGTCTCCGTCGCCGTCAACGGGAATCAACCCCGACGTTGCCGCCGTAGCGAGTCTCCGCCGAACTAGGGTACGGACTCGATCTTTGTGCTATTCCCCAATCCGATTCCTAGCACATTGTGATCATAATGATTCTTGCCACGATTGATAAACTTCTATCCAGTCAAAGAACTCGTAGAATAGTTTTGATTCGAAAATTTTAGGGTTAGGTTTCCGCCGAAATCATCTCGGACCCACCGAGTTGAAAAACTCGGTCCCACCGATTTGGCCTATGCCATTGCACAAGTGAAACTCGGTCTGACCGAGTGTAACTAATCGGTGTGACCGATTATTGAACTTTGTGAAACCCTAGCAGTCTCGGTGCCACCGAACTGTGACTCGGTCTGGCCGAGATCACTAGTTTAGGTTCCAAATGCTGCTTCGGTATCACCGAGTTTAGAAATCGGTAGATCCGAGATGCTTTCTGTGGGAAACTAAAACTAAGTTTTTGAATCATTCGTTTTGCAAAACTCTCTGCATTTTGTGATGCTCATCCACTCTACCTCATCTATAAACTATTCACAGGGTCAGCAGTCAGCTTGTTCATCATGTCAGATCAAAGTGATAGTCAGAATCAGTCAGAGCAGCCTGTGCACATGAGTGAGGGCACTAGTCCCTCCAGTTCCTCAGATGATGGCAGCAGAAGCACCCCTAGCAATCTGCCAAAAGCTGCCACAAGACAGAGAAAGAAGAGAACTTCAGACTCAGAGGATGAAGATTATGTGGCAGAGGAAGAGGCAACTTCCAAGAGAGCTGTGCTGAAGAAAGAATATGGCTCAGCTGCAGCCATCAAGCCAGGCATGCACAAAAAGGCACCTGCTAGAAGAGTTCCAACCTCCAAGCCAAGGAAGGCTGTGCCTAAGGAAACTATGAAGCTCACTATGGAATCTGAAGAAGAAGATGATGGCCAGGGCAAGAAAAAGAAGAGAGCAAGATCTACCACTGCCAGAGTTATAGGCAAGCCCTCTATGAGGAAAGATTCTTCTGAAGAAGAAGAAGAGGAAGAGGAAGGTGCTGCACCAGCACCTAAGGCACCCAAGTTGATGGGTGATGCCATTAGATCAGGAGCAGCAGCATCTAAGCCAAAGGAAGCCCCCAAGTCTGCTTCCAAGGCCAAGCCAGCTCCAAAGCCAAAACCAAAGAGGAATACAAGAAGCATCCCAGCATCTGAGAAAAACAAGGCCCCTGTGCCTGAACCTGCAGAAGAAGAGGAAGGCCAAGTGTTGAGAAAATTGAAGCCCAAGATCCCAGACCAGAATGATGCTCATCCTGTGGCTGAGGATATGAAAATCAGGAGAGACTCTGGATTGAGAAAATGGAGAGAAGAGGATCCCTATGCTACCAGGAGAAGGACTGCTGTAGACTACAGGTTCCATACTAAGGAACAGCAGGACTTCTATGAGACAGTCTTGTTAGACAAGAAGCCCATTGTATGTGACATGAGATGGGTCGATTGGCAATACATCAAGGACAACGAAGAGCACTACCCTGGAGTGGAGGACATCTTCAAGGCGTGTGGAGTAGCAGACTTTGTTGGGCAAAAGCTCACAAAGTGGAATGAGGAACTTATCATGTAGTTCTACTCCATAGCACATTTTTACCCAGATGGAAGGATCACATGGATGTCTAAAGGTACGAGGTACCAATCAACTATTGCTGAATGGGCACAACTGATCAATGCCCCAGAGGAAAATGAAGATGACTTGGATGTCTATTCCAAGAAGAAGATGGACCACA
Source organism: Aegilops umbellulata (assembly GCA_032464435.1). Classification (NCBI taxonomy): domain Eukaryota; kingdom Viridiplantae; phylum Streptophyta; class Magnoliopsida; order Poales; family Poaceae; genus Aegilops; species Aegilops umbellulata. The sequence goes on from CP136058.1 coordinate 392,152,795, forward strand.
ACTCCATGATCAACATGTACAAAGAGATCCCTGACAAGGCACTTGAAACTTTCAAGTATGGATCTGTACACTATCTTCTGTCAGGATTGCCAACCATCAATTGGATCTTAAGGCACACTCTATTGCCCAAGTCAGGTGATCACAAGATGATCAGAGGCCATGCAATCAATTTGCTTCATATCTTTGATGTGCCTCAGAAGTTCAAAGTCATGAGCCTTATGATAGAAATAATCAAGAGGACTGCAGCAGACCAGAAGAGGAGCTGTGGATATGCCCCTCAGATCCAGGAACTGATCAACTCCAAGATGGGCACTGGCATATATCTTTTGGATAAGGAACATCTGCCTATTCATCCTGATTTTGAAGACAATGAGGTTGTGATGAACAAAGATGAACCATCTTCAGCCCATGCACAAGCATAGAAGGAGAAGGCAAGGGAGGAGAAAGCTGCAAGGATGCCAACTCAAGAGGAGGCATCTGAATACTTCTTGAAAACCAAGCAAGAGCAGCTTAGTTACCTGATTGCATCCACCCTGCGGATTGAGAAAGGTTTGGCCAACCTAACTCAGAACCAGACAAGCTTAGAGAGAATCGTAGAACAGAAGTTATATGACTTGGATATCAAGGTCAAAGAGATACAGACTGCAGTGGAGCAACTCCAAGATGACATGCAGGAGAGGAGAGGGAAGACAACCACAGATGCATTTGCCAGAGTGCCACGAGGTCCAAGGTCGTCTGTAGTGCCAGTTCCTGACACAAGACCAACCGCCTCAGCACCAGTCGCAGCACCAACCCAACCTGCTCTAGCATCCACTTCAGTTCCAACTCCAACAGCATCTACGGAAGCCTTCGTCCTTGGAGTGATCCAGACTCCACCACCACCTGAAGATCAGGCCTGAGTGTCGATCTAGCACTATGCATTTTCTAGGAACTTTTTGGTAACTTGTTGCCAAAGGGGGAGAAAAATGTATAGATCATAGGCTTTGAGAGAGAGTGTTGCTTTTATTCTCTCTTGCTTTATTTGGTGGTTTTTCAAACATTGTTTGCTTTTGGTCGAGATACTTTGATATGCTTGTGAGACATTGATGATCATGTGTTTGATCATAAGCTACACTTATGCATGCTTGATATATCTTATCTATCTTATGTGATCATTCACTTTGCCTTGGTGATGAGTGCATATATTTCATTATTAATCATTTTGAGCGCTCCACCAAGATGTATGTGACATGGAAGAGTAACCCATAATTTTAACTTCTTGTGCATTTGCAGTCCAAAGCAAATTTTAAATATGCACAAATTTAGGGGGAGCTCTTACTTATCACATACTTCTCAAAGCGACGATGTAATTCATTCTTATTATCATTTGTCGAAGCTTTGATCTATATGTTGTCATCAATTACCAAAAAGGGGGAGATTGAAAGTGCAACTATCCCTAGGTGGTTTTGGTAATTCATAACAACATATAGCTCATTGAGCTAATGATATTCCAAGATAACTATTTCAGGAAAGCTCAATGATTGGCATGGCATGAATGGTTAAAGTGGAACCCTCAAAATACTAAGGACAAAGGATTGGCTCAAGCTCAAAAGCTCAAGACTCTTCATTTTACATTTTAGTGATCCAAGATCACATTGAGTCCATAGGAAAAGCCAATACTATCAAGGAGGGATGAGGTGTTGCTTAATGAGCTCTTTGCCTTATGTGCTTAATGATATGCTCCAAAATCCTCAACTACTTTCCCATATCCACATATGACCTAAACCCTAAGCCAAACTCGATCATACCGATTCTTTCTATCCGGCGCCACCGAGTCTTCATATGTCATAAGCCACTGCCAAAACCCTAGCAAATCGGTTCTATCGATAGGGATCTCGGTCTCACCGAGATGGGATTGCAATCTCTCTGTTTCCTTTTCGTAACTTTTCGGTCTCACCGAAAGAGCGGATCGGTCCCACCGAGATTGCAATGCAAACTCTCTATTTCCCTTTTGTAACTTTTCGGTCTCACCGAAAGAGCAAATTGGTCCCACCGAGTTTGCCTGACCAACTCTCTGGTTAGCTAATTATCAAATCGGTCTCACCGATTTTGTGTAATGGGTGTCACCGAGATTACGTTATGCCCAAACCCTAACCATATCGGTCCTACCGAGATGCATGTCAGTCCCACCGAAAAACTCTAACGGTCACTAGGTTTACCTTTTCGGTCCGACCGAGTTTGTTGATTCGGTCCCACAGAGATTGGTAAATTGTGTGTAACGGTTGGATTTTAAGTGGAGGCTATATATACCCCTCCACCTCCTCTTCATTCGTGGAGAGAGCCATCAGAACACATCTACACTTCCAACTCATATGTTCTGAGAGAGAACCACCTACTCATGTGTTGAGACCAAGATATTCCATTCCTACCATATGAATCTTGATCTCTAGCCTTCCCCAAGTTGCTTTCCACTCAAATCTTCTTTCCACCAAATCCAAATTCTGTGAGAGAGAGTTGAGTGTTGGGGAGACTATCATTTGAAGCACAAGAGCAAGTAGTTCATCATCAACACACCATTTGTTACTTCTTGGAGAGTGGTGTCTCCTAGATTGGCTAGGTGTCACTTGGGAGCCTCCGACAAGATTGTGGAGTTGAACCAAGGAGTTTGTAAGGGCAAGGAGATCGCCTACTTCGTGAAGATCTACCGCTGGTGAGGCAAGTCCTTCGTGGGCGATGGCCATGGTGGGATAGACAAGGTTGATTCTTCGTGGACCCTTCGTGGGTGGAGCCCTTCGTGAACTCGCGCAACCGTTACCCTTCGTGGGTTGAAGTCTCCACTGACATGGATGTAGGATAGCACCACCTATCCAAACCACGGGAAAAACATCCGTTTCTCCAATAGCGTTTGAATTCTCCAAACCCTTCCCTTTACATTCTTGCAAGTTGCATGCTTTACTTTCCGCTGCCTATATACTCTTTGCATGCTTGCTTGAATTGTGTGATGATTGCTTGACTAGTCCTAAAGTTGCTAAAATCTACCAAGAACTAAAATTGGGAAAAGGTTAAGTTTTTATTTGGTCAAGTAGTCTAATCACCCCACCCCCCTCTAGACATACTTCCGATCCTACAGGTTTCAATAATATTGCTTTCAACATTTATAGGATTACCTGAGATATAATGTTTAATTCTTTGACCGTTCACCACCTTCGAAGTTGTTGATTTTTATGGCACCAGAAAGATAGACCTCCTCGATAACGTAAGGACCTTCCCATTTAGAGAGAATTTTTCCTGCAAAAAATCTTAAACGAGAGTTGTATAGCAATACATAATCACCTACATTAAACTCACGCTTTGTATTCTTTTGTCATGCCATCTTTTAACTTTTTCTTTAAACAACTTGGCATTTTCGTAGGCTTGGGTTCTCCATTCATCAAGTGAGCTAATGTCAAATAACCTCTTCTCATCGGCAAATTTGAAATCATAGTTGAGCTCCTTAATAGCCCAATAAGCCTTATGTTCTTGTTCGAGGGGTAAGTGACATGCTTTTCCATAAACCATTTTATACGGAGACATACCCATAGGATTTTTATATGCAGTTCTACAGGCCCATAATGCATCATCAAGTTTCTTGGACCAATTCTTTCTAGACCTATTGACAGTCTTTTGCAAAATTAATTTGAGCTCTCTGTTGCTCAATTCTACTTGACCACTAGACTGTGGGTGATAAGGAGATGCAATTCTATGATTAACATCATACTTAGCAAGCATTTTACGAAAAGCACCATGAATAAAATGTGAACCACCATCAGTCATTAAATATCTAAGGACTCCAAACCTCAGAAAAATAACTTCTTTAAGCATTTTAATAGAAGTGTTATGATCAACACTACTAGTTGGAATGGCTTCTACCCACTTAGTAACATAATCAACAGCAACTAAAATATGTGTCTATCCATTAGAGGCAGGAAAAGGTCCCATATAATCGAAGCCCCACACATCAAATGGTTCAATAACTAGTGAATAATTCATAGGCATTTCTTGACGTCTACTAATGTTACCAATTCTTTGACATTCATCACAAGAAAGAACAAACTTACGGGCATCCTTGAAGAGAGTAGGCCAATAAAAACCAGATTGCAATACCTTATGTGCAGTTCTTTCTCCAGCGTGGTGTCCTCCATAAGCTTCAGAGTGACACTTGCGTAGGATCGGTTCCTGTTAATGCTCGGGTACACAACGTCTAATAACACCATCTACTCCTTCTTTATAAAGATGTGGGTCATCCCAAAAGTAATGTCTCAAATAATAGAAGAACTTTTTATTTTGTTGGTATGTGAAACTAGGTGGTATAAATTTAGCCACAATATAATTAGCATAATCAGCATACCATGGAGCAGTACGAGAAGTGCTTATGACATTTAATTGCTCATCAGGAAAGCTATCATCAATAGGTAGTGGGTCATCAAGAACATTTTCTAACCTAGACAAGTTGTTTGCAACGGGGTTCTCAGCTCCCTTTCTATCAGCAATATGCAAATCAAATTCTTGTAGCAAGAGAACCCATCTAATAAGTCTAGGTTTAGCATCTTTCTTTTCCATAAGATATTTAATAGCAGCATGATCAGTGTGAATAGTTACTTTAGAATCAACAATGTAAGGTCTGAACTTATCACAAGCAAATACAACTGCTGAGAATTCTTTTTCAGTAGTAGCATAATTTCTCTGAGCATTATCTAGAGTTTTACTAGCATACTGAATAACATTTAATTTCTTATCAAATCTTTGCCCTAGAACAACACCTACAACATAATCACTAGCATCACACATAATTTTAAAGGGTAAATTCCAATCAGGTGGCTGAACAATAGGTGCAGAGATCAATGCTTTCTTAAGTATTTCAAATGCTTCTACACAATCATTATCAAAAACAAATGGTATATCTTTTTGTAATAAATTAGTCAGAGGCCGAGAAATTTTTGAGAAGTCCTTAATGAACCTCCTATAAATCTGGCGTGACCAAGGAAACTTCTTATACCTTTGATGTCCTTGGGACATGGCATCTTTTCAATAGCATCAACCTTGGCTTTATCAACCTCAATACCTCTTTCAAAAACTTTATGCCCCAAGACAATACCTTCATTAACCATAAAGTGGCATTTTTTCCAATTCAAGACAAGATTAGTTTCTTCACATCTCTGCAAAACTCGATCAAGGTTGCTCAAGCAATCATCAAAAGAGGATCCGTAGACGGAGAAGTCGTCCATGAAAACCTCACAAATCTTCTCACAAAAGTCAGAGAATATAGCCACCATGCATCTTTGAAAGGTAGCAGGTGCATTACATAAACCAAAAGGCATACGTCTATAAGCAAAAGTACCAAAACGGCAAGTAAAAGTAGCCTTTGATTGATCATTGGCTGACACAGGTATTTGAGAGAAACCAGAATAACCATCTAGAAAGCAAAAATGTGTATGTTTAGATAATATTTCTAGCATTTGATCGATAAAAGGTAAGGGGTAATGATCCTTTTTAGTAGCCTTATTTAATTTGCGGAAATCAATTACCATCCTATAACCTGCAATAATTCTTTGCGGAATCAATTCATCTTTATCATTAGGAACGACGGTAATACCGACTTACCCACTAACTATCAGCAACGGGATAAATTATACCTGCCTCAAGGAGTTTTAGTATTTCTTTTCTTACCACTTCCTTCATCTTAGGATTCAGCCGTCATTGATGATCAACAACTGGTTTGGCATCTTCTTCCAAATTTATTTTGTGCTGACATAGAGTGGGACTAATACCCTTAAGGTCATCAAGACTATATCCAATAGCAGCACGGTGCTTCTTCAGAGTTTTTAATAATCTCTCTTCCTCATGCTCTGAAAGGTTAGCACTAATAATAACAGGATATATCTTTTTCTCATCAAGATAAGTATATTTAAGAGTATCGGGCAATGGTTTAAGCTCAAACATGGGATCAGCCTTGGGTGGAGGAGCATCCCCTAGGATTTCAACAGGCAAATTGTGTTTCAGGATAGGTTCCTATTTAAATAATACTTCATCTATTTCCCTTCTTTCATTCATAAACATATCATTTTCATGGTCTAGCAAATATTGTTCTAAGGGATCACTAGGAGGTACGGCAATAGAAGCGAGACCAATAATTTCATCCTTACTCGGTAATTCCTCTTCATGATGTTGTCTACTAAATTTAGAGAAATTAAACTCATGAGACATATCACCCAAGCCAATAGTAACAACATTCTTTTCATAGTCTATCCTAGCATTAACTGTGTTCAAGAAAGGTCTACCAAAAATAATGGGACAAAAGCTGTCTTATGGGGAACCAAGAACAAGAAAATCAGCAGGATATTTAGTTTTCCCACACAAGGCTTCAACATCTCTAACAATTCCAATGGGTGATATTATATCTCTATTAGCAAGTTTGATGGTAACATCAATACCTTCTATCTCAGCAGGTGCAATTTCATGCATAATTTCTTTGTATAAGTCATGAGGTATAGCACTAGCACTAGCACCCATATCACATAAGCCATGATAACAACGATCTCCTATTTTAACAGAAATAACAGGCATGCCTACCACAGGTCTATGTTTATCTTTAGCACAAGGTTTGGCAATTCTAGCAGTTTCACCGCAGAAATAAATAACACGCCCATCAATATTATCAGCCAAGAGATCTTTAACAATAGCAATATTAGGTTCAACTTTAACTTGCTCAGGGGGTGTATAAGTTCTAATATTGCTTTTACGAACCACAGTTGAATCTTTAGCATGATCCTTTATCCTAACAGGAAAGGTGGTTTCTCAACATAAGAAGTAGGAACAATAGGATCATTATAAGTGACACTCTTTTCTTCAACTTTAATAGGTGCAGCTACTTTTACTTCTATGGGAGGATGATATTTAAACCACTTCTCCTTGGGGAGATCAACATAAGTAGCAAAAGATTCACAGAAATAAGCTACTATCTCACAGTCAAGTCCATATTTAGTGCTAAATTTACGGAAAACATCGGTATCCATAAAAGATTTAACACAATCAAACTTAGGTGTCATACCTGACTCCTTACCTTCGTCGACATCCCAATCTTCAGAGTTGTGTTTAATTCTATCCAATAAATTCCATTTGAATTCAATAGTCTTCATCATAAAAGAGCCAGCACAAGAAGTATCGAGCATGGTGCGATTGTTATCAAAAAGCCGAGCGTAAAAACTTTGAATAATTATTTCTCTTGATAGCTCATGATTGGGGCATGAATATAACATTGATTTAAGCATCCCCCAAGCTTGAGCGATGCTTTCTCCTTCGCGAGGCCAAAAATTATATATATATAATTACGATCACGATGAACAAGATGCATAGGATAAAACTTCTGATGAAATTCCAATTTCAATCGTTTGTAGTTCCATGACCCCGTATCATCACATAGCCTATGCCATGTAGATGCATCTCCCTCCAAAGATAAAGGGAAGACCTTCTTCTTAACAACATCATCGGGTATACCTGCAAGCTTAAATAATCCACAAACTTCATCCACACAGATTAGATGCTCATCAGGATGCTTTGTTCCATCTCCTGCAAAAGGATTAGCTAGCAGTTTTTCTAACATACCCGAAGGAACTTCAAAGGGAACATTTTCATTTTCAATAGGTTCAGTAGGTTGAGGAGTAACTCTTTGCTCTACTGGTCGGGGTGAAGATACCCCGAACAAGCCCCTCAGATGATTACTTTCCATAGTAACAAGTGAAAGTAAATTTCAGCACACTATATAAATTTTTCCTTACCAAATTCCACCTACCAAAGGCGCTTCATTCCCCGGCAACGGCGCCAGAAAAGAGTCTTGATGACCCGCAAGTATAGGGGATCTATCATAGTCCTTTCGATAAGTAAGAGTGTCGAACCCAACGAGGAGCAGAAGGAAATGATAAGCGGTTTTCAGCAAGGTATTCTCTGAATACGTGGTAACAGATAGTTTTGTGATAGGATAATTTGTAACGAGCAACAAGTAACAAAAGTAAATAAAGTGCAGCAAGGTGGCCCAATCCTTTTTGTAGCAAAGGACAAGCCTGTACAAACTCTTATATAGAGCAAAGCGCTCCCGAGGACACATGGGAATTATCGTCAAGCTAGTTTTCATCACGTTCATATGATTCGCGTTTGGTACTTTGATAATTTGATATGTGGATGGACCGGTGCTTGGGTGTTGTTCTTACTTGAACAAGCATCACACTTATTATTAACCTCTATTGCAAGCATCCGCAACTACAACAAAAGTATTAAGGTAAACCTAACCATAGCATGAAACATATGGATCCAAATCAGCCCCTTACGAAGCAACGCATAAACTAGGGTTTAAGCTTCTGTCACTCTAGCAACCCATCATCTACTTATTACTTCCCAATGCCCTCCTCTAGGCCCAAATAATGGTGAAGTGTTATGTAGTCGACGTTCACATAACACCACTAGAGGATAGACAACATACATCTCATCAAAATATTGAACGAATACCAAATTCACATGACTACTAATAGCAAGACTTCTACCATGTCCTCAGGAACAAACGTAACTAATCACAAAGCATATTCATGTTCATAATCAGAGGGGTATTAATATGCATAAAGGATCTGAACATATGATCTTCCACCAAATAAACCAACTAGCATCAAATACAAGGAGTAATTAACACTACTAGCAACCTACTAGTACCAATCTCGGACTTGGACACAAGAATTGGATACAAGAGATGAACTAGGGTTTTGAGAGGAGATGGTGCTGGTGAAGATGTTGATGGAGATTGCCCTCTCCCGATGAGAGGAGCGTTGGTGATGATGATGGCGATGATTTCCCCCTCCCGGAGGGAAGTGTCCCCGGCAGAACAGCTCTGCCGGAGCCCTAGATTGGTTCCGCCAAGGTTCCGCCTCGTGGCGGCGTAGTCTCGTCCCGAAAGGTTGCTTATGATTTTTTCCTGGACGAAAGACTTCATATAGCAGAAGATGGCCACCGGAGAGCCAACAGGGGGCCCACGAGGCAGGGGGTGCGCCCTGGGGGGTAGGGCGTGTCCCCCACCCTCGTGGGCAGGTGGTGACCCCCCTGACGTATTTCTTCCGCTCAGTATTTTTTTATATATTCAGAAAATAACTTCCGTGGAGTTTCAGGACTTTTGGAGTTGTGCAGAATAGGTTTCTAATATTTGCTCCTTTTCCAGCCCAGAATTCCAGCTGCCGACATTCTCCCTCCTTATGTAAACCTTGTAAAATAAGAGAGAATAGGCATAAATATTGTGACATAATGTGTAATAACAGCCCATAATGCAATAAATATAGATATAAAAGCATGATGCAAAATGGACGTATCACGGCACGGGTCGCGGCGGACGCTCATCTTGCAGATCAGATGCGGCCGAAGTTGGAGGGGCGACACCCGGCAGTAGATGAAGGCGGCCAGAAGGTCCGCTGGCTAGAGCCCTCCGACTCCATCATCTCCTAAAGCCGGTCCAGGGCGTTGGAGATGACGGCCGGCAGCGGCTTGCCGGGTTGCTGGCCCCAGTTGCCCCGCGTTCCAGAAGGCGGACCAGCCGCAATGGCCGGCAAGTTGACGTAGTCGCGGGCCGGGTCGACGCTGTGGACATAGAAGTATGACTTCTGCCATAACTTCACTGACTCATGCAAGACGACGACCGGGAACCAGACCCCGCTGCCAGAGCGCCGCACAGCGACGCACGCACCGCACTGAGCCGACTCGCCCTTGGCCATGGTGCCGAGCTTGCGATAGGAAAACCTGCCCCACAACTCAAGTGTGGGCAGGACGCCAAGGTAGCCCTCACAGAAGGTGACAAAGGCGGACAGCAGCACCACCGTGTTGGGCATGAGGTGGTGCGGCTACAGACGGTAGAACTCGAGGAACTCACGCAAGAAGGAGCTCACCGGCAGGTCGAAGCCACTGAAAGTGCTAGTTATCGACTAGAGGGGGGTGAATAGGCGATTTTTATGAAAGTCTTCAAAACTTAGAAGTTTCGAAGACAAACAGTAGAAATGAACCTATTGATATGCAGCGGAAGGTAGACTACACTAAGCAAGCCATAGTCAAATATGTAATGAAGTGAATACACAAGGACTAATAGCAGCTAGGTAGTGAAGATCAGGATGGAAGATGCTATGAAGCCAAACAATAGTAGTAGTCAAGCAATGAAGTCAAACAGATACGGCAAACAGGCAATGACTTCACGAAGACAAACTCTAAGTAAAGGGAAGGAGAGGATAGAACCAGTCACTTGTTGAAGACACATGATTTGTTGGACCAGTTCCAGTTGCTGTGACAACTGTACATCTGGTTAGGGAGGCTGAGATTCAACTCAGAAGACCGCGTCTTCACCTTATTCCCCTTGAGCTAAAGACACACAGTCCTCGCCCAATCACTCTGGTAAGTCTTCAAGGTAGACTTCCGAACCTTCACAGACTTCGTTCACCGGCGATCCACAATGGCTCTTGGATGCTCAGAACGCGATGCCTAACCGGCTAGAGGATTCACAGTCCTCACGTGTAATAAGTCTTCAGGTCACACAGACAGAAAGACTTCAGTGATGCCTAAACCTCTTTGGCTCTGGGTGTTTGGGCTTTGTCCTCGCAAGGATATCTCGCTCTCTCTCAAAGGCTTCGAGGTGGTGTTGCTCTCAAACGACAAAAGCCGTGCACTAACTCTGAGCAGCCACCAATTTATGGTGTAGGGGGTGGGCTATTTATAGCCACTAGGCAACCCGACCTGATATGTCCGAAATGACCCTGGGTCACTAAGGAACTGACACGTGTTCCAACGGTCAGATTTCAAACACACACGGCAACTTTACTTGGGCTACAAGCAAAGCTGACTCATCCAGCTCTGGATAAGATTTGCTCTCATTGTCTTCACTCGAAGACATAGGATTTGGGTTGAGCATCACTTCAGTCATTCAGACTATGTTCACTTGGACCCCACTTAACAGTACGGTGGTTCCTATGACTCAACAAAGAAGAAAAAGAAACAACGAAACAACTAAGTCTTCGCGCTCCATAGTCTTCACTAAATGTCTTCTCATGTCACAGTCTTCAATATGAGTATCTTCATGTACCACCATTGTCGTCAATGTCTTCATACATTTTTAGGGGTCATCTCCGGTAGGTAAACCGAATCAATGAGGGACACTAGCTGTGTTATCCTGCAATTCTCACAAGCACATTAGTCCCTCAACCAAATTTGTCGTCAATACTCCAAAACCAACTAGGGGTGGCACTAGATGCACTTACAATCTCCCCCTTTTTGGTGATTGATGACAAACTGGTTGAAGTTTTCAACGGGGATAAAGTATGTGAAATTGTAAAGGATAGAGTATTGTCTTCATAAGTTACAAAGGCTCCCCCTGAAGATGTGCATATGAGTAATTTGCTTTTGGAATGCAAATGCACATGGCAGGTTGTACTTGTGGAGATCCTCTTCAACTTATGACGACAATTCATCATGCATGATAAGATATAACAAAGATAATGACATGCATAATGAAAAATGGACGTCTGCGGAATGACCTAAGTGCGGGAGTTATCATCGCACATGCGGAATTTATCATCGCATCACAGAATAGCAAATAAGTAGCAGACGACCATCGAGTTCAAGTGTTACAACTCAAAGAACCAAATGTTTCAAAAACAAGAGTTGTAAACACTAGGCAAAATATAAAGCAACCGCCCATAGGAACCCGCTTGAAGACTATCAAACCCATATGCTTCTCCCCCTTTTGTCAGGAATGACCAAAAAGGTTTGAAGATTAGAGCATCTACTCGTCCCCAGGAGGAGTAGGTGAAGCAGCAGGGTTGGTGTTGTCGTTTGGCGGTGCAGACGAGCTTGGTGCAGTGTTGATTCTTGCAGATGGTGGCGGTGAAGTAGCATCGTCTTCTTCATCGATCACTTTGGCATTCACAGTTGTAGCAGAAGAGGAATATTCAGAGTCTTCAAGAGATGGAGTTTGACGTAGGACAGCATTCCGTGGAGGAGTGGAGTCAAACTTGAATTTTTCAGTGAAGCCATTGTCTTGAAGATCTGCTTCAGCACTGAGCAGTGTCAAACTCTTCCATTATCGCTGACACGTTTCATGCGTGACAAAGGCATTCTTGGTGGCAAGATTGCGAATGCGATTGACGTCCACCAAGAGGCTTTGCATTTGGCGCTTTAGCCAGTCATGATGCTTATCTTGTTTCTGATGAAGGGCAACGAGAAGCTCTCGGTCATTGAGAATACGGGAGCGCTTCTTAGGCCTTTGGGCAATTGTGCTTTCAGTGGCTTCAGTTTGCGCGCGGTGAGGCAAGCGAGTAATCCCAGCCAATGGATAGACACGAGCAACATCTTGAATTCCTTCATCATTTTGGGTGAAGCTTTGATGGTCAGCATTCTGAAGACTAAGAGGCTCCTTTGCAGTCTCTGGGTATATGGCTTCAACAGACAAATCAACTTCTGGCATAAAGATGATATGATTGTGTGCAGAGGGTTGATAGTTGAAGGCAGAGTGAAGCTTGATCAGACGCATGATCCTGGGAGCATAGAACTTCAGACCAAATATGTCAGACCCTGATGTAGCAAGTTGGCGAATAAAGAAATCTTGTGCATTGAAGCGTTTGCCATGAAGAATATGGAAAACCAAGGTCTTCATTGCGCCTTCCAGCTTGGCATTTGGAGAGTGTCATTTGATAGGCCAAAGAGTTCGCCTGATAATGTGATAGATGGTGTGGGGCAGATACTCAAGGTCTTCAACAAAGAACGCCTTAGGATATTCAGCATCTGGAGGCAATGCCTTCATCCTGCTGAGCATCTGACTCATACTGGGCTCAGCCTTGTGGAAGATGCTCTCCATCGCATCATTGTGAAGCTGACAACCAGGCTCATAGAGATCATCTGGAGAGGGCAGGCCAGTAAGCTCAATGACATCAATGGCTTTGGCTTCATGATGAACATTGCCTGTCATCCACTCGAGAACCCATGTCTTTGTATCCTTGTAGTAGCCACGAATATGGAGAGTGGCATAGAATTGAAGCAGTAACTCTTCATTCCAGTGCTCCTTATCTGTGACGAGCTGCAACAAGCCAGACTCTCTGAAGCAGTCCAGAGCCTCTTCTAGACAGGGTAGACCAGTTATAGCTTCAGCATCAAGACGCATATGTGGGAAAATGCGACCTTGATTGTAAAGAATGCATGAGTAATAGCTTCGCTGCTGATAGCTCCAGAACCGATCAGAAGATATTCTTACTCTTGAGTAGGGGTTCTTGGCTCTGTCAAAGAAAGTATTGTGTGCCTTGAAGCCATTGACATTAAAAGCTCCTGGTGCTGATGCAGTACCTGAAAACCTGGGCAACCTTGGCTTTGGCTTCTGAACCCGTGGCCTGTGCTCAACATGGTAATCAAACTGAGGACCAGCAGCAGACGGAGGAGTCAGAACAGGCCATTTGACAGTAATGAGCTGGCCATAGTTGAATGCTTGCTCGATAGTGTGTGGCCTTGGTGCAGGAATAGGAGCAGTGGCATCAACATTGGCTTCAGGCGCAGATGCAGCATTGGCTTCATTTGTTGCAGGCACATTGGTTGGAGCAGGCTCCACATCTTCTTCAGCCATGACAATGTCATTGGCTTCATTAGTGTTGGTGGTGGTAGCCTCAATATTCTCAACCTCCACTTGATGAGCTGGAGGATCGGGCACTGGCACGTTTACTTCAGGAATCACTTCTTCAGTAACGGGGGGAGTTGGGACACGTTCTTCTCCTTGGTTGCCATCGGCTGATGCAGCCGGAATGTCTTCAGCACCTTTGGCTTCAGACTCTGAGACAGTCACTGTGGGAGTGGCATCTGGAAACACTTGACGTGCAACAGATTGTTGGGGCAATTCACCTTCTGGAACGCTCGAGGAGGTGACTTGAGGCCTTGGTCCTTCGTGAAGCCTGCGTAACGCTGGCGACGCTTTTGGAGTTGGAGTTGGCTGGGCCTCAAAGTCATCATGTTCTGCTTGCACAGGTGGAGTGACTTGTTGGTGTTGGGGAGTACTTGGGGTTTCTTGTTGTTGTGGGTGATCAGCCCACGAAGCATCCTGAGCAATTGGCGTCAGAGGACGACCAATGCTGATGAGTTCGCTGTTCGTGAGAACAGGCGATGATACCAGGTTGTGTTCGATCTGAGGAAGCACTACATCATCTTCAACATTGTCGTGATGACCAATGTCTTCAGCAGTGGTGGGGTCAACTGCTGGAATGTCTTCAGCTTTAGGAGCCTATGTGGAAGCAGGCTCATGAACTATCATCCTTTGTTCTTGATGTTCAGATGTAGGAGGGACCATTGAAATAGGTTCAACAACTAAGGGCTCTGAGGGAGCAGCCCTATCCTTCTTGGTTCTGCGCTTCTTCTTGGAGGGAGCAGCATCAGAAGCTTCAGGATTTTTCCTTTTTCTAGCTTCAGCCTCGGCAGTTCTTGTCTTCTTCAGCTCAGAAGCGGTTGATCTGACCTTTGGCTTTGAGCCGGTCATGCTGGTTGGGAAGACAATGCGCGGCTCTTCCTGCCTTGAAGGAGCAGTTTGGTCAGTCGATGGCTTCTTTTTCTTTGCAGCCATTCATGGGTCAATGCCAGGACGACCAAGTGCCTTGCGCTTCTCAGCCTCGTTGTATGCTTGCACACATTTGTCAGCCAGGCTCTTCATGCGCTCTCAAGAACCTTTGGCTTCTTCACGCTTCTTGAGAAAGGCTTCTTTGAGCTCGTGCAGCATAATGTTGAAGTTTTTGACATCTTGCACGCTGAGCTTGGCCACATGCTTCTTGAACTGGGCTTTCTCATGGTCGATCTTGTGCTTTAGCTCAACGATGCGCTGAGCGAGAGCTAGCTCAGAAGCAACGGCGCCATTGAAGGAAACGCTGAGGCCAATGGGAAGTTGCAGATCGTCAAAGCTAAGATTTGGGGAGTCAAACCACTCATCAATGAAGTTATGGATGATTGCCACGTCAAAGAGAGGCAAATCATTGAAGATCTCTGCTTCTTCCTTGCTCTTGATCGGTTGCTCAAGGGCATCATCTGCAAGATCTTCATCACTGGACAGATCAATGTGCTCTTCACGCAGAATGGCAGCAGGAGTCAGTGTCTGATCAGTATTCTTGACAATTTTCTTCTTCATCTCCGTCTTCTTGGAGATGTGTGATAGATCTTCAGACTGCACACTGTGTTCAGGAGGTGCAGTTGCCAGTGGCTTCACACGTGAAGCTTTTGGAGGAGCAGCTAACCTTGAAGCCTTAGCCTTCTTGGGCTTCTGCGGCTTTGGAGTAGGAGCTGGGGCTTCATCAGAGTCAGCATCGTCATCAGTATGATCTACTTTGGCACCTTGGACTGTGATGTGAGCGATGAGTCCATCCAGGTTGTAGAAGGGACCGATGACATTGGGTTCTGCATCGCGTGTGCCATCAGCACGAGGAGCAGGAGGACCAGGATTGAAATCTAATCCCAATGACTTCTTGTTTTCCTTGGCCGATGCCTTTGCGTGCTGGAAGTTGTGCTTGAAGAGATTATCGTTAGGACACCAGAGCAATGATGATGGGTCGGCATTTTCAAGCTGAGGTCCACGGACCATACAGGGATAGAAACCCTGCGCAATAGCTTCAGTTCTGTTCTTGGGTGGAAGGCCTCGAAAGAGAATATCACCCCAAGGACTTTTGATAGCATTCTTCTCAGCGTATTCTTGGGTGACGAAGTTGTACTTGAACCATTGTTTAGCCCAATATCTTCGAATCCATTGGATTCGTGTCTTGCAATGATTGTAATCCTCCTCAGGATCTGTCTTGTAAAGCTCTGAGAGGTCATCAGGCAAATCTCTTGATGTTCCTCCTCGACGCTGTCTGCCACCCTTCCTTACTGATTTTCTGCAGCCATGAACTTCAAACTGAATGGCTTCAACACGTTCAAAGGCTTCAGAGGCTTTCGCTTGCTGGACAGACAGGAACTGGCTTCGGGAGAGTTAATATGATGCTGTAAGAATTCTGCAAACCAATGCAGACTATGAGAACCAAGGGATTCTCCCACGGGCATGTACCTGTGACAGCATTAGAGATGCGAGGGAAGGGGAAGAGGTCATATGCATTCTCAGAAGATTTTGAAGATAAATCAGTTTGAAGACATTGACCTCATGATGCGAAGACATTCACTTATATGTTGAGAGTTCGTTCTAGATTTGTACAAATCCGCGAATAAGTACAAGTGAGGAATCTAACTATATATGAAGCTTAAGTGAATATGCTAGGCAGTATGAGATGCAGACAGAATAGATCTAACTTGTATAGGCAGAAACCCATTTTGGTAGACAGGATGAATCTTTGAGGATCAAAAAGATGGTAAAAGGAGAGTTTTATTTACCACACGAAGAACTACTAGATGGGAAGAGTAGGAGACCGAGCAGTTCAATCCACCGTGCCCTAACTTGGCGACGGAGGACACCTACGGCGGCGGCGGAGAGGACGATGTCCGCGGCCGGCGTGAGGACAGCGTCGGAGAAGTCGCGGCAGCTAAGCGCTTCATCACCGGCGTCGTCGAGAGCTAGCGGTGGCGCTAGGGTTTTGACGAGGTGGAGAGGTGGAAGAAGTTTACCTTACCGCAGGGGAAGGTATTTATAAGGAAGTGGGCGGCACAACGCAATTACGCAGGTGCCCCTGGCGGTTCACATCTGAGGGGCACGTGGCAAGCATGCAACACACTCAGAGTTGTCCCATGTTCCCACACCCGCCAGGTTTGTCGGATAGACGTTCCGGCTTCTCCGGATTTCGGGCAATGAGGATGAATCATTTAAAACAGACCTAATGTTTGTCTCTGTATCTTCTGCTGACAAGGACGCAGAGAAGACATTCGACAGTTTCAATAGAATGCATATGATTTGGATAGATAGAGTTTGAGATAGGAAGCATAGAGAGATTAGGGTCCGATCACATTCACTTAGTTCAAAAGATTCAACAAGGAAACATAGCTATAAGTGAATGCTGTAGAGGACAAAACACTAGTATATATATATCAGACAGCAATCAAATCGTCACAGTGAAGATAATCATGAAGATCAATTGAAATTGAAGACAAACTAAATGCGAAGATATTTCAAATGTAACGCCATGAGTGAAACACTTCAAACAGAAAAGTTTGGTGGTGGTGTTACCCACCGTATAGGAAGTATTAGACCTAGACACGGTGCACAATTATCGTGGCGCTCCGAAGTCAAATTCCATGTTAATGTATTCACACTCAGAATGTAAGTCTTCATTGGTTGAAGATATACTTTACTTCGTGTGTTGCACATCTAAGTCATCAAAATGCATAAGTGTTAGGATGTGTGCCTGATCACATGACATTTGAGGATTCCAAGATATTTAGCTCACACTGTAACTTGCAAAACCTTTTCTCATCCAGGGGCTTTGTGAAGATATCTGCCAGTTGCTCTTCAGTGTTGACGTGAATGATATCAATATCTTTCTTCATGACATGATCTCTGAGGAAGTGATGACGAATTTCAATGTGCTTTGTCTTCGAGTGCTGGACTGGGTTGTTGGCAATCTTGATGGCGCTTTCGTTGTCGCAGAAAAGAGGTACTTGTTTCAGATTGATGCCATAGTCCTTGAGAGTTTGCTTCATCCATAGGAGCTGAGCACAGCAAGATCCAGCAGCAATGTATTCAGATTCAGCAGTTGAGAGTGATACATAGTTTTGCTTCTTTGAAGACCAACAAACAAGTGATCGTCCCAGAAAGTGACATGTGCCTGATGTAGACTTGCGATCCACCTTGTCACCAGCATAATCAGCATCCGAAAATCCAACCAGATCAAACTCTGAGCCCTTTGGATGCCATAATCCTAGTGTTGGGGTGTGATCCAAATATCGAAGAATTCGCTTCACAGCTAACTGATGTGATTCCTTTGGTGCCGCTTGGAATCGAGCACACATGCAAACATTAAGCATAATATCTGGCCTAGATGCACATAGGTAAAGTAAAGAACCAATCATGGAGCGTTATACCTTTTGATCGAACTCTTTACCATTGTCGTCGAGACCTAGATGGTGTTTGGCTGGCATTGGCGTCGTGTAACCTTTGCAATCTTGCATTCCAAACTTCTTCAGGCAATCTTTGAGGTATTTTTCTTGAGAAATGAAGATGCCATTCCTTTGTTGATGAATTTGAAGACCAAGGAAGAACTTCAGCTCACCCATCATGGACATCTGATATTGCTCTTGCATCATGTATCCAAACTCATCACTATACTTTTGGTTGGTGCAGCCGAAGATAATGTCATCCACATATATTTGGCATACAAACAGTTCTCCATCATATGACTTCATGAAGAGTGTAGGATCGAGGGATCCAGGTTTGAAGCCTTTGCTCTTCAGGAAGTCTTTGATCGTATCATACTAAGCGCGAGGAGCTTGTTTGAGGCCATACAGTGCTTTGTTTAGCTTGTACACCATATCAGGATGTTTTGGATCTTCAAAGCCAGGAGGTTGCGCGACGTATACTTCTTCTTCAATCTTGCCATTGAGAAATGCACTCTTCACATCCATTTGATATAGCAAGATGTTGTGGTGGTTAGCATAGGCTAGCAATATGCGAATAGCTTCAAGCCTAGCCACAGGAGAAATGTTTCATCGAATTCAATTCCTTCAACTTGAGTATATCCTTGAGCAACAAGACGTGCTTTGTTTCTGACGACTTGGCCATGCTCATCTTGCTTGTTTCGATATATCCATTTTGGGCCAATGATGTTATGCTTGCGAGGATCAGGACGCTTGACTAGCTCCCAAACATTGTTCAGCTTGAACTGTTGAAGCTCTTCTTGCATTGCTTGAATCCATTCAGGTTCCATAAAGGCTTCAGCAACTTTCTTGGGTTCTGATATTGACACAAAAGAAAAATGCCCACAGAAATTTGCTAACTGGGTTGCTCTTGAGCGAGTAAGTGGACCAGGTGCATTGATGCTATTAATTATCTTCTCAATATGTACTTCACTTGCAACACGAGGATGAACTGCATGAAGACTTTGCTCTTGCTGATCATTGTCATTATTGGGAGGATTGTCTTCAGGCTGAGCATTGTCTTCAGGTTGGTTAGGTGCAGATATGATAAGTTCCTCTTCGGGCGTTGCTTCAGAAGGCATGATTTCACCAGTTCCCATTATCTTGATAGATTCACTGGGTGGAGCTTCTTCTAGTGTACTTGGCAGGAGCTCTCTTTGTGAACCATTGGTTTCATCAAACCGCACGTCCACAGTTTTGACGATTTTGTAAAGATAGAGGTTGAAGACTCTGTAAGAGTGTGAGTCTCCGTAACCGAGCATGAAGCCTTCGTGAGCTTTTGGTGCAAATTTTGACTTGTGATGGGGATCCTTGATCCAGCACCTTGCTCCAAATACTCTGAAATAGCTGACATTTGGCTTCTTGCCAGTGAGGAGCTCATAGGATGTTTTGTTCAGAAGCTTATGGATGTAAACACGGTTGATGACATGGCATGCTGTATCAATAGCTTCGGGCCAGAACTTTATTGGGGTCTTGTATTCGTCGAGCATCGTACGAGCCATCTCAATGAGGGGTCTGTTCTTGCACTCTACGATGCCGTTCTGCTGAGGTGTGTATGGAGCAGAGAATTCATGAGTGATTCCCATTGTATCCAGATAGAGATCAAGTCCGGTGTTCTTGAATTCAGTGCCGTTGTCACTTCTGATATTTTTGATCTTGACGCCATAATTGTTCATGGCTCGATTGGCAAAGCGTCTGAAGACATCTTGCACTTCAGTCTTGTAGAGGATTATGTGCACCCATGTGTATCTTGAATAATCATCAACAATAACGAAGCCATAGAGACAGGTCATTGTTGTGAGGGTGGAGTAGTGAGTAGGACCAAATAAGTCCATGTGTAGTAGCTCGAAGGGTTGAGAAGTAGTCATGATTGTCTTCGAAGGATGCTTGGCCCTTGTCATCTTTCCAGCTTCGCAGGCACCGCACAAATGATCCTTCTTGAACTTGACGTCCTCAATGCCAATAACATGCTTCTTCTTGGCGAGTGTATGTAAGTTCCTCATGCCAGCATGCCCCAGCCTCCGATGCCATAGCCAGCATTCTGAAGCTTTTGTAAGAAGACATCTTGCAAGCTGTGGTCCTGCTGAGAAATCTACCATGTACAGATCATCTTTCCTATACCCTTCAAAGACTAGAGATTTGTCAGATTCCATTAGTACAAGGCAGCAATACTTTCCAAATATTACAACCATGTTCAGGTCGCAAAGCATTGAGACAGACATTAAATTGAAGCCAAGGGATTCAACAAGCATCACTTTATCCATGTGTTGATCCCTTGAGATTGCAACTCTACCTAGACCCAATACCTTGCTTTTACCAGTGTCAGCA
The DNA here is from genome assembly GCA_032464435.1 of Aegilops umbellulata. Taxonomy (NCBI): domain Eukaryota; kingdom Viridiplantae; phylum Streptophyta; class Magnoliopsida; order Poales; family Poaceae; genus Aegilops; species Aegilops umbellulata. Next base: position 392,173,222 of record CP136058.1, read on the forward strand.
AATGTGATATGACTCTTATCAGATGGACATAAAGTTGAGTCCATGAGAAGACTTCGATCACCAGTCATGTGATTTATGCATCCGCTGTCCATAATCCATTATGAAGCACGAGGTGTCATACTCTGCATTACAGTTAGGGGGATAGGCTTCACCAAGAGTATTGTGAAGCATAAACATTTGACAGGCAAGAGGATTATGGAAGCTCAGATCAAGATTAGGACTGATAGGATGAATGGCAAGCGATTCAGGAACAAAATACATAGTGAGACAATTTGGGCATTTGATCTTGCGCCCTACAAGATGTTTTAGGTCCCCAGCAATAGCATCAGATGCCTTTGGTTTTCGGCTGGAGACCTTTTCCTGCAAGAGAAAGTTAATTCTTCTTAACCACCCACATCTTCAGGGGTGGCTTAGAAGCAATGAGTCTAAGTGCAGCATCTGAGAACTTTGGCTTTGGAGCCCTAGCAAATAGCCTTGCAGGAGATGAATGATACTTGTATGAATAAGCAGAAAAGTTCTTAGATCTATGAACATAGCGGTTTAAAGACACACGCTCATATTCATAAGTCTGAGTATGGTTTCCCTGCAAAACATTGGCGTTAGGGTGACTCAAGTGAGTCCTCTGTCTGTATGAAGCCTTTGGACCATATGAAGCCTTAGGTCTGGGGTTTGTCTTCTTCCCAGGTGGTGTCATGATGACATTCACCGGAAGCTTCTCAAGACAGCTTTTGGGAACCCAGATCTTCTTCATAGGTGGCCCATTCCTGCAGTTAGTACCAATATATCTGGCAAACACTTCACCATTCTGATTCTTGAACAGTTTATAGTTTGCATCAAAGGATTCATCAATGACAACAGGGTTAGCACATGTAAAGCCAGATAAGGTGGATGGATCCACTGAAGGTCCCTTTGCAGCAACCCATGTGGTTTTGGGATACTGTCGAGGCTTCCAGTAGGAGCCATCAACATTCATTTTCCTCTCGAACCCAACACCCTCTTTCCTAGGACATCGCAAAGTGTCTGATGCCCTTTCAGGCTTTTATACATCCTGTTTCAAGTAATGTCTTCAACCTAGCATTTTCATCAGCAATAGTAGTGGTATCCTCCACAGAGGGGTTAGTTACCACATCACTAGTTGAAGATAGTGCAACAGTAGCAGTAGTGGAACATCCAGCAACAGAGGTAGCGTTATCACGCTCAAGGCATTTTAGACATGGTGGTTCAAATCCATCCTAAGCGGGACTAATCTATTGAGCACGAAGTGACTCATTCTCTTTTTGAAGATCTTCATGAGCCGCTCTTGTCGGGTGGTTGGTGCGACATATGCCAACGGGTGGCTTATCTCTGTGGGAGCCAGTAAGACGTCGCCGGTGCCTGGAAGCGGGATAAGGCGAAGACATGCATGCCGGCGAATCTTACCCAGCTTCGGGCCTCTCCGTGGAGATAACACCCCTACTGCTGCTCTGCGGGGTCTCCGCATGATCACTTGGTGAACAAGTAACTACAAGGTGCTCCTCGAGCTGTTTGGCGAGAGGAAGAAGAAGGGCAAGGCTAGCTCTACTCTTCTCTCTATGTGGGTTGTAACCTAGATGAGATCAACCCTTTGCATGGGTGCCCCGTGGGGTTTATATAGGCCTACCCCCCGGGGGTACAATGGTAATCCGGCTGGGAGCGGGTCCCAGCCGTCAGTGTCTACGCTCGCCGGCTTCTGCGCCGGCTGCTGGGGCCCGCCGGCTGCTGGCATCTTGGTCGACAGGCAGGCCCTACTGCCTAGGGCCCTGTCGGCGGCCGATTACTGTTGCCTCAATCCTGATGATGAGGGCTTTATCGAGGTAAGCGTGGCTACAGCGCCGCCGCCTGGCGGGCGATCGCTGTAGCCTCACGTCGTCTTGTCTTCTTAATGGGGCGCCTCCTTCGAGGGAAGGAGCAAGCCGGCTTTGGGAAAGCCGGCCATGTCTTGGGCCGACTGGGGGAGGCCTAGCCGCCTTCGGGTGTCTCTCTGCCCAAAGGGGGCCACCGCCCGTGGACTGCGCTGACGGCCCACCGTGGATGGCGCCATAGTCATCATGGCAACAGTGTCGCGCCAGACAGGTCAGGGCTACCCCGTACGGCGCACTATGCCAGGCGTGCTCCGGGTTTTGAGGGTGGCAGGCTTTACTGTAGCCATGCCCCGTCCCATCGCCGTTATGTGGTTGCGGGCCTCGAGGGTACGATCTTGACCGTGTCGTGGGAGCCGGCCTTCTCGTGGCCGGCTTCCGGGAGCCGGCCCTCCCGCGGCTTTCTTCATGAGGGTTAAGGCCCGGCCGCCTTCCGACAGTCGGCCTAAGAGGCAGCCGGCAGGGGGAAGGCGGCCCCACGTCTTGGTTTCTTGGAGGCCGAATCGGCTCGTAATTTTTTCTGAAGTGCCAAGGGGAGCCGGCTAGGCTACCCGTGGTCATTTACCCCGACCGTAGTCCCCGAAGCTGGTCGCGCTTCGAGGTCGGCAAGGGGAACGATAAGCTCAGTCAGCTTCCTATCTTGAGGAGCCGGCAGCTGGGAGCCGGCTCTGCTTATACACGCCGCCTTGGACGGGCACCGTGGTCTCGTCAACGGGAATGTGGGCCAACCCGCGCGCTGACCGCGCGCCTCCCCGCGTGTCACGTGGCAGAAAAGGCCTGCCATGGCGCGTGCGCGACGGGACGTCGCCACAGGCCCGGGCCCGCCACTCCTGGCCTCGGCCCAGGCGCGGATCTTCTGCGGCCCAAGGTGGGCGGTTTGCCTTCCCGCGGCGGTTTCGCCACACCATCAAGGCGCAGTAATAGCGGGACGTGGGGGAGTGGGCGCAGTTAATCCCACGTCCCCCACACCGTGCCTCCTCGGCTCCACCGCGAGGGTCTATAAGTAGGGGGAGGAGAGGGAGCGGCAAATGCTCGCACGCTCTCCCTTGCTCCACCCTTCCTCGTCCTCTTTCCCTGCTCTCTCCGCCGCCGCAGCGCCTCTTCGCCGCGCCGTTCCGCCGCAGCGGGGTCGCACGCGCCTTCGCCGCCACCGCATCTTGCTCTTCGCCGCGCCGCTCCAATGGCGCTGTCGAGCTCGTGGGACGGCTCCAACATCCTCGATGAGCACATCGAGTTCCTCCACCGGACGCGGCGTCTGCCCGGTGAGAACTACGTGCAGGTCCGGCGTGCGCCGGAGAAGGAGATCTCGCCGGCACCGGAGGAGGGCGAGCGGGTGATCTTCTGCTCGCACTGCATACGCGGCTTCGGCCTCCCGGCGAGCGGATTCCTCCGCTCGTTCCTTGAGTTTTACCACCTTCAGCCGCATCACCTCACCCCCAATGCCGTGATGCTGCTGTCGGCCTTCGTCACCCTCTACGAGGGTTTTCTTGGCGTCCTCCCCACCTTGGAGCTCTGGGGAGAGTTCTTCCAGAGCAAACTCGGCACCGTCGTCGCGGGCGTGCCCGCCCCATGCGGAGCTTACATCGCCATGAGGCGGACGGGCGAGAACAATCCGTTCCCGTCCATCCCGCTGATCCAGTCGGTGAAGCTCTGGCAGAAGTCCTACTTCTATGTGAGGAACGTCGCCCCGCAAGGCGACTTTGTCAACCTGCCGGCTTACGTAGCTGGCCCACCGGCTTCGAGGCCGGCCTCATGGAGCTACCGGGCCAGGACGCTGTCCCAGGCCAGGAACGCCGCCGTCGCCCGCCTCCGGGTGATGGTCCAGTCGGAGGGCCTGGTCGGAGCAGACCTGGTGGCCGCCTTCGTGGAGCGCCGGGTACTCCCGCTCGAAGGTCGGCCGCACATGATCTGCCAGATGAGCGACCGCTTCGACCCATGCCGGCTGAGCACCAGGGAGATGCCTCATGCCGAGGTGTCCTACCTGGTGAACTACATCGCCAACTGCAAGCTCGCCGAGGATTGGCGATTCGGCATGGAGCCGTACTCTCGCGCCAACCCTTCGCCTGTCGTAAGTATTTCTTCTTTCCTTTCTTTTGTGTTGCCGGCTTCGATATGACCGGCCTCTGATCCGCCGGCTTGTTTTCCGCAGAATCCTCTACTTCCGCCGGCGGCGACGGCCGCGGGGGCAGAGCGCCCGTTCCACCCCGACCGCACGGTAGATGACGTCGACGATCCGGACCTCGGAGCGGCCGCCATGGAGGACGCCGCCGAGGGGGAAGGCGGTGAGGCAGGCGGCGCCGGGCTCGGAGCCGGCCTCCAGGACTGGGCGGATGACGACGAGGTCGAAACCGTCCCGCACCGCCAGCCGGCGCCGGATCCTCAAGGCGCGGGCCCTTCTGCCGCGCCGGCCGCCCGTGGCGCCGCACCGAAGCGCCGGGCCGCGTCGACCTACTTCGGCAGCTGGCCGAAGAAGCCCTGGGGCACCGCCGCGGCAACCAAGCGGGATGAGGCGGCCGCGAAGGCGGCCCGCTTCCAGAAGGTCGTGAAGTGGCCGCAGGCGGTTTCGGCGTAAGTGTTAATCATCTTGTATTCTTGTCGTGTTCTTGGATTGGAGTTCTTCTGAATTCTTTCTTGGTTGACCAGCCAGGGCGCCGCTTTCCCTTGAACGGGGCCCTGCCGCCTCCGTGATTGGATCAGTCGGAGGGTCTTCAAGCTCCCGCCGCGTGGACCCCCGCGCCGACCTCATGGAGGCTACGGCGCGGAACACGCGGGAGGCGCAGGAGGAGCGGGAAGCGTTGGAGCAGAGGGCCGCCCAGGCGGCGAGGGAGTAGGCCGACGTGGCGGCCAAGGCCCAGGCGGAGGCGACGGCCGTGGAGAGGGAGGCGGAGCTCTCGCGCAACCGGCCTCCGCAGCTCGTCATCCCCCTACGCAGTGTGGCTCCCAACGCCCCATGCCTCCGTCTGAGGAAGCCAACCGCGGCCAGGCGGCGGCGGAGCGGAGGGAGGATGACGCGATCGTCTTGGAGGAGGTGCCGCGGACGGCGCCGACTGGAGTGGGCCAGGGCGGCCAGTCGGCTGCGACGCCGGTGCAGCCGGCCGGGAGCGAGCCGGCAGCAGGAGCCGGCCTGGTGGTGCAGCCGTCATCACGCCGGCGCATGGGGGACGCTGCCCCCGTGCCGGAGCCGGACAGAGCTGCGAGCGCCAGCCGGACGGCGGAGGCCCTGGAGGCGGCCAGCTCCAGCACGTCCGAGTGGACGTCCAGCGGGGGGCCGGCCGAGCTGAACGCGGCGGCCCAGGAGGTCCGGGGCCGGCTTCAGGCTCATGCTATTGCGCTGCAGCGATATACCCGAGATTTCCTCGCGACGCGGGCCGTTGTCCGGGTGAGTCTTCTAGCATTGGTTGTTTTGCTTTTTTGATTTCTTCCGTGGGGGCGCGTCAGCGCACCCACTGGGTGTAGTCCCCGAGTTCCGAGTCGGCTGCTGAGCAGGCGGCTTGGAACTTACTAGGTCCTGACAGTTCATCTTATTCCTGCATCCTGTCTGGTCTTTCAGGAGTATCATAACCAGAGCACCGCCGCCTTCAACTCCCAGGCTCAGGAGCTGCGCCAGAAGATCGAGGATCTGTCCGACAGCCGGAGTACGTGCTTGGTTTTGTTCATGTTCTGTGGGGGCGCGTCAGCGCACCCATTGGGTGTAGTCCCCGAGATCCGGGCCGACTGCTGAGCAGTCGGGGCGGATCTTCCCCAACGACTTCTTCCTTATTGTTTCTTCCTTTGCCTTCATGCTTGCAGGGGCCAATGCCGACTTGAGGGAGCAGCTCGGCGGGGCCCAAACCGCCCTTCGCGCCAAGGAGGCCGAGCTCAATGCCTTAGCCCGGGAGCGCGACCGCCTGGTCAAGAAGTTGGCCGACCAGGAGGATAGCCATAAGGCGGCCCTGAAGAAGGCGCAGGAGAGCGAGGCCGCCCTCAAAGCCGAGTTTGAGACCGAAGCGGCGAGCTGGGCTAAGGCGAAGCAAGCGCTGAGCGAGGGTTACAGCCGGATCGAGGATCTGATCGACGGTAAGCTGCCTCCCTTACTCCTTGCTCGCCCCCTTGCCCTCTGATTCGTCTTCTGATTTGTGCTGCTTTTGTTCTTTGCGCAGACTACTTCCCCCGCCACTCCGTCGCGGCCTCCCAGGCCATCGAGGCCTACCGCGAGGCACGCCGTCAGGCGGGAGTTGAGATCGCGCCGGACGCGAGCCGGACACTTGAGGAGCAGCTTCTTGGCGATCCAAGCCCGGCTGCAGCCGGCACACCGCATGCTCCGCCGCCTCCAGCGCGCCGGAGCGCAGGTGTTGGCCGCCCTCTGTCCAGGCGAGGCGATTCCCCGCACCCCGAGCCGGACTGCCGACTGGCTGGAGGTGGCAGTCGACCGCTTTGAGGCCTGGAAGGCCTCCGCTGCTTGATCCGGTGCCAGGCGGGCGCCGGAGTTCGTCCGGGCCTGGTACCCTGGGCTGAGCTTGGAACAGCTGAGGACTTGGCGGGAGGAGGCCGACGAAGAGCTGGTGGAGGTGCGGCCGGCTATCATCCAGCGTGCTTCGGCTCTTGCCGAGTTTACCGACACCAGCGTCTTCGCTCCTGAGGTGGATGACAATGGCGTCGCCCAGCCGGAGGAGTGCTTCGGGCTGAACCCGGTGGAGGGTGAAGACTCGGCGGAGGAGATCGCCTCCAGCGATGAAGGCGAAGACAATGAAGGGGAGGAGGGCGAAGACGTTGAGCCGGCCGGTGAAGCGACCAGCCCGCTTCAGCATGACCGTGCCTCCAGCAACGAGGCGTGTGCTAGCGCGCCCTCAGCGGGAGGCGGTGATCATGCCGAGGTTCACCAGCCGAGCACTCCTCCAGCCGGCGCTACTGTCTCCACCGACCTGCCCGACTCGCCAGTCGTTCCCTTGGCTTGATCTGCCGTCTTTGCTTTTCCTGCTTGTTACTCTTTGAACAATTCTTATTAAGCTTGCGCAGTTCCACCCACTGGAGGTGTATTCAAACTATGTTGAATGTTGGCCTTTTCGAGGCCTTTTGTGTAAATATAATCATGCATGTGTTTGGCTTCCATTCTCGTATGCTTTTTATCCTTAGGCTGTTTCCTTTGCCGCCTTCCCCTGATTGATGCCTTCCCGGCCGGCAGCTGCTCTGCAGTCTGTGGCTAAGGAAGAACTCGGCTATCTTTTTTGGGGAAGGCAAGTACTCGAGCTTTCTTAGATTGTAGCGAAGTGAATGGAAACCGGCTGGCCGGCTACTCTTGTAGTCGGTCGGTAGTAGGAAAGAACCAGCCTTTTGTTATATTAGTCCGTTAGTCCCTAGCCGTTTTTCGTGTGGGCGTCCTTTCCTGCCTTTGGCTCTTGCCAGCCGGACAGCCGATTCTTCGAACTGCGACTTTTGGCAAGAGAGGGCTTTGGAGCCGGCACACAACTTGTCTGACCATGGGTAGGACTTCTAATATAACTTAAGGCGGCCAGTCCCCGGGCCGACTAGTCGAACCCGGTGCCGGACGAGAGAAGTAAATGAAATGACATAATTATAAGCATGATACTCTTCATTCATAGATGAAAGATGGCAGTCCCCGAGTTCTCCTCGGGGGGCCTATTGTCTCGTACTTGGTACAAAAGTTAGCGTGATACATACTACATTTCAACTGTAAAATCTTCGGAGGAGGTTGGCGTTCCATGGTCGTTCTGACTCCTTGCCGGAGTCGTCTCTCTTTCGTGCCTTCGGCTTCTGTGCATCGATCAGGTAGTAGGAGTCGTTTCCTAGCACTCTGCTAATGACGAAGGGGCCTTCCCAAGGGGCCGAGAGCTTGTGCTGGCCGGCTGTTCGCTGGATCAGCCAGAGCACAAGGTCGTCTTCTTGGAAAGATCTTGGCTTGACCTTCCGGCTGTGGTAGCGACGCAGACCCTGCTGGTAGATGGTGGACCGGCTGAGGGCTAACAGCCGGCTTTCTTCCAGCAGGTCGACACCGTCTTCTCGTGCTTCCTTGGCCTCCGCCTCCGTGTACATGGTCACCCGAGGCGAGTCGAACTCGATGTCGGTTGGGATGACCGCCTCGGCACCATATACGAGGAAGAAAGGGGTGAAGCCGGTTGACCTGTTTGGGGTAGTGCGCAGACTCCAGAGGATGGCCGGCAGCTCATCGAGCCAGCAGCCGGCCGAACGCTCCAGTGGCACGACCAGTCGGGGCTTGATGCCGAAAAGGATGAGGCCGTTGGCTCGTTCGACTTGGCCGTTTGACTGCGGGTGGGCAACGGATGCTAAGTCCAGTCGGATGCCCTGCGTCGCGCGGAAACGTGCCAATGCTCCCTTAGCAAAATTTGTGCCGTTGTCAGTGATGATGTTGTGCGGCACGCCATACCGAGTTGTTATGTCTGCAATGAATGTCACGACAGTCGGCCCATTCAGCTTCTTGATCGGCTTTGCTTCGATCCACTTGGTGAACTTGTCCACGGCGACAAGCAGATGTGTCATGCCGCCGCACGCCGTCTTGAATGGGCCCACCATGTCCAGACCCCAAACGGCAAAGGGTCAAGTGAGGGGAATGGTCTTGAGTGCCGAAGCCGGTAGGTGTTGCTTGGAGCTGAAGACTTGGCACCCTTTGCAATGCTTGACTAATTCCTTGGCGTCGTCCAAAGCAGTCGGCCAAAAGAATCCATGGCGGAAAGCTTTGGCGACTAATGATCTTGAAGCCGCGTGGTGGCCGCATTCACCTTGGTGGATGTCTCTGAGGATTGCTATGCCCTTCTCTTGTTCAACGCATCGCTGGAAGACTCTAGTGACGCTGCGCCTGACGAGCTCTCTGTTGACGATTGTGTATGCTCCGGCTCGGCGCTGGACTTGTCTTGCCTCTGTCTCGTCAGCCGGCAGTTCTTGGTTTGTCAGGAAGTTGAGGATGGGCTGGGCCCATGATGGAGCTGTGACTTCTTCTATTGCCAACGCGGCTACTGCAACCAGGGTGGGCGGGCTGGGTTTGTGAGATGCTGGAGTCGGCCGCCGCCTATGGTGCTGGTGCAGTCCCCGGGCCGACTACCGCAGTCCCCGAGTCGGGCTCAGAAGTCCCCGAGTTGGGTGCGACTACGGAAGTCCCCGAGCCGCCTGCTGAAGTCCCCGCGCCGCCTACCGAAGTCCCCGGGCCGCCTGCTTGGCTCTTCAAGCCGGATCCGGCTGCATCGGGGCTAGGCGGCACGAAGATGGAATCGGACATTGGAGATGGCTTGATAGACGGCTTGAGGAGGCGTTGCAGAGAGACACCGGTTGGTCTTGCTTGCCGAGTGGAGCCTAATCGAGCCAGGGCATCTGCTGGCCCGTTGTCGGCTCGTGGTACGTGGAGGAACTCGCATCCTTCAAAGTACCCGCTGATCTGCTGGACGAGGAAGTGGTAGCTCGCCATGTTTGCGTCCTTGGCGTCCCAATCGCCGGATGACTGCTGGACTATCAAGTCTGAGTCGCAGTAACACAGGATCCGGCGTATCCCGAGCTCTTTGGCAAGCCGGAGCCCCTGTACGAGCGCCTCATACTCGGCCACGTTGTTGGAGGCGGAGAAGTGAATTTGTAGCGTGTATCTGAGCTTGTCGCCTTTGGGAGAGGTGAGGATGACGCCGGCTCCCAAGCCGGTGAGCATCTTGGACCCGTCGAAGTGCAGGCGCCAGTGAGTGGAGTCGGGAGCCGGCGGCAGGTACTGGGTCTCGGCCCAGTCGACGAGGAAGTCGGCCAATGCTTGGGATTTGATGGCGGTGCGAGGCTGGTAGAAGATCGTGTAAGGGGCCAGCTCGATGGCCCATTTCGCCACCCGGCCGGATGCGTCCCGGCTGCCTATGATCTCGGCGAGCGGGGAGGTGCATACGACCGTGATGGGGTGCTCTTGGAAGTAGGGCTTCAGTTTCTTGGCGGCAAAGTACACACCGTAGCACATCTTCTGGTAGTGCGGGTAGTTCTGCTTCGAGGTAGACAGCACCTCGCTCAAATAGTACACCAGCCTCTGGACCGGCTGAGCTCGGCCCTCTTCTGGGTGCTGGACTACGATGACGGTGCTGACCACCCGGCTGGTTGCAACAATGTGAAGGAGCATGGGCTCTTTCTCAGTCGGCGCCGCCAGGACAGGCAGCGTGGTCAGCATCTTCTTCAGCTCGTGACAAGCTTGGTCGGCTTGGTCGTTCCACTCGAAGTGAGTGGTCTTCTTCATGAGGCGGTAGAGGGGGAGAGCCTTCTCTCCGAGCCGGCTGATGAAGCGGTTCAGGGAAGCCAAGCATCCGGTGAACTTCTGGACGTCTCGCAGCTTGGTGGGAATCGCCATTCTCTCAATGGCCTTGATCTTCACTAGGTTGCATTCGATGCCGCGTTCGGAGACCAGGAAGCCTAGGAGCTGGCCGGCTGGTACTCCGAACACGCATTTCTCGGGGTTGAGCTTGATCCGGAATCAGCGTAGGTTCTCGAATGTTTCCTTGAGGTCTTCTAGCAAGGTGTTGCGCTTCTCCGTCTTCACCACAATGTCGTCCACATAGACGTGGGCATTTCTGCCGAGTTGCTTGAGGAGGCACTTCTGCATGCAACGCTGAAAAGTGGCACCGGCATTTCTCAAGCCGAATGTCATAGTCAGGTAGCAGAAGGCTCCGAATGGCGTGATGAAGGCGGTCTTCAGGCGGTCGGCCGGGTCCAACTTTATCTGATGGTACCCGGAGTAAGCATCCAAAAAACTCAGCAGCTCGCATCCGGCTGTGGAGTCTATCACCTGATCTATCCTTGGCAGGGCAAAAGGATCTTTGGGGCAGGCCTTGTTGAGGCTCGTGTAGTCTATACACATGCGCCACTTGTTGTTCTTCTTCAGCACGAGGACCGGGTTGGCGAGCCACTCCGGAAAGAACACCTCCATGATGAAGCCGGCAGCCAGAAGTCGGGCTATCTCTTCTCCTACAATCCTTCTCTTTTCCTCTGACAGTCGGCAGAGGGTTGCTTGACCGGTTTTGCACCTTCTCGAACATGTAATTTGTGCTCGGCGAAATCCTTCGGAACACCCGGCATGTCCTTGGGGGACCATGCAAAGATGTCCCGATTCTCACGGAGGAAATCGGCGAGCTCGCCTTCCTATTTGCTGTTTAGGTTTGCCCCAATGACGGCAAACCTTTCCGGGTGCTCGGGTTCAAGAGGTATCTTCTTCATTTCCTTGGCCGGCTGGAAGGAACCTTGGGCATCACACTCTTTGGGATCGGGGGACAGGGCCGGCTGCTTGCCAGCCATGGCCACGACCCGGTCCAACTTCTTCTTCTCTTCGGCAATCACTAGGGACTCGGCCAGCCGGCTGCTGGCCGCTGCGCACTCGGCCGATTTCTTGTAGTCTCCGACTATGGTGATGATGCCCTTGGCGCTCGGCATCTTCATCTTGAGGTAAGCATAGTGGGGAACAACCATGAACTTGGCCAAGGCAGGTCGGCCAAGCAGTGCATGGTAAGAGCTCTCAAGGTCCACCACTTCAAACCAGATGGCCTCCCTGCGGAAATGATCCTTGTCCCCAAAGAGGACATCAATCTTGATCTTGCCAATGGGGGAGCAGGACAGACCGGGTACGATGCCGTGGAACACAGTCCGGGTAGGTGTGAGCTGCTTCGTCCTGACGTTGAGCTTCTTCAGGGTGTCAAGGTACAGGATGTTGATGCTGCTCCCGCCGTCTATCAACACGCGGGAGAAACGGGCTACGCATCTGTCTATTGCAAGGGTGGCATCCAGGACCAGTGCATAAGAGCCGGGAGATGGCATCACCTCTGGGTGGTCAGCCCGGCTCCAGCTAATGGGTTTTTCAGACCAGTGCATGTTCTCGGAGGGGTTGGCGGCAACCGCGTTGACTTCCTGGTGCTCTCGGCGCCTGCTGCGCCGGTCTTCAGGCTGGCTGGTGAAGATGACATAGGCGGCATGCTCGTCGGGGAACTCGTCTTGCACGGCTCCGACTGCTGGTCGAGCGGCCGGCTGCTGCGGAGCCGGAGGCGGCAGACCAGCAGGTGGAGGCGGCGCCAACCCTTCGCCCTTGGATATTCGGGTGAGCCAGTGGCACTTCCGGGTTGTGTGATTGGACGGCTTCGCACCGCTGTGGAACTTGCATGGGGCGTCGAGGGTTTGCTCGTAGGAGAAGGCCGGCTGCCAAGCCGGCCGGCCGCCTTTCTACTTCTTGGGTGCGGGCCGCCCTTCGGGCTGCTCGCCCTCGACCGTGGCCACCTGCCGACTGGTGGAAGGCGGCATGGGGCCCTTGCGCTTGTGGTCGTTTTGGTACGGGCGCCGGCCGGAATCCCCAGCCGGCGTCTTGGGCGCCGGGTTGAGTACCTTCCCGGACGCATCTACCTGGAGCACGGTCTTCATTGAGGAGTCGGCGGTGGCGTACTTGTCCGCTATGACCAGAAGCTCATCGAGGGTAGTCGGCTCGTCGCAGAGGAGCTTGTGCTTGAGGAGGGTGCCCTCTCGGCACCCGGCTGTGAAGTATTCGATGGCTTGCACCTCGTGCACTCCCTCGCAAGAGTTGCGGAGCTCGGCCCAACGCATGAGGTAGTCGCGGGTGGACTCGGCGGGGCCTTGTACGCACAAGGAGAGCTGTCTGGGCTTGGGAGCCCGCTTGTAGGTGCTGGTGAAGTTGCGGACGAAGGCTTCTGTGAAGTCTAGCCAGCTGTTGACGCTGTATGGCTTGAGGCTGTTGAGCTAGGTCCGCGCCGTGCCTTGGAGCATGAGGGGCACGTACTTCATGGCAACGCGCCTGTTGCCGTTCGCGATGCGTACTGCGGTGGAGTAGTCGATCAACCAATCTTCCGGCTTCACGGAGCCGTTGTACTTAGGCGTGTCACTTGGGAGCGAGAACCCATTGGGGAAGGGCTCGTCGCGGATGCGGGGGCCGAAGCAAGGCGGGCCGACATCATCTTCTTCTTCCAGCGCTAGGGATCGCGCTAGGCGGTCGATCCGATGGCGGGCGTCGTTCTCGCCGACTCCTTCGCGGCGACCTAGTCGGCCGCTGAGAGTCGGATGCGTGACAGGCGGTGGGGTGGGATACCTTTCCCCACGAGGCGGAGGCGGAGGCGGGTTGCCCCGCCGCTCCACGGCTCGAGGGTGGCCTTCTGCGTCTCGCTCGATGGAGATCCGGGTTCGGCTTCGGTTGGCAGCCGGCTCTTTCTCGTGTCGCGCGCGGGTTTTACCCGCAGTCGGCGTCCGGGACGTCGCGCCGTGTTCTCGGTGCGGTGGAGGGCTTTCCTCACGGGCGTCGGCTTCGTGCCGCTGCGCGGCTGCATCGATTAGCTGATGGATGCGTCTGGTCATGTAGGGGAGCTCTTCGGCCTCCAGTCCATCCAGCTCGTCTACGGCCGCCTGGGCGGCGTGCAGGTTCTCGAGTGGGGTGGCGTAGACTGGGCGGTCGACTCCAAGCAAGTCGGCGATGACAGCGCCGCGCTGTCTGACGACGCCGACTCGGCTCGGTCCGCTTGGAGGGGGCGTGCCGAAGGCGGCGCGGCCGACTTCGCACTGGTGGGCCTCGGTGAGGCGTCTCACAGAAGCTAGCTTCCGGCCCTCCGCGAGGAGGGCGAGGCGGTGAGCCTCCAGTGCTTCGGCGTCGGCATCGGCCGGGAGGGGGACGGACAGGTCGTGGATCGCCGCTCGCGGGGCGTCGTGGGCGTTCTCGCCAGAAGCGCCGCCGTGGCTGATGACCATCACCTCGGCGGTGGCAACGTCACAGCCATCGGCTCGGGGAAGCGGGTCGTCATAGATCACGACGTTGGTGGGGAAGGCGTCGGGCGAGGCCGTGTCGAAGTCGACAGGCATCGGATCAGTGGAACCAACGGACTCCTGGTCCACAACAGGCTCGCTGGAGACGTGGAGCTAGCCGAGGAGGTCGACGAGGCGGTCGGTGCCCGCGTCGGAGGCGGGCTCGTCGGAGATGAAGGCCTCGCTAAGGGGATCGGCGAGGTCGCTTGCTGCGCAAGCATTGGTGACGCCTTGCAGCGCGTCGTGGCAAGCGCCATCGGGCGTGCCGGGCTGGCTACGCTCGCTAGGGAGGAAGAGGGTTCCCGTCCAGAACAGGTCTCCGGACGACAGTGCACCTGGCCCCACGGTGGGCGCCAAATGTCGGGTGGTTGGTGCGACATATGCCAACGGGTGGCTTATCTGTGTGGGAGCCAGTAAGACGTCGCCGGTGCCTGGAAGCGGGATAAGGCGAAGACATGCACGCCGGCGAATCTTACCCAGCTTCGGGGCTCTCCGTGGAGATAACACCCCTACTGCTGCTCTGTGGGGTCTCCGCATGATCACTCGGTGAACAAGTAACTACAAGGTGCTCCTCGAGCTGTTTGGCGAGAGGAAGAAGAAGGGCAAGGCTAGCTCTACTCTTCTCTCTATGTGGGTTGTAACCTAGATGAGATCAACCCTTTGCATGGGTGCACCGGGGGGTTTATATAGGCCTACCCCTGGGGGTACAATGGTAATCCGGCTGGGAGCGGGTCCCAGCCGTCAGTGTCTACGCTCGCCGGCTTCTGCGCCGGCTACTGGGGCCCGCCGGCTGGTGGGCCCCGCCGGCTGCTGGCATCTTGGTCGACAGGCAGGCCCTACTGCCTAGGGCCCTGTCGGCGGCCGATTACTGTTGCCTCAATCCTGATGATGAGGGCTTTATCGAGGTAAGCGTGGCTACAACGCCGTCGCCTGGCGGGCGATCGCTGTAGCCTCACGTCGTCTTGTCTTCTTAATGGGGCGCCTCCTTCGAGGGAAGGAGCAAGCCGGCTTTGGGAAAGCTGGCCATGTCTTGGGCCGACTGGGGGAGGCCTGGCCGCCTTCGGGTGTCTCTCTGCCCAAAGGGGCCCACCGCCCATGGACTGCGCTGACAGCCCGCCGTGGATGGCGCCATAGTCATCATGGCAACAGTGCCGCGCCGGACGGGTCAGGGCTACCCCGTACGGCGCACTGTGCCAGGCGTGCTCCGGGTTTCGGGGGTGGCAGGCTTTACTGTAGCCATGCCCCGTCCCATCGCCGTTATGTGGTTGCGGGCCTCGGGGGTACGATCTTGATCGCGTCATGGGAGCCGGCCTCTTGGAGTCGGCCTTCTTATGGCCGGCTTCCGGGAGCCGGCCCTCCCGCGGCTTTCTTCATGAGGGTTAAGGCCGGGCCGCCTTCCGACAATCGGCCTGAGAGGCAGCCGGCAGGGGGAAGGCGGCCCCACGTCTTGGTTTCTTGGAGGCCGAATCGGTTCGTAATTTTTTCTGAAGTGCCAAGGGGAGCCGGCTAGGCTACCCATGGTCATTTACCCTGACAGCTCTCAACTTCTCAAGCTCTTGCTTCCTTTGAAGATAATCATAGGAGAGCTTCTCATGAGTGGTTGTGAGCGTTTCATCACGACTTTCAAGTTCTTGGTACTTAGCATGAAGATTTTTTATGTCTTCAACTAAGGACTGTGAACGTGTCATTTCCGTGTCTAACAGGTCATCGCTTTTGTCTAACAGTTTTTGAGTATGTTCCATAGCCTTTTGTTGTTCAGTTGCAATTTTAGCAAGTGTTTTGTAGCTGGGTTTGGATTCACAATCAGAGTCATCTTCACTTGATGTTTGAAAGTAAGCATCGCGTGATTTTACCTTGGTACCACGTGCCATGAAGCAGTAGGTGGGAGTAGGGTCGTCCTTGTCATCAGCTTCAGCATTGGTGTGGAAGTCATTGTCTTCAGTGTTGAAGATGGACTTGGCAACATAGGCAGTGGCTAGAGCCAGACTTGCAACGCCAGGGTCGGACTCCTCCTCAGACTCCACCTCCGCCTCCTCAGAAGCAGACTCCTCCTCTGAATCCATTTCCTTTCCAACAAAAGCACGAGCCTTGCCAGATGAGCTCTTCTTATGAGATGAAGACTTTGATGAGGACTTGGAAGAAGACTTTGAAGATTTCTTCTTCTTCTTGTCATCAGAATCATATTCCTTGCTCATCTTCTTCTTCTTCTTCTCGTTGTCCCACAGTGGACACTCAGAGATATAGTGTCCAAGTTTCTTGCACTTGTGACATGTTCTCTTCTTGTAGTCATGAGTGGAAGCTTCATCATTTCTTGAGCTGGATCGTGACGACTTTCTGAAGCCCTTCTTCTTGGTGAACTTCTGGAACTTCTTCACAAGCATAGCAAGTTCCTTTCCAATGTCTTCAGGATCATCAGAACTGCAGTCAGATTCTTCTTCAGATGAGGAAACAACTTTTGCCTTCAAAGCGCGAGTTCGGCCATAGTTGGGACCATAGATATCTCTTTTCTCAGAAAGCTGGAACTCATGTGTGTTGAGCCTCTCAAGTATATCAGACGGATCGAGTGTCTTGAAGTCAGGACGTTCTTGTATCATGAGGGCAAGGGTGTCAAAGGAGCTATCAAGTGATCTCAGTAGTGTCTTGACGATTTCATGCTTGGTAATCTCAGTGGCGCCGAGAGCACGAAGCTCATTTGTGATGTCAGTGAGGCGATCAAACGTGAGCTGGACATTCTCATTATCGTTTCTCTTGAAGCGGTTGAAGAGGTTGCGAAGAACACTGATCCTTTGATCTCTATGGGTTGAGACGCCTTCGTTGACCTTGGATAGCCAGTCCCAGACTAGCTTTGACGTTTCCAGAGCACTCACACGGACATACTGTCCTTTGGTCAGATGACCACAGATGATGTTCTTGGAAGTAGAGTCCAGTTGAATGAACTTCTTGACATCAGCAGGGGTGACACCTTCACCAGTCTTGGGAACACCGTTCTTGACGACATACCAGAGGTCGACATCAATGGCTTCAAGATGCATGCGCATCTTATTCTTCCAGTAGGGATATTCAGTTCCATCGAAGACGGGGCAAGCAGCAAAGACTTTGATTATCCCTGCAGTCGACATAGCTAAAACTCCAGGTGGTTAAACCGAATCACACAAAACAAGGGAGTACCTTGCTCTGATACCAATTGAAAGTGCTAGTTCTCGACTAGAGGGGGGTGAATAGGCGATTTTTATGAAAGTCTTCAAAACTTAGAAGTTTCGAAGACAAATAGTAGAAATGAACCTATTGATATGCAGCGGAAGGTAGACTACACTAAGCAAGCCATAGTCAAATATGTAATGAAGTGAATACGCAAGGACTAATAGCAGCTAGGTAGTGAAGATCGGGATGGAAGATGCTATGAAGCCAAACAACAGTAGTAGTCAAGCAATGAAGTCAAACAGATACGGCAAACATGCAATGACTTCACGAAGACAAACTCTAGGTAAAGGGAAGGAGAGGATAGAACCAGTCACTTGTTGAAGACACAAGATTTGTTGGACCAGTTCCAGTTGCTGTGACAACTGTACATCTGGTTAGGGAGGCTGAGATTCAACTCAGAAGACCGCGTCTTCACCTTATTCCCCTTGAGCTAAGGACACACAGTCCTCGCCCAATCACTCTGGTAAGTCTTCAAGGTAGACTTCCGAACCTTCACAGACTTCGTTCACCGGCGATCCACAATGGCTCTTGGATGCTCAGTACGCGATGCCTAACCGGCTGGAGGATTCACAGTCCTCACGTGTAATAAGTCTTCAAGTCACACAGACAGAAAGACTTCAGTGATGCCTAACACTCTTTGGCTCTTGGTGTTTGGGCTTTGTCCTCGCAAGGATATCTCTCTCTCAAAGGCTTCGAGGTGGGTTGCTCTCAAACGACAAAAGCCGTGCACTAACTCTGAGCAGCCACCAATTTATGGTGTAGGGGGTGGGCTATTTATAGCCACTAGGCAACCCGACCTGATATGTCCGAAATGACCCTGGGTCACTAAGGAAC
This sequence comes from Aegilops umbellulata, assembly GCA_032464435.1. Taxonomy (NCBI): domain Eukaryota; kingdom Viridiplantae; phylum Streptophyta; class Magnoliopsida; order Poales; family Poaceae; genus Aegilops; species Aegilops umbellulata. The sequence goes on from CP136058.1 coordinate 392,190,885, forward strand.
TGACACGTGTTCCAACGGTCAGATTTCAAACACACACGACAACTTTACTTGGGCTACAAGCAAAGCTGACTCATCCAGCTCTGGATAAGATTTGCTCTCATTGTCTTCACTCGAAGACATAGGATTTGGGTTGAGCATCACTTCAGTCATTCAGACTATGTTCACTTGGACCCCACTTAACAGTACGCTGGTTCCTATGACTCAACAAAGAAGAAAAAGAAACAACGAAACAACTAAGTCTTCGCGCTCCATAGTCTTCACTAAATCTCTTCTCATGTCATAGTCTTCAATATGAGTATCTTCATGTACCACCATTGTCGTCAATGTCTTCATACATTTTTAGGGGTCATCTCCGGTAGGTAAACCGAATCAATGAGGGACACTAGCTGTGTTATCCTGCAATTCTCACAAACACATTAGTCCCTCAACCAATTTTGTCGTCAATACTCCAAAACCAACTAGGGGTGGCACTAGATGCACTTACAGCCACAAAGGAAGTGGCTTCGAGAGATGACGAATTCGCCGGTCTGCAGCGTCGGCGAGATCTCCCGCTCGTCCAAATGCAGCAAAACTTTTTGGAGATTTTTTTTGACCAGAAGACAACCAATGGGCCGAAGAAGTGCCTCGGGGGTGCTCCGAGGGGAGCACAACCTACCAGGGCGCGCCAGGCGCGCCCTGGTGGGTTGTGCCCACCTGGGGTGCCCCTGAACCGCCTCTTTGCTCTATAAATACCCCAATATTCCAAAAACCCTAGGGGAGTCGACGAAAATCAATTCCAACCGCGCAGAGTCCAGAACCACCAGATCCAATCTAGACACCATCACGGAGGGGTTCACCACTTCCATTGGTGCCTCGCCGATGATACGTGAGTAGTTCTTTGTAGACCTTCGGGTCCGTAGTTAGTAGCTAGATGGCTTCCTCTCTCTCATTTGATTCTCAATACAATGGTCTCTTGGAGATCCATATGATGTAAATCTTTTTACGGTGTGTTTGTTGGGATCGGATGAACCTTGAGTATATGATTAGATCTATCTTTTTATCCATGAAAGTTATTTGAATCTTCTTTGATCTCTTATATGCATGATTGCTTATAGCCTCGTATTTCTTCTCCGATATTTGGGTTTTTTTTGGCCAACTTGATCTATTTATCTTGCAATGAGAAGAGGTGCTTTGTAGTGGGTTCGATCTTACGGTGCTTGATCCCAGTGACAGAAGGGGAACCGACACGTATGTATCGTTGCTACTAAGGATAAAACTATGGGGTCTATCTCTACATATATAGATCTTGTCTACATCATGTCATCGTTCTTATCACATTACTTTGTTTCCCCATGAACTTAATACACTAAATGCATGCTGGATAGCGGGCGATGTGTGGAGTAATAGTAGTAGATGCAGGCAGGAGTCGGTTTATTAATATTGGATGTGATGCCTATATAATGATCATTGCCTGGATATCGTCATGATTATTTGAAGTTCTATCAATTGCCCAACAGTAATTTGTTTACCCACCGTTTGCTATTTTTCTCGAGAGAAGCCACTAGTGAAACCTACGCCCCCCCGGTCTCTTCTTAATATATTTGCCTTCGCGATATATTTTATTTGCCTTTTATTTTCAGATCTATTAAACCAAAAATATAAAAATACCTTGCTGCATTTTATTCTTATTTATTTTATTTGGCATTTGATCTATCAATCTACTACAATTTATTCACGTCCATTTTGCCAATTTCTCGCACCGTTACCCGAAAGGGATTGACAACCCCTTTAATACGTCGGGTTGCGAGTAGTTGTTATTTGTGTGCAGGTGCCGCTTACGTGTTGTTGCTTGATTCTTCTACTGGTTCAATAACATTGGTCTCATCATTAAGGGAAATACCTACCATCATTGTGCTGCATCATCCCTTCCTCTTTGGGGAAATACCGATGTAGCTTTAAGCCACATCAACCCGGCAAAGTGTCCAGAGGCATATGAGTCACCCTATTTTTCGGGTCATGGTGATACGACAAGGAAAGGATGGAAGGCCCGTATCAAGACTTGTCCAAAAGGCGGGCTTGATGAGAAGGCCTAGACAGAGAGTTTCTTAACTTGGGAAGCAAGATGGATATGAATTAGAGTACGATCCGGGTTGATAGTACGACTCAGAATCTTCTGTAACTTAGGGACTCAACCTGTTATATAAAGAGGAGCCCCTAGGACGAAAATACTAAGTTGCAATCTCTCGAGAGTTATATTAGCGAATCCGCATCCTTATAATCGAGATCATCCGCAATATCAATCAAGCAGGAAGTAGGTCTTTACCTCCACCGCGAGGGGCCGAACCTGGGTAAACTTATGTCCTTCGTTCTCGATCAACCCCGTTCAAGCAACCACCTAGTCGGGATGGCCTCCAGACTTGGTCCTTTCACGAGGACATCTGCCATGACAAAACCACGACAGACCGGGTTCGGAATGATCATATACGGGACTGAGTTGGGGTAGCACCGATTGAAGAGAAGCTTGTCCAACATTGTCTGAGATGATTTGTGCATATTCAACGCAAGCCTGCAGAAACTCCAATGCATAGCGGACGGCTAAAGCGTGTTGATAGTGTCAGGGGAGGACGGGGTAGACCAAAGTTGACACTGGAGGAGTCCGTAAAGAGAGATCTGAAGGACTGAAATATCACCAAAGAATTAGCCATGATCAGGGGTGCATGGAAGCTAGCTATCCTTGTACTAGAACCATGAGTTGATTGCAAGATGTTATGAGTTTGAGCTCTAGTGTACCCCAACTTGTTTGAGACAAAAGGCTTTATGGGGAAAAACAACGAGGAGATGTCGATGATGCCTAGCGCTGAACCATCACCACCGCGTCCCCGTCGATGACCACCACGCATCCCTGGTGACCACGACACGCAGCCCCCATGGCGACAATGAAATGTGCGACCCTTGCCACCACCATCACGCCCCTGGCCACCATAGCCACGACGCAGACCGTCAACACCGCCTCGAGCACAGGCCACCTCTGCCCGCACCGCACGCATGGAGAGAAAGCGAAGAAACGTCGGGGTCCGCTGCCGCCGTAGCACCTCGCCACGACGGAGGACTGTGGGGTGGTGGTGGGGGGGGATGAGAGAGTGAGGAAGAAATAGCGGTGTGGGGGTAACTAGCTGAGGTCGTTCACTGGGAGCTACGAAAGTGCGAACGAAACAGTGAAGCTGATGTGGCTTCAAGACTGCGCCAAGATCAATGCGACCAGATCAAACGGTAGGGAAGGGGTTCGCTGGGAGCTGTGAAAATACGAACGGACGCCGAGTAACATTACGGTTTTTTTTGTTTTGCGCATGAGTGCCCGAGAGCCAAAAGCTGTGTCCATCTCCTACCTTAAATTTCTCTGCTCTGGCCACCCTCAGGAGGAAGAAGGCGGCAGCAGCAACGAATCTTGACACCTCGCTCACCGTCGCTCTCTCTGCTCTTCTTCTTTCCACCAAAATTATCCAGAGACCTCAGTCCCTAGCCATGGAGCTTGTGGTGGGCGCGTCGGAGGCGACGATGAAGTCCCTCCTCGGCAAGCTGGGGGGCCTTCTCTCCCAGGAGTACACCCTGATAAGGGGAGTCAACGGCGACCTCCAGTACATCAACGACGAGCTACGCACCATGCAGTCCTTCCTCCGTGCCGTCGGCAAGGGCCACGGCCACGGCCACGACGACCTGATGGACGACTGGATGAAGCAGATCCGCGACATCACCTACGACATTGAAGACTGCATCGACGACTCCGCCGACCGCCTCCACGGCCTGCGCTCCGACGTCTGCTGCTACTTCCTCGTCAACAGCATGTACGAGGTCCTCACGTGGTGGCCTCGCCGCGACGTCGCCAGCCGGATCTCCGTCCTCAAGATGCGGGCGCAGCAGATCGGCGAGCGGCGCAACCGCTACGGCGTCAACAACCCGGAGACCGGCGCCGGCGGAGCCCCCACGGGCACTCGCGGCACTGCCGTTGGGTTCGACGCCGCCGACAACCAGGAGGAGAGCCTGCAGCTTGTCGCGTTGAAGGGCCCGGTGGGGGTGGAGGAGCACATGCGGGAGCTGGAGAAGCCGGTGACCTGCATCGTTGGGTTCGGCGGGGTGGGGAAGACCGCCATCGCAACGGCCTTGTACAGGAGATTTGGGGACAAATTCCACCACCGGGCGATGGTCACGGTGTCTCAGATCTCCGACCTGGGGGGCATTCTCAGAAGCATCGACGGTCAAGTCAGGCCGCAGGCAAGCAATGAGAAGCAGCAAAGCTGCTCAGCGGAGAGCGGTATCACAGCAGCCATCAAAGGTGTACCGGGTCACATCAGCCGAGGCACGTCAGCCGTCATGGCCAAGTGCTGCGGCGGCGCCGGCATCCCCGAGGAAGACAGGGCAAAGCTGGATCTTCTCAAGAAAGACCTCAAGGAGCACTTCAAAGAAGACAGGTAACTTTGAAATCTTGGGAATACTATTGTTCTTGAAAGATGACAGTTCAACGATCTTCAAAAATGCTAACCTGTTTGGTAACATTCATACTGAACATGACAGTTCAATTTGCATTTTGGGCTCATGTATAGGCATCATTAGTATCGTCCTTGCAGAGTAATTGAACATATATAGGCAGCTGATCTTTCAGAGTATGGTGCAACTGATTAGTCATTGTTATCTTGTAAATTAGTTTTTAGTTGTTGAGTGTTAAATAATACTCCCTCCGTTCCAAAATAGATGACCCAACTTTATACTAACTTTGTACTAAAATTAGTACAAAGTTGAGTCATCTATTTTGGAACAGAGGGAGTACTTCATACTTCAGAATGGGCTTATTTGTACTTATGTTTATCTCTATTGAGCAGTTTAAAATATGTGGAAATTCGTTGTGGAGCCCTTTCAGTTACAGTTTAGTAAAAGCTCAGTTTTTGACATTATTTCATTATATAAACTGTATGCAATGGAACTGAAATTTCAAGAATTTTAGCCTATGCACTGGTATGAATGGAAATGAGTGTCGTCCTTGAAGTGTAGAATTACAAACTAACGCTGCTTTTATTCAGATAAGCAAAGATGTTATAGTTACTGCTGGACAGTTACTCGATCTGACCTTTAATTCTTTTCTTTGCAGTTACTTGATCTTAATTGATGATGTGTGGTCTGCAACAACGCTGGACAATATTATAAATGCACTTCCCGAAAATAAAGACAGCAGAATAATAGTTACTACCCGGTTCCATGCTGTTGCTACAACACGAAGAGGAGAAGGTGACATTCGTAGAGTTAAAGGTCTTGGTGATGAGCAATCTGAGAAGTTATTTTGGCAGGCTTTCTTGGAGTCCAAAGGAAGTGAAGATGCTATTAGACATGATCCCCTTGATGGCGACAAACCCGCTGAATTACCTAACCAAGCTGTCTCTGAACCTGACGGTAGCAAAGATGTTATTCCAGATAAGGTCTGGAAGATGTGTGGAGGGCTGCCGTTGGCCATAGTTATCATGGCTGGTTATGTGGCCTGCAATTCACGCAAATCGGAGAAAGAATGGCTGGATCTTTGCAGTTCCATATTTCCAGAGTCTGGAAAAGATCGTGTGAAAGCTGGTGGGAAAGAGCTTACCCAGGAAGAAGTGGGAAAGATCATTAGCCATTGCTATAATGACATGCCTGCTGAAATCAAGACTTGCTCACTGTATTTGAGCATATTTCCGAAGGGCCACAGAATCAGCAGGAAGCGTTTGACAAGGCGATGGATAGCCGAAGGTTTCGTCTGTGAGAAGCAGGGTTTGAGTGTGGAAGATGTCGCAGAGACATATTTCAATCATCTCATAAGGAGGAAGATCATCCGAGCAGCGGAGCACAGCAGTAATGGCAAGGTGAAGAAGTGCATAGTCCACGACATGGTTCTTGAGCACATCGTAGCTAAGGCAAGTGAAGAGAACTTCATCACCGTGGTTGGGGGCAGTTGGGTCATGCAGCCTCCTACCAGCAAGGTCCGTCGGTTGTCCCTCCAAGGCAGCGATTCCAAACGTTCAAAGGATACAGAGAAGATGAACTTATCTCATGTCCGGTCAGTAACCATGTTTGGGAGTTTGAACAACCAGCTACCTTCTCGTTCATTCAAGTTTGGAATTGTACAGGTCCTGGATCTTGAAGGCTGCACGGGTTTCAAACAGCACCAGACAGAGGAGATATGCAAAATGTTTCATATCAAGTATCTCAGCCTTCGGAAAACTGACATTAAAAAGCTCCCTGAGAGGATCAGAAAGCTCAAGAATCTTGAGACTCTGGACATAAGGGGGACAAATGTTGTCGAGTTGCCTAATACCATATGCCAGCTTGAACGGCTGGTTAACATACTTGGTGGGGATAAAACAACCCGCATGGCATTGAAGCTTCCTGAAGAGTTGAAGAAGAAGAAGATGAAGGCCCTGCGCATACTCTCAGGGATTGAAATCGCTGGGGGGTCTGCAGACTTTCATCATTTGACCGAGCTAAGGAAGCTTGCCATCTACAAGCTTAAAGCCACGAAGAATGATCCGAGTTTTAAAGAGTTGAGCTCTTCTATTGAGTACCTTGGTGGCTACTCTCTACAAACCCTGGTGATTGACGACGAGTCATCCGAGTTTATTAAATCACTGGATGATCTGTCATCCCCTCCGAAATTCCTTGTTGCCCTTGAGTTATCTGGCAAGATAGTTAAGCTCCCCTGCTGGATCAAACAACTCAGTTCTCTCAAGAAGTTGACCCTTTCAATAACAGCTCTCCGGACGGATAACTTGAAGCAGCTTAGCGATCTGGAGGCACTGTTTTCTCTCACCTTTTCATTTTCGTTTAGAGCAGAGAAGCAGGACCCGGAAACACTGACCATTCTTGCAAAAAACAAGTTGTTGCCCTGCTGCGGAGGGGAGATCACAGTTCCAGATGGAGGATTTAAGAGCCTTAAACTCCTTTGCTTCTCTGCTCCTCTCTTGCCATCGCTGATCTTCTCAGGACAAGCCATGCCAGAGCTGGAAAGGCTTGAGCTACGGTTTAACATACTGGAGGGCCTTTTTGGTGCGGAAAACCTTGCAAAGCTCAAAGAGGTGCATTTGACGTTGGACGACAAGGCCGGGGAAGGAATTACCACGGAGATAGTAAGCGAGATGGAGAGTGCAATGAAGAGGACTGGTGGCAAGACGCCGCAGATCATCCTTCACCAGTGACTAGTTGAGATGGAACCAAACTGATCCGCTTATGAGTCCTTGTAAGTTGAAGATCAACACATCCCTTTACTTACTATGAGTAATCATTACACCTCGTCTGGGTAGGTCGTACGTGAGTGTCAGACGGTTCAGTTATTCTGTTTGTGTTTGAAACAAATTTAATCATCAATACCATGACATTATTATTTAGGACTATTTATTACTTTCATGTGTGGCAATGGACATATTTATTGTCTGTATTCATCTCAGAATTTGGAGTTATAGGCGTTCAGCTTTGTGCGGTCTGCTGCTGTAATTGTCAGCGCTGTATGGAACGTAGGAGTCTTCACAGTGCAGCAGGACGCCTAACCCATCGTAAGAGTTGCAGAAGAGAGCTGTCGTTCTGAATCAATGGTATTATCGAATCGAGTTCAGTCACATGGTTGTATATGAGCCTGGGTTTGATCTGGAAATAGCAAGACTAGGGTTCCTTTTTGCATGAGCATTACCCAGCATAGAAGCGTCGGGTCGAAGGGGAAAAGCTGCACCGAATCATATTTTGTGCTGACGAGGGGTTCTCAGTCAATGCTTTAAGATGTTATATACTCTACTTCTTTTGTCCCTCGACTGGTTGAGTAACAAACAATTGATGCATTGGCTCAAGGGTATCGCCTGATTTGCTCAGGTAACGGCGCTTCCTGGTTCCAGTTCTACATTTCAGTGGTGGACGCCTCATAAGTTTCAGTAAACTACCCAGATTCAAGAGCAAGGCTACGCTTTCTTAAGTTCCTCGTTATAACGACTAGTAGCATATGAAAATTTGAAGCTAGTAAAATGTATTTCTGAACAGAAGGGCTTTAGTATGGAAAACAGTGCTTTATCTGCAGTTTCAGTGTCTGCAACTTAACGATTTCTTAAGTTTTAGTACATATCTTTGTCTAAAAATTGAACATGGTCTTGCTATTAACGAAGATCGTTTCTGAACCTATCTAGATTTAGAGCACTAGTCCAAACAAGGACTTTGATGCCTGGACGATTGACGGTATCGAGTTGACGTGGATGAGCGGTGGCATGTAGCGCGGGCGAAGGAGGGGAGGCGCCGCCATCTCGAGCATTGGAAGTCGGTGGTGGGTAGGCAGCGGAAGGATGGAGGCGCGTGCCCATCGCCGGAGTGGTAGAAGGCGACCGTGGCGGGGCACGCCAAGGTGGAAATGAAGCCAAAGCAGTGATTTGGGTTTCGTTTTTAACAAATATATTTTTGAAATTCCGGGAAAATATCAGACGAGAAGTGTCAGAAATTTAGTGCTTGATCCTGAAACTGCGCCAAGCAGAGAATAGTGTCTGATGTCTATAAAAAAAGGCTAAAGCGGAGCCTGATGCGCCATGAGCTAGCTGTTGATCCATGTTGTACATTCTCACCTGGGAGCAGGAGCAGCAGCAATTAGTGGAGTGTGCAAGGTTAGGGCATCTCCAACGGTAACCCTCAAACTTCTCACATCCGTCCGGACCGATTAGTCTGGACCTCGCAAGCCATCCAACGCTGTCCTGCATCTGTCCGCGGACCGTCCGGACTTCAGTTTTTCTGCAAACCAGAGCCAAACCAGAGAGACTTTACGGGAGTCCGGACACCAGCCATGTAGGACTACGACACCCCCGGCCCACGCAAAACTGAGGCGGAGCCTGCACATTTGGAGCTGGCCGCATTGTTTCCATAGCAAAATCCCCTTTCTCATCCCTCTCCTCTACCATCCCACCACTCTGCACCCCAATTTCCACCCTTTTCCGACGCCGCTGTTGCATGGACCCGTACGAAAAGTTGCTGGAGACGGCGGTGGTGGAGGATCCAACAATCATGGCTGCCTGAAAGATCAACCCGGCAACACGACAAAACCGCCGCCTCAAAGCGAAGGCAAAGGCGGCACAACTCAAGAAGCAGAAGGCCGGCGGAGGACGTGTCTGCGGTGGGCATGGTGCAGGGCAGACCCATGGACGTGGGCGCCGTCGCTGTCCGTGCAGAAGACGCCCTGGCCAGAGCAATACAAGTGTTGTAGGGTGGAACCCTAGATGAAGATCTTTCACGAATTGGAGGGGAAATCCCCAAGAACACGAAGAACACAAGAGAGGGGGAAACACTCAAATTGACAAGATCCAATCACACATATGCTAGATCCAAGAACACACAAGAGGTCACAATGATCCAAGGACAACAAAATAAAGATACAAGGTAACTAGTTCATCCCAATCCTATGAGGGGAGAGGTCTTGATGATCCTATGATGGGGATCCTTCCCAAGATGGGGGCTTGATATCCACTAGGGATCTTCTCCTAGGAGGTCTTGATCTCCTAGAGGAGTGGGTACAAGGAGCAAAGCTCTCTAATGTCTCTCATATACTTTGCTATCCCCTCTAATGAGCTAGGGAAGGGGTATATATATAGTCTAGGGACGAAATAGAGGGAAGAGGGGGATACAAGGGTCAATTGCCCAAAAGTGCACGCAGGCATGCGGAGGGGTCCGGGCACCCGGACCGGTCAGGGCCTCCACCCGGGAGGTGGTAGAAGGTGGCCGGGCACCCGGGGGTTGACAGCCCGGGCACCCAGGGGTGGCTGGTGGCGTCCAGTTGAGCGGGCCGGGCGCCCGGGGCCGAAGGTGTGGGCACCCGGGTCGGCGGCCTATGGCCTGGAGGGGGGCCGGGCACCCGGGGTGGCCTGGGCCGCGGCTGGGCCAAGTGAGGCCGGGCACCCGGGGCCGGCTGGGAGCAGCGCCAGGGAGGGGCCGGGCCTCCGGGGCCAAACTGCCCGGGCACCCAGAGTGTCCAGTGCCTCTTCTCCTTCATCCTTCTTGCTCCTTTCCTCCTTCTCGTCCGTAGGTGCTCGGGTCTTCATGCTAGCCTCTCCATGATCAACACCTTGATACCTAATCATGCACGATACTTCCGTTTGAGGTAGGACCCAACTCTGGAATGAATTTGAGTGGAGAATGAAGAGGAAGGAGTACACCTCGTTCTCGGTGGCGCGTGCACGTGCTCTTGTCATTGGTCCTCTCGGTGCTTGCGGTGGTGGTGTGAAGTCCATGGTGATGGTCGAGGGATGCTCCGCATCATCTCCCCCCCCCCCCTTGGGAGAGATCCGTCCATGGATCGTGATCTTCATCACCATGGGAAAGAGAGGGCATCGTCGTGTACAAGTGGACGACCACCACGCACTTGTCATCTTGAAGCTCGAAATGGGCACTCTCCAATGTCGAACCGTCTTGTGATTCCTTCAAAAGGAGTAAGGACGACAAACACTTGGAAAAACAAATGTGGTTAGCGTTAGTGCAAAACCAAGCATTCAAGAGGTGATTCACCAAACAAGTTTCTATATCAAGCATAATATATGGTGTGACAAAGGATTGTGACATGGCATGAGAGCACATAAATTGAGCACAATCAAGGTCGTCATGGAAACAAGCATGTAAATGTGAGGTAGAGATGCAAATATGTGTGACAAGAAAATAAGCATCTACCTCAATGTCATAGCAAGTATGCGTAAGACTCTCAATGAACGGTCTATGGTAGACATAAGAGTCATTCACAACACCGAATAAGAGGAGATGTCTAAACACATGGGGTAAGAGCAAGACAATCTGAGCATAATGTGCACATGGTATAGTGAAAATAGTGTGGCACTCAACACAATGGAAAGAGTAATTGTTCATCATGTGTGAGGCAATCAAGTCAAGCAAGTGACAAGCAATGGGACATGGCGTATGTGAAGTAATGACATTGTTGCAACCAAACATATGATAGGAGCAAGTAATCCAAGAATTGGATGCAACATGAGAAAGCATAGAAATCAAGTCGTGCATAGTAGTGGAGCGAAGATGCAACACACTAGAGGAAATCATGGCAATCATGTCATGTGAGCAAATAATAGATATAGGAAATGCACATGACATATCGCGAGCACGAACACAAAGCAAGATCATAGTATCATCATAGGAATGGGTCATAGGTAGAACATGGCAATAACAAGCAATATATGCACCAAGTTTGCAAAGTGAGTGCCAACCCATAGCCAAGCCAAGTAGGAGTGGGCATATAATATGTAATGGACAATAACCCATAGCCAAGTGAGTGCCATGTAGAAGAAATGCGCGAAGTATTTGTGCGAAGAGAGCGATGGGAAAGACAATCCATGGGATCCCAAGTCATCATTGCTCTCTAGAGCTCGTTTTGTCAACTCGTGGGATTGCGAGGTTGACAAGTATTCATGTGTATCTACACAAAAGAGACACAAACCAAAGAAACTGTGCTCGTGCTAAATGTACACATCATCCATCATGATGTGTATGTGCTCGTGAGAGTTAGCACAAGATAAGTATCGCTCAAAGAAATTGGAAATATGGTATATGAACATGTCATCCATCATGAAAGAACAATTGTTAAGTATAACATGATTGTGATGAGGATTTAGCATACAAGTATATGTCACATCGATATCATTTTCATTCATGGGGAGCATATGGTGCACACAAGTAGTGGGATCATGCAAAGTATGGAATGCATCAAAATCTCCTAATATGTATGAGGAAACTATGGGGGTCTCCTCATGAGCATTAATGGAAACATCACATGGAGAATAGTGACAACATCCAAAACAATGCATACTTGGAACAATGTGATCATGGCATGGCATAGTAGATGAATTGTGCAAATCATGTAAAGGAAGCATGGCAATATCATTGCATGAAAAACAAAAGCTAATGACCATCATCTCGTCGTCTATGCCATAAGTGCAAATGGGATTTATTTTAATGGGGCATGCATAATTACTATGTTGAGATTGAAATGATGCAATATGGGAGATCTCACTCATAGCATATGACAAGTTCAAAGGATTGTCAAATATGATGTGACCAAAAGAATTTTCACATGATATCCTATGGAGCATAGCATCACAACTAGGCAATTCAACATGCTCATCATCATATTCATCATAAAGTGGTAAGTCATGACATGAGGAAGTCGCACTAGCATGAAGCATGTGAATAGGTGGATCAACATCATGCAAGCAATCATTGGTGAGATAGTCCACTAGTGGGACAAGAGAAGCACCATCACCTATGTTACCTTTGGAGCATCGCTCATGTGTTGTAGGTGAGGTGTCGAAGACCAAGTCGTGGCCATCTTCATCAACTTGATGGAACCATGTGGGGGTGCATCATATTCCACCATGGCCATCGTCTTGTCCATAGGAAGGACGAAGTCGTCGCGGATCGGCGCGTCATCATATATGTGACCTAGCACCAAATGAGAAGACACAGTAGAGGTGGAGGTTAAGTTGTTAGAAATCGAAAAGGCCTCACATGCACTATCAACTACCTCACTCTCTCTATGTGGTGGTTCAGTCACTCCCTCAAAATAGGTGCACTCAGCGTCACATATGGTGGAGTCACTCATCTCACTCAAGTGGTGGGGGTTGTGGCTCTCCTCACATGGGAATTGTGGCAACTCATCATATATGGGGCTAGTGGTGAAGTCACTCGCACTCTCAATATGGTGGCACAAGTCACTCAAGTCATCATACGTTGCCGTGGTCGAAGGGGGTGGCCCTTGCTCGACTATCTTGTCGCCGTCTTGTATGAGGTCCATATGATGTGGCACCTCGTAGCTCGTCTCCATGACCGAATGGAAGTGCTCATGCTCGGCCGTCTTCCATGAGGGGCTTCCGAAGATGGAAGTGTCGCCCTCGCTCGTAGGTGATCGCCTTGGACTTGATGACGTCGAAGTAGGCGTACTCGTGGGAAGTAGGCGAAGATGTCGTATGTACAAAGGTGATGATGCCTTGATAACACTTGGTGAAGATGCCAAAGTAGTCGTGGTAGCAGCCGTAGCTCCTTCTTGTTGGTGCTCGTCGCGCGGTCTTCTCTTGTGCTCATGAAGGTTTTCTTGATGGTGTCGCATGGTACTTGCATCTTGTGGCCGCTCCGAAGACTTGCGACTTGAGCGTCTCCGCCTTGAAGATGACGAAGAGGCAGAAGACTTGTAGTTTGCCCACATGTGTCGAATGTCATCCAATTGTGCATCCAACTTGGTGTCGATGTAGTCCCTTGTCCGTGCTTCACGTTGGTGAATGTCGACGGTGAGTCGCTCAATGCCTCGCATTGCTCTTTGTAGTTCGAAGATGGGCGTTTTGGTGATGTAGTTGTTCGCGCCGTCGTTGTGGTGGAAGACCGGAGATGAAATGCCCTGCCTATCCATCACAAGATTCGAGCAAATGTGAGTGGAAGAAAGGAAAGAACTAGACCAAATGTACCTTTCCAATGTTGAAGATGGATCAATGATCACTCAATAATGTATCAAGGAAATAGCACAATTGGTACCGGATCTTGTCAATTCTCACACCTACACAAGTAAGGCTTATGGTGGAGCTCGGTGAGGATAATGGCACAAAAATTTGATGCAAAATGTTAGCAAGAGTCAATAATGTTGGAAAAGATTCACAAATTCGCAAGTGAAACAAGTAGACCAATAGCAATATGTGGCACATGGAAACACAAAAATGGGGTCGTGCAACCAAGGAATGAGCACAAAATGTGGAATCCACGGAAAATGCTCGTGTTGCACAACTCTAGAGAGACGCTAGCACGATTGCTCAATAGGTGGATACGACACTTGTGCACAACCTAGAAGATGCAAAATGTATCAACTTTGTATCCCAAGTATGCTATATATGTATGATGTTCCGGTGTTTCACACACAATGATACAAGATGATCAATATGGTAATATGATATGCAATGTGGCAATGCTATGGCTATTGCTTACAAGCTCTTTGCTCTCTTTTTCTTTTTTGCTTAAAAGATTATTCTTTTTTTACATGGCCACTATGCGAAATGCAAAATCCAAGATAGCAATTTTGTATATGCGGGAACTGTCGGGGATATAACTATTTGAGTAAGCCGGCCCAGGAGGGGCCGGGTTACGCAAAGAGTACTCACCGTGAAGGAAGCCCAAGACCCAGCATGAGGATGGCGGTTCAATAAAGGGTCTAAGGCCCATAGGCGATTCAAGGCCCATAGTGGTTAAACCGCCATGACGGCATGACTTGTATTATAAGGTAGAATTAACTAGTCACCGAGCCGGACACTGTTTATAAGCCGGCCGAGACTCTGTAAGCCGCAGGGCGTCAACCCGTGTATATAAGGGGACGACCTGCCGGCGGTTTAGAAAAAGAAACAACACATCGAGAGACATGCATAGCGTATCTCGCTCCCTGGTCATCGAAACCTCAAGCAATACCAACCCAACTAGACGTAGGCCTTCCTTCACCGTAAGGGGCTGAACTAGTATAAACCTCTCGTGTCCTTTGTCCCGATTAACCCCTTTAAGCTTCCTAGTTGCGATGGCTCCACGACTAAGTCCTTGCAAGAGGACATCTACCGTGACAATTCCACGACAGTTGACGCCCACCGTGGGGCCAGCGCACGGTGGATTTGAGTTCTTGAAGGGCAGCTTCGAAGGGCTCAAGGGATACGCGGTTGGCCGGATGACCAAGAGTCATCGCGGCAAGTTCTACATCGACGACGAAGGCTGGGGCCCCGACGTCGGCTCAATTGAGCACGGGTACCGGGTCCCCTTTGGCGGAATTCACGTCTTCATCGGCCGGGTCAGTGAGCCGGGCCCTGAGCCGGACCACTGCACCGACCTCGTCGAGACGGCTCAGCGTGCGAGACCCGCCCGAGCGCGACCCATCGTGAGGCATGCTTTTGTGGGGTGCATCCACGGAGGTGAAATTTCTGAAGGATCCAAAGGTGATGGTGAGCCGGCCGTCCTCTCTGACGGTGAATTGTCCGCCGGCTCAACAGATTCGTTGTATCAAGTCCAAGATGGCGTGCTCGGGGGCTGTTCCGATGGCAGCACTATTCTGGGCCCCTCAGAGTCGCCAAACTGGGCAGGAGTCTTCATGGCTGGCACTAAACCCGGCCAAAATTCTACGGCTTCAGCGGCAATAACGTCCGGGTTAGGAGCAGCCGGGGCAGGAGGCCCTGTGCGCTCACCGGCTCAGGTGCTGATGGATCTCATGGATAGACTTACGGCCCTGTTAACTATCACCGTTATCCCTGCGAACCAGTCTGAGCATGATGCAGAGGTGGCACGGGTTCATGAGGAAATTGCTCGGGCCAAGGAAACCTTTGCAGCTGAGGATACTAGATTGGCTACAGAGCGGGCGGCTTTGGATGCACGGGCGCAGCAGCTTCAGACAGAGGTTTTTCAACTCAATATGAGCCTGAATGCATCTAACGAGGTAATGAGGAGGAGACATCAAAAGACTCAGTCCCGTTTACCTCAGGTTTATGATCCTCGGAATCTCTTCGCTACACCCGGAGCCGGTCCGAGTAATCCACCGGGTGTAAATCAATTTATGACATCCGGAGCGGGAGGCCCGATCCAGCCTCAGGTGACGACGCCTCTTTACAGGAATATGGCACCACCCCGTTACGTACCAATACCTCCGGGTCACTTCTCCAACCCCATGGAGAACTTAATCGCAGCATCAGCACGTTTGGCGGCTCTCCCAGTGGATGGTGATGATCCGACAGCAGTGGAAACCCAGAGGATCAGGGAACTTGTCCAAACAGCTCTGGCTCAGCAAGAGACCTACTCTTACAGCCGGGACAGGATTTACTCAACTCCTCCGCCTTGGCTGGCTCCGCCTCGTCAGAATCGGAGCCCAAGTTACAGCAGACACATGGAGTCAGAGGCTGTGTCAAGCAGCGCACGACGCCGGAACCAGCCAGGCGGGTATAACCCGGTGCAGGACCGAATACATCAAGAGGACGAGCGGGCAACTCAGCTAGCGGCTCAGCTCGCAGAACAACAGGACTTACCGGCTTATCCAACGACTTCTGTTGAGGCGGGAGTCGCTACTAGAACCGAAGGTGTTCCTTGTCTGGTACTGGCTCTACGGAATGTACGTCTGCCCAAAGATTTCAAGGGACCTCGGAAGGTGCCAAATTAC
Organism: Aegilops umbellulata; assembly: GCA_032464435.1. Lineage (NCBI taxonomy): Eukaryota > Viridiplantae > Streptophyta > Magnoliopsida > Poales > Poaceae > Aegilops > Aegilops umbellulata. The sequence goes on from CP136058.1 coordinate 392,207,056, forward strand.
ACGGCCGACTTACAGCCGGGCGCGTGGATCGAAAGTTATGAGATGGCCATGGAACTGCTGGAGGTCAGTGATGTAGCGATGGCTAAGTACTTCACAATGATGTTGGACGGGACGGCCCGTTCTTGGTTAAAAGGCTTGCCACCCAATTTTATTGGTTCATGGGCAGAGCTAAAGGCTCGATTCATCCAGAACTTTAAGGATACTTGCAAGCAATCTATGTCAATTGTGGATCTGACAAATTGTAAGCAGGAGGAAGGTGAGTCCACGACTCATTGGGTACGCCGGGTCAAAGAGATAATACATTCCTCTGAGAAGATGGATGCCGGCTCAGCAGTTCTTATGCTGGAGAAGAATTGCCGCTTTGAACCTCTGAGACATAGGCTGGGGCGTCTTAAGCGTGATTGCAATGATATGGGGATGCTGATGGCGGCTTTAGTCAAGTATGCCGATTCTGATAGTACCAAGGATCCCGCGTCTGATGAGGAAAAGACAGGGAAGGGAAAGAAGAACGGTAATGGAAAGGGTCAGCAGCATAACCCGGCAAATCAAGGAGGCAATAAGTGTAAGGCGGACGGTAACCCAGAATTTGTGGCTAATACACAAGGTAACAATCAGAAACGCAAGGGGAAACCGCCCCCTCGGTCCGGCGGGTCAGGTCCATCTCTTGAACAGCTACTCAATGAGCCTTGTCCGAGGCATGGCACCCGGGAGCATCCAACGGCTCACTTATGGAAGGATTGTGCAATCATGAAGGCTTTCAAGAATTCCAACATGTTTGATGGCAATCAAGGCCCGGGCGGCGGTTCAGGAGCTGGCGGCTTTCATGGCCCGGGTGGCGGTTCAGGTCCCGGCTTTCAAGGAAACCAGGGTGGTTATAACCAACAAGAGTCTGGTCAAGGAGGTCAGCAGCAGCAGTAGTCAGGTTATCAGAGCCATCCAAAGCAGCTAAACAGTGGACAATATCACGTGTTCACCACGAGTTTGTGTAAACGTGATCAGAAGGTTCATAAGAGGGCTGTGAATTCTGTTGAACCGGCAGTCCCTCGTTACTTACGGTGATCAAAGCAGCCCATTGTCTGGAGCAGGGAGGATCACCCCCCGGGTTGATAATCCGGGTCAACTGGCCCTGGTAGTAGCACCGCAGGTTGGTGGTTATAAATTCACTAAGGTGCTCATGAATGTAGGCAGCAGCATCAACATCCTCTATTATGATACCTTTCGGCGCATGGGCTTAACTGACAAGAACTTAAAGACTTCCAACACCGTCTTCCATGGAGTGGTGCCTGGTAAGTCGGCATATCCTGTGGGTAAGATTGAGCTGAAGGTAGCTTTTGGGGACGAGCATGATTCTAGGGCTGAGAAGTTAACCTTTGAGGTGGTCAAAATCAAGAGTCTGTATCACGCTTTGTTCGGGCGGCCGGCTTACGCCAAGTTCATGGCGCGGTCGTGTTATGTTTATTTACAGCTCAAGATGCCAGGTTACAAGGGCACCATCACTGTGCATGGAAGCCGAAAGGTGGCCCTGGAATGTGAAGAAGGCGATGCGGCTTACGCCGAGTCTGTCTGTGCAGCAGAGGAGCTCAAATTTTATCAGGATAACGTTGACTCGGCGGATAGGACCTCCCTCAAGAAGCCGACGACGGAACATGACCCGGCCATGAAGTTTAAGTCGGCTGCAGAGACTAAGCTTGTTGATTTTACTCCGGGCAATTCGTCTAAGCAGTTCAACATCAGTGCCAACTTGGATCCTAAATAGGAAAGCGCGCTCATCGAGTTCATCCGTGAGAATCGGGACATTTTTGCATGGAAACCTTCTGACATGCCGGGTGTACCGAGAGGACTCGCTGAGCACACTCTTAATATTGATCCGAAGTATAAGCCGGTCAGGCAGTTTCTGCGGCGACTCAATGAGGAGCGATGAAAAGCTATTGGAGAGGAGGTCGCCCGGCTCTTGGCGGCTGGGTTCATTATTGAAGTCTTTCACCCAGAGTGGTTGGCTAACCCGGTGCTCGTGCTCAAGAAAAACAGCACCTGGCGGATGTGTGTGGATTATACGGACTTGAATAAGGCTTGTCCGGCTGATCGTTTCACGCGTTTGAGTTTTTTGGATGCTTACTCTGGTTATCATCAGATCAAAATGGCAGTTAAGGACCAGGAGAAGACGACTTTCATCACTCCGTTTGGAGCCTTCTGCTATGTGTCTATGCCTTTTGGGCTCAAGAGTGCCCAGGCGACTTATCAGCGGTGTGTACAAAATTGTCTCCATAATCAGATTGGGCGCAATGTTCATGCCTATGTGGATGACATAGTGGTGAAGTCCAGAGAGGCGGAAACCTTGATATCTGATCTCAGAGAAACCTTTGATAACCTCCGGGTTTACAAGATGATGCTTAACCCGGATAAGTGTGTATTTGGTGTGCCTGCAGGCAAGCTTTTGGGATTCTTGGTCTCAAACAGGGGCATTGAAGCTAACCCGGGGAAGATCAAGGCAATCACCTCTTTGGCTAAGCCGGCGTGCATCAATGATGTTCAGCGACTAGCGGGTCATGTTGCTGCTTTAAGCCAGTTCATAAGCCGGCTAGGTGAGAAGGCCTTGCCGTTGTATCAGATGATGAAGAAGGCGGACACCTTTGTCTGGAGTGATGCTGCTAACGCCGCTTTTGAGGATTTGAAGAGGCAGTTATCTGAGCCGCCGATCCTGGCAGCTCCTATTGACAAAGAGCCTTTGCTATTATATGTGGCTGCTAATTCACGAGCCGTCAGCGTTGCAATTGTGGTGGAACGCAAGGAGGCTGGAAAGGAGCATCTGGTTCAACGGCCAGTTTATTATGTCAGTGAGGTGCTCATCGAGTCAAAGCAAAGGTACCCTCATTGGCAGAAGCTGGTTTACGGAGTGTTCATGGCAAGCCGGAAGCTGAAACAGTATTTCCAAGGTCACCCTATTACGGTGGTGAGTTCTGCCCATTGGGAGACATTATCCAGAACAAAGAGGCCACAGGACGAGTCGCCAAGTGGGCTATTGAGCTCGGGCCTCATGGTTTGAAGTATGTGCCACGTACTGCCATTAAGTCTCAAGCCTTGATGGATTTTATCAATGACTGGACAGAACTACAGGCACCTGAGGAGAAGCCCGATAACACGTATTGGACGATTCACTTCGATGGGTCCAGGCAGCTGGAAGGCTCGGGGGCTGGAGTCGTGTTAACTTCCCCTCGAGGTGACAAATTCTGTTATGTGCTCCGGCTTATGTTTCCTTGTACTAACAATGCAGCTGAGTATGAGGCCTTACTCCATGGTCTCCGGATGGCTAAAGAGATGAACTTGAGCCGGGTAAGGTGCTTAGGAGACTCAGACCTTGTGCCCCAACAGGTGTCAGGCAATTGGGATTCCAAAGATCCCCTTATGGCAGCTTATCGTCGTGAAGTTGACGTGGTGGCTGGGCACTTCAAGGGTTATGTGGTGGAGCACATTGATCGAAGGAAGAATGAGGCGGCTGATGCCTTAAGCCGGCTGGGGTCTCAGCGTAAGCCGGTGCCGCCTAACACTTTCCTTGATGTTTTGCATAATCCTTCGGTTAAGTTACCTACAGAGGAAGATCTGGCAATACCAGACCCGGAGGCACAACTGGTGGCGGCTCTCCACGTTATCCCGGATTGGACAGTGCCTTATTTGGCTTACATGACCTGGGGAGAGTTGCCTAAAGATGAGACTTTGGCAAGACAAATCGTCCGGCGGTCCAAGTCTATGACAATTATCAATGGCGAGTTACATCACTGCAGCATCACTGGAGCGTTTCAACGTTGTGTGTCGCCTACAGAGGGTCAGGAGATCCTTCGTGAGATTCATGAAGGTGATTGTGGTCATCACGCCGGCTCAAAATCTCTTGTGGCCAAAGCTTTCCGTCATGGGTTTTACTGGCTAACGGCTCATGCTGATGCGGAAGATCTGGTCAGTAAATGCGACGGATGTCAGAAGTTCTCACAACGAGCTCATGTGCCGGCTCAGGAATTGAGGATGATTCCAATTACTTGGCCGTTTGCAGTCTGGGGGCTTGACATGGTTGGACCTTTCAAAAGGTCTAAGGATAAAAAGACACACCTCTTGGTGGCAGTTGACAAGTTTACAAAGTGGGTTGAGGCAGAGCCAGTCAGTAAGTGTGATGCAGCCACGACGGTCCAGTTCATGAAAAAGGTGATCTTCCGTTTTGGCTTTCCACATAGTATCATAACTGACAATGGCACTAACCTCTCCAAAGGAGCCATGGAAGAGTTCTTTCAACGAGAGCATATCCGGCTTGACGTGTCGGCTGTGGCTCATCCTCAGTCCAATGGTCAGGCGGAAAGAGCTAATCAAGAGATCTTGAAAAGTATGAAGCCCCGGCTCTTGGTCCCCTTACAACGGACGCCAGGTTGTTGGATGGAGGAGTTACCCTCTGTACTTTGGAGCATCAACACTACACCTAACAGATCCACGGGTTACACACCTTTCTACATGGTGTATGGAGCAGAGGCAGTTCTGCCAAGTGACATCCGACATGACTCACCTCGCGTAGCGGCTTACGTTGAGGCTGACAACGAAGAAGCCTGTCAAGATGCACTTGACCTGTTGGACGAAGAGCGAGACTTGGCAATAGCCCGCTCGTCGATTTACCAGCAAGACCTGCGCCACTACCACAGCCGCTGGGTTAGGTCCAGAACCTTTCAGGAAGGCGACTTAGTGCTCCGGCTCATCCAGGATCAATCTGACATGCACAAGCTATCCCCTCCTTGGGAAGGACCCTTTGTGGTCAGCAAGAATCTGAACAACGGATCATACTACCTTATTGGCGTTCGAGAGCACAGAGACTCACGTAAGTCAGAGGAGGAGACCCGTCGGCCGTGGAATATCGCTCATGTTCGGCCTTACTATACTTGAGCCACCGGCTCTAATGTGTATATATTTCTACTATGTACATATTACATAAGCAATAAAGCAGGACCTCCGTCCTTTTTTCCACTTCCACAAAAGGTTTATGTGTCCTCTTTGTCAGGTGGTGGAGATAACCAAGAGGAAGCGGGTCATATCTGAATCCGGCTTTTCCTTTGGTCTAGCTTATGATCATATCTGAATCTAGCCATGGTCAGTTGGGGGCTTCCTGTTCAAACATAGGTCGTATTCGAACCAAAGAGAACATAGCTGTCGATACCCACTTGATCGGCATACTGCCAAACCCACTTGGGGGCTTCTTGATCATATTGGAATCATAGCTTAACCCCTTTGGGTCTGACGTGGATCGTATTCGAATCAGCGTCATTAAAAAACTCTTATGGTCACTTGGGGGCTTTCTGTTCAAACATAGGTCGTATTCGAACCAAAGAGAACATAGCTGTCGATACCCACTTGATCGGCATCGCCACAGCCACTGGGCGCTAATGATCGTATTCGAATCTTAGCTTAACCCCTTTGGAACGGTTCACTGATCGTATTCGAATCAGAAGCCTTGTAAATTTTACTCATTATATTTTATTGTATTAAGAATCTCTTGAATACAATGGAGTGTACTGCCATCCTCTGGCTTAACATTGGCTACATCAGGTCGATAAGTACCAGGTGAGCTTTATGTGTCAACTTTCAGGAGTTAAACTCAATCTCAAGGGCCGGGCTACATAAGCCGGAAAAAATAACCGTAAGCATCACAGGTATATCATTATGATTATGACTACTAAGTTTAATCATAAGTTGATTTTCCTGTAATTGTTCGGTATGAACTCCGGGTTATCAAGGTTATGTGATCCTCATTGCGATAAGTCGCCAAGGGATTTTTTGTTTTGTCTTATGTGCAGGGCAGTACACGATGTTTCTGCAAGGACATAACAGATTCATGTAAGCTGCAAGTGCATAGTAGCAACGGTTTATGCAAGTGTTAAGCGCCATAAGCATGCACGAAGGCATGACAAAAGTCAAAGTATTTTCTACTCTATTACAAGACCCCCCGGGTCTAAATAATGAGGCGTTGTTTTTTCTGCCAAGGCATAAGCATGTGGCGCCTTGCAATTTACTCTTGGGGTTGACCTGAAGCTTCCGGGTTATCCTTCTCCGCCTCTTCGCTAGTTGCCTTGTCCTGGAAGGATGATGATGCCCAGTCAATGCCACTCAAGGCTTCAAACTCAGCTTCATCATCTATTAAACCGGTTGGGTCTACTTCAGGGGCAAAGGTATGCCTACGAATTGGAGGGATCAGGCTAACATCATCGTAATGCGGTGTGGGGATTCTCAGATTTTCTTTGTCATAGCCCGGCTGATACTTGGAGAGGTCAGTGTCATTCCCAATTTGAGTAGCCACAGGGCGTATGTCCCTCACGCAGCTGGTGAAGTCTTTTTGATCAAATACTGTGCCATCCTCCTTCAAACTTGGATACCCAAGAGCGATGTCGGCCGGGTCTAGCTCTGGTAACCAGGCCTTGGCCCGGCTCAAGGCAGCTATTGCTCCGACTCTTGCTTGGGCCCATCTCAACTCTTGAATCCGCTGGGGGAGCACAGCAAGCTGACGTAACACATCTTGCAAGAGGTGGGGCACGTCATTTGATAAGGCCACAACAGCCAAGGCACGTTGTGACCCAGTGTATAATTGTTCCACCAGTGTGTAGACGGCTTTCAGCTTGACTACCATGTCCTGCTGGAGGGTTTTACTTCTGGGGCCTGTGTTATTAAACAAAGAGTAAGCCGGAAAAGATAATTAGCTTGGTCGTCGAAGGCAGGATAACAGTATCTGAGGTTCATACAAAGGAAACGTACCAAAGATCGCTGAGACCATCCGAGATATCTGACGCTTCAAGCCGGACAGCTCGGTGTTTACCTTTGCAAGGGTTGTTTCGGCTGCCTCGGCCCGGGTCACCAGAGAGGTCTTCTCATCAGCCCAGGATTTCTTCTCCGGCTCAAAGTTTTTCTTCAATTTCTCTTGTTCAGAGACGCTGAGTTCAAACTTGCAGTTGGCATTTTGAGTTTCCAGTTCCTGGGCTGACAGGCGGCTTTTAAGGTCAGCAATCTCCGATTCAAATTGACTTATAGTAGCCTGCATTATCCCGGGTTATAGTCAGCATCATGATAAATAATTTCAAAGTCTCAAGCACTTTGCAAGCAAACATACTTGACACTTGGGGGCTAATGTGTACCGAAGTTTTCTACATTATTAAGCCGGTCCTGGATATTAAAAGTCCCAAGCACTTTGCAAGCAAAGATGCTTGGCACTTGGGGGCTAATGTGTATCGCAAGTTAAAGGTATTGTGTTACATCCGGTTTAAGTATTTTTTTCTTTAAGACGGACAAGCAGTTCTAACAGTTTTTCTAAGTCTACAGAATATTTCCTAATAAGCAATAGACTTGGGGGCTGGTACAGTAAGTATGATTGAAAGTAAAGAAGCATAAGTCATACCTCAGATTTTTGCTGGATTTGCTTCACCATATCAATTTCCAGGTCACGGCTGCTCCGAACCTGGTTGATGTAGCCTGAGACGATTTCCCCAATACTCAAATGGGTATAGTCGGAGATATCCATCTTGGCCTTACAACACTCTAATAACTCCTCCTTAGCAGAACATTTGGCGAGCATAGTGGGTTGAACCGGCTCAACAAATTGAGTCTTCAAAAACTCAACTTCCGGGTCATCTGCCTTGGCAGGGCTAGGAGCCTCCGGGTTAACAGAATCATTGATGACTTGTTCAGCAGGCGGGTCAGAAAAGGTTGCAGGAGCATCATGAGATAATGAAGGTGGCAGCTCGTGAACAGAAGTATCAGGCGCAGCCGTTCCAAGCGTCGGCTCAGTTACAACCGGATCCTGGGCCGGCGCATTGTTCTTCGTCTTCTTCCTGGGCTTAACTTGCATGCTATGGACAAAGCAGAAGAATGAGTACAGAAACATGAGGAAGAATAAACATAAGGTAAATAAATTGATATTACCCAGGAGCAGTCTTAAAAGCAGGCATGTTGGACTGCATGGACTCGCCGGATGAAGGAGAGGTATCCTGTTAATTGGAGTCAGAGGAATTGAGAGGTTGACGGATTTGACCCGCCAAAGGTAAAAAAGGGTATAAATCGGAGATAACCTCAGACCGACGCTTCCGGGTTGTATCAGGCAAGCCGGAGGAGAGCTCTGCATCCTTGCTCGTCCGGGTCTGCCTCTGATTTTGAAATTGCTGTTGCTTCAAAAGAAAGTCAGGGTCTTGGTAAGCCAAAGGATGTGAAAATCTTACTTTTCGGGTTACTCTTCGAATTTTTTGACGCGGCTGAAGCTCGGAGTCGGAGGAGATTATAGTTACCTCTTCCTCGGCAGGTTGGATGTTGCTCGTGTCTTCCTGAAAGAAGGTTAAATATCTGTAAGGAAATGATAAAGGAGAAGGGAAAATTGAAAAGTTACCTCTTCTTCATTATCATCAGAATCATCAAGCTGAAACATCTCCGAAGCGCTTGGCTTCCTTTTCCTTGAAGTGGTGGGCTTGACGGTTTTCCTTTCGGCCCTCTTTGCTGCCCGGGCTTGTTTGGCCGCCTCATGGTCATACGGGACTTTCCAGAACTTGTCGTTTGCCTGTAAAGAGTTGTGGAAGGGTATGAGTAAGCCAGAGGTTAATGTAATAAAAGGTGATCATTGAGGCTGATGACTTACTGCGGGGGCCGGGTTTTGTTTGCAGAAAGGCAATAACCCGAAGACATTGGTGGTCACTGTACCCTCCTTTAACAAAGACTGAGTGGTAGCTTCCACTACATCGTCTGGTAAGTCGTCAGGGCTATGACGTTGAGGGTCATCTTTCTCGCCTGAGTAATCGGACATTAAGCCGGGGCGGCGGCTTAACAAAATTATTCTCCAAGTAACCCAGACTCTGACCAGGTCAACGCTATCCAAGCCGTTCCCCAAGAGAGCTTTAATCTTCTTGATTTTGGGGGTGAGTGGCAGACGTTCAATGGCAGTCAACTTATCCGGCAGCGGGTGAGTAGATTCAAGGCGTAATTCACGGAAGCCGGGCAGCGGGTTTTCACCAGCCGGAGAAGAATCCTGGCAGTAGAACCATGTCTGGTTCCAGTCCTTTGGATGACTCGGCAGTTCAGCATAAGGGAACAGGCAGTCTCTCCGCCTTTGAATTGATATGCCACCAAGTTCCAGACTGGGCCCGTTGGTGCGTTCATTTTGCCGGTTCAAATAAAACAGCTCTCTGAACAAGGTTAAACTTGGCTCTTCTCCAAGGTAGACCTCACAGAAAACTTGGAAGTTGCAGATATTGGACACGGAATTGGGCCCGATGTCTTGAGGTCTTAAGTCAAAAAAGTGCAAAACGTCTCTAAAGAATTTTGAACCGGGAGGAGCAAATCCCCGACTCATGTGATCGGTAAAAATGATCACCTCCCCTTCCTTGGGTTGAGGTTTCTCCTCAGATGGGTCAGGAGCACGATAAGACATGACATCCTTCTTGGGCAGATGGCCAGACTTTACAAACTCGGACAGTTTGCTCTCTGTAACAATGGATGGGACCCAGTTGCAAGTCACCGGAGGTTTGACAGCTTTGGGTGCCATTATGAAAATTGAAGCCTACAAACAAGATAAAGGAAATTTTCTGGTTTATTATAACCCGGAGAATAAGCATTGTTGGGTTATCTAAGATGGCGGCTTAAGAAGGGGCCTAATGATATACAGGTAACTATGGGATAATGTTTAAACAACTACAGGTGTTAAAGATGATTAAAGTTTCTTAAGTCGCCAGAAGCAAGCGGTACTGACGGCCGGTGTTATCTTAAACCGGTTACTATGGCTGAAACAGAGTAAACTGACGCAGTTTTTGGCTAAGTGTGGAGCAAAGAGGTTTCACAAGTTGCAGATATTATTTTGGATCAAACGACGCTCTGGAAAGGAAAAAATTTCTAGACCTAAAACAGCACGGAGAAGCTCATACAGTCGAAGAGGGCTTTTAAACAAGGAAGATGAGATCTGTTTCTGTGCAAAATAAGTACAAAGCAATCACCGCAGCAGTTCTACGCCATTTTTACGATCTAAACAGGACATTCGAGGCAAAAACTATCAAGGATTTGCAGCGGGTGGCAATGAACACCGACGAACTCGATGAAGCCTTAATGCAGATCTAAGAAGGAGAAAAGAGGAACTCACGGATGCGGAAGAGCTGCGAAGGGTCACCGTCGTTTTCTGGTCCGAGTCAGGGTGATGCAGCGGCCTGAGTCGATGAAGGTGAAGGTTCCGACGGTGGCGGTGGCGGAGCTCGAGCGGCAGAGAAGGGGGTGCGAGGAAGAAGACGACTGGAGGAAATGAAAATGACCTAGGTCGTGCTTATTTATAAGGAGGGGCCGACTGAGACGGCACGAGAAACAAGGAGACCAAGACATCATTATCCAGCGGTCCCGACGCCTCGATTTTCGGGAAGGCCATTAAAGACGGAGATCCGTTGAAGATATGATGGATTAAAATATAAGTTTTATCAAAGATGACGTCATGATGATTTAACCCGGATCCAGATGATGACATCACGGCGGGTTACAATTCTCACACAAGACAGAAGACTGAAGGCCAGTTCCTAAGGTTTTAAAAGATTGACATGAACCGGTTCAAATCAATCTGGGGCCTAATGTCGGGGATATAACTATTAGAGTAAGCCAGCCCAGGAGGGGTCGGGTTGCGCAAAGAGTATTCATCGTGAAGGAAGCCCAAGACCCAGCATGAGGATGGCTGTTCAATAAAGGGTCTAAGGCCCATAGGCGATTCAAGGCCCATAGTGGTTAAACTGCCATGACGGCATGACTTGTATTATAAGGTAGAATTAACTAGTCACCAAGCCGGACACTGCTTATAAGCCGGCCGGGACTCTGTAAGCCGTAGGGCGTCAACCCGTGTATATAAGGGGACGACCTGCCGGCGGCTTAGAAAAAGAAACAACACATCGAGAGCCAGGCATAGCGTATCTCGCTCCCTGGTCATCGAAACCTCAAGCAATACCAACCCAACTAGACGTAGGCCTTCCTTCACCATAAGGGGCTGAACTAGTATAAACCTCTCGTGTCCTTTGTCTCGATTAACCCCTTTAAGCTTCCTAGTTGCGATGGCTCAATGACGAAGTCCTTGCAAGAGGACATCTGCCGTGACAATTCCACGACAGGAACAATCTTGTGACACAAGAGATGATATGATACCAAGATGATACCAATATGATATGGTATGTATGTAATGGAAGGTATGGATCACTAATGTGCACAAGTAACGTTGCCGACAATACTCAATGGCTAGTCTCGATAGGCAAGTGACGCAAAATGGGCTAAGGGGTTAACAATGTAATGGCAAGAATATACAATGATGGGATACCACGATACCAAGATGATATAGAGGTTACCATTCTTGCTTACGGTTAGGGTGTCAAAATGGTGAAGTGGTCAATGTCGAATCCTTGTCGAAGGTGAGCGGCGGTGTTGTCGATGTCAAACCATTCCTAGTTAGCCAAAACACCCTAGGAAACAGAAAAACCGCAAACTCAAAATCTCAAAGGAAAATGTCAAATGGTGGTAGCGGAATGCGTAGGTGGTTCCGGAGTTAGCAATGCAGAAGTGGTGGTGGTGGTTGATGACGAAGCAATCGTCCCTAGGTAGCCTAAACACCTTAGGAGACTCAAGTCACCACTCAAGCAACCACAAATGCTAAATGGAGCAAAAATGGTTTGGTTGCAGAAAGCTATGGTGGTTTTGCGTATGATATGGTGGATGGCCTAGGCAAAGATGCCAAAATGCCAAAAATTTTATGGAGTCAAATGGTGTTGTAACTTATCTAGATAGATGGGGGATGTCAATAGCTACTCAACGAGCTAAAGAACGTCAAAATCGGACCCCGGGAGCAAAAGTTATGGCCGAAACTGTGATGGTGTTGGGCTGATTCGGGGTGGTGCGGGTGCCCGGTGGTCGGGGGTGCGGGCACCCGGGGTGGTCCGCGAGGTTGGGTGGAGAAGATGGCCCGGTGGTCAGCGGTGTTGGCCGGGAGGGGTCCGGGTGCCCGGGGTTTGAGGTCCGGGTGCCCGGGGGTCACGGATTTGGGTGGAAATATTGGAGAATGTAGTAATTTCAAAAAAATTCCTAGGCACACGCAAGATCATGGTCATGCATAGCAACGAGAGGGGAGAGTGTTGTCTACGTACCCTCGTAGACCGATAGCGGAAGCGTTATGACAACGTGGTTGATGTAGTCGTACGTCTTCACGGCCCGACCGATCAAGCACCGAAACTACGGCACCTCCGAGTTCTAGCACACGTTCAGCTCGATGACGATCCCCGGACTCCGATCCAGCAAAGTCTCGGGGATGAGTTCCGTCGGCACGACAGCGTGGTGACAATCTTGATGTTCTACCGTTGCAGGTCTTTGCCTAAGCACCGCTACAATATCATCGAGGATTATGGTGGAGGGGGGCACCGCACACGGCTAAGAGAATGACCACGAAGATCAACTTGTGTCTCTATGGGGTGCCCCCTGCCCCCATATATAAAGGAGTGGAGGAGGGGGGAGAGGGTCGGCCCCTATGGCGTGTCCTGGAGGAGTCCTACTGAAAGCACAAGTGCTCCTCAGGTGGTTTTGGTAATTAATGTCAACATGTCTCTTGTTGGACTAACACTTTTATCTAGTATATTTCAGATAAGTTCAACAATGGAGTGGCATGGACTAAAGGTTGTGGGAACTCCTTCAAGATGCTAAGGACAAAGGATTGGCTAAAGCTTCAAGCTCAAGACTCTTCATTTTACACTTTTAGTGATCCAAGATCACATTGAGTCTATAGGAAAAGCCAATACTATCAAGAAGGGATGAGGTGTTGCTTAATGAGCCTTTTGCTCCATGTGCTTAATGATATGCTCCAAAACCCTCAGCTACTTTCCCACTCCCACATATGACCTAAACTCTAAGCCAAACTCGGTCCTACCGATTCTTTCTATCCGGCACCACCGAGTTTTCATATGTCATAAGCCACTGCCAAAACCCTAGCAAATCGGTTCTACCGATAGGGATCTCGGTCTCACCGAGATGGGATTGCAATCTCACTGTGTATGTCCATTGTCGAAATCAGTCTCACCGAGTTTAGGCAATCGGTACTACCGAGATTACAATGCAAACTCTTTGGATAACTCATTACCAAAATCGGTCCAACCGAGTTTAGTAATTGGTCCCACCGAGTTTGCCTGACCAACTCTCTGGTTAGCTAATTACCAAATCGGTCTCACCGAGTTTGTGTAATCGGTCTCATCGAGATTACGTTATGCCCAAACCCTAACCATATCGGTCCTACCGAGATGCATGTTAGTCCCATCGAAAAACTCTAACGGTCACTAGGTTTACCTTTTCAGTCCGACCGAGTTTGTTGATTCGGTCCCACCGAGATTGGCAAATTGTGTGTAACGGTTGGATTTTAAGTGGAGGCTATAAATACCCCTCCACCTCCTCTTCATTCGTGGAGAGAGCCATCAGAACACATCTACACTTCCAACTCATATGTTCTGAGAGAGAACCACCTACTCATGTGTTGAGACCAAGATATTCCATTCCTACCGTATGAATCTTGATCTCTAGCCTTCCCCAAGTTGCTTTCCACTCAAATCTTCTTTCTACCAAATCCAAATCCTGTGAGAGAGAGTTGAGTGTTGGGGAGACTATCATCTGAAGCACAAGAGCAAGGAGTTCATCATCAACACACCATTTGTTACTTCTTGGAGAGTGGTGTCTCCTAGATTGGTTAGGTGTCACTTGGGAGCCTCCGACAAGATTGTGGAGTTGAACCAAGGTGTTTGTAAGGGCAAGGAGATCGCCTACTTCGTGAAGATCTACCGCTAGTGAGGCAAGTCCTTCGTGGGCGATGGCCATGGTGGGATAGACAAGGTTGCTTCTTCGTGGACCCTTCGTGGGTGGAGCCCTCCGTGGACTCGCGCAACCGTTACCCTTCGTGGGTTGAAGTCTCCACTAACGTGGATGTAGGATAACACCACCTATCCGAACCACGGGAAAAACATCCGTGTCTCCAATAGCGTTTGAATTCTCCAAACCCTTCTCTTTACATTCTCGCAAGTTGCATGCTTTACTTTCCGCTGCCTATATACTCTTTGCATGCTTGCTTGATATGTATTATATGTGCTGAAATTGTGCCTAAAGTTTCACTCAAACCAAAAAGGCTTAAAAACTGCAACTTTAGTACTAAGTGTCTAATCACCCCCCCCTTCTAGACACACCTACTTCTAGATCCTACAAGTGGTATCAGAGCCATGTTTCCATTGCCTTGGTTTAATCACCATTGGAGGAAGATGGATGTGTCTACTTTAGGGAGTCTTAGACATAGAGTGCCTATTCTTGATGGAGAGTATTTTCATGAATGGAAAAATGAGATGCTTGTGATTTTCACTCAATATCATTTGAACAAGTATATTGCTAGTCCTTGTGCTCCTCATGTTGATCCCATGCATCCCACTCTAGATGAAGATATTGACATGATTCGCAATCTTAGAACCGTTGAGCTCATCATTAGAGGATTGCCCAAATACTTGATTGCTAGTTTACCTACTCTTAATTGTGCCTATACTATATGGAAATTTCTTGAGGAACGATTTCCCAACTATTCCTTCAAAAATTTGGATGAAATTCTCCATAAATCTATTGCCTTGAGTAAAATGAACTCTAGTGATCCTAGTTTTGGTAATTGTCTATTTGAGCTTACCAATCTCATGCGTGCTAAAGGAAATATTGGAATCATTGGTGATATCATAACCGAATCCATAAGAATTCATAAAAGTGACCACCTTGATGATCATTTATCTAATGAATTACCCTCTCTAGGATATGATCAATCACAAGATGATGTTGAACATGGATACTATGATGAAGATGATGATAGTGACTCCGATCTTGATGATGCAATGAGAAACTTTGGTCTTATGGCTAATCTTCGAGGATATGTGTCAGGAGGAAAGGAATGGGTTCTTGACAGTGGATGTACTGATCATATGACCGGAGATGAAGAGATGTTCCGTGAGCTTGCTGAAAATGACGGCCCTCAAAAATATGTCACCTTTGGTGATAATTCAAAGGGTAAGGTGGTTGGCCTAGGTAAGGTGGCCATCTCACACGATAGCTCCATTCAAAATGTCATGCTTGTTGAATCTCTTGGCTACAACTTACTTTCAGTATCTAGACTTGCTGATTTCGGTTTGAATGTCCTATTTACTGAGGTAGATTGCCAAGTGTTTCGTCGAGATAATCATAAAATGGTCTTTACCGGTATACGTAGAGGTGACCTTTATATTGTCGATTACTCTAAAAAGGCACAACCCAAAACTTGCTTTATTGCTAAATCCTCAAAAGGTTGGTTGTGGCATAGACGACTAGGTCATGTTGGCATGAGAAACCTTGACAAGCTTATTAAAGGAAATCATATCCTTGGAGTTAACGATGTCATATTTGATAAGGATAGACTTTGCAGTGCTTGTCAAGCAGGTAAACAGGTTGGAGGAAGGCATCCCGTGAAGAACATCATGACCACAAGGAGGCCACTCGAGCTACTTCATATGGATCTTTTTGGTCCCAATGCCTACAAGAGTCTCGGTGGAAATTCTTTTGGTCTAGTCATAGTTGATGATTTTTCAAGATTTACATGGGTGTTCTTTCTTGATGATAAATCGCAGGTCCAAAAGATCTTCAAAAACTTCGCTACAAAGGCCCAAAATCAGTTTGACGTGAAGATCAAGAAAGTTCGAAGCGACAACGGAACGGAGTTCAAGAATGCAAATGTGGATACCTTTCTTGATGAAGAAGGGATTTCACATGAGTTCTCGGCTACGTACACACCTCAACAAAATGGAGTTGTTGAGAGGAAGAACCGGACACTCATCGAAATGGCGAGAACGATGCTTGATGAGTACAAGACGCCGAAGCACTTCTGGGCAGAAGCGGTTGAGATGGCTTGTCATGCAACAAACCGCTTGTATCTTCACAAGCTACTCGGCAAGACGACATACGAGCTCCTCACCGGTAACAAACCCCAAGTTGGATACTTTCGAGTATTTGGCTCAAAGTGCTACATTCTAGATAAGCATCGTCGTTCAAAGTTTGCTCCTAAATCTCATGAAGGTTTCCTACTTGGTTATGGCTCGAACTCTCACACTTACCGTGTCTACAACAATTTCACCCTAAAGGTTGAAGAAACGGCAGATTTGAAGTTTGATGAATCTAATGGCTCGCAAGTAGAGAAATTGCCAATTGATGTAGGAGACAAAGACCCTTCGGAAGCAATTCAAGACTTGTCTATTGGCAAAATTCTTCCAACGGAGGTGAAGGAGAATACCTCGTCTGTCCAAGTGGAAGCTTCTACTTCACGACAAGGTGAACCAAGAGTTGACACGGAAGCATCCATAAGTGGGACACACCAAGATGAAGAAAACGAGGAAATGCGTCATGACGAACATCAACAACCTCCTTCTCCACCACGACAAGTGAACGACAACGCCAACAATGAAGAAGGCCATGAAGAAGAACAAGATGAAGAAGAACAAGATGAAGAAGAACTTCAACGAAGACCCAAGCAAAAGCTTTCACGAGTTCGAGCAAGAATTGCCAAAGATCATCCCGCCGAGAAAATCTACAATGATATCCAAACCGGGAGAATCACTTGCTCTAAAACTCGTTTAGCTAACTTTTGTGAAAACTATTCATTCATCTCTAGCATTGAACCTATGAAGGTCGAAGAAGCATTGGAAGATCCGGATTGGATAAATGCTATGCATGAAGAGCTACACAACTTTGAGAGAAACCAAGTGTGGACATTGGTTGAGAAGCCCGACAATAACCACAACATCATCGGTACCAAATGGGTGTTTCGCAATAAGCAAGATGAAGATGGACAAGTGGTTCGCAACAAAGCACGTCTCGTCGCTCAAGGATACACACAAGTCGAAGGTATGGACTATGGTGAGACATATGCTCCCGTTGCTAGACTTGAGTCCATTCGCGTCTTACTTGCCTTTGCTAATCATCATAATATCACCTTGTACCAAATGGACATTAAAAGTGCTTTTCTAAATGGTGAAATAGAGGAGGAAGTTTATGTCAAACAACCTCCCGGCTTTATCAATCCTAAGAAACCTAATCATGTTTACAAACTTCACAAAGCACTTTATGGTCTTAAACAAGCTCCTAGAGCATGATATAAATGCTTGACTAAGTTCCTTATTGCAAGTGGTTTTGAAATTGGAAAAATTTATTCTACACTTTTTACTAAAAGAGTTAATGGAGAACTATTTGTATGCCAAATTTATGTTGATGATATCATATTTGGTTCTACTAACCCTCTTTTTAGTGAAAAGTTTGGAAAGCTTATGTCAAAGAAGTTTGAGATGTCTATGATGAGTGAACTCAAATTCTTTCTCGGTTTGCAAATCAAGCAAACTAAGGAAGGTACATTTATCTCTCAAACGAAGTACACCAAAGACCTATTCAAGAAGTTCAATATGCAAGAATGCAAAGGTATGTCTACACCCATGCCTACTAGTGGACATAATGATTTGACCAAAGATGGTGAACCGGTTGATCAAAAGGTTTATCGCTCTATGATTGGTTCATTGTTATACCTATGTGCCTCTCATCCCGACATTATGCTAAGTGTGTGCATGTGTGCACGATATCAAGCTACTCCTAAAGAATGTCATCTTAAGTCCGTGAAAAGGATAGTGAGATACTTAATCCATACACCAAATTTTGGCATTTGGTATCCTAAGAGGTCCTCTTTCAATCTTGTTGGGTATTCCGACTCGGATTATGCCGGAGACAAGGTTGATAGAAAGTCCACTTCGGGTACATGTCAATTTCTTGGTAGATCTCTTGTGTCTTGGTCCTCCAAGAAACAAAACTCGGTATCCTTATCCACCGCCGAAGCGGAATACATTGTCGCTGGTTCATGTTGTGCTCAATTACTTTGGATGACCCAAACTCTTAAAGATTATGGGGTCTATGTGAAACATGTTCCATTGCTTTGTGACAATGAAAGTTCTATCAAAATTGGTCATAATCCTGTGCAACATTCTCGAACTAAGCATATTGAAGTTCATCATCATTTCTTTCGAGACCATGTTGCAAAGGGTGACATTGATCTTAAAAATGTTCGCACCGATAAGCAATTAGCGGATATATCCACTAAACCACTTGATGAGAAAGTGTTTTGCAGGTTGAGAGGAGAATTGAACATCATTGATGCTTCAAACTTGGAATAGAAACTCCATTGGATACATGCAAGACATGAGCTTATGACTAATCCTTGATATATCTCTTATGATGACTATCTAATGTCTTGGATATATTTGCATCTTGCATGTTATCTAATCCATGTAGGTACTTGGATGAATCTATTTCTATGAGATTGCAACTCTCTCACATCTTGAGCAATCTCTACATCACCAAGTCTCTACATGACGGTGGTTGAAGACAAGGAAGCACGAAACCATTCAAACATATCCTTTGACAAATTCTATGTTGAGCTTCATGATTGTCATCCTTGGATCTACAAGTGCTTTTCCTTGCAAGAACTAACCCATGTAGGTAGATGAACTCAAATTCCAAGGGGTTCTCCCAACTCATGATGAGCTACATCAACCTCGAGCACCCACACAAGTTCAACTACATGAGCAAGACCCACACCACCACCCAAGGTATGATATTTCATCTTAGAGAAGCTTTACTCCAAGACATGGGTCAAAGCAACTCAACAAGATGAGAATACATCAAAATTCTTAAACGAAAAAGGTAACCCCATTTTGAGCTCAAACGATGAGTATGACATATGATCAAGTGTTCTCACTTGACTCCTAAGTCAATATACTCTAACATAGGTGACTATGTCACCGCCCAATTCTAGATGAAGTTCTCTTGTGTTCTCTTGTTATTGCATTTGTCCCTTGCATATTTGTTTCCCTCTTTCAAAAAAAAACTTCATCTAGAACTTCTATTCTTTTCTTTTTGATTCTTTTTTGTCCTGCATATTTCTGCATAAAATTCCTTACAAATCTTTCAGTTAATTCATTGCAAATCTTTGTGAGATCTTATTTGACTAGTGAGCTGAGGTGACAAGTGTTTTGTCTGCAGTAAACTTGGTTTCACCGAATTGCACATTTCGGATCAACCGAATCCCTTCGGTACCATCGAAACATGACGCTCGGTGCCACCGATTTCGCAACAGGAAAATAGTTTGCCACTTATTTTATATTTCTTCTGATCCAGCTCCACTCGATGAATCTTATCCTCTACAAGCATCACAGTTTTATCCATTGCTTTATGTTGAATCTCAAGGACCAAACCTATTCGACAGATTCCAGAAGAACCTTCTTGGAAATTGATGTCAAAGGGGGAGAGAGAGATCACATCAAAGCTTATCATCAGGGAGAAAAAGAGAGAAAGTATTAAGGGGGAGAAAGAGATCTGCAGGGGGAGAGAATACTCAAGGATCCCAGATGCTTGATGTTTAAGAGGAGAGATGCCACATGTCTTTTGGGGGGAAAGACATGCTCATAGAACATAGTGCTTCTATTCATTCATATACTTCAGTATATTTCAGATCTGATTTTCTGTTCCCTATCTTCTCCCAATATCCCATGTCAAATTCAGGAGGAGCAAGACATCTAAGGGAAAGAAATCACTCAAATTCATTGCAAATCTTTACTCTTGGGGACATGTCTAATCTAATGTGGTACCTTGTACTCACTCTCTACATGTCATCCCAGTCTTGGTATTCTTGTGGTTTTCCTTGGTTTTCTCTGTCTAGTGAATGCACCTGTGTTATCTAACCTTGTTTATGCAGGTTCATTCCATCCTAAGCCAACTCAAGACTACAAGGTAAGTATATGCATCAGAATCATGAGTATGAGGAATTCTTGCTTTTGTACATACTGTTTGCAAGAAGGACTCATAAGCATGAAGGTATTTCTCTTAATAATCTTTTGCTCTGATGCATATGGCCAAGATACATGTAACACATTGCCTTCTCTGTCATGGTTATGCTCTCACATGCCTCTATATCTTATATTTACATGATTGCATACATGTAGGGGGAGCCTATGCTTGTTACATGTTCTTCCAAAGCTTTACTTGCTATTCTTTGTATCTTTATCTAAAGCTTTGATGTATGTTGCCATCAATTACCAAAAAGGGGTTGATTGAAAGCAAAGTGCTCCTCAGGTGGTTTTGGTAATTAATGTCAACATATCTCTTGTTGGACTAACACTTTTATCTAGTATATTTCAGATAAGTTCAACAATGGAGTGGCATGGACTAAAGGTTGTGGGAACTCCTTCAAGATGCTAAGGACAAAGGATTGGCTAAAGCTTCAAGCTCAAGACTCTTCATTTTACACTTTTAGTGATCCAAGATCACATTGAGTCTATAGGAAAAGCCAATACTACCAAGAAGGGATGAGGTGTTGCTTAATGAGCCTTTTGCTCCATGTGCTTAATGATATGCTCCAAAACCCTCATCTACTTTCCCACTTCCACATATGACCTAAACTCTAAGCCAAACTCGGTCCTACCGATTCTTTCTATCCGGCGCCACCAAGTTTTCATATGTCATAAGCCACTGCCAAAACCCTAGCAAATCGGTTCTACCGATAGGGATCTCGGTCTCACCGAGATGGGATTGCAATCTCACTGTGTATGTCCATTGTCAAAATCGGTCTCACCGAGTTTAGGCAATCGGTACTACCGAGATTACAATGCAAACTCTCTGGATAACTCATTACCAAAATCGGTCCAACCGAGTTTAGTAATCGGTCCCACCGAGTTTGCCTGACCAACTCTCTGGTTAGCTAATTACCAAATCGGTCTCACCGAGTTTGTGTAATCGGTCTCACCGAGATTACGTTATGCCCAAACCCTAACCATATCGGTCCTACCGAGATGCATGTCAGTCCCACCAAAAAACTCTAACGGTCACTAGGTTTACCTTTTCGGTCCGACCGAGTTTGTTGATTCGGTCCCACTGAGATTGGTAAATTGTGTGTAATGGTTGGATTTTAAGTGGAGGCTATAAATACCCCTCCACCTCCTCTTCATTCGTGGAGAGAGCCATCAAAACACATCTACACTTCCAACTCATATGTTCTGAGAGAGAACCACCTACTCATGTGTTGAGACCAAGATATTCCATTCCTACCATATGAATCTTGATCTCTAGCCTTCCCCAAGTTGCTTTCCACTCAAATCTTCTTTCTACCAAATCCAAATCCTGTGAGAGAGATTTGAGTGTTGGGGAGACTATCATTTTAAGCACAAGAGCAAGGAGTTCATCATCAATACACCATTTGTTACTTCTTGGAGAGTGGTGTCTCCTAGATTGGCTAGGTGTCACTTGGGAGCCTCCGACAAGATTGTGGAGTTGAACCAAGGTGTTTGTAAGGGCAAGGAGATCGCCTACTTCGTGAAGATCTACCACTAGTGAGGCAAGTCCTTCGTGGGCGATGGCCATGGTGGGATAGACAAGGTTGCTTCTTTGTGGACCCTTCGTGGGTGGAGCCCTCCGTGGACTCGCGCAACCGTTACCCTTCGTGGGTTGAAGTCTCCACTAACGTGGATGTAGGATGGCACCACCTATCCGAATCACGGGAAAAACATCCGTGTCTCCAATTGCATCTGAATTCTCCAAACCCTTCTCTTTACATTCTCGCAAGTTGCATGCTTTACTTTCCGCTGCCTATATACTCTTTGCATGCTTGCTTGATATGTATTATATGTGCTGAAATTGTGCCTAAAACTTCACTCAAACCAAAAAGGCTTAAAGACTGCAACTTTAGTACTAAGTTTCTAATCACCCCCCCTTCTAGACACACCTACTTCTAGATCCTACACCTACTCCCACCGGGAGTAGGATTCCCCCCTTTCAAGTAGTAGGAGTAGGAGTCAAGGAAAGGGAAGAGGGAAGAGAAGTAAGGAGGGGGCGCCGCCCCTCCCCCTAGTCCAATTCGGACTAGTCAATGGGGGGGCGCGCGGCCTGCCTCTTCCTCTCCCCTAAAGCCCAATAAGGCCCATATACTTCTTCCCCCGTATTCCCGTAACTCCCCGGTACTCCGAAAAATACCCGAACCACTCAGAACCTTTCCAGTGTCCGAATATAGTCGTCCAATATATCGATCTTTATGTCTCGACCATTTCGAGACTCCTCGTCATGTCCCCGGTCTCATCCGGGACTCCGAACTCCTTCGGTACATCAAAACTCATAAACTCATAATATAACTGTCATCGAAACCTTAAGCGTGCGGACCCTACGGGTTCGAAAACAATGTAGACATGACCGAGACACGTCTCCGGTCAATAACCAATAGCGGAACCTGGATGCTCATATTGGCTCCTACATATTCTACGAAGATCTTTATCGGTCAGACCGCATAACAACATATGGTGTTCCCTTTGTCGTCGGTATGTTACTTGCCCGAGATTCGATCGTCGGTATCTTAATACCTAGTTCAATCTCGTTACCGGCAAGTCTCTTTACTCGTTCCGTAATACATCATCTCACAACTAACTCATTAGTTGCAATGCTTGCAAGGCTTATGTGATGTGCATTACCGAGAGGGCCCAGAGATACCTCTCCGACAATCGGAGTGACAAATCCTAATCTCGAAATACGCCAACCCAACATGTACCTTTGGAGACACCTGTAGAGCTCCTTTATAATCACCCAGTTACGTTGTGACGTTTGGTAGCACACAAAGTGTTCCTCCGGCAAACGGGAGTTGCATAATCTCATAGTCATAGGAACATGTATAAGTCATGAAGAAAGCAATAACAACATACTAAACGATCGGGTGCTAAGCTAATGGAATGGGTCATGTCAATCACATCATTCTTCTAATGATGTGATCCCGTTAATCAAATAACAACTCTTTTGTTCATGGTCAGGAAACATAACCATCTTCGATTAACGAGCTAGTCAAGTAGAGGCATACTAGTGACACTCTGTTTGTCTATGTATTCACACATGTATTATGTTTCCGGTTAATACAATTCTAGAATGAATAATAAACATTTATCATGATATAAGGAAATAAATAATACCTTTATTATTGCCTCTAGGGCATATTTCCTTCAGTCTCCCACTTGCACTAGAGTCAATAATCTAGTTCACATCGCCATGTGATTCAACACTAATAGTTCACATCACCATGTGATTAACGCCCATAGTTCACATCGTCATGTGACCTACACCCAAAGGGTTTACTAGAGTCAGTAATCTAGTTCACATCGCTTATGTGATTAACACCCAAAGAGTACTAAGGTGTGATCATGTTTTGCTTGTGAGGTAATTTTAGTCAACGGGTCTGTCACATACAGATCCGTAAGTATTTTGAGAATTCTATGTCTACAATGCTCTGCACAGAGCTACTCTAGCTATTTGCTCCCACTTCCAATATGTATCTAGATTGAGACTTAGAGTCATTTAGATCTGTGTCAAAACTTGCATCGACATAACTTTTTACGACGGACCTTTTGTCACCTCCATAATCGAGAAATATTTCCTTATTCCACTAAGGATAATTTTGACCGCTGTCCAGTGATCTACTCTTAAATCACTATTGTACTCCCTTGCTTAACACAGTGTAGGGTATATAATAGATCTTGTACACAGCATGTCATACTTTATAGAACCTATGGCTGAGGCATAGGGAATGACTTTCATTCTCTTTCTATCTTCTGCCGTGGTCGGGCTTTGAGTCTTACTCAATTTCACACCTTGTAACACAGCTAAGAACTCTTTTCTTTGACTGTTCCATTTTGAACTACTTCAAAATATTCTCAAGGTATGTACTCATTGAAAAAACTTATCAAGCGTCTTGATCTATCTCTATAGATCTTGATGTTTAATATGTAAGAAGCTTCGCCGAGGTCTTTCTTTGAAAAACTTCTTTCAAACACTCCTTTATGCTTTGGAGAATAATTGTACATTATTTCCAATCAACAATATGTCATTCATATATACTTGTTAGAAATGTTGTAGTGCTCCCACTCACTTTATTGTAAATACAGGCTTCACCACAAGTCTGTATAAAACTTATATACTTTGATCATCTCATCAAAGCGCATATTCCAACTCCGATATGCTTGCACCAGTCCACAGATGGATCGCTGGAGCTTGCATATTTTGTTAACACTTTTAGGATTGACAAAACCTTCTGGTTGCATCATATACAACTCTTCTTTAAGAAATCCATTAAGGAATGCAGTTTGTTTATCCATTTGCCAGATTTCATAAAATGTGGCAATTGCTAACATGATTCGGACAGACTTAAGCATAGATACGAGTGAGAAACTCTCATCGTAGTCAACATCTTGAACTTGTCGAAAACCTTTTGCGAAAATTCTAGCTTTGTAGATAGTAACACTACTATCAGCGTCCGTCTTCCTCTTGAAGATCAATTTATTTTCAATTGCTTGTCGATCATCGGGCAAGTCAACCAAAATCCATACTTTGTTTTCATATATGGATCCCATCTTAGATTTCATGGCTTCAAGCCATTTTGCGGAATCTGGGCTCACCATCGCTTCTTCATAGTTCGTAGGTTCATCATGATCTAGTAGCATGATTTCCAGAACAGGATTACCGTACCACTCTGGTGCGGATCTTACTCTGGTTGATCTACGAGGTTCAGTAATAACTTGATCTGAAGTTTCATGATCATCATCATTAACTTCCTCACTAATTGGTGTAGGTGTCATAGAAACCGTTTTCTGTGATGAACTACTTTCCAATAAGGGAGCAGGTACAGTTACCTCATCAAGTTCTACTTTCCTCCCACTCACTTCTTTCGAGAGAAACTCCTTCTCTAGAAAGGATCCATTCTTAGCAACAAATGTCTTGCCTTCGGATCTGTGATAGAAGGTGTACCCAACTATCTCCTTTGGGTATCCTATGAAGACACATTTCTCCGATTTGGGTTCGAGCTTATCAGGTTGAAGTTTTTTCCACATAAGCATCGCAGCCCCAAACTTTTCAGAAATGACAACTTTGGTTTATTGCCAAACCACAGTTCATAAGGCGTCGTCTCAACGGATTTTGATGATGCCCTATTTAACGTGAATGCGGCCGTCTCTAAAGCATAACCCCAAAACGATAGCGGTAAATCTGTAAGAGACATCATAGATCGCACCATATCAAGTAAAGTACGATTACGACGTTCGGACACACCATTACGCTGTGGTGTTCCGGGTGGCTTGAGTTGCGAAACTATTCCGCATTGTTTCAAATGTAGACCAAACTCGTAACTCAAATATTCTCCTCCACGATCAGATCGTAGAAACTTTATTTTCTTGTTACGATGATTTTCAACTTCACTCTGAAATTCTTTGAACTTTTCAAATGTTTCAGACTTATGTTTCATTAAGTAGATATACCCATATCTGCTTAAATCATCTGTGAAGGTCAGAAAATAACGATACCCGCCGCGAGCTTAACACTCATCGGATCGCATACATCAATATGTATTATTTCCAATAAGTCAGTTGCTCGCTCCATTGTTCCGGAGAACGGAGTCTTAGTCATCTTGCCCATGAGGCATGGTTCGCAAGCATCAAGTGATTCATAATCAATTGATTCCAAAAGCCCATCAGCATGGAGTTTCTTCATACGGTTTACACCAATATGACCTAAACGGCAGTGCCACAAATAAGTTGCACTATCATTATTAACTTTGCATCTTTTGGCTTCAATATTATGAAAATGTGTATCACTACGATCGAGATCAAATAAACCATTTTCATTGGGTGTGTAACCATATAAGGTTTTATTCATGTAAATAGAACAACAATTATTCTCTAACTTAAATGAATAACCGTATTGCAATAAACATGATCAAATCACATTTATGCTCAACGCAAACACCAAATAACACTTATTTAGGTTCAACACTAATCCCGAAAGTGTAGGGAGTGTGCGATGATGATCATATCAATCTTGGAACCACTTCCAACACACATCGTTACTTCACCCATAACTAGTCTCTGTTTATTTTGCAACTCCCGTTTCGAGTTACTACTCTTAGTAACTGAATTAGTATCAAATGCCGAGGGTTTGCTATAAACACTAGTAAAGTACACATCAATAACATGTATATCCAATATACCTTTGTTCACTTTGCCATCCTTCTTATCCGCCAAATTCTTGGGGCAGTTCCGCTTCCAGTGACCAGTCCCTTTGCAGTAGAAGCACTTAGTCTCAGGCTTATGACCAGAATTGGGCTTCTTCACTTGAGCAGCAACTTTGCTTGACGTTCTTCTTGAAGTTCCCCTTCTTCCCTTTGCCCTTTTCTTGAAACTAGTGGTCTTGTCTACCATCAACACTTGATGTTTTTCTTGATTTCTACCTTCGTCGATTTTAGCATCACGAAGAGCTTGGGAATCGTTTCCGTTATTCCTTGCATATTATAGTTCATCACGAAGTTCTATTAACTTGGTGATGGTGACTAGAGAATTCTGTCAATCACTATTTTATCTGGAAGATTAACTCCCACTTGATTCAAGCGATTGTAGTACCCAGACAATCTGAGCACATGCTCACTGCTTGAGCTATTCTCCTCCATCTTTTAGCTATAGAACTTGTTGGAGACTTCATATCTCTCAACTCGGGTATTTTCTTGAAATATTAACTTCAATTCCTGGAACATCTCATATGGTCCATGACGTTCAACAAACGTCTTTGAAGTCCTGATTCTAAGTCGTTAAGCATGGTGCACTAAATTATCAAGTAGTCATCATATTGAGCTTAGCCAAACGTTCATAACGTCTGCATTTGCTCCTGCAATAGGTCTGTCACCTAGCGGTGCATCAAGGACATAATTCTTCTGTGCAGCAATGAGGATAATCCTCAGATCACGGATCCAATCCGCATCATTGCTACTAACATCTTTCAACATAGTTTTTCTCTAGGAACATATCAAAAATAAACATAGGGAAGCAACAACGCGAGCTATTGATCTACAACATAGATATGCTAATACTACCAGGACTAAGTTCATGATAAATTAAAGTTCAATTAATCATATTACTTAAGAACTCCCACTTAGATAGACATCCCTCTAATCATCTAAGTGATCACGTGATCCAAATCAACTAAACCATAACTGATCATCACGTGAAATGGAGTAGCTTTCAATGGTGAACATCACTATGTTGATCATATCTACTATATGATTCACGCTCGACCTTTCAGTCTCAGTGTTCTGAGGCCATATCTGCATATGCTAGGCTCGTGAAGTTTAACCTGAGTATTCTGCGTGCGCAAAACTGGCTTGCACCCATTGTAGATGGACGTAGAGCTTATCACACCCGATCGTCACGTGGTGTCTGGGCACGACGAACTTTGGCAACGGTGCATACTCAGGGAGAACACTTTTATCTTGAAATTTAGTGAGAGATCGTCTTATAATGCTACCGTCAATCAAAGCAAGATAAAATGCATAAAAGATAAACATCACATGCAATCAATATAAGTGATATGATATGGCCATCATCATCTTGTGCTTGTGATCTTCATCTCCGAAGCATCGTCATGATCACCATCGTCACTGGCGCGACACCTTGATCTCCATCGTAGCATCGTTGTCGTCTCGCCAAACTTATGCTTCTACGACTATCGCTACCGCTTAGTGATAAAGTAAAGCATTACAGGGCGATTGCATTGCATACAATAAAGCGACAACCATATGGCTCCTGCCAGTTGCCGATAACTTGGTTACAAATCATGATCATCTCATACAATAAAATTTAGCATCATGCCTTGACCATATCACATCACAACATGCCCTGCAAAAACAAGTTAGACGTCCTCTACTTTGTTTGTTGCAAGTTTTACGTGGCTGCTACGGGCTGAGCAAGAACCAATCTTACCTACGCATCAAAACCACAACGATAGTTTGTCAAGTTGGTGCTGTTTTAACCTTCGCAAGGACCGGGCGTAGCCACACTCGGTTCAACTAAAGTTGGAGAAACTGACACCCGCCAGCCACCTGTGTGCAAAGCACGTCCGTAGAACCAGTCTCGTGTAAGCGTACGCGTAATGTCAGTCCGGGCCGCTTCATCCAACAATACAGCCGAACCAAAGTATGACATGCTGGTAAGCAGTATGACTTATATCGCCCACAACTCACTTGTGTTCTACTCGTGCATATAACATCAACACATAAAACCTGGCTCGGATGCCACAGTTGGAGAACGTAGTAATTTCAAAAAAATTCCTACGCACATGCAAGATCATGGTGATGCATAGCAACGAGAGGGGAGAGTGTTGTCTACGTACCCTCGTAGACCGATAGCGGAAGCATTATGACAACGCGGTTGATGTAGTCGTACGTCTTCACGACCCGACCGATCAAGCACCGAACCTACGGCACCTCCGAGTTCTAGCACACGTTCAGCTCGATGACGATCCCCGGACTCCGATCCAGCAAAGTCTCGGGGATGAGTTCCGTCAGCACGACGGCGTGGTGACGATCTTGATGTTCTACCGTTGCAGGGCTTCGCCTAAGCACCGCTACAATATTATCGAGGATTATGGTGGAGGGGGGCACCGCACACGGCTAAGAGAACGACCACGAAGATCAACCTGTGTCTCTATGGGGTGCCCCCTGCCCCCGTATATAAAGGAGTGGAGGAGGGGGGAGAGGGCCGACCCCTATGGCGTGCCCTGGAGGAGTCCTACTCCCACCGGGAGTAGGATTCCCCCCTTCCAAGTAGTAGGAGTAGGAGTCAAGGAAAGGGAAGAGGGAAGAGAAGGAAGGAGGGGGCGCCTCCCCTCCCCCTAGTCCAATTCGCACTAATCAATGGGGGGGGCGCGGCCTGCCTCTTCCTCTCCCCTAAAGCCCAATAAGGCCCATATACTTCTTCCCCCGTATTCCCGTAACTCCCCAGTACTCCAAAAATATCCGAACCACTCAGAACCTTTCCGATGTCCGAATATAGTCGTCCAATATATCGATGTTTATGTCTCGACCATTTAGAGACTCCTCGTCATGTCCCCGATCTCATCCGGGACTCCGAACTCCTTCGGTACATCAAAACTCATAAACTCATAATATAACTGTCATCGAAACCTTAAGCGTGCGGACCCTACGGGTTCGAGAACAATGTAGACATGACCGAGACACGTCTCCGGTCAATAACCAATAGCGGAACCTGGATGCTCATATTGGCTCCTACATATTCTACGAAGATCTTTATCGTTCAGACCGCATAACAACATACGGTGTTCACTTTGTCATCGGTATGTTACTTGTCCGAGATTCGATCGTCGGTATCTTAATACCTAGTTCAATCTCGTTACCGGCAAGTCTCTTTACTCGTTCCGTAATACATCATCTCACAACTAACTCATTAGTTGCAATGCTTGCAAGGCTTATGTGATGTGCATTACCGAGAAGGCCCAGAGATACCTCTCCGACAATCGGAGTGACAAATCCTAATCTGGAAATGCGCCAACCCAATATGTACCTTTGGAGACACCTGTAGAGCTCCTTTATAATCACCCAGTTACGTTGTGACGTTTGGTAGCACACAAAGTGTTCCTCCGGCAAACGGGAGTTGCATAATCTCATAGTCATAGGAACATGTATAAGTCATGAAGAAAGCAATAGCAACATACTAAACGATCGGGTGCTAAGCTAATGGAATGGGTCATGTCAATCACATCATTCTCCTAATGATGTGATCCCGTTAATCAAATAACAACTCTTTTGTTCATGGTTAGGAAACATAACCATCTTCGATTAACGAGCTAGTCAAGTAGAGGCATACTAGTGACACTCTGTTTGTCTATGTATTCACACATGTATTATGTTTCCGGTTAATACAATTCTAGCATGAATAATAAACATTTATCATGATATAAGGAAATAAATAATAGCTTTATTATTGCCTCTAGGGCATATTTCCTTCAGGAAATTCTTGGGAAAATGGAAGAAATTGGTGGATTTCGTGAAGGGAAAGGTGGAGATGGATGGGGCGAAGGCTAGATCCAATTGAAACCAAGCAAATCCATGGATCAAATCCAACAAAATCTCATCAAACCAATAAATCACAAAAAAATTGGGGTTATTTTTGGTGGGGAATTTTTGAAATTGGGGAAGAACACAACAAAATTAGGCTACAGAACAAGATGGGGGCTCCAATTTCGTGAGAAACCCTGGCTCATGATGCCAAGATGTTGTAGGGTGGAACCCTAGATGGAGATCTTTCATGAATTGGAGGGGAAATCCCCAAGAATACGAAGAACGCAAGAGAGGGAAAACACTCAAATTGACTAGATGCAATCACACATATGCTAGATCCAAGAACACACAAGAGGTCACAATGATCCAAGGACAACAAAATAAAGATACAAGGTAACTAGTTCATTCCAATCCTATGAGGAGAGAGGTCTTGATGATCCTATGATGGGGATCCTTCCCAAGATGGGGGCTTGATTCCACTAGGGATCTTCTCCTAGGAGGTCTTGATCTCCTAGAGGAGTGGGTACAAGGAGCAAAGCTCTCTAATATCTCTCATATACTTTGCTATCCCCTCTAATGAGCTAGGTAAGGAGTATATATAGTCTAGGGATGAAATAGAGGGAGGAGGGGGATACAAGGGTCAATTGCCCAAAAGTGCACGCTGGCACGCGGAGGGGTCCGGGCACCCGGGGCAAGATTGTCCGGGCACTGTGAGGTGGCTGGTGGCGTCCAGGCGAGGGGGCCGGGCCCCCGGGGCCGAAGGTGCGGGCACCCGGGTCGGCGGCCTATGGCCTGGAGGGGGGCGGGCACTCGGGGGTGGCCTGGGCCGCGGCTGGGCCAAGTGAGGCCGGGCACCCGGGGCCGGCTGGGAGCAGCGCCAAGGAGGGGCCGAGCCTCCGGGGCCAAAGTGCCCGGACACCCGGAGTGTCCAGTGCCTCTTCTCCTTCATCCTTCTCGCTCCTTTCCTCCTTCTTCTCGTCCGTAGGTGCTCGGGTCTTTGTGCTAGCCTCTCCATGATCAACACCTTCATACCTAATCATGCACGATACTTTCGTTTGAGGTAGGACCCAACTCTCGAATGAATTTGAGTGGAGATCGAAGAGGAAGGAGTTCACCTCGTTCTCGATGGCGCGTGCACGTGCTCTTGTCATTGGTCCTCTCGGTGCTTGCGGTAGTGGTGTGACGTCCATGGTGATGGTCGAGGGATGCTCCGCATCAACAAGTCTCCATATTTGTACACTGCTCAGCAGTTCGGTAGGTAGTCCGCCGCATCCGCCGCCGGGCGTGTGCCTTATTGCGTCGACGTCAACGCAACGTCGCTGGTTTTCTCAAAGTCTGCATCGCCACAGCTTGTCCAGTCGCGGATGCTGGGTGTGGAGCGACTCTGTGCCCGCACGCTATTCGTCGGTATGCTTCAATCGAGCGAGTCGGCGAGCGATGACGCGGGCAGGAAGATGTTTGACATGATCCACGACGAAGGTGGAGACGCGGGATGCTATGAGGATGGGGCAGGTGGATGAATTGGATTCCATGCAGTCGGGCATGTACACCCAGTCAGGCACGTACACTAGTCGGGCACGCAACCGAATTCGGCTGTCGGGCAGGAGCAAGAGGAGGCCGGCGACTTCGACGCTGATTCGGATGAATTTGCTGTCGATCCAAAAAAAGGGTAGGGGAGAAAGCTTCTAACATGAGGGAGGACGAGTTTTTGTGCGATGCGTGGTTGGCCACTAGCATCGATACGATCCATGGCACTGAGCAAAAGAGCTCAACATTTTGGGCCAACATTCACGTCGACGAACTCATCCGCAACCGTTTGATGTGTCTCTCAACCATCGATGAAACATTATAGAGGAACTCGTGTCCATATATTGCGGCCACTTGAAGCAACCCATCGGACGGTGGCTAAGTGGTGCCCAAATCTCAGAGAAAGTAAGTGTGTTGATCATTTGACCAGATATGCAAATTGTTAGCCGGATATGCTCTATGTTTTGGTCATTTAGCCGGATCGGATATGCAATTTTTTCACAATGTTTTAATTTGTAGCCTTCCTATGCTGCAATTTGTTCTTAGAGTTGGAGAAGAAAAACTTCATCCTCATGCATTGTTGGTGGAAGTTGAATGGGCAACCCAAATGGAATGCATTCATTGCCAACTCCGCCAAGACCGTCAGCATGAGCACCGAGGAAGAAACGGGTGATCCAATCAACCAAACAAAAGAGCCGCCCAAGGAGGTTAGAAGAGGGTTCCGATGAAAGAATTTGGAGGAGAAGAAGGCAAAGCGAGAAGGGGTGAAAGCCAAGATAACAGAGAGGTTCGAGAACATCTTGGCGAAGGAGGAGGCATATGTCAAGCCCTCCGACATCAAGGAGGCATGAAAGGCCGAGAGTATTAACATGTTGATGGCGGCACCGAGAAGAAGCTTAAGCTTGAAGAGAAGAAGACCATGCTCGAAGAGAAGAAGGTTTAGATCACAGCTGCTTCAGAGGAGGCGACGATGTTGACCTTGAAGGATTAGTTGGAGGTGGAGGCGGCCGAGAAAACATCGGCGGTAGAGTGAGCCTTGAGGTTCGGGGCAGAAAATCTAGTTTTTTGCACGGACTACCGGACCGATATTCTTTTGTGATCGGGCATATAAAAACTATAAATACTTGTCTTTTTTTTATTGTGACCGGATGCTATGTGACCGGGCACATTTGATTTTCAAATTGACAGAACCTAAGTGGACATTTAAGGCACAACTTTGGATGTCCGGCTCCCGCATCACTATCCGTGCATACCATCTGCCCTGAAACTGTAGCTTGCCAAGACCGATTCCCCGACTGGAATCCTGGATCTTTTCTGGCTCCTGAAAAACCTACGCCGTACGAAGGTGATCGTTTGGAGGTTTGTCCAGTCTAACAAACTCAACCGGTTGCTTCGATACCATCCGTCTTGTCTCACCTAGCCAAGGAAAACACTAGAGAAAGCGAGCGGCTGCTCCTGATTGCATACACGCTGATAGGACCATCGATGAGACATCCATCTCCCACTTTCTCGTCTGGCTGATTGACATATAGACAGACGAGTCTTGTTTGTGCGACCTCGTTTTTAGGTGAGATCACTTTGCCGTATGACCAATAAACTCTTCCATTCATGGATAAGAGTATCTTTGCTGTACGTCTAGAATTTGTGGATGCGAAAGTCCCGCCTAACTCCAATGAGCTAGCTTTCGCCATCAGGGATAGGCGGGCCAGCCGAATGCCTGATGCCATAATTACAAAGCACAAATCGCATCCTTTCTGGTCAACATAAATAAATAAACCTATCCTAAAACCCTCACTGAAGCAACTACTAGTACTCATGTTGACGCGGCATGTTTATCCTCCTGTCCCGTATGGCAACCAGAGTGAATCTAAGGTAGTAAGGTAGAGTATCGGCTCAGAGGGCTAATCATTTTGGTTAGCCTAATTAATTCATTTGAGCTCAGTAAAGACAGAGAAAGTAGGGTTTTATTCTTCCACGGCACTATAATTCTCCATCCAAGCCACTTTAAGTCATTCTCGTTTGCCAATAAGTCAATCACCCCATAAGCCACTTTAAGTCATTCTCCTGAACTAGAGAAGTGATTTCATTGATTGCATGTTGCAGCTCTAGTAATTAGACAGAACAGAAAGCCACACATTCTTTTACTATTTGTAAACATACATGTTGACGTTCGGGGTCTTGCCGTTACAGAAAGGAACATATACTTTTAACTGCAGCTAGGTAATATATTATATGTCAATTTGTTTTACTCAAATGTACCGATCATCTCATTCTCAACAATGTCACCAGTATTCCAACTCCATTTTCCCTCTTTCTCAGCTGACTTAGACCACGGGTTAATAGGACAGAAATACAATTAACAGTGGCATTTACACTTGAGCAAACCAAGAGCGAGAGGTATAAATAAAACAGGTAGCAAAGACAATGCATAACACTAGGAAAGAAACAGAGAAACGGAGAGAAAGCTACCTAATTCTGGCCACTACAAGAAAATGATAGCATAAACAACAGATAAAACACACCGGCTAGACGTCATATACAAGAGTGGTTAACCATTATCAATATATGGGATTTGCATGCCATTTGTAACCAAAGTGGTGTAGGTAGTTGGAACATCATCTAGTATGTACTTGTTTATTCCAAGAGAAGACTCTTATTAGGCCTCCTATTTTCGAATGGAAAAAAGACAGAGAAGTTTGAAAGGGAAAAACTGACAAAATATCTTCAATTTTCCTAGGACTATAACTATATCAGGTTACTGCAGCAGTGCCCAGTTGTGTATGAGAGCACCTGTACAGCGTACCTGTCCATATATGCCTGTCGCTCGTGACCATGTATGGAATGGTCAATTGTACGCTACAGTCAGTCTATCTGTCACTTGTAGTATTCAGATTCCTGATGTGCCATGCAGTTCATGATCAGAACCAGAAAATGAAACAAATAGAGAAGGAAAGGAATGACATGAAACAAATGAACTATATCAGGTTCCAAGCAAGTGAATTACTACTTGCCAAGACTCACAAGCTAAAATGTGATTAAGCAGCAGAAGTAAAGTACCAGAAATAAAGTGGATTTCGTTGATTGATTTGGAGTTACAAACTAAGACACTATCTACACACACTTGATCACCATTTTCTTTTCAACACCTGAAAGATCAGATAAGCTGTGGAAAAGAACTAAACAAACCAAGGGAAGGAACCTAATTTGCATTATCTATACTTGCCATCATAAGTCAGGGAACGCCACTCTCCTGC
Source organism: Aegilops umbellulata (assembly GCA_032464435.1). Classification (NCBI taxonomy): domain Eukaryota; kingdom Viridiplantae; phylum Streptophyta; class Magnoliopsida; order Poales; family Poaceae; genus Aegilops; species Aegilops umbellulata. The sequence goes on from CP136058.1 coordinate 392,241,832, forward strand.
CCCTTCTTCGCCGAGAGGCGCTTGAGGAACTCATACGTGGTGATCATGGTGGTGGCAGACAAGGACATGGACGCCCACCTCGGGCCGAGCCCCCTGTAACAAGCGCCCCACCCGCCCTCCTTGATCAGCTCCCGCACGGTCCGCCCAATGGTGATTGGCTCGCCTTGGCCGTCCATGACCTGCATCCTGGTCTTGATGGTGTCCAGCGGCATGGTCACAAGCGCCGCGGCGCCACCGGCTATCGCAGCACTCGTTCCCTGCACCACCATGAGTGTCTTGCAGCTTGGCTGCAATGAGATGTCACCATCGCCATCATCGATTTCTTGCACACCCACACCGTACTCGCAGAGGTAGCAGCCGATCCCGCTCCAGATTATCTTCTGTGACAATGAGTAAGTCGCCCACCACACAGCATTGGAGGGGGCGTAGGTTAGGATGGACATGCCGAAGCCGCGGTACAGGCCGCAGAGACCGTCGGAGGCCACGATCTTGCGGAATGCGTCGAGGCCGCCGTTGTAGCGGGAGGCCGGGCACGGGTTGCCCTGCACCATGAGGCGCTGGCTGATGACATCGACAGGCGTCCACACAACCTGCGCGGCAACTGCCGCGGTGAGCCCGGCGGCGGCGCCCGCAGCCGCGGACGCAGCAGGCTCAGGCGCGCCGAGGCCGAGCGCGGCCGGGCCGACGACGGAGCGCGTGGCCTCGAGCGCGCCCATGTAGAGCGCGCGCGCGGGGACGGTCCCGGCGAGGGAGGTGGCGAAGCCACGGTAGAAGGCGAGGGGGCCCTCCCGACGCAGGATGGTGGTGGCCGCGGCGGCGGCGGAGGGCGGGAGCCCCGGCCGCGCCCCCGTCGCGGCGTGCGCCGGGGGAGGCTCCGGCGCGACCTGCAGGCGCGTCTTGAGGACGACGGCGGGGTACAGCGCGGTCGAGACGGCGGAGAAGAGCCCCGCGCCGAGGACGAAGAAGCGCGACTTGTCGAGCCGCTCCCAGTCGATGTCCGCCGGGAGCTGCAGCTCCTGGGAGGTCCCAGCCTGCTCCGCCGCCGCGTCCGGCGGCGGCGGAGGCGCCTGCCGGCGATCTATGGCCTCTCCTCCATGCCGGCTCGCCGGGGACAGCGGCGGGCCGCGCTCCCGGGGATGCTCTCCTGCGCGCGTATCACGCGGGCGACGAGGGAGTGAGCGCCGGAGGAAGGGGAGCAGACTGCGGCGGCTAGGGTTTTGGGGCGGGGGAGGGAGGGAGGAGGGAGCAGAGCAGAGCAGGCAGGCGGTGGGGGAAGTGTGTGGAGCGGCGTCGGACGTGGCGCGCTCTGATTAATGGCCTGGACTTGGGATTTTCGGAGGGGATTCAGAGGAGACTGTTGGCACGGTTGGTTCGTGGCCTGGCGCGAGCGTGACGGCCGGGGCTGATGCAGGGCGCGGCGCGTGGCACCCGGCGGGTTTGTTGCGCTGGATAATCCTGCCCAAACGGATGGGGTTGCAGAAAAGGGTTCAAGGGTATTTTAGATCCACACATTATATATTTTTTGGAAATGTTAACCCCACACGTGTGGGCGTTTGCACATCACCCATACGGCTCTATCACCACTCATTTTCCACGTATAAATAGATGACATCAGCAGAATTTTTTTGGTTTTCGGCTTAAAAATGTTGTATCTCCTAAATAAAAAAGCGAACTAAAAATCCGTTTTCAACATTAAATTCGTCTCGACGAGATCTTCAAAACTAGACCCCATGTTGATATGTTTTGACGAATTATTTTTTTTGCCAGAAGTTGCCATGATGTTTACACTGCAGTTGCCATAGGGCTTAAACTAAAGTTGCCATGTGTCAATTTTAGTTTGTAGATCATGGCAATTTTAGTATTTTGATGATGGCAACTCCAGTACTTTGACCATGAAAATTATTTTTTGTATGAACCATGGCAATTTTACGTGCATGTATCATGGCAATTTTAGTTTATGGTTCATGGCAAGTCTAGTATTTTGATGATGGCAACTTCAGTACTTTGACCATGAAAATTATTTTTTGTATGAACCATGGCAATTTTACGTGCATGTATCATGGCAATTTTAGTTTATGGTTCATGGCAAGTCTAGTTTCTTAATTCCCCGTTTTATAAATGTTAAAATTACTTTTAAATGTAGAAGAAAATAGCTGAAACATATCATGACAACTTCAGTGTAAACATCATGGTAATTCATATGCAATAGACATGGCAACTTTTAATCCAAAAAAAATTCATCAAAACATATCAACATGGGATATAGTTTCGAAGATCTTATCGCGAGGGATTTAATGGTGAAAACGGATTTTCAATCAGATTTTCCGTTTAAGAGATAAAACATTTTAAAAACTAAAAATCCAAAAAGATTTCTACATGCATGCATGCGATGACGTGGCAATCTGTTTACATTAGAGACGTGTGGTGCGTCTCCCTTCCTGCCACACGTGTGGCAGTTAGCGTGACCCATATTTTTTAACGAAAAGAGTTTCCCAATTTTCTCTTCCCTTCACTTTTTTTTATAACTTTACCTCCTCTTTATTAACTGGTAATCAAGTTTACATCCTTAATCAACATCCTTAATCAACATAGGAAGTACTAGCTCCACTGGCGAAAAGAGTTTCCCAAATTTCCTCTTCCCTTCACTTTTTTATAACTTTACCTCCTCTTTATTAACTGGTAATCAAGTTTGCATCCTTAATCAACATAGGAAGTACTAGCTCCACTAGAGCATCTTCAAACGATGCTTTCATATGCCGTACACAGCCATGGAGTTGGTATGTTGGAACGTGAGGGGGCTCAACAGTCTGGCGAAGCGTGATGCCCTACGTGAACTAGCTGATTCCATGTGTCGGATTACGGGTTCCGGCAAAACCCTTGAGGTTCGAACCATGGGGTGCGCACGAAGATCTCTCTTCCCCTAGCTCACGCTCTCGCCGCGATCTCAAAGCCTAACTCGCCGAACCGAGGAACAAGGGACACAAGAGTTTATACTGGTTCCGGCCACCGATGTGGTGTAATACACTACTCTAGTGTGGTGTGCTGGATTGCCTTGTAGGCTGGGGATGAACAAGTACAAGGGAAGAACAACCTCCTGAGGAGAGGTATTCTTGAGCTCGGTGAGCTTGTGCGTGTGAGGATGGTCTGGGTGACCCAAGATCAGTTGCCTCCTACGGTGGTGGCTAGTCCTATTTATAGAGGCTCGGGTCCTCTTCCCAAATATTAGGCGGGAAGGGATCCCACAACGGCAATTTCAAGGGGGGCAGCTAGTACAAGCTATCCTGACAAAAGGTGGTCTCCGCCTGCCAAAGGCTCTGGTGGTGACTGTCAGTGTTAAAACCGGTGGATCTCGGGTAGGGGGTCCCGAACTGTGCGTGTAAGGTCGATGGTAACAGGAGACGGGGGGACACAATGTTTACCCAAGCTCGGGCCCTCTCTATGGAGGTAATACCCTACTTCCTGCTTGATTGATCTTGATGAATATGAGTATTACAAGAGTTGATCTACCACGAGATCGTAATGACTAAAAAACCCTAGAAGTCTAGCCTGTATGCCTATGGCTATGAGTATTCGCCTCTACAGACCTATCCCACCGGTTTATATAGACACCGGAGGGATCTAGGGTTACATAAGGTCGGTTTACAGAGAAAGGAATCTTCATATTCGATCGCTGAGCTTGCCTTCCATGCCAAGGAAAGTCTCATCCGGACACGGGTGGAGTCTTCGGTCTTTGTATCTTCACAGCCCATCAGTCCGGCCCATGGCTAATAGCCCGGACGCCCGAGGACCCCTTAGTCCAGGACTCCCTTAGTAGCCCCCGAACCAGACTTCAATGACGAAGTGTCCGGTGCGCAGATTGTCTTCGGCATTGCAAGGAGGGTTCCTCCTTCGATGACTTCAAAGTGATGCATCCGGCCTTCCATTTAATGTCGTACCCCTCGGCTTTTGTGTATCAACAACTTCAGCTTCCACGTGTCAAGCGAATGCGAGAGGTCAGGGTGGAAGCCGCCTGAGGCGTGGCGGTCCCGTCGGCGAGGGGGGCGCGCCATGGTCGTTCGGCCTCCCCGGCCACGCTTCCACTCGGCAGAGGTGCTGTCGGAATTTGTTGTGTGGTCGGAGAACCCGACCGACACCTGGCTCCAGCTTCCGCGCTCCTTTGCCGGTGAGCTGCCGACCATGGGTCCCAGTGGCCTCTGGCTGCAGGCGGACGGCTGCTGTAACAAGGCCTCGTGGTTCACGGTGGAGATCTCCGTCGCGGGCACCATAGCCCTGGCCCGCGGCTGGCAAACGTTTGCCCGCGTTCGTGGTCTGAGCAGGCGGTGCACCCTCCACTTCAAGTACGACGGCGCCGCGACCCTCTTCATGAGGGTGTTCGGGGAAGACAGTCGCCGCGCTGGGTGCTGCCCTGAAGACAGCGTCGACGACGAAGTGCTCGGCCTTGGCGACGACCGCGATGAGGACGAGGGCGAGCTCGTCCTCGGTGATGGCCGCGGCTCGTCCAGCAGCGGTGGTTCCTCCTCCGGCGAAAGCTCCAGCAGCGGCGGCTATGACCTACCGCCCCGTCGCCGGGCTCGGTTCGAGGACGCTGGCGGGTCGTCCCGTCGTGGCACCCCAGTGAAGCGCGAGGAGGGCTCTGGCTGAGTTTGGGGAAGTGTTGGGAGCTGATTCTCGGGAGTAGTCGCGGGCGTAGGGGCCGCTTTTGCCTATTTTTTCTTTCTTTTCTCCTTGCATCACAAGAAACAAGTATGGGGCCCCGTAGGGGCGTATGATGAACCGTAACTCTTTTTCTGCCTTATGCTGTGTTTATCGCTTCTGAGTTGTGTTGTGGTATCAGTACTTTATGTAGGCATGTAAGGATAACTTAGCTCGATGCGTCTGAAGTAGTTTCCACCTCGCGAGGCGCGCATCTCCCGGCACCTGATGAGACCTCCCTGCTGCGGACTTGGGAGGTGTCGAGATACTGCAAAAATTCGTTAAGAAACCCTTATTCTACCTTGCTCAGGGCCCCAGGCGTGGCCGGTCATGGCCTAGCGCACCACGTCGTGGTACCCGTGGGGCACGGACTTAAAAAGGGGGCGCACAGGTCGTGAGCTCGAACGAGGGTGCCTCGTGAAGACCAAGGGAAGCGCTTACGCGCGCACCTGTCCAACCCCCTCGCGAGGCGTGCGAGGGAGAGTGTCGGGCAAAACAGAGAACCGAGGGAAGAAATAGAGAGAAAAGGGAATCGAACCAAGCCAGCGAGAAACACCAGAATTCAAGTTTTCCATTAAAGAGAGACAAGCTAACTACGGAAAGCAAATGAACAGCCGCGTCCGGCACCTAGTCTAGTCTTCTCATCAGCGCGGAGCTAAGTGCTGCCACTAGGACATGGGAGGGAGCCCCCGAGGCCCGAGGGCGGAACTCCGGAGACTCTGGGGCGTGTACAGCCCCACTCATTATTACATGAGAGTATCACGACCGGAGACCTTCACAGGCACTGGGCCTTGCTTCATGGGTAGAAATTCCGGAGGTGTTGGATGTTCCAAGCGTTCTGGATGGGGATCCCGTCCTGCGTCTCCAGGCGAGCGGTGCCAGGCCTGGAGACGCGGGCGATCCTAAACGGGCCCTCCCACATGAGCAAGAGCTTGTGCAGCCCTTCCCTGGAGAGCATTGTCAGTGCCAGAACCGGCGGATCTCGGGTAGGGGGTCCCGAACTGTGCGTCTAAGGTTGATGGTAACAGGAGACGAGGGACACAATGTTTACCCAGGTTTGGGCCCTCTCTATGGAGGCCATACCCTACTTCCTTCTTGATTGATCTTGATGAATATGAGTATTACAAGAGTTGATCTACCACGAGATCGTAATGGCTAAATGTTGGGGAACGTAGTAATTTCAAAAAAATTCCTACGCACACGCATGATCATGGTGATGCATAGCAACGAGAGGGGAGAGTGTTGTCCACGTACCCTCGTAGACCGAAAGCGGAAGCGTTATATCAACGCGGTTGATGTAGTCGTACGTCTTCACGATCCGACCGATCCAAGCACCGTTACTCCGGCACCTCCGAGTTCTTGGCACACGTTCAGCTCGATGACGATCCCCGGGCTCCGATCCAGCAAAGCGCCGGGGAGGAGTTCCGTCAGCACGACGGCGTCGTGATGATCTTGATGTTCTACTATCGCAGGGCTTCGCCTATGCACCGCTACAATATGACCGAGGTGGAATATGGTGGAGGGGGGCACCGCACACGGCTAAGGAACGATCACGAAGATCAACTTGTGTCTATGGGGTGCCCCCTGCCCCCGTATATAAAGGAGTGGAGGAGGGGAGGGCCGGACCTCTCTATGGCGCGCCCTAGGGAGTCCTACTCCCACCGGGAGTAGGATTCCCCCTTTCCTAGTCCAACTAGGAGTCCTTCCATGTAGTAGGAGTAGGAGACAAGGAAGGGGAAAGGAGAAGGGAAGGAAGGAGGGGGCGCAGCCCCTCCCCCTAGTCCAATTCGGACTAGGCCTTGGGGGGGTGGCGCGGCCTGCCCTAGGCAGCCCCTCTCTCTTTCCCGTATGGCCCAATAAGGCCCAGTACTTTTCCCCCGTATTCCCGTAACTCCCCGATACTCCGAAAAATACCCGAACCACTCAGAACTTTTCCAATTTCCGAATATAGTCGTCCAATATATCGATCTTTACGTCTCGACCATTTCGAGACTCCTCGTCATGTCCCCGCTCTCATCCGGGACTCCGAACTCCTTCGGTACATCAAAACTCATAAACTCATAATATAACTGTCATCGAAACCTTAAGCGTGCGGACCCTACGGTTCGAGAACAATGTAGACATGACCGAGACATGTCTCCGGTCAATAACCAATAGCGGAACCTTGATGCTCATATTGGCTCCTACATATTCTACGAAGATCTTTATCGGTCAGACCGCATAACAACATACGTTGTTCCCTTTGTCATCGGTATGTTACTTGCCCGAGATTCGATCGTCGGTATCTTAATACCTAGTTCAATCTCGTTACCGGCAAGTCTCTTTACTCGTTCCGTAATACATCATCTCGCAACTAACTCATTAGTTGCAATGCTTGCAAGGCTTATGTGATGTGCATTACCGAGAGGGCCCAGAGATACCTCTCCGACAATCGGAGTGACAAATCCTAATCTCGAAATACGCCAACCCAACATGTACCTTTGGAGACACCTGTAGAGCTCCTTTATAATCACCCAGTTACGTTGTGACGTTTGGTAGCACACAAAATGTTCCTCCGGCAAACGGGAGTTGCATAATCTCATAGTCATAGGAACATGTATAAGTCATGAAGAAAGCAATAGCAACATACTAAACGATCGGGTGCTAAGCTAATGGAATGGGTCATGTCAATCAGATCATTCACCTAATGATGTGATCTCGTTAATCAAATAACAACTCTTTGTCCATGGTTAGGAAACATAACCATCTATGATTAACGAGCTAGTCAAGTAGAGGCATACTAGTGACACTCTGTTTGTCTATGTATTCACGCATGTATTATGTTTCCGGTTAATACAATTCTAGCATGAATAATAAACATTTATCATGAAATAAGGAAATAAATAATAACTTTATTATTGCCTCTAGGGCATATTTCCTTCAGTCTCCCACTTGCACTAGAGTCAATAATCTAGTTCACATCACCATGTGATTAACACCCATAGTTCACATCGTCATGTGACCAACACCCAAAGGATTTACTAGAGTCAATAATCTAGTTCACATCGCTATGTGATTAACACCCATAGAGTACTAAGGTGTGATCATGTTTTGCTTGTGAGAGAAGTTTAGTCAACGGGTCTGCCACATTCAGATCCGTATGTATTTTGCAAATTTCTATGTCAACAATGCTCTGCACGGAGCTACTATAGCTAATTGCTCCCACTTTCAATATGTATCCAGATTGAGACTTAGAGTCATCTAGATCAGTGCCAAAACTTGTATCGACGTAACCCTTTTACGACGAACCTTTTGTCACCTCCATAATCGAGAAACATATCCTTGTTCCACTAAGGATAATTTTGACCGCTGTCCAGTGATCTACTCCTAGATCACTATTGTATTCCCTTGCCAAAATCAGTGTAGGGTATACAATAGATCTGGTACACAACATGGCATACTTTATAGAACCTATGGCCAAGGCATAGGGAATGACTTTCATTCTCTTTCTATCTTTTGCCGTGGTCGGGTTTTGAGTCTTACTCAATTTCACACCTTGTAACACAGGCTAGAACTCTTTCTTTGACTGTTCCATTTTGAACTACTTCAAAATCTTGTCAAGGTATGTACTCGTTGAAAAAACTTATCAAGCGTCTTGATCTATCTCTATAGATCTTGATGCTCAATATGTAAGCAGCTTCACCGAGGTCCTTCTTCGAAAAAATCCTTTCAAATACTCATTTATGCTTTGCAGAATAATTCTACATTATTTTCGATCAACAATATGTCATTTACATATACTTATCAGAAATTCTGTAGTGCTCCCACTCACTTTCTTGTAAATACAGGCTTCACCGCAAGTCTGTATAAAACTATATGCTTTGATCAACTTATCAAAGCGTATATTCCAACTCCGAGATGCTTGCACCAGTCCATAGATGGATCGCTGGAGCTTGCTTATTTTGTTAACACCTTTAGGATCGACAAAACCTTCTAGTTGCATCATATACAACTCTTATTTAATAAATCCACTGAGGAATGCAGTTTTGTTTATCCATTTGCCAGATTTCATAAAATGCGGCAATTGCTAACATGATTCGGACAGACTTAAGCATAGATACGAGTGAGAAATTCTCATCGTAGTCAACACCTTGAACTTGTCGAAAACCTTTTGCGACAATTCTAGCTTTGTAGATAGTAACACTACTATCAGCGTCCGTCTTCCTCTTGAAAATCCATTTGTTTTCTATGGCTTGCCGATCATCGGGCAAATCCATCAAAGTCCATACTTTGTTCTCATACATGGATCATATCTCAGATTTCATGGCCTCAGACCATTTCGCGGAATCTAGGCTCATCATCGCTTCCTCATAGTTCGCAAGTTCGTCATGGTCTAGTAACATGACTTCCAGAACAGGATTACCGTACCACTCTGGTGCGAATCTCACTCTGGTTTACCTACGAAATTCGGTAGTAACTTGATCTGAAGTTACATGATCATCATCATTAGCTTCCTCACTAATTGGTGTAGTAGTCACAAGAACAGATTTATGTGATGAACTACTTTCCAATAAAGGAGAAGGTTCAATTACCTTATCAAGTTTTCTACTTTCCTCCCACTCACTTCTTTCGAGAGAAACTCCTTCTCTAGAAAGGATCTATTCTCAGCAACGAATATCTTGCCTTCGGATCTGTGATAGAAGGGGTACCCAACATTTTCTTTTGGGTATCCTATGAAGACGCACTTCTCCGATTTGGGTTTGAGCTTATCAGGTTGAAACTTTTTCACATAAGCATCGCAGCCCCAAACTTAAAGAAACGACAACTTTGGTTTCTTGCCAAACCACAGTTCATAAGGTGTCATCTCAACAGATTTAGATGGTGCCCTTTTTAACGTGAATGCAGCTGTCTCTAATGCATAACCCCAAAACTATAGTGGTAAATCGGTAAGAAACATCATAGATTGTACTATATCCAATAAAGTACGGTTATGACGTTCGGACACACCATTATGCCGTGGTGTTCCAGGTGGCACGAATTTGTGAAACTATTCCACATTGTTTTAATTGAAGACCAAACTCGTAACTCAAATATTTGTCTCCGTGATCAGATCATAGAAACCTTATTTTCTTGTCACGATGATTTTCCACTTCACTCTGAAATTCTTTGAACCTTTCAAATGTTTCAGACTTATGTTTCATCAAGTAGATATGCTCATGTCTGCTTAAATCATCTGTGAAGGTCAGAAAATATTGATATCCGCCACGAGCCTCAACATTCATCGGACCACATACATTTGTATGTATGATTTCCAACAAATCTGTTGCTTGCTCCATTGTTCCGGAGAATGGTGTCTTAGTCATCTTGCCCATGAGGCATGGTTCGCAAGCATCAAGTGATTCATAATCAAGTGATTCCAAAAAGCCCATCAGCATGGAGTTTCTTCATGCGCTTTACACCAATATGACCTAGACGGCAGTGCCATAAATAAGTTGCACTATCATTATTAACTTTGCATCTTTTGGTTTCAATATTATGATTATGTGTATCACTACGATCGAGATCCAACAAATCATTTTCGTTGGTGTGTAACCATATAAGGTTTTATTCATGTAAACAAAACAACAATTTATTCTCTTACTTAAATGAATAACCGTATTGCAATAAACATGATCAAATCATATTCATGATCAACACCAAATAACACTTATTTAGGTTCCACACTAATCCCGGAAGTATAGGGAGTGTGCGATGATGATCATATCAATCTTGGAACCACGTCCAACTCTCATCGTCACTTCACCCTTAACTAGTCTCTGTTCATTTTGGAACTCCCGTTTCGAGTTACTAATCTTAGCAATTAAACTAGTACCACATACTGAGGGTTTGCTATGAACACTAGTAAAGTACACATCAATAACATGTATATCAAATATACCTTTGTTTACTTTGCCATCCTTTCTTATCCACCAAATACTTGGGGTAGTTCCGCTTCCAGTGACCAATCCCTTTGCAGTAGAAGCACTTAGTCTCAGGCTTAGGACCAGACTTGGGCTTCTTCACTTGAGCAGCAACTTGCTTGCTGTTCTTCTTGAAGTTCCCCTTTTTCCCTTTGCCCTTTTCTTGAAACTAGTGGTCTCGTTAACCATCAACACTTGATGTTTTTCTTGATTTCTACCTTCGTCAATTTCAGCATCACGAAGAGCTTGGGAATCATTTCCGTTATCCCTTGCATACCATAGTTCATCACGAAGTTCTACTAACTTGGTGATGGTGACTAGAGAACTCTGTCAATCACTATTTTATCTGGAAGATTAACTCCCACTTGATTCAAGCGATTGTAGTACCCAGACAATCTGAGCACATGCTCACTAGTTGAGCGATTCTCCTCCATCTTTTAGCTATAGAACTTGTTGGAAACTTCATATCTCTCAACTCGCGTATTTGCTTGAAATATTAACTTCAACTCCTGGAACATATCATATGGTCCATGACGTTCAAAACGTCTTTGAAGTCCCGATTCTAAGCCGTTAAGCATGGTGCACTAAACTATCAAGTAGTCATCATATTGAGCTAGCCAAACGTTCATAACGTCTGCATCTGCTCCTGCAATAGGTCTTGTCACCTAGCGGTGCATCAAGGATATAATTCTTCTGTGCAGCAATGAGGATAACCTCAGATCACGGATCCAATCCGCATCATTGCTACTAATATCTTTCAACACAATTTTCTCTAGGAACATATCAAAATAAACATATGAAAGCAACAACGCGAGCTATTGATCTACAACATAATTTGCAAAATACTACCAGGACTATGTTCATGATAAATTTAAGTTCAATTAATCATATTACTAAAGAACTCCCACTTAGATAGACATCCCTCTAATCCTCTAAGTGATCACGTGATCCAAATCAACTAAACCATGTCCGATCATCACGTGAGATGGAGTAGTTTCAATGGTGAACATCACTATGTTGATCATATCTACTATATGATTCACGCTCGACCTTTCGGTCTCCGTGTTCTGAGGCCATATCTGTTATATGCTAGGCTCGTCAAGTTAAACCTGAGTATTCCGCGTGTGAAAATGTTTTGCACCCGTTGTATTTGAACGTAGAGCCTATCACACCCGATTATCACGTGGTGTCTCAGCACGAAGAACTTTCGCAACGGTGCATACTCAGGGAGAACACTTATACCTTGATAATTTTAGTGAGAGATCATCTTATAAAGCTACCATCGAACTAAGCAAAATAAGATGTATAAAAGATAAACATCACATGCAATCATAATACGTGACATGATATGGCCATCATCATCTTGTGCCTTTGATCTCCATCTCCAAAGCATCGTCATGATCTCCATCGTCACCGGCATGACACCATGATCTCCATCATCTTGATCTATATCAATGTGTGGTCACATGGTCGTCTCGCCAACAATTGCTCTTGCAACTATTGCTATCATATAGCGATAAAGTAAGCAATTATTTGGCGATTGCATCTTATGCAATAGAGAGACAACCATAAGGCTTTTGCCAGTTGCCGATAACTTCAACAAAACATGATCATCTCATACAACAACTTATATCTCATCACGTCTTGACCATATCACATCACAACATGCCCTGCAAAAACAAGTTAGACGTCCTCTACTTTGTTGTTGCAAATTTTACGTGGCTGCTACGGGCTTAAGCAAGAACCAATCTTACCTACGCATCAAAAGCACAACGATAGTTTGTCAAGTTAGTGCTGTTTTAACCTTCGCAAGGACCGGGCGTAGACACACTCGGTTCAACTAAAGTTGGAGAAACTGACACCCGCCAGCCACCTGTGTGCAAAGCACGGCGGCAGAACCAGTCTCACGTAAGCGTACGCGTAATGTCGGTCCGGGCCGCTTCATCCAACAATACCGCCGAACCAAAGTATGACATGCTGGTAAGCAGTACGACTTATATCGCCCACAACTCACTTGTGTTCTACTCGTGCATATAACATCAACACATAAAACCTGGCTCTGATACCACTGTTGGGGAACGTAGTAATTTCAAAAAAATTCCTACGCACACGCAAGATCATGGTGATGCATAGCAACGACAGGGGAGAGTGTTGTCCACGTACCCTCGTAGACTGAAAGCAGAAGCGTTATATCAACGCGGTTGATGTAGTCGTACGTCTTCACGATCCGACCGATCCAAGCACCGTTACTCCGGCACCTCCGAGTTCTTGGCACACGTTCAGCACGATGACGATCCCCGGGCTCCGATCCAGCAAAGCGCTGGGGAGGAGTTCTGTCAGCACGACGGCATGGTGACGATCTTGATGTTCTACTGTCGCAGGGCTTCGCCTAAGCACCGCTATAATATGACCGAGGTGGAATATGGTGGAGGGGGGCACCGCACACGGCTAAGGAACGATCACGAAGATCAACTTGTGTCTATGGGGTGCCCCCTGCCCCCGTATATAAAGGAGTGGAGGAGGGGAGGGCCGGACCACTCTATGGCGCGCCCTAGGGAGTCCTACTCCCACCGGGAGTAGGATTCCCCCTTTCCTAGTCCAACTATGAGTCCTTCCATGTAGTAGGAGTAGGAGACAAGGAAGGGGAAAGGAGAAGGGAAGGAAGGAGGGGGCGCAGCCCCTCCCCCTAGTCCAATTCGGACTAGGCCTTGGGGAGGCGCGCTGCCTGCCCTAGGCAGCCCCTCTCTCTTTCCCGTATGGCCTAATAAGGCCCAATACTTTTCCACCGTATTCCCGTAACTCCCGGTACTCCGAAAAATACCCGAACCACTCAGAACCTTTCCGATGTCCGAATATAGTCATCCAATATATCGATATTTACGTCTCGACCATTTCGAGACTCCTTGTCATGTCCCCGATCTCATCCGGGACTACGAACTCCTTCGGTACATCAAAACTCATAAACTCATAATATAATTGTCATCGAAACCTTAAGCGTGCGGACCCTACGGTTCGAGAACAATGTAGACATGACCGAGACATGTCTCTGGTCAATAACCAATAGCGGAACCTGGATGCTCATATTGGCTCCTACATATTCTACGAAGATCTTTATCGGTCAGACCGCATAACAACATACGTTGTTCCCTTTGTCATCGGTATATTACTTGCCCGAGATTCGATCGTCGGTATCTCAATACCTAGTTCAATCTCGTTACCGGCAAGTCTCTTTACTCGTTCCGTAATACATCATCTCGCAACTAACTCATTAGTTGCAATGCTTGCAAGGCTTATGTGATGTGCATTACCGAGAGGGCCCAGAGATACCTCTCCGACAATCAGAGTGACAAATCCTAATCTCGAAATACGCCAACCCAACATGTACCTTTGGAGACACCTGTAGAGCTCCTTTATAATCACCCAGTTATGTTGTGACGTTTGGTAGCACACAAAATGTTCCTGCGGCAAACGGGAGTTGCATAATCTCATAGTCATAGGAACATGTATAAGTCATGAAGAAAGCAATAGCAACATACTAAACGATCGAGTGCTAAGCTAATGGAATGGGTCATGTCAATCAGATCATTCACCTAATGATGTGGTCCCGTTAATCAAATAACAACTCTTTGTCCATGGTTAGGAAACATAACCATCTTTGATTAACGAGCTAGTCAGGTAGAGGCATACTAGTGACACTCTGTTTGTCTATGTATTCACACATGTATTATGTTTCCGGTTAATACAATTCTAGCATGAATAATAAACATTTATCATGAAATAAGGAAATAAATAATAACTTTATTATTGCCTCTAGGGCATATTTCCTTCACTAAAACCCTAGAAGTCTAGCCTGTATGATTGTATATGTTTTCGGACTAAGCCCTCCGGTTTATATAGACATTGGAGGGGACTAGGGTTGTACAAAGTCGGTTACAGAGAAAGGAATCTTCATATTTGGTCGCCAAGCTTGCCTTCCATGCTAAGGAGAGTGCTATCCGGACACGGGAGAGAGTCTTCGGTCTTGTATCTTCACAACCCATTAGTCCGGCCCATGTCCAACAGGCCGGACGCCCGAGGACCCCTTAGTCCAGGACTCCCTCAGTAGACCCTGAACCAGGCTTCAATGACGAGGTGTCCAGCGCACAGATTGTCTTTGGCATTGCAAGGCGGGTTCCCCTTTCCGAATACTCCAAGATAGTCTTCAGACGAACGAACGTGTCCGGATCTGGAACACAAGTACCACACACACAGCCGTAGAGAGTATAATATTTCACGAGTCCCATCCGCTGATAACTTTTCGCAAGATGACATCACGTCTGCCCGGTCATTATTTTGAACCGTTTTCATCTGCCGTTCCGCGTTTCGAGATGCGGTTCCATTGGCACGTCTTGTCAAAGCAGAGATCGTGTCCCTTTATTACGTGATTCTCATCAATACGGGCGTGGGTAATCCAACCATGCCATTTGTAGAGCCCTTGGGAATAGGCGAGTTTTAAGGCGTGCGTTCGATATTCACTGCCTTTATAAGGGGATAAGGATTCCCTTTCTTCACCCACGCCTTCTTTCTTCCTCTGCCCTTCCATTCTCGAGCTCCAGTGCCCAATTTCTCGTTTCTTCCACCTCGAGCAAGCTCTCAACCATGTCCGAATCTGGATGGCAAGGCAAGTGGATGGCCTCCTCCGTTACGGAGAAGGACATCGCCGAGCTTCGGGAGGCCGGGCATCTGGCGAAAGAGATCGCCCACCGGCTTCCGGCCAAGAGGCAAGTCATCCCTACACCGAAGCCCAACGAGAGGGTGGTGTTCCTCCCTCATTTCATCCGCGGGTTAGGGTTTCCACTCCACCATTTTGTCCGCGGACTTATGTTCTACTATGGGCTATATTTCCATGATCTAGCACCGAACTATTTCCTCAACATCTCGACATTCATTGTCGTGTGTGAGGCTTTCCTCCGCATCCAACCCCACTTCGTCCTGTGGCTCAAGATCTTCAACGTGAAGCCGAAGGTGGTGGATGGCCAACACATGGAATGCGGAGGAGCCATGGTGAGTAAGATGTCCAACGTCACATGGCCAAAGGCACGTTTGTGGAGACTGTCAAGGAGTGGTAGAAGCTGTGGTTCTATATCACAGAGCTTTGCGATGCCACCTGGGCCGCGGCTTCCGAATTCAAGTCCGAAGCTCCAATGCGGCTGACCTCCTGGATGGAGAAGGGCCCAAATTGGTCTTCGTCGGATGAGCTGATGGCGCTGCAAACGCACATACAAAGCATGGTGGAGAAAAACATCAAGCTTGTTGACGTGATCCAAGTTATGCTAGTTCGCTAGATCCTCCCCTGCCAAAGCCGAGCCTCCCCTTTATGGGAATTCGATCCGGAGAAGCACCAGTCCTTGGGGAGGATCTTCGGAACCACTCACGAAGATGCCTGGAAGCTGCTCTTCAAGGGCGACAAGAAGCCGCCGGCCATAGACTCAGACCGTGGGCATGATCTTGCCCACCCCGCCAATGCGGTAAGTCCTTCACATCTCAAGGCGTACCCTCTACTTGCTTGTCCAAGGAGGGTAACTAAACTTTGCTAATTTATCATTTAAGGTGTGGACAGAGAAAGCGGAGTGGATTCAATGTCCGGCTTCGCTGCCCGAAGAACCAGTCATCCCGATCATGGCGAAGATGCTGGTCTCGATGCCCTATCAGCCGCCGGAGAAGGAGGCCAAGAAGAAGGCCAAGGGGGGCCGAGGTGGCCCCCACCGTAAGGGTACTTTAGACGTGATGTCCGAAGATGAGACTCACTCCTCCGCCGCCGAAGATGGCGACGAGGAGGAGGAAAGCAACTCTCCCCCTGATGGGGGGAGGAAGAAGAGGGCGGCCTTGATACGTCTCCAATGTATCTATAATTTATGACGTATTCATGCTAGTATATTATCTGTTTTCGATGTTTATGGGCTTTACTAAACACTTTTATATTATTTTTGGGACTAACCTATTAACCGGAGACCCAACCCAAATTGTTGTTTTCTTGCCGATTTCAGTGTTTCGAAGAAAAGGAATATCAGATGGAGTCCAAACGGAATGAAACCTTCGGGAAAGTTATTTTTGGAACGGAAGCAATCCAGGAGACTTGGAGTAGACGTCAGGGAAGCTTCGAGGAAGCCACAAGGCAGGGAGGCGCGCCCTACCCCCTGGGCGCACCCCCACCCTCGTGGCTCCCCTGACCGACTTCTTTCGCCTATATATATGTCCATATACCCTAAAACATCGGGGAACAGAATAGATCGGGAGTTCCGCCGCCGCAAGCCTCTGTAGCCACCAAAAACCAATCGGGACCCTGTTCCGGCACCCTGCCGGAGGGGGGGAACCCTCACCGGTGGCCATCTTCATCATCCCGGCGATCTCCATGACGAGGAGGGAGTAGTTCACCCTCGAGGCCGAGGGTATGTACCAGTAGCTATGTGTTTGATCTCTCTCTCTCTCTCTCTCTCTCTCTCTCTCTCTCTCTCTCTCGTGTTCTTGAGATGGTATGATCTTGATGTATCGCGAGCTTTGCTATTATAGTTGGATCTTATGACGTTTCTCCCCCTCTACTCTCTTGTAATGGATTGAGTTTTTCCTTTGAAGTTATCTTATCAGATTGAGTCTTTAAGGATTTGAGAACACTTGATGTATGTCTTGCATGTGCTTATTTGTGGTGACATTGGGATATTCACGTGATCTACTTGATGTATGTTTTGGTGATCAACTTGCGGGTTCCGTTTGTGAACTTATGCATAGGGGTTGGCACACGTTTTCGTCTTGACTCTCCGGTAGAAACTTTGGGGCACTCTTTGAAGTACTTTGTGTTGGTTTGAATAGATGAATTTGAGATTGTGTGATGCATATCGTATAATCATACCCACGGATACTTGAGGTGACATTTTAGTATCTAGGTGACATTAGGGTTTTGGTTGATTTGTGTCTTAAGGTGTTATTCTAGTACGAACTCTATGATAGATCGATCCGAAAGAATAACTTAGAGGTGGTTTCGTACCCTACAATAATGTCTTCGTTTGTTCTCCGCTATTAGTGACTTTGGAGTGACTCTTTGTTGCATGTTGAGGGATAGTTATATGATCCAATTATGTTATTATTGTTGAGAGAACTTGCACTAGTGAAAGTATGAACCTAGGCCTTGTTTCCTAGCATTGCACTACCATTTGTGCTCACTTTTATCATTAGTTACCTTGCTGTTTTTATAATTTCAGATTACAAAAACCTATATCTACCATCCATATTGCACTTGTATCACCATCTCTTCGCCAAACTAGTGCACCTATACAATTTACCATTGTATTGGGTGTGTTGGGGACACAAAGAGACTCTTTGTTATTTGGTTGCAGGGTTGCTTGAGAGAGACCATCTTCAACCTACGCCTCCCACGGATTGATAAACCTTAGGTCATCCACTTGAGGGAAATTTGCTACTATCCTACAAACCTCTGCACTTGGAGGCCCAACAACATCTACAAGAAGAAGGTTGCGTAGTAGACATCAAGCAGTTTCAGGCGCCGTTGCTGGGGAGGTGAGTGCTTGAAGGTATATCTTTAGATCTTGCAATCGAATCTTTTTGTTTCTTGTTTTTATCACTAGTTCAGTTTATAAAAGAAAACTACAAAAAATGGAATTAAGGGTGCCTCATATGCTTCATCTTTTTAATGTCTTTCATGAAAATAAGGATTTCGATAATTGTGCTCAATTGCTAGAGGAAGAATGCATTAGAATGTTTGGCACTAAATCTCTGAATGATGAGCATGATTGCAATTTTGTTAGTATGAACTCTTTGAATATCCATAGTACTAATGATGATTGCACTAGTCATGATGAAAATGTCTCTTATAAGCATGACAATTTCTGTGGAGTGCATAGAGCTTGCAAGTACACACCAAATAGGGAAATAGATTTTGCAAGAGGCATAAGTATTTGGAAACTAAATGGTTGCAAGAAAGGCTAGATGTTTGTGCTGAGAATTTAAACTTTCTTTGCCGTCCTTGTGAACTTTGCAATGAACGTGATCATTTCAATACCCAATGCAAATTGTTTCATGATCGTATCGTGTCCAAAAATTGTGATGACTTGATTTCCCTTGCACATCATAATGAACTTAGTTTGCTTTTGGGTTATGAAGAAATGAAACATATAACTAAGGATCTTCCAGAATTTGTCCTTGATAAAGTTCTTGATTTTGATCTAGAAGAAATTTTTATGTATTGTGCGATGAATTTCATTGAAAATCCTTATATTGCCAATTACATAGAGACAAGAAAACAAATACAAGATGAAGAGAATACTAACGAAAGGGAAGAGACTTCCCAATATCCTCCTATTATTTCTTATGATGAATCAGGTACCGAGGAAGAGCCTTCTATTCAACCAATCTCAACAATAAGGAGCTCAAAAAAGAGGGTTAAACCCACAGATGATGTGAAGAAGAAAAAGAAAATACGGAGAAGCAAAGGTGAAAAGGTATCCCTCCCAAATGATGTTGCTCCTATTACTCATTGTGATGATGATAATTGCTATACTATTGGTGCTATCCATACTATTAATGATGACAGTGATTATGCTTATGATATGAAAAGGCCCAAGCTTGGGGATGCTATGTTTGATGAGAATGACATGTTTGAGAATATATTTTCTGCAATTAATGTTTGTCCCAAGCTTGGGGATGCTATGTTTAATGAAGATGATATTTTTATCCTCCCAAGTTTTGATATGCAAATTTGTTATGATGATAGCATGCCTCCTACTTATGATGATTATATTGATGAAAGTGGGTTTGGAAGAGTGTCAACTTTAGGAAGTAATGATCCCACTATTTTGGAGGGTGTTGAATCTTATTGTGACAATTATGAAAGTGGATTTGGAGAGGTCATGACTTTATTTAGTAATGATTCCACTATCTTGGAAGAGGTTTCAATCGATTATGATGAGAACAAAGTTGCTACTTATGATGATTATTGTGACTTATGCTATAAAAAGTAGTGATGATTATATTTATAAAACTTTTCATGATTATGATTACCCTTTTTCTGAACATTACTCTTTTAATGTGGAAGCAATTTATAGTATTCGAGTCTCTTATGATACTCCCACTATTCTGAATGAGAAGAATTTTGCTTATGTGGAGAGTAATAAAATTTCTATGCTTGTAGATCATGAAAAGAATGATTTAGGTGCTGGTTATATTGTGGAATTCATTCATGATGCTACTGAAAATTATTATGAGGGAGGAATTTATGCTTATAGGAATTGCAATAATACCAAGTTTCCTCTCTATGTGCTTAAAGTTTTGAAGTTATGCTTGTTTTGCCTTCCTATGCTAGTTGATTATTGTTCCCATAAGTTGATTGCTCACAAAATCCCTATGAATAGGAAGTGGGTTAGACTTAAATGTGCTATTCATATTCTTCATGATGCTCTCTTTATGTTCCAATTCTTATCTTTTATGTGAGCATCATTGAAATCATCATGCCTAGCTAGGGGCGTTAAACGTTAGCGCTTGTTGGGAGACAACCCGATTTTATTTTGGTTCTTTACTTTTGCTCCTGTTAAGTAATAAATAATCTATCTAGCCTCTGGTTATACGTGGTTTTATGTTTTAATTAGTGTTTGTGCCAAGTAGAATCTTTGGGAAGACTTGGGTGAAGTCTTTGTGATCTTGCTGTAAAAAAAACAGAAACTTTAGCGCTCACGATATTAGCTAAAACTTTTTTACTAGAGAGTGCTATTTAGTTGATTCTTTTTGCATATGATTACTAGACAAATTCCTCAGGTCCACCAAGTTATTTAAGAATTTTTGGAGTTCCATAAGTATACGTTTGATACAGATTACTACAGACTGTTCTGTTTTTGACAGATTCTATTTTCATTGTGTTGTTTGCTTATTTTGATGAACCTATGAGTAGTATCGGAAGGTATGAACCATAGAGAAGTTTAAATATAGTAGATATTACACAAATATGAATTTATAATGAGTTCACAACAGTACCTAAGTGGTGGTTTTATTTTCTTATACTAACGGAGCTTACGAGTTTTCTGTTGAGTTGTTGTGTTGTGAAGTTTTCAAGTTTTGGGTAAAGGATTCGATGGACTATGGAATAAGGAGTGGCAAGAGCTTAAGCCTCTGGATGCCTAAGGCACCCCAAGGAAATATTCAAGGACAACCAAGAGCCTAAGCTTGGGGGTGCCCCAGAAGGCATCCCCTCTTTCGTCTTTGTTCATCGGTAAGTTTACTTGGAGCTATATTTTTATTCACCACATGATATGTGTTTTGCTTGGAGCGTCATTTTATTTTATTTTGTTTTGCTTGATGTTTGAATAAAATATCAAGATATGAAATTCTTAAATGAGAGAGAGTCTTCACTTAGCTACATAATTATTTAACTACTCATTGATCTTCACTTATATCTTTTTGGAGTAGTATGTCATTTACTCATGTGCTTCACTTATATCCTATGAGTAAATAGTTGAATGACTGAATATCATAAATCTGAAATTATATATGTTTCGTATGCTTACCCCATGGGGAGTAATGACTTCACATATAAGAAGTAGAGGTGGTAAATTTATTGAAGGTTCGTAAACACTGTATTGGTCACTTGAACAATTCATGAAAGAATATTGAGGGAAGAGAGATATCACATATAAATATACTATCTTGGACATGTTTTGTAATTGTGAGCACTCATTAAAATATGACATGTTAAAAGGTTGATCTTGGACAAGGAAGACAACGTAATGGGTTATGTTTTCTTATATCTGAAATAAAGTATATTGTCATGGATCATCCAACATGCTGAGCTTGCCTTTCCCCCTCATGCTAGCCAAATTCTTTGCACCAAGTAGAGATACTACTTGTGCTTCCAAACATCCCTTAAACCAATATTGCCATGAGAGTCCACCATACCTACCTATGGATTGAGTAAGATCCTTCAAGTAAGTTTTCATCGGTAAATGCAATAAAAATTGCTCTCTAAATATGTATGATCTATTAGTGTGGAGAAAATAAGCTTTATACGATCTTGTGGTGTGGAAGCAATAAAAGCGATGGACTGCATAATAAAGGTCCCTATCACAAGTGGCAATATAAAGTGACGTTCTTTTGCATTAAGATTTTGTGCATCCAACTATAAAAGCGCATGACAACCTCTGCTTCCCTCTGCGAAGGGCCTATCTTTTATTCTTGTCTTATACCTTATGCAAGAGTCATGGTGATCTTTACCTTTCCTTTTTACATTTTATCCTTTGGCAAGCACATTGTGATGGAAAGGTCCTTATATATATATATATATATATATATATATATATATATATATATATATATATATATATATATATCCAATTGGATGTAAGGCATCATGAACTATTATTGTTGACATTACCCTTGAGGTAAAAGGTTGGGAGGCGAATCTATAAGCCCCTATCTTTTTCTGTGTCTGATTAAAACTTTGAACCCATAAATATCACGTGAGTGTTAGCAATTGTGAAACACGAAATGATAGTTGAGTATGTGAAGTTTGCTAAATCAAAGCTCTGACATAGACCCTTCCTGAAAATAAGATGAATTGTAATTGTTTGATGAGTAATAACACGGTTTGTTAGTTTTCAAGAAAGTTTATGATCTATACTTTAACATGTGAATAGCTTGTTACTTGGTCATGAGAAGTTCTATGAGTTGAGCTACTGTTATGATATATAATGATGCTAGAAAAGGTGATTGAAATTATCATTGATCAAACTTGTGCACTTGCTAGCATTCACACTTCATAAATTCTTTCTTTTATCACTTCAAGGATGAGCAGGAATTAAGCTTAGGGATGCTGATACGTCTCCAACGTATCTATAATTTATGAAGTATTCATGCTATTATATTATCCGTTTTGGAAGTTTATGGGCTTTACTAAACACTTTTATATTATTTTTGGGACTAACCTATTAACCGGAGGCCCAACCCAAATCGTTCTTTTCTTGCCTATTTCAGTGTTTCGAAGAAAAGGAATATCAAACGGAGTCCAAACGGAATGAAACATTCGGGAAAGTTATTTTTGGAATGGAAGCAATCTAGGAGACTTGGAGTAGACGTCAGGGAAGCTTCAAGGAAGCCACGAGGCAGGGAGGCGCACCCTACCCCCTGGGCGCGCCCCCACCCTCGTGGGCCCCTCGTGGCTCCGCTGACCGACTTCTTTCGCCTATATATGTCCATATACCCTAAAACATCGGGGAACAGAATAGATCGGGAGTTCCGCCGCCGCAAGCCTCTGTAGCCACCAAAAACCAATCGGGACCCTGTTCCGGCACCCTGCCGGAGGGGGGGGGGGAACCCTCACCGGTGGCCATCTTCATCATCTCGACAATCTCCATGACGAGGAGAGAGTAGTTCACCCTCGGATCTGAGGGTATGTACTAGTAGCTATGTGTTTGATCTCTCTCTCTCTCTCTCTCTCGTGTTCTTGAGATGGTATGATCTTGATGTATCGCGAGCTTTGCTATTATAGTTGGATCTTATGACGTTTCTCCCCCTCTACTCTCTTGTAATGGATTGAGTTTTCCCTTTGAAGTTATCTTATCAGATTGAGTCTTTAAGGATTTGAGAACACTTGATGTATGTCTTGCATGTGCTTATTTGTGGTGACATTGGGATATTCACGTGATCTACTTGATGTATGTTTTGGTGATCAACTTGCGGGTTCCGTTTGTGAACTTATGCATAGGGGTTGGCACACGTTTTCGTCTTGACTCTCCAGTAGAAACTTTGGGGCACTCTTTGAAGTACTTTGTGTTGGTTTGAATAGATGAATTTGAGATTGTGTGATGCATATCGTATAATCATACCCACGGATACTTGAGGTGACATTGGAGTATCTAGGTGACATTAGGGTTTTGGTTGATTTGTTTCTTAAGGTGTTATTCTAGTACGAACTCTATGATAGATCGATCCAAAAGAATAACTTAGAGGTGGTTTCGTACCCTACAATAATGTATTCGTTTGTTCTCCGCTATTAGTGACTTTGGAGTGACTCTTTGTTGCATGTTGAGGGATAATTATATGATCCAGTTATGTTATTATTGTTGAGAGAACTTGCACTAGTGAAAGTATGAACCCTAGGCCTTGTTTCCTAGCATTGCAATACCATTTGTGCTCACTTTTATCATTAGTTACCTTGCTGTTTTTATAATTTCAGATTACAAAAACCTGTATCTACCATCCATATTGCACTTGTATCACCATCTCTTCGCCGAACTAGTGCACCTATACAATTTACCATTATATTGGGTGTGTTGGGGACACAAGAGACTCTTTGTTATTTGGTTGCAGGGTTGCTTGAGAGAGACCATCTTCAACCTACGCCTCCCACGGATTGATAAACCTTAGGTCATCCACTTGAGGGAAATTTGCTACTGTCCTAAAAACCTCTGCACTTGGAGGCCCAACAACATCTACAAGAAGAAGGTTGCGTAGTAGACATTAGCCCTCCACAAATCTGGAGGCGGAGGCGCCCAAGAGGGGGAAGGGCCCCCTCGCGGATAACTCTGCATGGGACGTCGACAACAGCCCAGAGCGACCCCCCCGAAGCAAGCCCCTGGCCGCATCGTAAGTACTCAAAAATCCCAGATGCACCCCTATATCCGCCTTCCCCTCTTAATTATGTTATTGCAGTCCGGCCCATGACAGCTCCCAGCGATCCTCCTGAAGGGGCTCGTTGGATTCAAAGGCGATGGCCAGCGAGTCACCGCCGGCCGCTTACTCTCCCATGGCCAACGGTGACGCCGAGGTGCTGTCGTGAATGATCTTCCCAGGACAAGGGGAGTCTCACGAGGCCATTAGGGTGGCGCCAGAGGGCGAAACCTCGACCGCCGGACATGGGGGGGGGGAGCAGATCCCGATGGAGACTGGTGATGGGGGCCATGTTCAGTTCGGCCCACATTTGGATACGGTTCCGAAGACCTACACAGCTCCGGAGTCCGGCGTGCAGCCTCCTTTGAAAGAGGGAGGTGTGCCTATCCCACGGGTGACCTCTGTCCAACCAGGGGCACCGTACAATCTTCTGGAAGCGCTACGAGGCGCTTCCATTGTGGAGGAACACCGTATCCTTATGGGTACGGTGATTGAGAGGGTTCAGTCGGTCAAAAGTGGACTAACCGAAGCCTGCAGCGGCCTGCTGACAGGTTTTGAGGTGAGCGGCGCAAAATAGAAAATCCCCATATTAGACAGTAGCCCCTGAGACACTGTCCGGTGTTCGGAATGCAAGGCCGAACAGAGGATCAATTCATTTTTGCAGGAAACTAACTAAATGTGTCTTGTATGAGCAGGCGTCGTTGCTGGCCGCCACCTCACACGCTGCCAAAGTCTCCGGACAAAAGCAGAGACTGGAGCGGGTCGAGGAGGAGCTCGGCCAAGCGAGGAAATAACTAGAAGACCAGCAAGGTATGTAATGACTTGCTATATATTCGGAAAGAATAAATGATATGTATTGACTGTAGTGTTATGATATGTGTAGGAGCGACGACCGAGGTCGAGGCCCTGGCCGAAGCCGAGGAGAAAGCTGCCAAGGAGCAAGCCACCCGTAAGAAGCTCAAGGCCAGTGAGGGAGTCCTGGACTACGGGGTATCCGGACGGCCGGACTATAACCTTTGGCCGGACTGTTGGACTATGAAGATACAAGATTGAAGACTTCGTCCCGTGTCCGGATGGGACTTTCCTTGGCGTGGAAGGCAAGCTTGGCAGTACGGATATGTAGATATCCTTCCTTGTAACCGACTCTGTGTAACCCTAGCCCCCTCCGGTGTCTATATAAACCGGAGGGTTTAGTCCGTAGGACATAACAACATCAACAACAATCATACCATAGGCTAGCTTCTAGGGTCTAGCCTCTCTGATCTTGTGGTAGATCTACTCTTGTACTACCCATATCATCAATATTAATCAAGCAGGAGTAGGGTTTTACCTCCATCAAGAGGGCCTGAACCTGGGTAAAAACATCATGTCCCTTGTCTCCTGTTACCATCCGCCTAGACGCACAGTTCGGGACCCCCTATCCAAGATCCGCCGGTTTTGACACCGACATTGGTGCTTTCATTGAGAGTTCCACTGTGTCGTCGCCATCAGGAAGGATGCCTCGTCTCGTCTTTAAAGACGGCACTATCGCTGAGGAAGCTTTGGCTGTCGGCCAAACTCTCCGGCTAGGCGGTTTCCTCATGACCGCCTGTTCGGCCGCTGCACCGACGATGACTTCTTGGGTCATCGAAAGCAGTCTCCATGTCAACTCGAAATTCGCCGAGCGGTTAGATCCAATGGAGATCTCTTCCCTAAACGAGCTCTTGGATCGCATCGCCGCCCTCGGAGTCGCTATGGACTATGATCAGATTGGGCCTAAACCAGATATGAGAGAGATTAACTCTCCCCAGGTCACCCATCATGTTGCGGTGGTGGAGGAACAATGCGGCGACCCTTCGTCTATCTTGAGGACTAGCTATGTCCGGATTCCCGAGCCCTTCGAGCCGGATACCTGTTTACGGGAGGACATCACCCAAGCCCTCAACCTAGAGTCAGGCAGCGGGCCAGATTCATCGGGCAACATCCAAGAACGCGAATTTCCAAGATTGGAAACTCCTTGGCCCTTGGGTCTCAGATTGGGTGAGGTTTCAGATTCAATTCCACCCACCCACCCAAGCATAAGCGATCTCTCCCAGATCAGGCAAGAGCCCCAGGAAACAGTACACCATTATTGGGCCAGATTCCTCCTCGTAATGAACAAGGTCAAGGACTGCCGCAAGGAAGATGCAATCTCATTATTATGCAATAATTGCACGGACAAGGGAATCCTTAACGCCATAAGTCGCCGTGAAATTACGCGCTTTGCCGACTTGGCGGCCATAGTACGGAAGTACTATGCGATGGAAAGTGCTTGGAAAACCGAAATAAAATTTTGGGACAATCCGGCTCTAAACACAAACCCAGTCTGAAATAAAAGGGTGCATTATCACAAGACACCCGGGTTAACTACCAAAAAGCAAAAACCCGCTACAGGGCATGGAACCGTACTGGAGGGATCCGAACACTGTCACAGTTGGATATCCCAACGGACCTCAAACAAATCTAGAAATTAACCGGATGTGTGGCGGCTCTAAGCCGCTTTATCTCCCGCCTGGGAGAAAAGGCATTACCCCTTACCGCCTCCTACGGCGCACCGAACACTTCGAGTGGACGGATGCCGCCACAGCCGGATTGGAAGAAATAAAGGCCATACTAGCAACCAACCCAATCCTGGCAGCGCCAAATATTGGCGAACCTATGCTGTTATACATTGCGGCAACCCATCAAGTTGTGAGCGCAGTGCTCGTCGTCGAATGAGAAACGGACGGACATAAATTCCCCCTTCAAAAGCCGGTCTACTATGTATCCACTGTCCTTACTCCATGCAAGTCACGGTACCCGCATTCTCAAAAGATAGCATACGCGGTATTCATGGCATCCCGGAAGCTGCGGCACTACTTTCAAGAGTGTTCGATAACAGTAGCCTCGGAAGTGCCACTCAATGATATTATAAACAACCGCGACGCCACGGGCCGGATTGCCAAATGGGCCATTGAGCTCCTCCCGTTCGACATAACTTACAAGCCACAGCGAGCCATTAAGTCGCAAGTGTTGTCCGACTTTGTCGCCGAATGGACGGAAGCCGAACTCCCTAAAGAGTATGGCGCATATTCCAACTGGATCATGCACTTCGACGGCTCCAAAATGCTGGCTGGTCTGGGGGCTGGGGTCGTTCTGACGTCCCCAACAGGAGATACAGTTCAATACGTACTCCAGATAATGTATACAGACTCCAACAACGCAGCCGAATACGAGGCCCTTCTACATGGTCTCCGAATGGCAGCATCCATGGGCATTCAACGCCTAGAGGTGCGGGGGGATTTGAACCTCGCTATATCCCAAATAAATGGAGTCTTTGATGCCAAAGATCCAAAAATGGCGGCATACCGCAACGCCGTCCTAAAAATGTCAGCTCGGTTCGAGGGGCTCGAATTTCACCATGTAGCCCGGGAAAACAATCAGGCGGCAGACGTCCTTGCACGCGTTGGCACAAAACGCGATGCGGTCCCCCCTAACATCTTTTTGGAGAGGCTTTTCAAGCCATTCGTGGTATGGGAAGGGGACACTGGTAACAACAGGCCGGACCCAACCACAATGCCTGATACCGAACACTCTGACATAATCGGAGGCTCTACCACCGAAATAACATCTTCAGCCCATGTTATAATGGCTGTCATCGCCCCGTGGACAGAACCATTCCTGGCCTACTTAACTAGGCAGGAACTCCCCGAGGACCAAAACGAGGCACGCTGCATAGTACGGCGATCTAAAGTCTACAGGGTCCATGAGGGAGAGCTTTATAAGAAAAGCACCACCGGAGTCCTTCAAAGGTGCATCTCCGAAGAGGAAGGGCGGAAGCTCCTGGCAGAAATTCATGCCGGACTCGGCGGCCACCATGCTGCAGCCCGGGCCCTTGTAAGCAAGGCGCTCCGTACAGGTTTTTACTGGCCTACTGCCTGGGCAGATGCACAGGACCTGGTCCAACGCTGCATTGGGTGTCAGCTCTTTGCAAACCAAAGCCATATGCCACCCACCGCCCTCAACACAATCACCATTACCTGGCCCTTTGCGGTTTGGGGGCTTTATATGGTTGGACCTCTTAAAGGAGGAGCCACAAGAAAAAATACTTGCTGGTCATGGTGGATAAATTCACCAAATGGATAGAAGCCAAACCTGTTAAAACGGACGAATCCGGACCGGTGATAGACTTTATATCCGGGGTCGTACACCGTTATGGCATCCCCCACAGCATCATCACCGATAACGGCACGAACTTCACTACCGATGAGGTAAAACTCTGGTGCAAAAACATGGGCATTAAGCTTGACTATGCTTCTGTCTATCACCCACAAACTAATGGTTAAGTCGAGCGAGCAAATGGTCTCATCATGAGCGGCATCAAACCCAGATTAGTGCCGTCCCTAAAGGAATCGAACACGCACTGGGTAGAGGAGCTCGACTCCTTACTCTGGGGGCTGCGGACCACGCCAAATCGTACTACCGGATACACACCCTTTTTCATGGTGTACGGCGCAGAGGCGGTTCTGCCCTGCGACATAATCCATGACTCACCTCGAGTGCGCATGTATGAAGAAAGAGAAGCCGAGCTCGATCGGCAGGACAAGCTAGACACCCTGGAGGAGGAGCGTGACGTGGCAAAAGCCCGTTCCGCACTCTATCAGCAACAGGCTCGAAGATACCAAAGCAGAGAAGTACATGCCAAAACATATAACGTTGGTGAACTAGTTCTACGCCTGCCGGAGAATAAAAAGACCAAACTCGAGCCCAAATGGGAGGGTCCATCCATCATTGACCAAGTTCTGACCGGCGGAGCATACCGTCTGCGGGATGCATCTGATAATCGGCTTGAGCCGAACCCATGGAACGCGGCACGGCTCCAAAGATTCTATGCTTGGTGTCGACTCTGCATTCGTATCCTTCCACTGTCCATTTTTTATACACATTATTTGTCATTTATTTCTCTCTTTCTCCTCTCATTTTTTCCCAAAGCCTTCAAAGGCTAACTTGTGCCTTGCTTGCACATCATTGACGCGCTAGTCGCGCTAATTATACCTGGGGGCTTCTTTCACAGAAGCTTACTTATTTATCCGGGCTTCATGCCCAGCACATGTGTCATCCTTCCGCATGTACCTTTTCTTCGCCATTATATGCATCGATATGACTTAAGTTTTGGCCAAGCTGGGTTGCCTGGCTCTTGTATTTATGGCATATGTTCCCGTTAATTCGGCTAGGGCATAAGGGGAGCACCTCTGCGATTGTTACTGCCGAGTCAGCCGGATGTGTACCTCAGACTGGGTGAAGCTGAAAGCTAGCGTTCTTAAGGGAATATTCGGTCAGTGAACAAAAGATGATTCTTCATTTATTTATTTTTCATACGTGCCCCTAGATGTTTTTTCTCTGCGACTCTTTCCGCAGTCCGGACATGCACTTTAGGGCATGCATACCTAGGGAAAGGAACCCCTAACGGAGCTATTCTCCCTGGAAGATGTTTCTTACTAACCATGTAATATAACATAACTAGTTGGGCACTTGTCTGTTCAAGCACTAATGACCCCTACGCCTGGTTTCCACGCATGCCCCGGTTTTTACATAACCGAGAGGGTATTCTGATTCACTCCGGACTATCGGGTCCAGAGGTTGAAGCGAAAAGGTCCGCCATGACAAATGATCTACAATCCGGCTAGAAGGCATTATAAATGTCAATTCAATTACATAGTCACTTTGACTGACTAAATTTTTCCTCTATACCATCCAACAGGCTGTCTAGCCTACAATCCTGTTGGGAATACTTTGCGGCCATTTCTACTTGTCTGTACACTAGACTAACAGGGATCTCTTTCCCATCAGGCCCCACAGGTCCGACCTCGGCCATGTGGTTTGGGTCAGCCTTGATATAGCGCGTCTTCACCATGGCCCAGGCTTCCCTGGCACCTTGATGACAGGCCGATATCTTCCATAATCGGAAGCACCGCTGCGCTCCCTTCAGCTTCTCCGCAAGCTCTCCAAGGCCTTCGGGCACGGAGACGGATGGCCATAAGGACTGGGCAATGCCTTGCATCACCTGTCAAACTCGTTCATGCAGTTGTGAGAGCTCGGGCAGAAGATCACCCGCAGAACCGGGCATTTCCTCCACAGGACGAACTGTTAGCATACCTGCAGACATAACTCTGTTAGTCGACTTCTTCGCCGAACTCCTCTTAAAAGTTCGTTCAAGCACTTACTGAAAATGCTGCGTCGAAGCCGCTGATTCTCCTTCACGGAGTCTGATAGTTGGGCACGGACATCCTTTAGTTCCATGCTCAGCTGGGTATTGGCATCCTGGAGATCATTCTTCTCTTGCCTAACCCTCGTAAGCACGCTCTCACCGGCCTCTAGCCGGCGTAGGAGATGTTGCTCGTTCGGATTCCCTCCGACGTCATCTGCAATTTTACTGTCAGATTTGCATATAGGTCACACTCTACATGATACCTATCATTCGACATATGTCTTACCAGAGGGGGTCTTCTTGGACTCCTCTTCTGCGGCTAGTGCGGCCTGAAGTTGGGCTTTGCACTCTTCAAGCTCACTGGACAATTGGGTATTCTTTTCTGAAAGAACCTGCATAACAAATGATCCTTAAATCAATTATCCTAACTGCTTCAAGTCTCATGGGCTACTACTATATATAATCATCAAATTCTCTCACCTGTATATCCTTTACATATTGCTCCGTGGCTCTGGCTAGACCATTTTGAGCAGCACGGAGGTACGCGTTTGCCGAGTTGAAGGTGTCAAATGCCTCTTGGGAGAAACAAGCGTCACGGAGAACGGCTCGGCGACGCCTGTGGTTCATGGCGCTCTCCACCTTGGAATTTGTGGCGGACATTCTGTCCGCATCCTCTGTCGGAGGAGCATCCGGCGTGCACCTCATACTCGCTTCCGCTTCCGTGTCTGGCCTTGGAGCCCGACTGGTTGAGGCGTGATTGGCGACCTCTTTGGATATAGTCCGGCGAGCGCTCTTCTTCCTAGAAAGCACGGGCGTTAATATGTCTTTAATGACGATACCATGGAGTGAGGTGGCGCGCCATACCTCTGCGCCGGTGTCTCAGTCCGGACTGCTTTCCTTTTTAGCCTGCCCGGTCTCAGAGCCCCTTGTTGGCTAGTCGCCGCAGGCTCGGCATGGTGTCCAAAGGGCCTTCCCTGTAAAACACCGTTGGTACACGGTGAGCAAAGTGCACAAGGACGAATTCTTTTTAAAATGTTGGGACTTTGGTCTCAGTCACCTGTGAAGCTGGGAGCAGCCCAGGGTAATCGGCCGTAATGGCCACCAAGGCATCGTCACTACTTAATTGGTAAAATACCCTATTGATCAGCTCCACGGATATGTCCGAATCCTCTTTGAAGGCCAGGTCGAGGGACCGCTCAGGATCCTCTGGTTGTGGAGGCGGGCTGTTGATCTCCCTAACTGCTTTACGCAGCTCCTGCGTTGAATTCGCAAGGTAAAATATTTAACTGTGGGAATATGGAACAGATGGGCGCAAAAAGTATTGACTTACCCAGCTCGGAGGATTGTACATAGAAAATCCACCCTGTGGATTGACATGGAGGAATTCCTCCTCTTCTCCCTTGTACAAATCAGAAAAGATTTTGGCTAGAGCGGCGGATGAGTCCGGCCCCTTGCGGCCACAGCGGGTGGCGTCATCCTCCCCGTTGAAATCCCACATGGGGTGGCCTCAATATTGAAGCGGCTGCACCCCCCGCATAATGCATATTGCCATGACGTCGATCATGGTCAGTCCTGATTGAGCCAATACCTTTATCCGGCCTATCAGGTAAAGGACGTCTCTGTCATCTTCCTCGTGGGGGCTTCGTGGCCGTCAGCTCAAGCGCTTCTTCAAAGGAGCACCATCAAACTCGGGAAGGCCGATCCAAACAAGATCCGGCAGAGGGACATCTTCCACATAAAACCACTCTGAAGGCCAGTCCTCGTACGCCTTCTTTGGGGTTCCGGATAGGTATCCGGTCCCGGCGATGCGCCATACTTCGGCTCCGCCCACCTGATATGTCGACCCCCTCTGTGAGCGGGGCACCAGGCAGAACAACTTCTTCCACAATGCGAAATGAGCCTCGCAGCCCAAAAACAGCTCGCAAAGGGCTACATATCCAGCGATATGTAGTATGGGGGCAGGAGTAAGGCTGTGCAAATGGAGGCTGTAGAACTCCAGAAGCCCTCGAAGAAACAGATGAATTGGAAAACCCAGTCCCCTTATTAGATAAGGGACAAGGCATACCCGCTCTCCCTTAGAGGGGTTGGGAAAGCTCTCCGCTTGCTCTCCGCTATTATAGGTGGCGAGCCCGGCTCGAACCGGGACCATGTACGCTGGGGGGAGAAATCCCTGGGTCTGAAGCTTTACTAGTTGACTGTGTGGGACGGAACACCTCTCCCAGTCTCCGGCCTTGGGGCTGGAGGAACGAGAAGAGGAGTTGCGCTGACCTGCCATGATGGAATGGATTCTTTCGGGTGCGCTCCGATGAATGCTCGCTGAGGGAGGATGGTGTGGTTTGGATCTGAATCCTCGTCTCTTTAATAGACAGCTCATTTGCGTAGCTAGGGGGGTAAATGTAAAAATACCCTGGCTCCTCACATTCGCTCGACACGTGGAAGGTGACCATTATTGGGCGTGGAAGCCAAGGAGCGCAGCGTTTACAAGAAGCCGAACACTATTTAGCAGGTATTCGGAATTTGGAGAAGAACCCGCCTTGCAATGCCGAAGACAATCTGCGTGTCGGACTCATCGCCATTGAAGCTTGGTTCGGGGGCTACTGAGGGAGTCCTAGATTAGGGGGTTTCCGGACGGCCGGACTATAACCTTTGGCCGGACTGTTGGACTATGAAGATACAAGATTGAAGACTTTGTCCCGTGTCCGGATGGGACTTTCCTTGGCGTGGAAGGCAAGCTTGGTAGTAGGATATGTAGATCTCCTTCCTTGTAACTGACTCTGTGTAACCCTAGCCCCCTCCGGTGTCTATATAAACCAGAGGGTTTAGTCCGTAGGATACAACAACATCAACAACAATCATACCATAGGCTAGCTTCTAGGGTTTAGCCTCTCCGATCTCGTGGTAGATCTACTCTTGTACTACCTATATCATCAATATTAATCAAGTAGGAGTAGGGTTTTACCTCCATCGAGAGGGCCCGAACCTGGGTAAAAACATCGTGTCCCTTGTCTCCTGTTACCATCTGCCTAGACGCATAGTTCAGGACCCCCTACCCGAGATCCGCCGGTTTTGACACCGACAGCCAGGCTTAACGAGGTCCAGCAAGAGCTCCAGGACGCTGTGAAGAAATGCGGGGCTGTGGAGTGCGATGTTTCGGCTCGAGAGGCCGAACTCGCCAAGGCTCGCCAAAGCACGGAAGAAGCCCGGTTTGAGGCCCAGGGCGCCCTCCAGGAGGTCCAGGAGGCCAAGAAGATCATGGCGGGTAAGGCGTTTTGTATGCAAAGCAAGTATGTGAAGAAGAAGTATGTCTTACTAACCCGGATTCGGAGTTCTCCAGGGGCGTTTGCGGATCTGTCGTGCAGTGTGTCCGATGCTGCAGAGTTCTTCCTGGCCGAAGAAGGGAGTTCAACGGAGAAGCTGTTCTGGTCGTAATACTTTGCGCCAGAACATCCGATGTCCTTCACCGATCAGCTAAAACAGCTGGTCGAGCTGCATAGGGTGGCCGAACTGGCCATGAAGGATTTAATAATTCGGCTGTGGCCTGCCGAAGCTATACCCACCAGCTACTTTGGCCTCCTGAAGCGGCTGGTGAATGCCTGTCCTCGGCTGGACATCATCAAGCGGTCGGTCTGCATCGAGGACGCGCGCATGGCCTTCGCCCACGCCAAGGTCTGGTGGGCGAAGATGTACGCCGTCAAGCTTGTGACCAAAGGGCCGCCTGAGGGCAAGGAGCACCGCACGCCCGGGAGATATTTTGAAGACGTCCTGGAGGGGTCTCGCATTGTGGCGACGCAATGTGCGAAGGACATAATCTTTGAATGAATACATTCATGTTGTCTCTGCCTTGTATGATGAAACCAAGTTGTTATGTAATATAATTTTTGTTATGTTTAAAAAAATTTACCTGCTGTGCGGCCGTGTTGTATGAAATCTGAGAGTTGGCCAGTCGTCGGCTTCTGCCCCCACATAGGTAGTACGAGGGTGATCGGGATGGAATATAAAGACTCTTGATCCAATTGTTTGGTCCTTGAAGGAGGTGTTTAGCGCAACGAACCAGGCAATCAGACTATGCAGCTTTAGCACCTTCACTTAGCCATAGGAGTTTGATAATAAAAATGTGGGCGCAACCCCTAGTATCCGAACTAGAATGCTATAAGCACCTGATCGGGCAAGTACCGATCCCTCGCGTAATGCGGAAAAAATCTCTAACGATTTGAAACCTCCGAAGAGCTGACCAGCTCTCGCCACATCATGACAGCCAGTTTTCATCTTTCTCTATTGAGGTGCTCCTTCGGGTAAACCAGGGCACAATCGTAGTAGTGCTCCCTTTACTACCTTAGCCGATATAGCGGAACGTAAGGTTGCAAGCACAGGAGCCGGGCAACCCAACTATTGACCAAAGACATGATTCGGAGCCAATGCATATAGTGCTAAATTCGGGGTGCCGAACTATACTATAAAAAGTGTTCGGACTTTGTTGCCATACTGTGAGGCGCTATGAAGCCCCTGGCAAATTGAAACATACCAAAGTGAGCGGGTGCTATCTAATAAGCTTAGTAATAAAAATAAAAAAGGAAAACAGAAAAGGAGCAAAGGCAATGAGCAGGGGCCCTAAAATTTGGGCCACAAACTATTTTGATTAATACGTCAAAGCGCATTGATACAAATAGTGCGATAAGCAACAGTCTATTTAACATGCCACGACCAAGGGAGAGCTGCGTGTGGGCCCTGGAAACAGGTAGAGTGGTCGTTAAAGAAACCACCTAGAAATTCGCCTCTACGTCCAAGCTGACTACCGGCTTGGTATATTTGTCCTTTGAAAGGACCTACGATCAAGCCATCAGTGAAGGCCCGTGGAAAATAAACCTGAAAAGGAGAAAAGAAACAGTGAAAGTATATGTGTCCGGGAGCGGTCAAGCCATATTGTGGTCACAAGCTAGTTGTGCCTCTATCTATGCCCATGTTATTTTGAGTGCGTAATTATGTACGCGCGGTGCAAATGCTGCCACTTCATCAGGACTGGGACGGAGGCCAAATTGCTAGTCGAGCTGTTGACAAGCCGAGCGGTCCTGCTGCAGAATAGTCCGGACCCTCTTGATAGTGTCCGGGGGCTCGGCCGCTGAATTAAGGTTCTGCTTGAAAAGGCCTCTCTGTACTTCCACTTCTAAGGCGGCGGTGTGCTCCTCGGTGCAGAGGGAGCGTTTCGTGTTTCCATTGACTGTTATGACGCCACGTGGTCCGGGCATCCTGAGCTTGAGATAAGCATAGTGAGGCACCACACTGAATCGAGCGAATGCGGTTCGTCCAAGAAGTGTGTGATAGCCGCTGTGAAAAGGGACGATAGCGAAGATTAGCTCTTCGCTTCGGAAGTTGTCCGGAGATCCGAAGACGACTTCTAGCATGATTGAGCCCGTACAGTGAGCCTCTACACCTGGTATGACTCCTTTAGGGTAGTCTTTGTGGGCTTGATCCGTGATGGGTTAATGCCCATTTTGTGCATTGTATCCTGATAGAGCAGATTGAGGCTGCTGCCACCGTCCATGAGGACTCGCGTTAGGTGGAATCCATCAATGATTGGGTCAAGGACTAGTGCGGCTGAACCGCCATGACGAATATTGGTCGGATGATCCCGGCGATCAAAAGTGATCGGGCATGACGACCATGGATTAAATTTCGGGGCGACTGGCTCTACCGCATAGACGTCCCTAAGCGCGTGCTTGCGCTCCCTCTTGGGGATGTGCGTAGCATATATCATGTTCACCGTTTTGACTTGAGGGGGAAACTTCTTTTGTCCCCCTGTGTTCGGTTGCCGGGGATCCTCGTCATCGTCTTTGCTTTACGATCCCTTTTCCTTGTTCTCGGCATTTAACTTGCCGGCCTGTTTAAAAACCCAACAATCTCTGTTGGTATGATTGGCTAGTTTGTCTGGGGTGCCATGGATCTGGCACGGACGATCGAGTATGCGGTCCAAGCTAGATGGTCCCTGATTGTTTATTTCATATGGCTTCTTCCACTGTCCGGACTTGGAGCCACTGAATCCGGTGTTGACTGTCGTGTCATCGGTGTTGTCACCATTGCTTTGGCGTTTGTGTCTGCTGCGTCGGAGCTTGCCGTTGCCATTTTTGGCCTCGGGGGTGCCCATTTCACTTGCTGTGTTTTTGCTACGGGCCAGCCAACTATCCTCACCCACGCAAAAGCAGGTCATGAGTGACGTGAGGGATGCCATGGACTTCGGCTTTTCCTAGCCGAGGTGGCGGGCGAGCCATTCGTCATTGATGCTATGTTTAAAGTCCGCTAGGGCTTCGGCGTCTGGACATTCGACGATCTGGTTCTTTTTAGTTAGGAACCTAGTCCAGAATTTCCTGGCTGACTCTCCAGGCTGGTGAACTATGTGACTTAAGTCATCGGCATCTGGTGGCCGGAAGTATGTACCTTGGAAGTTGTCAAGAAAGGCTTCTTCCAAGTCCTCCCAGCTGCCAATAGAATTTTCAGGCAGACTGTTTAACCAGTGCCGAGCTGGCCCTTTGAGTTTTAATGGGAGGTATTTGATGGCGTGAAGGTCATCTCCACGGGCCATATGGATGTGGAGAATAAAAACCTCGATCCATACCGCGGGATCGGTTGTTCCATCGTATGATTCGATATTTAAGGGTTTAAACCCTTCTGGGAATTCATGATCCATTACTTCATCAGTGAAGCAAAGAGGGTGTGCAGCGCCTCTATATCGGGCCGCATCGCGACGTAGCTCCGATGGAGTCCGTCTGCGGTTTTCGGCCCGGTCGTGACTAGGTTTGTCGCGTCCGAATAGATAGTCATCGTCGCGTGCCAAGGCACGTCCTCACGATCCGTAGATCGATCTTGTATGTCCTGCTCTACTGTCTAGGTCCTGTTGAAGGTCATATGTATAACCCCGAGCAGTTTTATCCCTGCCTTTACGGTGAGGTGGGGCGGTCTGGTGTTCGGCTTGAGTTGCCGCTTTATCCCAACCGCATGGTGGCCGGTCAGCCGCATTGCGCGATGATGGTACGGGCTCCGGCGCCTCGTCATCGAACTGAGGTAGCAATTTGCTCTTCGGGTAACTTTTGGCTAGGCGCTTAAGGCCATATTCTTCGGCTGCCAGGACATCAGTCCATCTGTGGTTGAGCAGATCTTGATCAGCTTGAAGCTGCTGCTGCTTATTTTTTAAGCTCCTTGCGGTGGCTATTAGCTGGCGCTTAAAGCGCTCTTGCTCGAGAGATTCCTCAGGCATGATAAAATCCTCATTGCCAAGGCTCGTCTCATCCTCGGAGAGTGGAAGATAAGTGCTGCCCTCCGAGTCGTCGTTTATGGCCCGTTCATCAGGGCTAACTTTCCCATCTTCTCGATCGTCTTGTTCGGCCATTTGTTTGTCAAGATTTTCTCTGTCTTCGGCATCGTCCGGAATGTGATCGTCTCCTGTGCCGGTGTTGTTGTCCTTGCTGCCTCGGGATTTAGAGCGGCGCCGCTGATGCCGGCGCTTTGGTTGCGTCTTAGGAGGCTCATCCTCAACTAGATTTTCCTTGTCCTCGCCGTTATTCTCTTTGGGTGTATCCACCATATATACGTCGTACGAATAAGTGTCCGTCCAGCATCCGGTAAACGGTGGGTTTTGGCCATGCTCCTCATCTGCATCGTCGTCCATACAGTCGATGTCTTCGGAGCTGTAATCGAGCATGTCGGTTAAGTCCTCGACAATGGCTATGTAGTGGGTGGAGGGTGGGAAGCGAAACTCCCCGTCATCAGCCTCTAGTTCGAACCGAACATAGTTTGACTGTGAGTCCCTTGCTAAGGATATATTTTTTAATGAGTTCAGCATGTCGCCTAAAGGCGAGTGCCGGGAGTTGTCCGCGGTGCTGAATTCGGCGATCGATGACCGGTCCGGCTCGACGTAAGCAGACGCATATGGTTCAGAATGTATCACCGAAAACGAGTCCGAGGTTCCAGAGACACAGATATCACCCGAGGTTAGGTCTGTGTGCGGCTCCAACGTCATGGAGTCTGCGGCTTCCGTGGCGGGGTTGAGCTTCCCGTCCTCGGATGGCGCGATCTGCTCCGGATCTAAGGCCAGAGCGGTCACATGTGCAGTTTTCTAAGTATGGTCCGATGACAGATCTAAGTCATGTTCATCATAGGGATAGGGAGCGGCTGCCATGGTCTCGAATTCATCGAAGATCAAGTCTCCGTGGATGTCCGCGACATAGTTCAAGCTCCCAAATCTGACCTGATGGTTAGGGGCGTAGCTGTCGATCTGCTCCAGTTGGCCAAGCGAGTTGGCCCGCACTGTGAAGCCGCCGAACACGAAGATTTGTCTGGGGAGGAAGGTTTCCCCTTGGACGGCATCGTTGTTGACGATTGAAGGAGCCATCAAAACTTTTGAGGACGGCACAGTGGAACTCTCAATGAAAGCACCAATGTCGGTGTCAGAACCGGCGGATCTCGGGTAGGGGGTCCCGAACTATGCGTCTAAGGTTGATGGTAACAGGAGATGGGGGACACAATGTTTACCCAGGTTCGGGCCCTCTCTATGGAGGTAATACCCTACTTCCTGCTTGACTGATCTTGATGAATATGAGTATTACAAGAGTTGATCTACCACGAGATTGTAATGGCTAAAACCCTAGAAGTCTAGCCTGTATGATTGTATATGTTTCCGGACTAAGCCCTCCGGTTTATATAGACACCGGAGGGGACTAGGGTTGTACAAAGTCAGTTACAGAGAAAGGAATCTTCATATTTGGTCACCAAGCTTGCCTTCCATGCCAAGGAGAGTCCTATCCGGACACGGGAGAGAGTCTTCGGTCTTGTATCTTCACATCCCATTAGTCCGGCCCATGTCCAACAGGCCGGACGCCCGAGGATCCCTTAGTCCAGGACTCCCTCAAGCACCCGCCTCAAGACAAGATCACCCACCTCGAGCGTCCTGGAGCGGACGCTGCGACAGTGGTACCGTCGTAGCGCCTGCTGGTATCTTGCCGCTCGGAGCGAGGCTTCACAGCAGTGTTCCTCCCCCAGCACAAGGTCCAGCCCCCGCATGGCGTCTTGCTGCGTCTCATCAAACGCCAGGACCCGCGCGGAGAGATGCCTGACCTTGTGAGGGAGAACCACTTCTGCTCCGTAGAGAAGGAAGAATGGGGTCTCGCCTGTCGGTTTGGTGGCGGTGGTGCGGATGGACTACAACACGGACTAGAGCTCATCGTGCCAGCCCCTGCCGCAGGCCTCGAGCTTCTTCTTGAAGGTCCCGGTCTTGAGGCCCCTCAGGAGCCCCCCGTTGGCGCATTCGGCTTGGCCATTGCTCCTAGGGTGTGCCACCAAAGCGTAGCAGATCTACGTTCCAAGGTTAGTACAATATGTCT
Source organism: Aegilops umbellulata (assembly GCA_032464435.1). Taxonomy (NCBI): domain Eukaryota; kingdom Viridiplantae; phylum Streptophyta; class Magnoliopsida; order Poales; family Poaceae; genus Aegilops; species Aegilops umbellulata. Next base: position 392,281,680 of record CP136058.1, read on the forward strand.
TGAAGAGATTGCTAGTGAACTGCGAGCTGTTGTCGGTGATGATGCGGTTAGGGACCCCGAACCGGCTCACGAGGCCCTTGATGAACTTAACTGCCGACCCGGCTGGGATGGTGCGGACGGCTTCTAGCTCTGCCCATTTGGTGAACTTGTCGATGGCGATGTAGAGGTAGCGGTAGCCCCAGGCGCTCGCGGAAACGAACCCAGGATGTCCAGCCCCCAGACCGCGAATGGCCACGAGAGTGGGATAGTCTGGAGGCCCTGGGCTGGCTGGTGGATCTGCTTGGCACGGAATTGGCAGGCCTCGTAGGACCTTACTAGCTCGGTCGCATCGTTGAGTGCCGTGGGCCAGTAGAACCCGTTGCGGAACGCCTTGCCGACCAGGGTACGTGACGACGAGTGGTGCCCGCAGTCTCCGCCGTGTATGTCAGCTGGCAACTCGTTCCCCTGCTCCCTGGAGATGCATCACAAGGAAATATCATTTGGTCGCTTTTTGTATAGCTCACCATCTTGGATGCAATATGTCGTAGCTTGCCGAGCCACGCGCTCCGCGTCCTCCTCTTTCTCCAGCGGTGTCCCTCGTGTCAGGTATGCCTTGAACTTCTCGGGCCAGCACCCCTTCCAAGGCTCGAGCTCCAGGAGCAGGCGTGCTCCTGTGGTCGGGCTATAGGCGGGGGCTCCCGAGGCTGGTGGTTGGGGGAGCTCCTCCCCAGGTGACACCAGCCCCGCAAATGGGGGTGCTGCTGATGGCTTGAAAAGCCGCTCTTCGAAGACGCCGGGCTCCTGGGGGCAGGCGCTTGGATGCCCTTGTGGAAATGTCGTCGGCTTCCTTGTTCGTGCCGCGAGGCACGTGTTGTAGCTCCAGGCCCAAGAACTGCTTCTCCATCTTGCGCACCTCGACGAGGTACGCCTCCATGTGCTCGTCCTTCGGCTCGTACACCTTGTTGGATAAGTTGATGAGGAGCCGTGAATCGCCCTTGATGGTGAGACGTTTTACCCCCAAGGCCACGACGGCCTTGAGGCCGGTGATCAGCCCCTCGTACTCCGCAATGTTGTTGGAGATCTTCTCGCCCCGCTGGAAGCAGAGCTGCACGACGTAGTAGAGCTTGTCTTGGCTGGGTGAGATGAGCACGGCTCCAGCCACCGCGCCTTGGCGTGCGAAGGCGCCGTTGAAGTACATGACCCAACCATCTAGTGTTTCACTTCCTGGCAAGAGAGATAGGCTCTTGCCAACTTCAGGTTCCGGGACGTCGGTCCATTCGGCCACGAAGTCGGCTAGGGCGGCCCCCTTGATGACCCTAGTTGTGCTGAACTTGAGCTGAAATGCCTGAAGTTTGATGTTCCACTCGGCGACCCTTCCCGCGACATTAGGGCAGAAGAAGCTTCTGTGGCATGGGGGTACCGTGCCCTCGCATCCCGTAGTACCGTGCTGACATAGTACACTGGGTGCTCGACAAGGGCAGGAGCGTCGATGGAGCATGCGTCTGCTAGAGGTCGGGGCGTCTCCTGAGGTGATGGGACCTCAGGAGCCTGGTCATCCACTGGGGCCTCTGCAGGCCCGAGAACGCCGTCTTGCTGGGCCTGATCATTCATTGGCGTTGTTGCAGCCTTTGCGGCATCCTCTTGGTGCCGTATCGCCCCGGCTAGAGGTGCGGCACGGCACGACGGACTCTTGCCCTGACGCTCTTCCCGAACCGCCACTAGCACCGTGCTGGCGGAGTAGGGAGTGGCGACAAGGTAAAGCACTAGGGGCTCGAGGGGACGAGGCGCCACCATCATCGGAGGGCTGGTCAGGTATCTCTTGAGGTCTTGAAACGCCAGGTCGGCCTCCAGGGTCCACTCGAACGAGCCCTTCTTCTTCATCAGCTTGAAGAATGGCAGGGCGCGCTCCCCCAGCTTGGAGATGAAGCGCCCTAGCAAGGTCACGCAGCCCGCAAGCTTCTACATTTCCTTGAGAGTTTGTGGTGGGCTCATGTCTTCTATCGCTTTGACCTTCTCCGGTTATCCTCGACCCCCTGTGGGACACGAGGAAGCCTCTGTCAAAGGACAAAGGACAACAGGCATTTCCATTGCCTCAGGAGCCTCTGTCAGTTCTTCAGCTCCTCCGCATTCTTTAACTGGCCCCACTCTGCTGAAGACTAAGGTCACTGCTGGACGAGGTTCTCGACCAAGTCCTCACAAGAAGCAGGTCGCCTTTCAAGTGCCGTCTGATGAAGACGAAGCTGATGATGAGGAACTTGTCGAAATCATCACAGACAGGCAGCAACGGGCCGCTAGAGCCAAAGGCAGTAATGTGCCATTGATGTTGGATCCAAAGTTGATCCTCAACTTCATCGACTTGTGGCACAAGGACCCCAACACACCTTTGCCTGAGATGAACCTCACTCCTAGTCAAAGTCATGTGTTGACTTCCTTCATTGATGAGGAGAAATGGAAATATGAACAGGGGAGGAAGGTGAAGAAAGTACAGTACAAGAAAGAGCGCTTTCTGAAGCAAAACGTCTTGAAGCTTTCACTTGAAGAACTTGTAGCTCTGCAATCAGAGATCAAGAACCCGAGTGATGAATTTGATCGCTACTATGCTGACTGGCTTGGAGCCAAAGTCAGATTTGTGAAGTTAACTGAGAAATTCACTACCAATGTTGCAGCTCCATCGCAACAAGACATTCCTCAGGCTGGGGCATCTGCCCAGCCTACAGAAGAGCATGCCAGCACCGCTGATGAAAATCAGACTGCTGATAAAACTGCTAGTACCAGGGCTAATGACTGCATTCCAGCCACTGATGAATCTGCCAGGGCAACCACTAGTGTTGCGCCTGAAGAACAAGCCAGGCCAGCTGAAGCTTCAACCGCTGTGCCTGAAGAAACTGACCATGCCAGGGCAACTGCATCAGTTGTGCCTGAGGAAACTGAACCAATTTCCTCTGCTCCTCCTACACCTACACCAAGTCCAATTCTTTCTTCTGCATTAGAAGCTAAGAAGACCAAGGCTACGGAGCGTGCAACAGTGAAGAAAAGGAAAACATCAACTTCATCAGAATCTTCAGCTCCGAAGAAGATGAAGAAATTGACAAGCTCATTTGAGAATCCTATTGATGATGTTCCAGTCTCATGCATGCCATCAAAGGAACTCGTTCCTTTTGGCGAAGAATATGAGATCCCAAGTGGATCCAATGAAGATATTCCTTCTGCTGCTTCTTCAGAGCAGTTGGATGAAGAAATTGAAGTGGATACAATCCCTTCAACCACAGTTGTCTCATCGCCCATACCTTAGTTCACAGCTGAAGAGGCCAGCGTTGAAGAAATGAGTGAAGAAGATGAGGATGTGGACATTGGGAGCACAACACCTGTGATGAACGATGACTTTTGGGAAAGTCAGCACCCCAATTCTCCCCTGTTCACACCTCTGCAATAAATTCCTCAGTGCCCAGTGCATACTGAAGTTCATATGGGCTCTGAAGAACCTCACACCACTCCGTCCATTCATGAAAAAAATTCCAGCCACTAGTGCTGATGAACAAGCTGCTGAAGAATTGAAGACCCAGGCTGCAACTGAAGAAGGAACTGAAATTCCTCAGCCTGTGGATCCTGAGATTGCGATTCCTCAGGTTGTGATGCAATTGACTGACACTCCTCAGCCCAAGCCAAAGGATCCTTTCTCAAAGAAGAAAAAATTCAAGGCTGATGATTTCTTTCACGAGCATGTATTCTTCACGAATTACAACCCATATGACTCTGCTCCTCTTAGAAGGAAGCGTTTCTGGACTGCCAGCTAAGCCAACTTCTATTCTTCGCTGCTTTTCAACAAGGACAAAGTCTTCGACCATGAGCATATTCCTCATGTAGACATGGAATCATTGTCGTGCTTCGCCCCAGTCCTCAGCGTTCTTCACGATGCTGGACTGCTCAACTTTTGCACTGACATTTGCGATTGGAATGAAGAGTTAATTCTTCAATTCTATGCAATGCTGCACATCACAGGAGATGCTACAGATGTGAACTCTTGGGTGCTGGATTGGATGATAGAGAATACTCATTTCAAAGCACCGGCCTGTGAATTGCTTCATGCCCTGCCTATCAGTCCTCCCCTTGAAGGTGCTCATTGCATATACCATGAACCTGAGCTTACCGCTCACTACATGCAAGTGTTGACGAAGCCACTGAAGCCCGGTCAAGACCCAAGGACCCAATTCCTCGTGAAGGAATTGTTGTATGTGCCTCGGACTGTCTAGTGCATTCTGACGAACACATTGAGTCCAATCAAAGGCCACGCCTCGAATGATGAAGAAGTCGTTGGCATCATGAAGAATCTGCTATTCAATATCATGCATGGCATTCCTGTCAACTGCCATGATTTCTTCATGAGGACTCTGGCAAATGTTGCACTGTATCCATTTGAGTTGAAGCCTTATGCTCCCTGGATTATGAGATTCCTCAGAACAAGGTCTTCACTCAACTACAAGGCTAACACACTCAACCATGGTAGTTACTTGCCCCCCATTGAAGTCATCAAGCGGACATTTTCCTTAGCTGATGAAAAGGGCAAGGCCACTACTATTATTGAGGAAGGCATTCGTCCAGTGGATGGTCAGTTCCGCAAAGCTGCTTCTTACTCCACCAATGATGACTCTGCTACTCATGACTCTGCCGCCAATGCCTCAAGGCACAACTCCAAGGGTGATGACTGATCGTGAGCTTCTCCTCAGTCTTCACCAGAAGGCCGATCGCAACCACAAATGGGTTAAGCGCCAGTTTGGTTCAATTCTTCACAACATGACTGCTACACATAATGCAGTGAAGAAGAACCACTACTACCTCCTTGAAGTCTTCGGTCGCACCTGGGCTGTTCTGTCTCATCTGTATGGTGAAGAAGATCTCAAGCAAATGGGTCTCAAGCAGGACTTTGACTGGTCTCAACCACCAGCGAAGAAATTCAAGAAAGTCAAAGTTCCTTTCTTGGTGGCCGGCTCATATTCTTCATCGCACGACACGGATGAGCATGAAGATTTGGATGACACTGCAGCAGGCGCTACTACAACAACCGACCCCAACAACGCTGGCGCTCCTCCATCAACATGATATTCTTCAGGGGCGTTAGTCCTCATTTTTCGACCCTTTTGGTCATTCGATGACAAAGGGGGGGGGGGAATTTGAGTTAGTCTTCAAGCAGGCTATATATGGGCGTTTTTTTGCTAAGTTACAACACTCGTTCTTTTGAAGACTTTGCTGGATCGAGTCGTAAACTTAAACCCAATGGTGGTCTGATACTTTTGCTGTGTTCTTCTGCATGCTTACTTCTCATATATGTTAATGCACGCATGCTGAATTACATCAGTCACCATATTTCATCATGCATTTCCAATTCTTCATATTATATGATAAGTGTGTGTATGAATTACAAGATATAGGGGGAGACCTCCATGATTCCACTCTTCAAATGTGCATTACTTCAAAAGCAAATTCCTCACTATGCACATCTTCAGGGGGAGTTCTTCTATATCTTGCAATCAAATTCCTCAATATCAGTATTTACACTTCATATGTTTTATCCCCGTTGAAAACTTAACCAATATTGTCATCAATCACCAAAAAGGGGGAGATTGTAAGTGCATCTAGTGCCCATTAGTGATTTTGGTGTATTGAAGACTTATAGGTTAAGGGACTGATGCGTTTGTGAGTGTACACATGTCTATAAGTCTATGAGGAGTTTGATATTCCCTAAAAATGAAGTTCTTCGACTGATGACTTTGGATTTCTGAAGACTTTGTAAGTGAACAAATTGGTGTGACCATGAAGACTTGGTATTCATGCGAGGATCATGAAGCATGAAGACTTTTGTTTTCGTAGTTTCATTTTCTCTTTCTTGAGTCATAGGAAACACCGTAATTTTAAAGGGGGTCGAGGAAATACTAAGGAAAATTTTCCTAGTGATGCTCATCTCAAAATCCTACACCTACCAATCCTTTCGAGTGAAGCCATTGGAAATCTCATACAGTTCAGTCAATTTCTTCAGTGATAGAGACGAAGTTCTTCTGGTCTCTGAGGAATTTGTTATGACTGAGGAGTTAGGAATTCGCCAGTGCGGATTGCCTACAAGTGAGGAACATGATAGCCCTAAGGAATTTCAGCCTCAAATTTCCGACCGTTGCTTAGCTACGAGCCAGCTGTCCCAAAATATCTACCCACCTAACGGTCATATCATTGAAAGGCATTCATGTCTTATCATGTCGGGTGATACGTCTCCAACGTATCTATAATTTTTTATTGTTCCATGCTATTATATTATCTGTTTTGGATGTTTAATGGGCTTTACTAAGCACTTTTATATTATTTTTGGGACTAACCTATTAAACGGAGGCCCAATGCAAATTGCTGTTTTTTGCCTATTTCAGTGTTTCGCAGAAAAGGAATATCAAACGGAGTCCAAACGGAATGAAACCTTCGGGAGAGTTATTTTTGGAACAAACGTGATCCAGAGGACTTGGAGTGGACGTCAAGAAAGAAGCAAGGAGACCATGAGGCAGGGAGGCGCGCCTGCCCCCTGGGCTCGCCCCCACCCTTGTGGGCCCGTCGCAGCTCCACTGACCTACTTCTTCCTCCTATATATACCCATATACCCCGAAAACATCCAGGAGCACCACGAAACCGTCTTTCCACCGCCGCAACCTTCTGTACCAGTGAGATCCCATCTTGGGGCCTTTTCCGGCGCTCCGGCGGAGGGGGAATCGATCATGGAGGGCTTCTACATCAACACCATAGCCTCTTCGATGACGTGTGAGTAGTTTACCACAGACCTTCGGGTCCATAGTTATTATCTAGATGGCTTCTTCTCTCTCTTTGGATCTCAATACAAAGTTCTCCTCGATTCTCTTGGAGATCTATTCGATGTAATTCTTTTTGCGGTGTGTTTGTCGAAATCCGATGAATTGTGGGTTTATGATCAAGATTATCTATGAACAATATTTGAATCTTCTCTGAATTCTTTTATGTATGATTGGTTATCTTTGCAAGTCTCTTCGAATTATCAGTTTGGTTTGGCCTACTAGATTGATCTTTCTTGCATGGGAGAAATGCTTAGATTTGGGTTCAATCTTGCGGTGTCCTTTCCCAGTGACAGCAGGGGCAACAAGGCACGTATTGTATCATTGCTATCGAGGATAAAAAGATGGGGTTTATATCATATTGCTTGAGTTTATCCCTCTACATCATGTCATCTTGCCTAATGCGTTACTCTGTTCTTATGAACTTAATACTCTAGATGCATGCTGGATAGCGGTCGATGTGTGGAGTAATAGTAGTAGATGCAAAATTGTTTCGGTCTACTTGTCGCGGACGTGATGCCTATATACATGATCATGCCTAGATATTCTCATAATTATGCACTTTCTATCAATTGCTCGACAGTAATTCGTTCACCCAACATAATACTTATGCTATCTTGAGAGAAGCCACTAGTGAAACCTATGGCCCCCGGGTCTATTTTCCATCATATAAGTTTCCGATTTATTTTTACTTTGCATTCTTTACTTTCAGTTTATATCATAAAAATACCAAAAATATTTATCTTATTATCTCTATCAGATCTCACTTTTGCAAGTGGCCGTGAAGGGATTGACAACCCCTTTATCGCGTTGGTTGCAAGGTTCTTATTTGTTTGTGCAGGTATAAGGCGATTTGCGTGTAACCTCCTACTGGATTGATACCTTGGTTCTCAAAAACTGAGGGAAATACTTATGCTACTTTGCTGCATCACCCTTTCCTCTTCAAGGGAAGAACCAACCCAAGCTCAAGAGGTAGCATCGGGCTGCTCCCTAGGCTATAAATAGCCGTCCTCTACAACCACTAGCTGGTTGGCTGCTCCGAGAGAAACTGACACTTGTCATTTGAGAGCATCCCATCCTCCAAGGACTTTGAGCGAAAATCATGAAGTGAGGAAACCCAAACCCAAACTCCTACAAACCCAAAGTGATTGAGCATCACTGAAGAGATTGATCCTGCATGGATCCGACGCTTGTTACCTTTGAAGACTGTGCATCTTCCAGACGGTTAGGCGTCATGGTCTGAGCATCCAAGAGAAAATTGTGGATCGTCAAGTGACCGAGTTTGTGAAGGTTTGGAAGTCACCTGAAGACTTACCACGAGTGATTGGGCGAGTTCTATGTGACCTTAGCTCAAGGAGAATACGGTGAGGACTATGTGTCCTCAGGTTTAAATACCTAGTTGCTCCAACCAGACGTACAACTGTCACAACAGTTGGAACTGGTCTACCAAATCATTGTCTTCACCAACCCTACTGGTTCTATTTCCTCAACGCTTTCATTTCCTCATTACTGTGTTGTGTGCTTGTTCATATCTGTTTGAAGACTTTGACTGAAGACTTTCTCAATTTCCTCAGTTCAATTTCTTCAGTCTGTTTTTCTTCATCCTATGTATCCTATGGTTACGCTTTCTGTACTCGGTGCTTGTTTTCATTGCATCATCATGACCGTGCTTATGTTCTGTTATGTTTGCATCTGAGTACTTATTCCGTTGCAAGTAGTTATTTGCTTAGGAATTTCCTCACCCTGAAATTCCTCAGTGAAGAATTCATAAAAATCGCTTATTCACCCCCCTCTAGTCGATATAACGCACTTTCAGTCTTCCGAAACATTTTCCACCTATATATCTTTTCCCGGTATTACCCGAAACTCTTCCGATAACTCCATAATGCTTTCGGTTTCTCTCGGAACTATTTATTATATTCCCAAAACTATTATAAGAATATTTTCTCAGATTCCTCACTCCACTAAGTCTCAAAAAACTGTAATTCCCTTAAGCGTGTGACCTTGTAGGTTCAGTAAGACAAAAACATTCTCTAGGGCATATTTCCAACAGCCCGGTCTTTCCAGGAGTTCTTACAAGGCTTGGTGAGATCGGGCTATGATAAGACAAGTGTATGGAATAGGAAATATCATGCTCTCCTAGATCCCGTGAATGAACAAGAAGAGCATATGGAATGATGAGAACGAAGAGGAAAGGGTTGATGATGATTCTGCCCACAGTGAGGCTGAGGATGAGACTAGTCAACCTACTATTTTTGATGGTGAAGGGGGTTGAAGGGGTGGCTTACCTATGATGTCATCCCAAGAATATATTGATATACTACTTCTCAACCTGACAAAATGATTCTAAAGAAGAGGAGATACATCCACGAATTGGTGGTGTGGAGCCTAATGGGGCACCTCACACAAGGTTTCCTGTGAGGTCCAGTGCTAGGCTGGCTGGTGGGCAATGATGGACTGGAGAATGCTGAGAAGAAGGTGGCTACCTAACATGGTGAAAATAATGGGTGCCAAAAGTATGCTAATTTAATATAAATATGACATGGAACAAGCAAAATTTACAGATCCATTCGAGACATATCAGGAGCAAGCTGTCGCTGAACCTGCGCGTGAAGGACATGACAGACGTTTTTGCAGCCGACATGGCGGTATGCTTCAATCATGCTTTTCAATTTATGCATGACGATATAGATTGTCAGTAGCCCTCAATGTGTATATCGGCTTGAGATCCAGTATGCACCTAGAGTCTAGGAAATCCACTTGGCCACATTACTACTGTTGTGGCCGAGGTGCAGCTCTACATGGAAGGTGTTGGACTACGGATCAGTCTTATATAGACTTAGAAGATAGAAAAATGCAATGTGCAGTAGCCCTCGAGACTTAGGTCTGGCACTAGTAGCGGAGCTGAGGATTGAAATCACTTTTGGATAGTACTTTGTAAAAAAAGAAAACCGTTGATCTAGTAGCCCCTTAGACACGGGTTGATTTGCAAAATAAACATGAGAATCCTTGCTCCCCACATCGACCGGCATCAGCCACCTCCGGTGAGGAGATCCCATCCCCTCTCATCATCCCCTGCTACCTTCTAAAATTGAGTCCACAACCATGACAACACTATTGCATGGCCGCGCCCCTGCCTGGAGTCAACAAGTCGTGACCATTCTTCTCCCCACTTCCTCCTAGGGCGGTCGAGGGCTCAATTCGGCTGTCATCGACCCCTCCGCCCCTCCTCACACGGACGACGGTACAATGTGACTCATCGGCGTTGTGGGCATTGTAGGCTGGGAGTGAGACGCGCCTTTGCCCCCTTGCATCGGTAGCGTGGGCTGGGAGTGCGATGCGACGGAGGTAGTTGCAGTTGCGAGGATGAGAGGGAAGGGGGTTGCAGCGACAGATCTGGTGTTTTCTCCCTTTTTAACCACTCTTGTCCTTGCATTAACGCGGTCTGGGTGTCTCGTTAGGCAACGTCATCAAAAAGCAGGACCCACCCATCGAAAAGTCATCAAAACATTCTACCCATCCAATCAGTGATTCCCACAACAAAATTACCGTAGACATGATGTTTTTTGCAACAAAAAATAAACTTGATGGTTTCCTGCAAACCTATCGTTTCAAAGTAGTGTTTTTTGCAATTAACTCGGGCTGGGCCTACAGTAATTATGTTGAGCCTTCCGCTTAGCGGCATGAAAGCATGTTGTGCATTCTTCTCTGCTATACCCCATCCCATATTATTATTATCATATATTTAGAACAAGTATAGTAGTAATAGTGCAGGAATTTCCAAAACAGAGTACTCCAAAATCAACATCCCAAATGAAAAAGTGCCACGGTGTGGCACGAAACACTCTGGCCTGGACGTTTTTTAGAACTAAAATTGCTATTAGAAAAGAAAAAATAAACAACAAAAAAGCTAAAACATGTCATGGGAAAAGAATTCGTCATGCTTGATAACTAAAGTGGTCATCCTCGCGTCATTAAATCTGTCATAAAAAGCGTATCGAGTTGCCATGTGTTCGTGCCACACGTGTTTTTCTTTTTTTTCCAAACTCGGGTGTACCTACACCCGAGAGTAGAAAAGATGGTCTCATTTCTTTGGGAAAGTTGTGGCTACTCTCGGGTGTAGGTACACCCGAGTTTGCAAAACTTCAAAGAATGTGATAAAATAAGGTCCGAAAAATCTGAAATCTTGAGACAACAAGCTTCATCAAGTGTTTGAACTTTTTGCAAAGTTTCAGCTAAAAACAACATCCGAGGAGCTCTCACAAAAAAAAACAAAATCAATGCTCAAACAGTGCTCAAACAGTGCGCAAACTTAGAACATTAATTTTGTTTTTTTTGCCGAGAGCTCCTCTGATGTTTTTTTTCCGCTGAATTCTTGCAAAAAGCTTGAACATTTGATGAAGTTTCATGTCCCCAAATTGCAGATTTTTTTGACATTGTTTGATCATGTTTTTCTTTTTTTTTTCAAACTCGGGTGTACCTACACCCGAGAGTAGAAAAGCTGGTCTCAATTTCTTTCCGTGTTGCAAATGTTACATACAAACAGTCTTGACTTGTAAGCAACCACACGATAACTACCAGCAGTCCAACTATACCAAATTAATTTGTTGGCTAGTAACAACACAATAACCCTACTGAAATTAATCCCCAAACTAGAAAGTACGTATTCGAAAGAATCATCTCAAGCAGATGAATCGATCCCTCTCACTCGGTCACAATTAATCCCCCCAAATTCGCTATGACGTTGTCGATCGCTGTAATCAAATCAACCAGACAACCACCCATGTTGAAGTTCGCGAAGTCATCAAGATCAAGTATCTGACGCCGCGTCCTCTACGGCCCCGGCAAGGAGGCCTGGCGGTGCAGGTGGAGGCAGCGGCGTACCGGCCTCCAAGAACCGCCCCCCCCCCCCCTGCAGCTGGCCAGGAGCGCCCGCCTCCAAGAACTGCCCTTGCCGCTGCTGGTCCCGGCCACCAAGAACGTTCGTGGGCAATGCGCCCCCCATGAAGTTATGGCCCGGCGGCGGTGCCGGAAGCGCATGCAGCGGGACATGACCTTGGCCATCACGACGGAGAGCCGGCGGCGGCAGCAGCGCGGCGATGGCGTTCAAATGCGCCGCCGGGACCTTGGCTCGGACAGGCTTCTTCTTCCCGTCGGGCCCCACTGGCACGCCGTCCTCCCCGTAGATTTCCCTCAGCTCGTCGACGGTGGCGCGCGGTGTGACGTAGACTCTGCCGAGCGCGGGGAAGCCCTTCTTGGAGGCGACGCCGTCCTTGGCGGTGGTGAATTCCTGCATGAGCCACGGCGTCTTCTCCTATGAGGGATGTACCTGCTCCCGCGTCGTCCTCCTCCTAGGGCGACTCGGGCGGCCAGAAACCTAGCCGCTGCCGCCGCCAACTCCCTCCTCCTCTCCCTCCGCCGCCGCCGGAAGAGGCCAAAGGCGGTGGCGGGGGATCTCCTCTCTCACGCATCTCCGGGGTGGGACGGACCCCAAGGCGTGTGGTGGCGCGACCGATCTGGGATCTGTGGCGTGGCGGATGGCTGCAGGCGGAGGGAGGCCGGCCCGTCCTCGGACGGCGACGGCTTGGCGCGGCGGAGGCCAGGGCTGCGGGCGCTGCGGATGGCCCTTCAGGCGGCGGCGGCGGCTGCGGTCGGCGGCGGCCGGATTGGCTGCGGTGGCGTGCTTGCTGCCTTCAGATCGGCGACGACGGCGTGGAGGGCCTGATGGTTTCGTCGGCGGCACCTCTAATCAGATCTGTTCTGACCGGTGTAGCCGGCGGTGGTGGTCATCTCTTCTGTCAGAGGTGGTCGGCCTGAGGCTGGGTGTTCGGATCTCGGGATCCGTCATCTGGCACCAGCTGCGAGTCGGGGAGACGTAGTTGCCGGTGAAAACCGAGCCGATGGCGGGCGATGGCGGCGTTCCACGTTGTTACCTTGATGAAGGCATCGTCATGTGACTATCGTCGACCCACTTGTATTGCTCCGGGGGAAACCCTAGGATCTGGTGTTCCAGACCGGACGATGGCGACACTGCGGTGTCGTTTTTCTCTTGGGAGCATCGTTTTGTGGAGCAGCGCTGGAAGTCAGAGGCAGGAGGTGGAGCGGCTTCGTCTTGCACGGAGCTTCGGTGGAGATGTCAAGTCATGCCTGACCGACAGGTGCTACGCTTGGTCATGCCTGGTCGGCAGGTGCTACGCACGACAGATCCTCCAAGGGCTTCAAGCTGTGTCGGCTGGTGATACTTGACAGCATGGCGCTGAGGTGTATCAGTGGCGACCGCGACGTGTTCAGCTGTTTGCGCGCAGGGAGGAGGTGCCGTTGGGCGCCGTGGTGGCGTCGACGATAGCTGGACCGAGTAAGGTGGATGCATCAGTACAGTTCTGAAGATGGAGCCGTGGCAGTTGGCGGCGACGGCCTCTGAGAGCACGCCGGACCAGTATGTGCCCCAGACCCAGCAAGTGGCTAGGTTGGGGTCTCAGGTCCTAGATGTTAGGCTTGGCTGCGATGTCTGTTTTGTATTAGGCCCAGGCTATCTGCGCCCCTTCATCAACTGGATAGGTGTAGCGACAGTTTGTTGCTTAGACGGCGGCTTTGGTCTTACTGTTGTATGACTTTGTAAGGTCTTGTGAGAATAATTAATAAAGTGGCTGTATGCATTGTCCAGATGCAGAGGCCGGGGGTCATCCTCCTTTTCTAAAAAAACGGCGTCTTCTCCTTTCGGGACGAGTCGCAGTAGAAGCCGAAGCCGTTCTCGAACCCAGACTCGCCGCGCAGCTTCTTCTTCTTCTTTCTCTCCGCCACCACCCAGTAACCGCCGGTGGTGACGCTGCGGTCGGTGCGCTTGCTGATGCCCCCGCCCGCGATCTGGCTCTGGAACCTGGTCTCGCTGAGGAACCACCGCGTGTGTTCTCCCGCGTGGATGCTCGACGGCGTGTACTCCCGCGTGAGCATGTAGGGGTCGACGCGGTAGACGTCGTCGAAGAAGATGTACCCCCGGGCGTCAGGCATCTTCTTGCCGCCGACGATCCAACGGTTGAGGAACCCCATGCTCTCCTCCCACGTCGGGCTGAAGTAGACGCCGGGGGGCAGCGGCTGTGGCCGCGGTCGGAGATGGTTGTTCGCCATGGCCACGGTGGTCCCTACGGCGTTGGTGGCGGCAGAGGTTCGTATCTCGGTTTGCTTTCTTGGTTTCTTGACGGTCGTTGAGTCGAACGCAGCAGGGTGGAGGGGGGGGGGCTCGAATGTGGGGAGCGGGCTAGGATTAAATGACGGTCGTTGAGTCGAACGGGAGGAAGTCCTATCGGCCTATCTGGCCCAAGCCCATTTGCTGGTTTTCTTGTTTGGGTTTGCTTGAATACACATTCTAACACACATGAGCTTATATTCTTCCCTAAAAAATGTTAATATTCTTCCCCAAAATAACATGAACTTATATATTCTAACATAGACAACAACTATTATCAAATGCATGAACATTTTTTCGAATGCATGAATATTTTTCCATACAGAGCACTGTTTTTTACTCCATCCGTTCCCAAATATAAGTCTTTCTAGAGATTCCAACAAGTGACTACATACGAAGCAAAATGAGTGAATATATACTTTAAAATATGTCTACATACATCCATATGTTGTACTCCATTTAAAATGTCTTAAAAGACTTATAATTAGAAATGGAGGGAGTAATACGCTATGAACATTTTTTATTTCATATACATGGATTTTTTACCACATTTTCCTCGCAACAACATGATAAAAAATACATTGGTATATCTACATACGTGGAAATATATTTTCTAGCGCATGAACAATTCTTCCAGAAGAAATATTTTTCCCGCGGCGGGGGGGGGGGGGGGGAACGTTTTGTATTAGTAACTGGACATTTTCTTATTTAACAACACATAATATTTTTTTACTTTAAAAAATGATTTGAAAATCATTAGAAAGTACGTATAAATTATGAGAAATAAAAAAGGGAAAGATTTGTTGAGCCAAGTAGTGTCTAGCCCAATCATGAGACCTTGCAGGCAGAACAAGCACTGCCCACGAGCGGCTTATAGCACCTCCCACGTCCATCTACTCTTGTACCTAGACCATCGAAGTTGATATGAAAATCTATGAAAATAATCAGAAAAGATGGCCACCACATGTCCACACAGTTTGTCCCCAGCATGAAGGTTCGGTCCCTCTTGAGCGATTATGTTAGTGTCTCTGGTGGCGATGTATCTGACCTCCTCATCAAGGTTCTTCCAATATCCCAAGCATTTCTTTGCTACATGGAGTAGGACAATGTGCGGATTTCCTTGTGTTTATGTTCGTCGTTTTCTCCCTAAATTCCAAGCTTGTCACCGCCCTAACTCTAAAAGGATATTTACACCACGACCTAAATATAGCAGCTCGTCATAGATGTATGTTCTGCCAAATTCAAAGATGAGGCATTCTGTTAAAGCCTCGAAATAATACATAGGACACCCGACATTTGCAACAACACCAAGTTAAAAAGATGTTTAGGATGCACACAGTCAAACAAACACAAAATGAAAGAAAAGCACGACGATCAATTGTCATGCGACGAACATCAGCACGTGAAAATAATTTGCAACTCCACCATCTTGTTTTTGGAAAAAAAACATGTACATCAAGAAAGGTCCTCTTGAAATGTTGCTTCAACAAGGGAACGGCATGTACACATCCTCATGAAAGGAGCAAACAACAACAACTTCAGTAAAGTGGACCAACGGTAACATCTTCTCCTTCTTCACAGATTTAAAAACACATGTTCTATTGACTCATCGTCCCCACAGAACACATGTTCTATATCCTGTCCTGTCCGTCCTTGATTGATGAGGTTATCTTTGGTTGGTGATCTAAAATGTCTTATATTTGTTTATAGAGGGAGTATTTTTGGGTACTATGCGAAGCACCGTTTGCCCCCCTTTCAGGAGTTTCACCTCTCATGGTATAGGTCCGACTTATTCCTTCCTGTGTTTGGCCCTGGGCCTGGTAGGTGTCAGATCTGAGCGATCTCTATCATCTGCTCATTTCTTGCTCGTTCTATTTTCCTCCAATAATAGTGTATTGTTACCCGTGGCAACAAGAAGTCCCTATTTTGAGCCCGGCCATATATGGCGCCGAATTGTATATTCTCAAGAACAAAATAGCTAGGACTGAGAAAGCAAAAAAAGAAAAGAATGCGCAGCAAGTTTTATTTCTTCCGAGCCAAACAACATCACAACATTGGCTACTACCCTTATACATCAAGTTCAACTAGCAAAGAAAAGAGCAGATACATTCGTGGGTATTCTCATTCGTGCAGTCTCCTATGACGGCCTTGATGCTCGGGTACTTCCACATGAACTGCTCCACGCACAGCCCGCCGCAACGGTCCCGCTGGCAGACACCCTCGTGCGGGACGCGGATGACGACCACGTTGCCACACGGGTACCCGTTCACCGCCACCCCTCCGGCAGGATCCACACGAGAGACCGCCTGACACACTGAGGCATCGTGTATGTAAACAAGCACAGATCTGTTAACCGGTAGTTTGAACTAAAATCACGACAAAAATTATGAAACGGAGAGAGAGAGAGAGAGAGAGAGAGAGAGAGAGAGAGAGAGAGAGAGAGAGAGAGAGAGAGAGAGAGAGAGAGAGAGAGAGAGAGAGAGAGAGAGAGAGAGAGGGGCCAACCTAGGGAGAGTGCGAGGAGAGCGCAGAGAGCAAGAGACGCAGCTCTGGTCGCCATGCTGTGTCGCACTGCTGTTACGGTGATCGATCGACCTTGGCGATTCTTCAATTGTTTTGTGGTTTCTAGTCTAGGGCTTTCTCCCGTGTTCCGCTAGCTATGGTCGGGTACGTTTGTCTGGCCGTGGTATATAAATAGGAGCGGTTGACGAGGATAAGTTACGCATATGGTAAGTATTCTATTGCGTATCTTCTCAATTGTAGTACTTATTACTCCATTCCTAAATATGTCTTTTCAAATATGGTACTTACTTCATTCTTAAATGTATGTCTTTTTTAGAGATTTCAATATAGACTATATATAGAACGAATTATGTGAATCCACGCTCTGAAATGCGTCTATATACATTCATATGTAGTCACTATCAAAATCTCTAAAATGTCTTACATTTAGAAACGTAGGGAGTCCTTTAATTATTCCCAATGAGAACGTCTTGGTAGGATCTCTACTCTATATGGCACAAAAGGAATAATTCATCAAATATAGGTGATCTCATGCGCTCTTTTTTTCCGATAAAGGACATTTCATTGAATTGATTTATCAAGGCGATACAACCGCATCCAAAGAATGCATGTCCTCTGCATAATATGATGCACACAACCAACAAATCCGAACGACCAAAAAATAAACATAGTTTTGCAGCAAAAATAAATCAATCCAGCCTAGGGTGGGGCTGATCCTATACGGAGATTACACTGCCATCTATGGAGGGAGAAAACCTTCCTGGTCGTATGCTCTAGTCGTGTAGACACCATCATAAAAATGTCTCTGTCCTCCGACTTCTGCAGGATAGACCAAGTACGGAGCCATCGCATACATGCATGAATAACCTTTGAAGTCAAGGTTGCGGGATGTCTTCCTACTCATGGCCTTGGTCAGAGAGTCCTCGCTAGTAGCCGATGAACCATCAACACCAACAGAGTGATGGCCGCTGCGTCTCAGCGGTGAGGGTGTGAAGTCGGCTGCAACAACGGTCACCCCCCTCCCCCGAGTGGTGGGGTAGAAGGGCGTGACGAAGTTGTTGAAGGAAATATGCCCTAGAGGTAATAATAAGTTGTTATTTATATTTCCTTATATCATGATAAATAATTATTATTCATGCTAAAATTGTATTAACCGGAAACTTAGTACATGTGTGAATACATAGACAAAACAGAATGTCCCTAGTATGCCTTTACTTGACTAGCTCGTTAATCAAAGATGGTTAAGTTTCCTGACCATAAACATGTGTTGTCATTTGATGAACGGGATCACATCATTAGGAGAATGATGTGATGGACAAGACCCATCCGTTAGCTTAGCATTATGATCGTTGAGTTTTATTGCTATTGCTTTCTTCATGACTTATACATGTTCCTCTGACTATGAGATTATGCAACTCTTGTTACTCTGTGTATCGGAGAGGTATCTCTGGGCCCTCTCAGTAATGCACATCACTATAAACCTTGCAAGCAATGTGACTAATGAGTTAGTCACGGGATGATGCATTATAGAATGAGTAAAGAGACTTGCCGCTAATGAGATTGAACTAGGTATTATGATACCGACGATCGAATCTCAGGCAAGTAACATGCCGATGACAAAGGGAACAACGTATGTTATTATGCGGTTTGACCGATAAAGATCTTCGTAGAATATGTAGGAGCCAATATGAGCATCTAGGTTCCGCTATTGGTTATTAACCGGAGATGTGTCTCGCTCATGTCTACATAGTTCTCGAACCCGTAGGGTCCGCACGCTTAACGTTCGATGACGATTTGTATTATGAGTTATGTGATTTGATGACCGAAGTTTGTTCGGAGTCCCGGATGAGATCATGGACATGACGAGGAGTCTCGAAATGGTCGAGAGGTAAAGATTTATATATAGGATGATGATATTTGGACACCGGAAGTGTTCTGGATGATACCGGGTCACCGGAAGGGGTTCCGGGCTAACCCCGGCTAAGATATGGGCTTAATGGGCAAGTAAGGGAACACACCAGCCCACAAGCGGCTGGTGCGCCCCCTATAGGGCCAGCCACGCGGGGAGAAAGGGAAAGGAGAGGAGGAAAAGGAAAGTATGAAGTAGTACTCCTACTTCTTTCCCTTCCCCCCTCCTTCCTTTCCCCCTTGTCCAAATATGGTAAGGGGGGCCGAATTGGACTAGGGGCCCAAGTAGGATTCCTCCTACTTGGGCGCGCCCTAGGCTGCCTCCCTCCCTCTCCTTTCTTTTTATACGTGGGGAGGGCACCCCTAGAACACACATCAATTGTTCCTAGCCGTGTGCGGCGCCCCCCTCCACAGTTAACACCTTGGTCATATCGTCGTAGTGCTTAGGTGAAGCCCTGCGCCGGTAACTTCATCATCACCATCGCCTCGCCCTCGTGCTGACGGAACTCTCCCTCGTCCTCAACTGGATCAAGAGCTCAAGGGACGTCATCGTGCTGAACGTGTGCTGAAAACGGAGGTGCGTACGTTTGGTACTTCGATCGTTGGATCGTGAAGACGTTCGACTACTTCAACCGTGTTACTAAACGCTTCCGCTTTCGGTCTACGAGGGTACGTGGACACACTCTCCATCTCGTTGCTATCATCTCCTCGATAGATCTTGCGTGATCGTAGGAATTTTTTTGAAATACTGCGTTCCCCAACAGTGACATCCGAGCCAGGTCTATGTGTAGATATTATATGCACGAGTAGAACACAAAGAGTTGTGGGCGATAATAGTCATACTGCTTACCAACAACGTCTTGATGTCTACCACACAACCTTATTCTTGTAGACGTTGTTGGGCCTCCAATTGCAGAGGTTTGTAAGACAGTAGCAAATTTCCCTCAAGTGGATGACCTAAGGTTTATCAATCCGTGGGAGGCGTAGGGTGAAGATGGTCTCTCTCAAGCCACCCTCCAACCAAATAACAAAGAGTCTCTTGTGTCCCCAACACACCCAATACATTGGTAAATTGTATAGGTGCACTAGTTCGTCGAAGAGATGGTGATACAAGTGCAATATGGATGGTAGATATATGTTTTTGTAATATGAAAATATTAAAAAAAACAAGGTAACTAATGATAAAAGTGAGTGTAAACGGTATTGCAATGCTAGGAAACAAGGCCTAGGGTTCATACTTTCACTAGTGCAAGTTCTCTCAACAATAATAACATAATTGGATCATATAACTATCCCTCAACATGCAACAAAGAGTCACTCCAAAGTCACTAATAGCGGAGAACAAACGAAGAGATTATTGTAGGGTATAAAACCACCTCAAAGTTATTCTTTCTGATCGATCTATTCAAGAGTCCGTAGTAAAATAACACGAAGCTATTCTTTCCGTTCGATCTATCCTAGAGTTCGTACTAGAATAACACCTTAAGACACAAATCAACCAAAACCCTAATGTCACTTAGATACTCCAATGTCACCACAAGTATCCGCGGGTATGATTATACGATATGCATCACACAATCTCAGATTCATCTATTCAAACCAACACAAAGTACTTCAAAGAGTGCCCCAAAGTTTCTCCCGGAGAGTGAAGACGAAAATTTGTGCCAACCCCTATGCATAAGATCACAAGGTCACTGAACCCGCAAGTTGATCACCAAAACATACATCAAGTAGATCACGTGAATATCCCATTTTCATCACAGATAAGCACATGCAAGACATACATCAAGTGTTCTCAAATCCTTAAAGACTCAATCCTATAAGATAACTTCAAAGGGAAAACTCAACCCATTACAAGAGAGTAGAGGGGGAGAAACATCATAAGATCCAACTATAGTAGCAAAGCTCGCGGTACATCGAGATCGTGCAAATCAAGAACACGAGAGAGAGAGAGAGAGAGAGAGATCAAACACATAGCTACTGGTACATACCTTCAGCCCCGAGGGTGAACTACTCCCTCCTCATCATGGAGATTGCCGGGATGATGAAGATGGACACCGGTGATGGATCCCCCCTCCGGGAGGGTGCCGGAACAGGGCCCCGATTGGTTTTTGGTGGCTACAGAGGCTTGCGGCGGCGGAACTCCCGATCTGGGTTATTTCTGGAGGTTTCGGTATTTATAGGAATTTTTGGCGTAGGTCTCACGTCAGGGGGGGTCTCTGAGTAGTCCACGAGATAGGGGGACGCGCCCATGGGGGTAGGGCACGCCCCCCACCCTTGTGGATGGCCCGAGACTCTTCTAGCCCAACTCTTTTACTCCAGGGGTTTCTTTTGGTCCATAAAAAATCATAAAAAATTGGCACGTCAATTGGACTCCGTTTGGTATTCCTTTTCTGCGATACTCAAAAACAAGGAAAAAACAGAACCTGGCACTGGGTTCTAGGTTAATAGGTTAGTCCCAAAAATTATAGATACATTGAAGACGTATCAAGCATCCCCAAGCTTAATTCCTGCTCGTCCTCGAGTAGGTAAATGATAAAAACAGAATTTTTGATGTGGAATGCTACCTAACATAATTTTCAATGTAATTTTCCTTATTGTGGCATGAATGTTCAGATCCGAAAGATCTAAGACAAAAGTTTAATATTGACATAAAAAAATAATACTTCAAGCATATTAACCAAGCAATTATGTCTTCTCAAAATAACATAGCGAAAGAAAGCTCAACCCTACAAAATCATATAGTTTGGCCATGCTTCATTTTCGTCACACAAAATGCTCCCATCATGCACAACCCCGATGACAAGCCAAGCAATTGTTTCATACTTTAGTATTCTCAAACTTTTTCAACTTTCACGCAATATATGAGCGCGAGCCATGGACATAGCACTGTGGTTGGAAGAGAATATGATGATGGAGGTTGTGTGGAGAAGACAAAAGGGAGAAAGTCTTACATCGATGCGGCTAATAAACGGGCTATGGAGATGCCCATCAATTGATGTCAATGCGAGGAGTAGGGATTGCCATGCAAGGTATGCACTAGAGCTATAAATGTATGAAAGCTCAATCGAAAGAAACTAAGTGGATGTGCATCCAACTTGCTTGCTCACGAAGACCTAGGGCATTTTGAGGAAGCCCATCGTTGGGATATACAAGCCAAGTTCTAAAAATTCCCACTAGTATATGAAAGTGACAAAATAAGAGACTCTCTCTCATGAAGATCATGGTGCTACTTTGAAGCACAAGTGTGGAAAAAAGGATAGTAACATTGCCCCTTCTCTCTTTTTCCCTCATTTTTGGGGACTTTTTTATTTGGCCTTTCTTTCTCATTTTTTGGGACTTCTCTTTTTTTGGGCTTTCTCTTTTTTTCCTCACGCCGGACAATGTTCTAATAATGATGATCATCACACTTCTAATTATTTACAACACAAGGATTACAACTCGATACTAGAACAAAATATGACTCTATATGAGTGCCTCCGGCGGTGTACCTGGATGGGCAATGAATCAAGAGTGACATGTATGAAAAATTATGAATGGTGGCCTTGTGACAAATACGATGTGAAGTACATGATCATGCAGGGCAATATGACAATGATGAAGCGTGTCATAATAAACGGAACGGTGGAAAGTTGCATGGCAATATATCTCGGAATGGTTATGGAAATGCCATGTAGGTATGGTGGATGTTTTGAGCAAGATATAAGGAGGCTTATGTGTGATAGAGTGTATCATATCACGGGGTTTGGATGCACCGACGAAGTTTTCACCAACTCTCGAGGTGAGAAAGGGCAATGCACGGTACCGCAGAGACTAGCAATGATGGAAGGGTGCGAGTGCTTTATAATCCATGGACTCAACATTAGTCATAAAGAACTCACATACTTATTGCAAAAATCTACAAGTCATCAAAACCAAGTACTACGCGCATGCTCCTAGGGGGATAGATTGGTAGGAAAAGACCATCGCTCGTCCCCGACCGCCACTCATAAGGAAAGCAATCAAAGAACACCTCATGCTTAAAATTTGTCACACAACGTTTACCATACGTGCATGCTACGGGACTTGCAAACCTCAACACAAGTATTTCTTAATTTCACAATTACTCAACTAGTACGACTCTAATATCACCATCTTTATATGTCAAAACAATTATCAAGTATCAAACTTCTCATAGTTTTTAATGCACTCTATATGAAAGTTTTTATTATGCCCATCTTGGATGCCCATCATATTAGGACTAATTTTATAACCAAAGCAAATTACCATGCTGTTTTAAAAGACTCTCAAAATAATATAAGTGAAGCATGAGAGATCAAAAAGTTCTTCAAAAAAAAACTACCGGCATGCTCTAAGAAGATATAAGTGAAGCACTAGAGCAAATGACAAACTACTCCAAAAGATATAAGTGAAGATCAATGAGTAGTTGAATAATTATGTAACTATGTGAATACTCTCTAACATTTAAGAATTTAAGATCTTGGTATTTTATTCAAACAGCAAGCAAAACAAAATAAAATAAAATGACGCTCCAAGCAAAACACATATCATGTGGTGAATAAAAATATAGCTCCAAGTAAAGTTACCGATGAACGAAGAAGAAAGAGGGGATGCCATCCGGGGCATCCCCAAGCTTAGGCTCTTGGTTGTAGTTGAATATTACCTTGGGGTGCCTTGGTCATCCCCAAGCTTAAGATCTTGCCACTCCTTATTCCATACTCCATCGAATCTTTACCCAAAACTTGAAAACTTCACAACACAAAACTTAATAGAAAAATCGTAAGCTCCGTTAGTATAAGAAAATAAATCACCACTTAGGTGTTGTGAAATCATTCTAAATTCTTATTGGTGTAATATCTACTGTATTCCAACTTCTCTATGGTTCATACCCTCCGATACTACTCATAGATTCATCAAAATAAGCAAACGACACATAGAAAATAGAATCTGTCAAAAACAGAACAGTCTGTAGTAATCTGTATCATTAGAATACTTCTGTAACTCCAAAAATTCTTAAATAAACTGGTGGACCTGAGAAATTTGTCTATTAATCATATGCAAAAAGAATCAACCTAAAATCACTCTCCAGTAAAAAATGGCAGCTAATCTCGTGAGCGCAAAAGTTTCTGTTTTTTACAGCAAAATCGCATAGACTTCACCTAAGTCATCCCAATGGTTCTACTTGGCACAAACACTAATTAAAACATAAAACCACATCTAAACAGAGGCTATATGAATTATTTATTACTAAACAAGAGCAAAATTCAAAGAACAAAAAAAATTGGGTTGCCTCCCAACAAGCGCTAACGTTTAACGCCCCTAGCTAGGCATGATGATTTCAATGATGCTCACATAAAAGATAAGAATTGAAACATAAAGAGAGCATCATGAAGAAAATGACTAGCACATTTAAGTCTAACCCACTTCCTACGCATAGGGATTTTGTGAGCAAACAACTTATGGGAACAATATCAACTAGCATAGGAAGGCAAAACAAGCATAACTTTAAAACGTTAAGCACATAGAGAGGAAACTAGATATTATTGCAATTCCTACAAGCATATATTCCTCCCTCATAATAATTTTTAGTATCATCATGAATGAATTCAACAATATAACTATCACATAAAGCATTCTTTTCATGAGCCACAAGCATAGAATTTTTATTACTCTCCACATAAGCAAATTTCTTCTCATGAATAATAGTGGGAGCAAACTCAACAAAATAACTATCATGTGAGGCATAATCCAATTGAAAATTAAAATCATGATGAAAAGTTTCATGGTTATCTTTATTCTTTATAGCATACATGTAATCACAATAATCATCATAGATAGCAACTTTGTTCTCATAGTCAATTGGAACCTCTTCCGAAATAGTGGATTCATCACTAAATAAAGTCACGACCTCTCCAAATCCACTTTCATAATTATCACAATAATATTCAACATCCTCCAAAATAGTGGGATCATTACTTCCTAAAGGTTACACTCTTCCAAACCCACTTTCATCAATATAATCATCATAAATAGGAGGCACGCTATCATCATAATAAATTTGCTCATCAAAACTTGGGGGACAAAAAATATTATCTTCGTCAAATATAGCACCCCCAAGCTTGTGGCTTTGCATATCATTAGCATCACGGATATTCAAGGAATTTGTACTAACAACATTGCAATCATGCTGATCATTCAAAGATTTAGTGCCAAACATTCTAATGCATTCTTCCTCTAGCAATTGAGCACAATTATCGGAATCCTTATTTTCATGGAAATCATTAAAAAGATGAAGCATATGAGGCAACCTTAATTCCATTTTTTTGTAGTTTTCTTTTATAAACTAAACTAGTGATAAAAAAGAAACTAAAAGATTCGATTGCAAGATATAAAGATATACCTTCAAGCACCATCCTCCCCGGCAACGGTGCCAGAAATTGGCTTAGTCGACGGGGTGTTAGTGCCGCTTACCTAGCCTCCCCGGCAACGGCACCAGAAATTGCTTTATGTGTACTATACAGCCTTCTTCTTGTAGACATTCTTGGGCCTCCAAGTGCAGAGGTTTGTAGGACATTAGCAAATTTTCCCTCAAGTGGATGACCTAAGGTTTATCAATCCGTGGGAGGCGTAGGATGAAGATGGTTTGTCTCAAGCAACCCTGCATGTCCAACGTGTTCCCCGGGTCGTCGCCGTCCCCTTGGACTCCTCTCCCCCTCCGACAGGGCTTTAATGGCGCTCATCTCCGCGCGTCCACGGGCGCGGTGTAGCCGACGGTCGTCTTCTCCTCTGTTGTCTTCTTCCTTCCTTTGTCCCCAAGCTCTGCCTCCTCTTCGTGAGCTCTGCCACTCGTCCGTTCCCTCCCTCGTCGCCTTCCTGTGCCACCCCATGCTCGTTGGCCATCCCTAGAGGAGTAAATAGCATAAAACTACCACTTTTCATGTTAGGGTTCCAAAAAACCACCACTTTTTTGTTTGTGACTGATACCTACCACTTTTCTTGTCGGCTGTCTCAAAAAACCCAAATCGCCCGTTGCTAGCGTTTTGAACCGTTTTCTGACGGTCTGGGCCCACCATTTAGGCCACGTCAGCGCCGCGCGTGACGGCGAGGCCGTTAACGCCCATTACTCGGACCGACCGGTGCGGTCGTACCGCACCCGCTCGCTCGCTGCCTTAAGTCGTCTCCCTCCCTCTCTCTGCTCTCACTCTGCTCCCCGGCCCGCACTCATCTCTCTCTCGCTCTCACTCTCCTCTCCTCTCTGCTCTTCGACGCTGGCGGCGACTTGCGCTGTGGAAGCTCCACCGCCGCCATGCCTTCCTGGAATGACGGGGATACGAGCTCAGAGGATGAGTGCGACATCACAAGCATGGACATGGATCTTTGGGTAAGTTTTTCGATCTGCTGAGCTAGGGTTAGGGTTCATCTAGGAGCTAGATTAGGTTAGTGTTCATCTTGCTGAGCTAGGGTAAGCTTTTGTTACTGTTATTTAGTAGGTAGGGTTATGGTTGCTGTTTGAGCTATGTTTATGTATGCTTGAAAACTAGGGTTAGGGTTAGGGTTCTTGCTGGATTGGGGAAATTATTTGCGATCTATGTATGGTTGTGTGAGCAAAGGTGATTTTGTTGATGTGTTCATGCAGGAGCTCCCTGACACCACCGTGGAGCCTCTTTTCTGTGGCCAGCTGGAGCTTTCTGAACCCACCTGCATGATGCACCACATGAGGCCAATTAAGTGTGTGGCATTTGAAGGAACCTTAACTGGAAGGCGTTTCTATGGTTGTCCAGTGTCGCAGGTATAGTACCTTAATTGGAATCATTTTCTTCTGATCCCACACATGTATTTACAAGGATGACCACACAATATTATGTTGACAAGTTGCTGTTCTGAACCCACACAATATTGTGTTGACAAGTTGCTCTTCTGAACCTACACTGTATTATTTAGGATGAACTGCAATATGCCTTGTATTAAGGTATTGAGGGATATGTTTACTATCAAAACTGCTTATGTATAGGAAGCATATATCTGTGAATGTACTTGTACAAGCAGGTTGGGTTTCAGTTATAGTTTGAGTTATATTAAACAACATATTCGGTTTACTTAAGCCTCACCTTCAGTTTCTTAGTCTGATATGATTTGTTGTTATGAAATTGAGTGCACTTAGTGATGTATATTTCAATTTCCAAATGCAGACCGAAGGTGTTAACTGTGGTGTTACTGAGTGGGTTGACAAGCCCTGGCATCCAATTCTTTAGAATTGTTTGTCCAGGCTGTGGGACATGTACCATGAACAGAATTGTGGCAGGGTAGTTGATAAGCAGAAGTATGAGAAGCATTTGGCCAAGCTTAAGACTGAAAATGACAAGCTGTGCATTGAGTACACAAAGCTTGTCCAAGATGTATCCAAGATGTTTGATTGGCAGGATGGTAGGGCAGACCACATGGATTACCAGAAGGCAGTTGAGGAGGAAGAATTTGAGAAGAAGAAAGAGGTAGAAGAGAGTGCTAGGTTGGAGGTTCAGATGGAGAAGCTCAAACTTGCCAAGGAACAAAGGTGCATTTTACAGAGTCAAGCTGACATTATCAAGAATACCAGGAAGGCAATGAAGGAGGTTCAACAGGAGAGAGATTTGCTTAAGATAGAGAAGGCCAAGCTTGAGCATGTGGTGAATGAGTTGCTGAATGATGGGCATGCAAGCAAGGAGAAACTTGAGAAAATCAAGGCCATCCTTGATTCATGAAGTGTGTTCTGCAGATGGTGAAGTACATCCAAGGCCTTTATAAGTATGTGGCCTAACAATCTGATGTGAACATATGGGGTGTACATTTTGGGGAATGTGAAGCTAATCTAGTCTATGTCTATGCCAATGTTAAGAACTGTAGTTTATGCTGCTAGAACCTTTAATGCTAAGTTATGAACTAAGTTGTAATGAATGTTCTGCCTGTATTTGAACCTCTTATGCAGTGATAAGCACTGCTGGACTATGCTATGTATTTGAACCTCTTATGCTATGTGTTTTTTTAGTGCTTTGTACCTGGGCTTTGTGGCCCAGTTATATTTACAAACCTAGGCCTACTGCACCCACCCTCCACTGCTCATAAATAGCCTACTCCACCCACCCTCCTCCCTCCAGAACACATCCGCCACACCCCACCTCTAAAAAACCCTAGATGGATCCAGAGCTTGGGGAGGTGACAGATGAGGAAGAGGAAGCAGTGCAAGCAGTCGATGTGAGGAGGCAAAGGGCTCGCAGAGAAGATCTTGGAGAAGTGCAAGAGTGGGAGCTGGAGTTCAAGAGGAGGCTGGCAGAGAAGATCCTGGAGAAGTGCAACTCAGATGAGTTCACAGTTCTTGTCCCTGGCGGCAGGCTTAAGAGCTCAGGGAAGATCATCAGGTGAGCTAGGGCACAGGTAGTAATCGCTCCCCACCCTTCTACCAGAGCAAAGTGGCGCCGTTTCTTCGATCGTTACGATTGAGAGTTGTTGCTAGTAGTTTTTTTAAGTATGAATGAGAGTCTGAGCTATGTATCCCTTCCATTTTTGTACAACTCTTTGTATGAAAGAATGTTTGGATGGTGGAATCTATGAATGTTTGAATAAATGAATCAATGTTTGCATCAGTGTTGTCTGAATCTACCCAGAAGTCACAAAGAAGCAGGTTTCATAATGCAACCACTTAGGTTTCATCAAGCAAATACATAGGTTTAATAATGCAAACACTCAAGTTTCAGGAAGCAAAAATATAGGTTTCATAATGCTAACACTCAAGTTTCATCAAGCAAATACATAGGTTTAAGAATGCAATCACTTGGGTTTCAGCAGTCATACAACAAGACAACTTTCTCAAATGCAAGCAAATACATAGGTTTCATGAACCAAATACTCAGGTTTCATAATGCAAGCAAATACATAGGTTTCAGGAACCAAATACTCAGGTTTCAGGAAGCAAATACATAGGTTTTAGGAAGCAAACACTCAAGTTTCAGCAAACAAATACATAGGTTTCAGCAAGCAAACACTTAGGTTTCAGCACTCATACAGTGCAAACAAGACAACTTTTCAGAAAGCTCAATAGTTACCACTAGCAGTGAAATACGCCTTCCACTTTCTAGTTGGCTTCCTAACCCTCTTGGGCCCAATCTCCATCTCAGAGTGAGCAGCTTGCCTTGGAGCATTGAAACCTGTGTACCCCCCTCCTTTGCTAGCTGTTGATGCTCTGGTGTTCTTTGCTGGAGAGGTAATGGATGACCTTGTGTTCTTGGCTGGTGAAGATGTGCTAGGAGCCCTTGTCTTCTTGGTTGCTTTGGTCTTCTTGGCAGGTGCTGATGTGGTAGGTGTTGGAGTAGCAGAAGCAACTGCCTTGTTCCTCTTTGCTGGTCCTGGAGTAGCTGTGGCTGCTGCAGGCCTCTTCCTAGATGGAGCTGATGGTGCTGGTGGTGCTGATGGTAGTGCTGGTGGTGGTGGTGGAACCACACCTGTAGTAGCTCTGGTAGATGAAGAGTAGTTTGACCTATTCTCCTGCACATTTAACAAAGCAAATTAGAATTAAACCACCTAGCCTATGAAACATAAATTTCTTTATCAATAAGCATACCTGGTTATTATTCTTTCTCATCTGCAGTTTGGGTTTCAGTGGAACACCACATGTGGTACATCTGTGACCTTGCATATTGCAATTGCTACAAGTCACTGTCCCAATTCTTGATGTATCCTTCTTGGCAGGCACCTCAAAATGTCCTTTCATCCTAGCTGTCTGCTTTTTACCCTTCTTTTCTTTGAATACTGGAGGAGATATGTCATCCCCCATGGTGTGTGGCCAACAATCAGGTCCTGGAACAGGGTATATAATATGCTTGTAGGTTTCACAGTAGAGGGGTTTCTTGAAGAACTCATGGACAAAATCTTCAGGGTGTAGCTTGACCTTCTGCATTGCTGCTATAGCATGACTACATGGAACAACTGTCATATCCCACCTCCCGCAGTCACAAGTGTAGTTGTTTAGGTTTACACAGTAGGTCTTCTCTGAACTACTTGTAACTCGCCAAATGCCTGGTCCAGCCATATATGCATCACAATATTTTGCCCACTTCTTGGCCTCCTCCAATATCTCAGAGTAAGTGGGTGTGATATCCCACCTACATGTCTCTGTCTTCTCCCTAATCTTCTGAAACTTGATCATGAGTTTTGTCCTCATTCCTTCAAGCATTGTCCCTATGGGCTTGTTCCTAACATCCAGAATCATCCTGTTGAAAACTTCACTAAGATTGTTTACAACAAGGTCTGTCTTGCATATAGTATCCATTCTATGCCTGGCCCAAGTATGGACTGGTATGTTGGACAACCACTTCCATGCCTCCTCACTCTCTTTCTTCAATGCTTCCATGCCCAAATCATGCCCATGCTTAGTGAAAGAATATGCAGCCTGGTCTAGATGTTTTTTCAATTCATCCCCTCTAAAGCCAGCTGATTGGAAGTTGGCATATGTGTCTTAAACAAAATCTTTGAGGGGAATCAGGAAATACATCCTCTATTGCATTGAGCAGACCCTGCTCATTGATTTTGTATTAATAACTAGTGAAGTAAGTAGAGAAAGCATTACATACTGCAAGAAACCAAACTGTGTAAGAAACCAAACTGAAGTAGTTGTACCTTTTGCCTGTCTGACATAATTGTGCAGGGCCCAAACTTGTTGCCACTACCAATTACTGTCCTTAACTGTGTAAGAAACCAAGTCCAACTATCTGTCTCCTCCTTGTCAACAACACCAAATGCAATAGGGAAGATGTTGTTGTTGCCATCCCTCCCTGTTGCTGCCAGGATTTGCTGTCCAGTGCTTAGTTTGATGAAGCATCCATCAAGACCTGCATTTTAAGCCATTAGTAAGCAGTAACATGTAATGCAATCCCTATTTAAGCACTATACAGACTAGATTTACCTATGAAAGGCCTGCAACCATTTAGGAACCCCTCCTTAGAAGCAAACAGACAGTAAAACATGTAATGAAACCTTGGGGTAAGTGCTGGGTGGAGTTCAAATTCCTTTGTTGTCACAACACACCTACTACCAGGGTTTGTGTCCAAAACACACTGCAGATAGTCTCTTAACCTGTAGTATTGTGTCTTGTGATCCCCTTGGACAACATCAATTGCTTTCCTCCTTGCCCTATAGGCCAAATTTTTTGGAACATGTACTCCAAATTTCTTTTTTGTATAACTCAGTATAGTCTCAACACCTGCACCAGGATTGGACCTTACAGTATCCTCAACAGCCTTTGCAACCCACTTCATGTTAACCTTTGTGTTCTCTCCACTTGCTCCACAGGTGTGATCAAGATCCATCTTCTTGATGCTAAAGGTTGACTCATGGGCAATCTTAGAAGCAGTAATATAAAAATCACAACCATGCTTTCTATCTGAGCACCAGGCTATGATCCTACTTGGATCATTCCTACGGTACTCAAAGTTCCTAAGTGTCCTAACATGGTAGTTTCTCAATGCTTCTCTGAACTCTACCACATTCAGAAAGCACAAATGAATCCTAAATTGTTCATGTGCATCAGGCCTAGAGGAATCATGCCATATTCTCTCCTTCTTCTTCTTCAATTTTCTCTTCCTGCCACAAGGCAACCTAGGTGCATCATCTTCTTCATCAGAAATGTCTTCATCACCTGGAAAGCACAACTCATCATCTTCTGGCACGGAATCTTCAAACTTTATGTGAGCTGGCTCACTGTGTGATCTGCTTGTTGGGCCTTGTTTCCTCACAGGTATCTTCTGTGCCACAGTTTTCACATGATCTGAAGCTTCTTCTTCTTCATCATCTTCTTCAGAACCATTTGGCTCCTGCCAAAACTCTGAGGGTTCAGAAGCAGCCCCAAAATAATGCTCAGCCATCTCTTCCTCTTCCCTGTAGTGCTGACTTGTTCCTTCACCACCTTCATCTTCTCCCCTAGCCCAAGACTTGTATGAAATTTTCTTCCCTCTGTAATCACCCCTGAAAAACTCAAAATCTGAAGATAATTTTTCCAACTCATCATCATCTCGATCTTCTGCTTCAATGCCTTCAATTTCCACTGCCTCTTTTCCCTTGTTGAAATTATAGCTCTACTGTGTATTGAAATATGGATCAACAGGCACAACTGGAGGCTCTGAAGAATTTGATACAGGGAAAAGGACACCTTCTTGGGAAACACTATACACAATGGGATCACCAACTTGACTCATTGGAATCTGCTCTTCAAGCAAGGTGTGGTCCATGTTTGCATCTGCTGGATTTGGGTCAGTAGCCTCTCTCATTGTTATGTTCAACACTTTCTTCTCAGTAAACAAATCTAGCATATCCTCCACCTTCTCATCACCGTCCAAAACCTCAATCCCCTCCAACCCCTTACCCTCATCCTTAACATATGATAGATAGGCATCCAACCCATAGCCCTCAAGTTCAATAAGTGCTAACAATAACAGGTAATTCATTTCTGATAAGGAAAACTTCCTTTCCATGTTGTCTCTACCCTGAAAATGCAGCCTCAATTCCCATACTTCATCATCCAAACTATGCAAAGAAAGAAACAACACATTCAGATTTCTTCAGATTTTCAAGTTAAAAAGTATGCAACAGTTTCACTTGCACAACATATCATCCAAACCTAAACCCTAATTCATATATTGCTTACAATGTATACATAATAATATACCAAAGAAACTAATTCATTAACAATCTAAGAAACAAATCCTAACCCTAGTTCATAAATAAACTACGAAAAATAATTAAAACAAGTCGAGTATAACTTACTCCACGCCACCAAGTGAGGAGGCCCACTGGTGCCCTCCTTGTGGATCCTCGTGGATGGATTTGTCCACTGCCCTGGCCGCGCGCCATGCCGGCGAGATCTGGAACTCCTGCGTCGGTGGCCCAGACGAGCGCTGGGTCGGGAAACTTGCGTTGCCTAGCCACTTGTTGACCTCGGAGTGAGCACCGCCCTCGCCGCTAGCTGTCGCCCCAGGCTCGCCGTCGTCCTTCTTCTTCGCCGCCGCCATCGTCGGGAGAGACAGAGAGCACGGGGGAAAGGAGGAGCGAGAGAGAGATGCTGTCGATAGAGAGAGAAAGGCAGCGAGCGAGCGTGTGCGGTCCGACCACACCGGTCGGTCCGAGTAACGGGCGTTAACGGCCTCGCCGTCACACGCGGTGCTGACGTGGCCTGAATGGTGTGCCCGGACCGTCATAAAATGGTTCAGAATGCTAGCAACAGGCGATTTGGGTTTTTTGAGACAACCGACGAGAAAAGTGGTAGGTATCAGTCACAAAAAAAAAGTGGTGGTTTTTTGGAACCCTAACACGAAAAGTGGTAGTTTTATGCTATTTACTCTCGCTAGAGCCTCGGTGGGACGTGCCCGGCGGTACCCGAGCCACGGCCACGCGTCCACGGCCTCCCCTCCTCGACCACGCCTATATAAAGGCCACCCCGAGCACACCATCACATCCATCGCACTCCTCTCCCCCTCTCTACCTCTAGCCCGAGCTCGAGAAGCTCTCTGGGCTCAACATCGCCGTCATGGCCGCCGCGGACCTCACCTCGAATTCGTGCTCTGTGGTGTGCCCCGATGGCCTGACCCATCTAGCCACCACCAGAGCCCTCCACCACCCCTCCTGAACCCCTCCAGCATCTCGCCTCCTCCCGTCCCCCACCGGAGCGCCGTGCCCATGCGGCTCCCTCCCTGAGCACGCTGGTAGGTCAAGCGCCGCGAGAGGTGGCCGGAGCTGTCCGCAGTCGCCGTCGGGCACCGACCTTACCTCTGCCTCGCGGGCAGGAGCGAGGTTGAAAGCGACGATCGGCCAGGCGGGCCCCACCAGCGCACGGGACCCCCTCGTCAGCCACCCGACGTTGACCCCGCCCTGCCACGTCACTTAAGTGGACACGGCAAGTCCCAGAGTATGTTTTCATTTCCCCGAAAACGTAATCTCGTCTGTTACTCTTTCTTCTTCTGAAAGCGTATTTTCCTCTGCTTCAGCCCAGAATACGTTTTCTTTGTCAGTAAGCGTATTTCTAGTTTTGCGCATCTGTCTTATCCACTCTGGGACTCGGCTGTGAATATTATTTTTGCAGAAAAGTCCCTGATATTCTACACCTCATAACTCCGCAACCGTAACTCCGATTGAAGTGAAACCAACGCCCACTTCTTTGTCTCTTCGAGCCCGAACTTTTGCTACCATTTTCACTATGGTTTGACATACTAGAAATGACCATTTTACCCTTGCCCCTAATCAGCCCCCTTCGAGAGAGTACCCTTTCTGGCGAACTTTCCACGGCTTCACCGCACTTCTCCCTGGAGCCTTCTTCATCCCCAGGAAAGACACAACCACCGTTTGCATGATAGCCATGTAGTAGCATTGGTTTTCAACTTGAATCTTTAATAACTGTCTATTCGTTTTGCTACTGCTGTCATTATTTTGATTATGCTTATGGATCGGTGGTTACCGTCATGCTATGTTTCTTGCACTCTGTTATTATGTTCTTCATGCTAGTATTACTTTAATATCGGCCATGCTTGGTAGTAGTACATGTTGGTGATGGTCTTCGGTGCATGACTATTGTCTATTCCGAGTACCATTGTTGTGCATGTTCTTTTGCACCCAGTTGGTTAAAAGTTTGCACGGTAGTTTTATCGTTATGTTCTTGCATGATGTTTATTGTTGATGCTAGTGGTCATGTTATGCTATGAGTAGTGTTATACTGGTGATATTCATTCTCTTCATTATGCCATGCTTAGTTGGATATGATTCATTGTTGATATGTTTGATAGTTATGTTGCACCCTCATGCTTATGTTGATATCATGCTCATGCCTTGTAATTACATCATGTTATTTTATCATGGCTCAGCATATTTACATTCAAGTTTAACCGGATTAAGTTGAACTTGAAAAACTATTGGCTGAGTCATGGTGCCACCGTATTGAGCTGACTAGTGCAACCACGCTTACCTTTGTGGGAATGTCCTAGCCGGGTCTATTGTCATGCCTCTTGCCGGTGCCTCCAACGAGGGAAGGTTATGCACGGGTGACAGTGTCCTGGACTAGGGGGTACTCACCACGTCGTCTCCCGACCAGTTGGACCGGGCCAAGGACCCCCATGGCGGTTCACTTTGGGCCAGTTCGGACAGCCCATGTCGCATACAAGGAGGATTCCACAAGACTTGGCGCCCAAGACAAGGACTCCTCTAAACCCTAGGCCTACGGTGCATATATAAACCGAGGCCAGGCTAGTCAATAGACAATCTCATATTCATTACGATAATCTCGTGGTAGATACATGTACCCTGTACTACACCCATATGAATACAATCAAAAGCAGCATGTAGGGTATTATCTCTTCAAGAGAGCCCGAAGCTGGGTAAAATCCCGTGTCCATGTTACCATCGCTCCAAGATGCCTTGCTTAGGACCCCTACTACGAGATACACCGGATATAGAACCGACATTGGTGCTTTCATTGAGAGCCTGCTAGGTGGTTGCCGTGGTTTGATGGGAGTCAAAATCAACCGTCAGGTGATGTTTTTCCAGGGTGGTGCTGCGTGTGGAGTTTTTGTCCACTGGTTCTAAAGGTGATCCGACGTGCTGCAACATATAATTGACCTCAACTGCGTCTACCTCAGCGAGCCACCATCGTCACCCCACTTGCGCCAACCAAGTTTTGGCATCGCTTCAGCACGCGTTCCTGCGCCAGCATCTTCGCGTTGTCACTCCACCAGGCCAACCCCGGCGCTCAGGCCAATTTTTTTTAAAACTTTACTTAAGTTAATTAAGGAAAAGATTTTATATGTATATATTATTACCCTTATCACTATTATTATTGGCTTGCACTATTTTATGTGTGCAGGTAATCAACTTTGACTATGCCACCACATGCATGTGAGAGCGGTGATAGTTCGGCTCAGCCATGGAGATGACGCAGTACCGTACACAACATGCATGTGAGGCCGACGATAGTTCGGCTCAGCTCAGTCACAGGGAGATTTGATCTTTCTTTTTCCCTATTATGTAATTAAGTTTGGAGGCCGTCTACACTTTTATTAATGGTCTCTCTTTCATGTGCTTCCCCGATGCAACTAGCACTACTAGTTGTTGTATGTACATCAAGATCGGATTGATGCAACAAGCTATCTTATGCGGCCGACAGCCACCACGCCGACCGACATTTTCGCGCAATGAGTTCGGATGATGCCAGGCCGATGTTTTTGCCCCACGCATGCCGACCTACATCAACATATTCGCGCTGCCACTTCGTTGAGACGACCTCGGCGCCTAGGCCAAACTTACCTGATTATTCGCCTTGAATATATTAATTATGCATTATATTTTTTTCAATTATTACTGTTTCTTGCTTGCACTAATCTGTTTGTGCAGGAAGTCAATTTTGACTGTGATATATGGTCACCTCAGCGTGCCGACATTGTCATCCCACTTTCATCGACTGAATTGTGTCGTCACTTTGGTGCACTGTTCGTGCCAACATTAAGGCGGTGCTTGATACGCTGACCTGCTTCGTCACATTAGCGGGGCAGGGGGCTCCACCTTACCACATCAACAACATTGCGTTGCCATATTGGAGCCCCGAGCTCTTTGCCCGACCACCTTAGGGCCAGCTCGAGGGCTTGGACCTAGTCCGGCCGCAGGCTCGACCGCGTCATCTACACCGAGCACATTAACCAGCTAAGTTGCTTTCATGCTCACACCTTTTAAATTGTTGTTCGGTTCGACCAAGCATTATACTTTTCTGGCAAAAAGTTGTTTGTGAAAAACTTCCTTGTCAAAACATTGTTTGTAATACACAAATTCAAATACCCCGTTTACTTGGGGGATTCGTTTATGAAGCCTTTCCTCTTGCATATGATTATACTTGTATGGCTTCGTTCCTTGTTAGTGTATTACTCCACAATATGCACCATGCTGACTTAAGTGTTCCGCAAGCTGGGTTGCCTTGCTCCTGTGTTTACCCCTACGTTCCCGATTGTTCGGCTAGGGAGTAAAGGGAGCACCTCTGCGATTGTCACGATCGGGTCATCCGAGCTCGGACCTCAGACTGGGTGAAGCCGAAAGCTAGCGCTCTTATTGTGTTCAATCTTGGTCGGCACACAATGGAACTCAGTACAAAAAATCTATTGCACAAGTCTCATAGTAACAATGAGCAACCGAAGAAAGGTATCGGTGGGGGTACTATTTTCTTCGAAGATGCTTCTTACACTTCGTCAGTAATATAGCATAAGTTCCATGAGCGCGCTTTGTCTATTACAGCCTTATGGCCTGATTGCCTGGTTATCGGAAACACCGTTGATATTCTCGACAGGTGGAGTATATAACACTTTTCGGCCCTTGAACGAAGAGGGAGAAGCCGATGGTCGATTAAAACGCGTTTAAAGTTTTGGTGAACACAGGTATGATATTAGTACTTCGGTACATACAATCATTATACATAAAATTCTTTTACCCAAGTCACTTCGGGGCTCTTAAATTAGTATGAGCTATTTTATAATAAGTGTTCTTCTTCTTAGTCGTTGCAAAGTCTTTTTCTATCACTCCTTTTTTCGACGCGAGTGTGTGGTCAATAGCTGAGGAGCCTAATTTCTTTATCAAAACCGCTAGAATTTAGTTTGCCTGGCCTAACAAGAAGTACTCTGCCTTAGGGATAGGAGGTTGAAGCCGTAGGCTGACCCGCTTGAAGTCTTGAGATAGGATGTGTCATGTTAAAGCACGACAGAAGCACCTTTTTAAGACCAATTTTCGATCTGGCACCGAACACTTGATCTAGTTCGGGCGTCCAGTTTTTACTGATGTTTTTTGGTTTTTCAAGCCTATGGCACTTTTAAACTATTTGTGTGTTTCCACCATAAGTCTCGCAGTGCAACGCCGGACACCTTTAGAGATTCGATAAAAACATTCTCGGATATTGCTATATATGCATCGGTTTCGAATTGTGTCTTCGGTCAATAGTTGGGTTGCCCGGCTCCTGTGCTTGCCTCCTATGTTCCGCTTTGTTTGGCTAGGTGGACAAAGGGAGAACCATTGCGATTGTGCTTCCAGCTCGATTGGTTAAGCACCTCAGTGGAGAAAGCCGAAAATTGACTGACACAATAAGCGTAAACTAGTCAGCGATCTGGTGACTATAAGATCGATAGAGGTCACCCTGTTTTAAATAATGGGCCGTTCATAACATTGGCCGAAGTGTTTACGGCTTGACCTCGGCTGTCGCCGAACACTAACCGGGGGCTAGTAGTCGGCCTCCCAACTTTAAGCTCTTATGACTAAGTGAAAGTTATAAAGCCCGCATATCTGATTGCCTCGTTTCCGCTAACACAACCGCCTACGGGTATCGAGACGTCGGCTAAGAGTTATTTTGTTATTGCGGAAACACCCCCCGTAGCATCTACGAGGGGGTGGAAGACGATGATGGGCCACTTTCAACTGATAAAAGGTCGCAAGGGAGTCAAAATAAACATATCATGGGCGTTTGTATTTAATATACGAGGACTGCCTTCCGTAATCATCATTATAAATCAATAAATATGCATCAATTTGACTTAAGATTTTGGCCAAGCTGGGTTGCCTGGCTCCCGTGCTTACCCCTATGTTCCCGATTGTTCGGCTAGGCAGTAAATGGAGCACCTCTGTGATTGTTACTACCGGGTCATCCGAGTTAGTACCTCAGACTGGGTGAAGCCGAAAGCTAGCGATCTTAAAGGATATAATTGGTCGGCAATGACGGAAGTGAAAATTTTGGTTCATTTAGATCACAGAGTTCGGAAACTTTCTCCGAACTAAATCCTCAATATTTTCCTCCCACATTGATCGGATATAAGGTTTCATGATCATGCTTAGCATGACAACCCAAAGAAAGGAACCGATAGCGAGACTATTTTCTTTGCAAGATGTTTCTTATGATTAAAAGTAATATAACATATCTCTCCGTGTACCTTTGTTTATAAAACCGTATGGCCGGATTGCCTTGTTTGTCGTAAATTTTTTCCCTAATAAAGGCTTTATAAAGTGAGACAAACACTCCCCGGCTACTGGCCAAGGAGGTTGAAGCTGATGGTCGGTCAACAAAGTTTTGTACAGTGCGGATCCGAGCATTAATGATGTAGAGTACTTGGATACATAGAATCGTTACACATAATTTGTGATTTTACTCCGGATATCGATCCTTAATTCGGCCACCCGTGCCCACATTAAGGCTCGGGGGCTACTGGGCTTCGGGCTTATCATTTGCTAATATCAAAGGGGCACATCGATCCCCTAATCTGGTGTTGCCACCCGACCAGTGTCTCGGGTAAAACCAGCCCATGACCGAGGTGCTGAACCACCTCGAAAGCATTTCGGGATATAGCTCGGATGCAAGTGGCTAGCTCCATAGAGGGCCTTTCCGGCATTGAGCTCGGCTAAACTCCTTCAACTTTTTTGAACTAAGGTGATCTATGACACCTCGGATATAGTCCGGCGTTGGAGCTTGGATACAACCCGTCGTTGGAGCTTGGACATTGTCCGGCATTGGAGCTCGGGTACAGTCAGGCGCTGGAGCTCGGATGCAGTCCAACATTGGAGCTCGGCTATAACAAGACTCTTCAGATACAGTCCAGCGTTGGAGCTTGGATACATTTCGGCTTTGGAGATCGGAAGTGGTCCGATGTTGGTGCTCGGCTGCAAAAGATACCTCGAATGCAGTCCGGCGTTGGAGCTAGGCTGCAAGAAGACACCGCCACATGGGAACAACTTCAAACCTAAGGTGTGGTGTAAAAAATAACAAGGCATTGATACAGGCCGAGTACTTAAAGAGGCTCCTCGGATACCTGATGTGTAAACTCTTCGGATTCACCTTGGCGATCCTCAAGATCGAAGATGGGAAGATTTGTTAAACAAGTTTTCAAGACCGATGACCAAAGATGAAGAACAATTCAGAAGAATCGAGGAGTGTCCCCAACTTTAAGACCGGTTTAGGGGCAACTGACGGTGTCCTGGACTAGGGGGTTGATAACCCACAAGTATAGGGGATCAATCGATAAGTAAGAGTGTCGAACCCAACGAGGAGCTAAAGGTAGAACAAATATTCCCTCAAGTTCTATCGACCACCGATACAACTCTACGCACGCTTGACGTTCGCTTTACCTAGAACAAGTATGAAACTAGAAGTACTTTGTAGGTGTTGTTGGATAGGTTTGCAAGAATATAAAGAGCGAGTAAATAAAAGCTAGGGGCTGTTTAGATAAAGACACAACTAAATTAGTATTAGTAAAGAGCTTTTTGTTATGAGAAAGTTATTTGTCCCTAGGCAATCGATAACTAGATCGGTAATCATTATTGCAATTTATTTGAGGGAGAGGCATAAGCTAACATACGTTCTCTACTTGGATCATATGCACTTATGATTGGAACTCCATCAAGCGTCCGCAACTAATAAAGATCATTAAGGTAAAACCCAACCATAGCATTAAAGCATCAAGTCCTCTTTATCCCATACACAAACAACCTACTTACTCGGGTCTGTGCTTCTGTTCACTCACGCCACCCACCATAAGCAAATCATGAACATATTGCAAACCCTACAGCGGGACTCCCTCACGCTTGCACGACACGGAGAGCACCATAGGACAGCACCAATAATAAAACATGCAACTCAATTCAATCTTGATCATCAAATAACCCATAGGACAAAACGGATCTACTCAAACATCATAGGATAGCCATACATCATTGGGAAATAATATATAGCGTTGAGCACCATGTTTAAGTAGAGATTACAGCAGGTAAGAGGGAGGTTACACCGCTGCATAGAGGGGGAAGAGTTGGTGATGATGGCGGTGAAGTTGTTGGTGAAGATTGCTGTCACATCCCTAGTTCTGGTATGCTCAAGGCTAGCTAGACATGTGTGCATCATGTTTAAATTTTATTTAAATTTGAAATGGGGGTTTGTGAAACCCTCAGAAATCATTTCTGGGAATGACCCGGATAAAAATTGCTTCAATTTGACCCAAGAAAATGTTCCTGATTTTCTCTAAAAAATATTGGCCAGTGGTAATATTCCAACCAATATTTTTGGGAGCTCAGAAGTATTTATTTTTGGCCATTTGAATTAATCCAGTAATTATTTGCATTGGATATATATTTGTTATATATATAATATATGTCCAAAAATTATGTTAGTTGTTGAGGAGCTCTGGAATAATACCACTAGCTCCTGCAAAAATTGGCATAAGTAAATAAAATGATTTAGTATTTTTATTAAATCGAAACAAATGTCAGAAATAGAAAAGAAAACAAAAAAAGGGCAAAACCTTACCTGGGCTTCTTACCTGGCGCCTCTGGCCGGCCCGTTTTCTGTTCTGGCCCAGCCCACCTGCCTCCCCCCTCCCCTGTCCTTTTCCTCTCGCCAGGAGGACGCGCGCGTGGCCGTGCGCGAGCACACGTCGGCCACCTCCTTCTTCCCTGCCCGCCTGGCTGGCTCCCCCTCGTCGCTCTGGATGCCCCGCGCGTCGCCACGACGCCCCGCACCTCTTTCCCTCTCCCTCGCTCTCCCTCCTTCCCTGGTTCCCTCCCGCGCGACCGCCCGAGCGCCACCGCCGCCACCGGCCACATTTACCGCGCCCACCGTAGTCCCCTCGCCCTCCCCCTGTGCTCAGAAGCTCCGCCCCATCGCCGGCTACCTCCACGTCAAGACACGCACCTTGGGAGGCCCTGGAGAGCCGCCTCGCCGTCGTCCTCATCTCCGGCCGCCGGAGATCGTCCTCACCGCCCCGCTGACTCCAGCCTTCCCCGAGCTCCCCGACGACGCCCGCCGGTCCCCTGTGAGCCCCGCCGTCGTTCCCCCTACCCCCTGCCCTTCTGCGCCTCTAGCCCTCTGCCGCACGCCACCCGACTCCGGCCGCCGCCGCTGGCTCCGCTCCGGCGAGCTCCAGCCACACTGCGCCCTCCCGCTGGCTCCAATCGACGCGGACGAGCTCCAGCTCCTCGCCCGTGTTCTCCGCCGCGCTTTTGGCCGCCGGAGCGACGATCCCGAGCCCTCCGCCGCGCTCGGCCTCGCCGGCGGCTAAACGCCGGCGGGATTGACCGGGTCAACCCGCACTAACTAACCCCCAGTTGACCAGTTTTGACCCGCGTGGGTCAATGACAGGTGGGGGCCCGGCCTGACTAATTTTTAGTTAGGGTAATTAATTAACCTCTGTTAATTAGCTAAGTCACTGACGTGTGGAGCCCACACATCAGGTTTGACCCCAGTCAGCGCTGTTGACTTGCTGACGCAAGCATGACGCAGTGCTGATGCAATCAATTATTTTCTGGAATTATTTTAAACAAGAAATTCCAGAAAAAATTCAAAA
The DNA here is from genome assembly GCA_032464435.1 of Aegilops umbellulata. Lineage (NCBI taxonomy): Eukaryota > Viridiplantae > Streptophyta > Magnoliopsida > Poales > Poaceae > Aegilops > Aegilops umbellulata. The sequence goes on from CP136058.1 coordinate 392,323,469, forward strand.
CTTCAAAATTTCATATCAATTCAACCGTAGCTCAGATTGAAATAAGTTATATATGAAAAATCATCAAAAAAATGCAATCTATCCATCTGTACCAGTTTCATGCATGACAAACCAAGTTATACCTGCTGTATAAGTGAAACACTAAAATGGCTTATATAAAGAGCTTAACTTGAAGATGCATTTGAACCTTTGGTTCAAATGGACCTCTTCCAAACAGAATGCTAGATGCATTGGCACAAACCACATCACACTTCATGCCATGTTCATGCATCATATTGTTGCATATGATTGTGTATTGATTTCCGACACCGTTCCTTCTCGATAGGTCCTGCTCCAGAGACCGATCCAGAGTACCTGTCAGAGAAGCAGTGCCCCCTTGTTGATCTACCAGGCAAGCAAACCCCCCCCCCCCCGTTGGTCATTCCGATACAACCCTACTCTCTCGCTCCTGCTCTCTGTTATTGCATTAGGACAACAACGATTCAACTGCTACTCTATGCTGCGGTAGCTGAGCCCATTCCTTTGCATGACCTGTCATTGCCATAGTAATTAGTTGAAACCCACTAGCATGTGTAGGAGTTGATTGAGCCATGTTGTGTTCCTACCATGACATGCCTGCTATTGCTTAGAGTTGTGTCAGGTCTAATTCATTGGGTATGAATTGGAGTGTTACGATGTGTTCTGATGCTGAGAGTTAAGTGTGTGAACACGATTTGGTAAAGGTAGCGGTGAGAGGCCATGTAGGAGTACATGGTGGGTTGTCTCACTGGAACCGTCCTTAAGCACTGAGTTCTGTGTATGTCGTCCAATGACTAGCTACTACCATGCATTGGAATGCTTAAGTGCCCCTCTCGACTTATTAATCACCTCGATCTCTGTCCAGGAGCTGCAACTAGTTTCTGGTGTTTGTAGGTAGTGCTATTTTTCTACCGAGTGGCACCCGGCAGGGTGGCCTCGGGACAGACTAGGTATAGGTGGCACGGTGTACCAAGTGGCACCCGGATGGTGGGCTTGGGAACCCTGCTCGCATCGTTTGGGGCCGTGAGCGACACCCCGGCCGGATCTCCTTGCGGATGGAACCCAAATAGGCGATAAACCTGGACTAGAGTCTTGTGTGGTTAGTCAGGTCGTGGCCGACACCCTCGTCAGGCTTCCGCTTGAAGGTTGCCGAGATACATGACATGTACATGGTGATAAGTGGTGAGAGCGTGTGTGAAGAAGTACACCCCTGCAGGGTTATCCTGATCTATTCGAATAGCCGTGTCCTTGGATATGGACTTCTTGGATGCTTACGTGGTACATAGAAAACTTGAAGTGGATACTCTAAAATGCTCAAGACAAGTGTGAGTGCTATGGATGGCCTTCTCGTAGTGAGACGGGGATGAATCCATAGTAGTATATTGATGTGGTGATTAGTAGACTCGTGTGCGCTGCTTCACCTCAAAGAAGTTTCTTGTAGTCGTAGAACAGGATAGCCACCGGGTCAAAGCTGGCTTGCTGCAACTAAACCCCACATTACCTCCTTGATACTAATGCATGTATGATAGGATCTGATGTAAGTCTTGCTGAGTACCTTTGTACTCATGTTTGCTTTATTTATGTTTTGCAGCGGAGACTTCGGTCTTACAAGTAATTCCGTTTGGACTTCGACGAGTAGCTTGTTACCTCAGCTACGATTTTGCACCCTTGGGAGGGTCTTGTAGATAGTCAGGCTTCTCAGCCTTTTTCTTTGTAGTTGTCTGTACTCAGACATGTAATGCTTCCGCTTGTTGCTTGTATGCTCTGAATGTTGGGTCATGTGACCCCTGTTTGTATTTAATGCTATGTGGCTCTTCTGGGCCTTTATCTATATGAGTTTGCGTTATGTTGTGATGCCATGTTGTACAACACATACTTGCATGTTATGCGTACGTGTAACGTGTATTGCTATGTGTGGGATCCGGCAATCTAGTTGTTTATCCTTGGCAGCCTATCATATGGGGAAATGTAGTCTAGTGCTTTCTGAGCGATAGTAGTCCGCTACAGCCCGGTTCATCGGAGTCCTGCTAGCCCAGCACTACTGCTCGGCACACTTGACTGGCCGGCATGTGTTTCACTTTGTTCCTATGTCTGTCCCTTCGGGGAAATGTCACGCGGTGACATCCGGAGTCCTGCCTAGCCTGCTACAGCCCGGGTTACCGGAGTCCTGTTAGCCCAGTGCTACAGCCTGGATTCACACGTTGATGACCGACATGCTCGATGTGATTCACGTATGCCTGTCCTCATGGGTTAGTGCCGCTTTGGATTCGCGACTAGCCATGTCGGCCCGGGTTCTTTGTCATATGGATGCTAGCGACACTATCATATACGTGAGACGAAAGGCGCAAACGGTCCCGGGCCAGGTAAGGTGGCACCCGTGGGAATACCGTGCATGAGGCCGCAAAGTGATATGATGTGTTACATGCTAGATCGGTGTGACTTAGGATCGGGGTCCCGACAGCTTTTGTATCAGAGCCTGACTGCCTGTAGGATTTCCAAGCCAACCTGGTCGAAGTTGAGTCTAGAAATTCTTTAGTTATGTAAGGGAATTGATTGTGGAAGGGAACGTAAGGCTCTTTTTACTCCCTATATCTCATGCCCTTCTGATCTGAGTCATCCTACCTTTCCTACGGGGTTAAGGAACTAGGCTTTCTCTTCCGTCTATCTGGATCACGTGTTACTACTCCGTAGTCTCTTAGGATTGGTTGATCAGAGTCATATCCCAGTTCAATTACTTCCAGTGTAACCTGTTTAGTAATATTTCAGAACCTTGAGTGATGATGTTGATTATGTTACTACCCCATTTTAGCAGGATGTCTCATTCTGAGCATTTTACTGCCGTTAT